>OU612043.1:124638762-125258477 GCA_914767935.1 Coremacera marginata
TGGTTATGGGCCCAGAAAATCGCGAATAAGGACTAGAAAAGAAAACATCCGCGAAAAACGGTGATTACAACAAAATTGTGAAATTTTTTTTTATATATATTTTTGCAAAGCAAAATGAATGTGGCTCACCAAATAGAGAAGCTTGGTGAAGATAATTACGATGTATGGTGCATGACCATGCGCAGTGTGCTGATAACGTCTGATTTGTGGCAACTGATCACAACGACAAAGCCAGAGGAAACAACTGAAGCACAATCAGCAAAATGGAACACAGCAGACGAAAAGGCGTTAGCGTGCCTAATTTTGAACAGAAAGCCAACGCAGTTAATGCATATAAAGGCGTGCAAAACTGCTGCAGACGCATGGAAAAAATTACGTGAAGTTTATTTGCCGACTGGACCAGTCAGAAAAGTTCAGCTTTATCAAAAATTTCTGCGGTTGAGAATGCAGCAAGGAGAAGACGCCACGGAGTAAATCAAATCATTTCTCGAAACAGTAGACAAGTTGGCTGAGCTGGAAATCAAAATACATGATGAGCTTAGGGTCATTATGCTATTATCTAGCCTACCGAATTTTTGGGAAAACTTTGTCGTTGCAATTGAAACGCGCGACAATTTGCCGCTGTTTGAAACGGTAAAATTAAAACTTCTAGAAGAAGCTGTGCGAAAGGCAGAAATAGACGAACGCGATAGTTCAGCTCCATCGGTATACGCACACACACAATCGCGCGACACACAGCAATAATCAAAAGGCAAACGGCAATCGCAACGAAAGTGCGAAGAAGATCACAAAGGAAAATGATCAACAGCAACGGTTCAAAGGCAAGTGTTTTTATTGTGACAAGACAGGCCATCGTGCAAGTGAATGTCGCAAAAAAGCAACAGCAAAAGACGAAAATCATAAGAATGAAGAACAGTCAAATTGTTTGTTACAAATGATTGTCGCGAAACAAAGTAAAAATACGTGGTGTATTGATAGTGGCGCAACGACTCATATGTGCTGTGACAAAGAGTTTTTCTTGTCCTTTAGTATGAAAAAATTTCGGTAAAATTGGCAGCTGATAAATACGTTGAATTGTATTGACACCCAGTCTGGGCACAGTTATATTTAATGTAAACAATTTTAATCTTGAAATGCGCGATGTGTTATATGTGCCTTCGTTGCAAATAAATTTTTTGTCGGTTAGCAAAGCAACTCAAAACGAAAATTTATAAAAATTTTGTGATAAAGAAGCGCAGATAAAAACATAAAAGGTAAAATTGTATTACGGGCTACACAAGAAGAAAACTTATATTTGTTCAAAGATCACTCAGAAAACCGTGTGGTTAATATGTTAAAGGCCTCTTCAAATGCGACAATGTGGCACAATCGGTATGGCCAACTTTATTTTAAAAAATTTAAAACAGTTAAGTGAGAAAAAACTTGTAGAAGGCATGAACATTGAAAGTGTACCTACGGATATAAACTGTGATACATGCAATCAAGCAAAATTCATGCATTACCATTTCCAAAAAAAGGAAAGCGTATGACAAAAAGTGTACTTGAGCTGGTGCACAGTGATGTTTGTGGACCAATGAACGTTAATTCGTTAGCTGGAAATCGTTATTTCGTCACTTTTATAGATGACTATTTTCGCAAAATATATCTTTATTTTATGTGCGCCAAAAGTGAAGTGTTTGAGAAATTCAAAGTGTTCAAAAGTTATGTTGAGTTGCAAACGGGCAAGAAAATTAAATGTTTGCGTAGTGATAAAGGCACCTAATACGTGAGCAATAACTTTAATTTATTTTTAAACAATTGCGGCAAAAAGAGGCAGAACACTGTTCCGTACACACCTCAGCAAAATGGTGTTGCTGAACGTGCCAATCGCACAATAGTGGGAATGGCGAAAAGCTTACTTATTCATGCTAAATTAGAGGAGTTTTTATGGCTGAGGCTATGCATTCGGCTGCATATCTGCGCAACAGGTGCCCACAAAGGCATTAAATGGGTGCACACCTTTTAAAGTGTGGAAAGATTGCAAAGCGTCGGTAAAGCATCTTCGGGTTTCTCAAGCTAAACAAGGCCATTTATGGGCTTAAACAATCTGGTCGCGCATGGAACTACACACTAGATGAAGTATTGCAAAGCATAGGCTTTAAAAGCACGAGGCGTGCCTGTACGTCAAGCAAAATCAGCAGCAAAGCACTTACATCGCTGTTTACGTCGACGATTTAATAATCATCTCACCGAGCGAGAACGAGATTTGCGCAATTAACGAGAAGATAGCATCCAAATTCGAGATGCACGATGGAGGTCCTCTCTTATATTTCCTTGACCGAGGTTCTGTAGCAATATGCCAGAAAACATATATCAGAAACCTTTTGGAAGCATATGGCATGCAAAAATGTCGAGCAGTTGCAACACTCGACCCCGGATTTCACGTGGGATGCAAAGATGAAAGCTGTGCTAAGGTTAATATAACGCAATATCAATCACTAATTGGTTCTTTGATGTACTAGGTAGTTTTGAGTCGACTTGACATTTTGCACGCAGTAAGCAAATTATCGCAACACAATACAAGCCCACATGCTGAGCACGAGACTGCAGCGAAACACGTCCTACGATACCTCTCCGGCATTAAGAACCTGAGTATAGTGTATCGCAAAACGGGCGAACCAGTGCAAGGCTTCGCAGACGCCAATTGGGCAACCGATCAGCTGGATAGAAAATCATACTCTGGATACGTTTTCTTACTAGGAGGCAGCGCATCCAACATTTTACTAGAGTCTAAAAACTTAAAAATTAAGTTAAAACATTAAATAAACGACAATTTCCTTATCTTACCAGGTTTTGTTAAGTATTTGTCCATTTGTAATTTGCAAAAGACTAGCGAAAAGAAATTAACAAAAACGATGACAGCAACAATGACAGGAAAAGCGCTGCCACATGATCAAATTTTTGAAAGGATGTAAAAAGTAGTAGCACCTTTATTTGCTACTTTTATATAAGTACTTACATATAATTTATAAACATAAAATATTTATTTTTTTTATTCAACGAAAATTAAAAAACTGGATTAAAAAAAACCTGCCCAAATCCTGAGAGAAATATGATCCTGTCTACCTGCTCAAAATACTGCCCAAAACAGGATTAACTGCCCATATGGTAATGCTGGTTGTACACACTTCGCTTGAATCAGTTTGTTGTGTGTGTCTGAAGCGTCCAGAAGGCTACAAGTTCTTTTTGTTTTTCCACATATTAATTAATTAAATAAAAACTATTTTAAATCGTAAAGTGCTGGTATTATTATTTAATCATACACTTCTGAATGCTGTACACATTCCATACAGAGTTTGTATGAATATTTTTATTACGTATGGATGTTTTTTTATATTTGGTTTAAAATAAGTAGTCAATTATAAAGTCAGTTTAAATGTAAAATTTATTGGAAAAATGTTTTTAAAATAGTTTAAAATAGTTTCTTAACCAAAAGTATGAAAATAGTGATTTTAACATTTGTATTTGGAAAAATCAAAAAAATTTACTTTTATCCTCTTTTAGCAAAAGATAGCTTGTCTTGAACTTGACTTTGATAGACTTTGTTCAGTCAACGCAAATTTTTTTTTATATAATATATAAAGCTATATTTTATGGTTAATGGTTGTACTCATATGTCTTCCAAGTGTTTCGGGATATAACATCTTTTGGGAAGGGCACACAACCCTAGATGTCATTTTTTCAAGAACGTAAAAATATTTTTGACGTAGAATTACGCCTTACAGCGCATTTGTCATTTTTGTAGGGTCTTTTCACAAATTTTTTCAAGCGCATCCATCCTTACTTTTTTGGAGGACACTTTGGGATATGCTTACAGCCTTAATTATTATTCGTACAAAGATAAAATATATGTCAAAAATCAGTTATATCTTATATCTACATAATAAGAAAAATCATGTATTGATGCTTCAGCTGCTGCTAACGTCCTTATGCTTGTTGCCTTAGGTCGTGCCGAAACGAACGCAACATCGTGTTGTTTCTTGGAATGCACAGTGTGCGATTGGACCAATATAGGCGGACAAAATTCTAATATTTTGTGATATGATTCCTTGGCTCATTCCTAAAAAAAAATTGTTGCGGAGCTGGGGTCTATCTCAAACACCCTCTTAATTACAGGGTGTTTCATTGAGTTGCCTATAAAGGAATATTCACGCTCTCTGTTTTGACTTTGAAAGACTAAATTGCATTAGAACAACACAAAATTGTGTGTCTTCTCTGTTATTGTAATTATTGTAATTAAGACCTATTTAGAAGAACTTGCAGAAATTTAGTTTTCCAAAGAAAAACCTATTAATTTTTTTTCAAAAAACTGTTAAAATATAAGAATAAACAAAGTAATAGTTATTCAGAATTTGATTTTTTGCTTGTAGAATTTCTCTCACTTCCTTCTATTCTTTTGTTTAACTCTGACTCTGATTCAGTGCTTGGTAATTTTCTAAGTTCCATAACTCACTGTAGTTATGCATTATCAAGTGGCATTGGATTATAGTTTGTTTTTGTTATATGAGCTAACCACAGGGTCCGAAGTTATCAAACCTTTATGCAATATTTCCATGTATGTCTTGGTTCTTTATTTCGTCCTAGAGTGGTCCAGCCTAAATTTTATTCCTCGCTTTATTAAGAAACATTTTAATCTTTTGGAGTTTGAAATTTAATAAAATAAATAAAGCCATTAAATAAAGCCATGATTTCAATGATTGGATTTAAAATTAGTCCAAGATTTTTGACTGTACACTAAACATTGCATTTAGATAGTATCTTAGTATGCATTATCAGCTTATAATCGGCTTTTGTTATTTTGTATTTGACATCATAAAGTTGCATTCTTGAGATATTAAGGATTAAAATGCAAATATTTTGGTTATCTGCAAAAACTAGCAGCTAAATTTTGTATGAATTATCTATGAGAGTGAAACTTAATAAAAAATGCAATTTATATGCATACGTATGCATACAAACTTTTTGGCAGTCCATCTAAGTGTTAGCTGATTTTATCTTTCCTTATTTATGATGCATTTTCCATCGCTAATTTAAATTAAACTCAGATTAAGCGACTTATTTTATTTTGAATTACTCTACATATTTTCACAAAAGATTTCTATTGCAAAAAAAGTTTAAAAGTTAACAACTTTAATCAGCGCTCTGAATACAAAAACTACTATCTTGAGGCTTAAGAATAATTTTGAAAAACACAAAAAGCACCATTTTACGACTGCTGTTTTCTGATAAAGCAATCATTTTCAAACTATTGGCATGGCTTTATGAGTGTACTAGCTTTATTTTCAAGAAAAAAAAATGAATTTTTTTGATGTTTTTTTTTCTTTTGTCCTCCTAGATTGATAAAATCTCACACTGTGGAATGAATCGTTTTACGAATATTTCTCAGTAACGGCTTGTATTGTTCTTGTTATTATACGTATTATTATACGTATTATTAATACGTATGTAAAATTTACATTTATATATGCATATCAGTTGCTTTAATTTTTTTCGTTTGTTATTGTTTTGTGTTTATCTTCAGAGAGATAAATACAATGAACAATACAGATGTATTTCAGAGATATGCTGTAGAGCCAGTTACGTACAAAAATTGTATTACTACTACGCAGATTTACATATTCAGAGACTACGCATGGTCATTGTAGTAAATTTGAATTATAACATATTAATTATTTATATTATTTTTTAAAATTTAAAATTTTAAAATTTATTTAAGATTTATATATTAGTTCTTTACTTGGGAAAATAAAAAATGCATATTTTTCCGAAATATTTATTTCCATTTATTAAACATAAGAATGAATTTAATTTATCACCAAATATATCAAACAAAAAATTCTACGTCTACGATAATATTGAACTGTGTCTTTTTTGTTTACATAAAATAAGGTTATGTCAAATATCTGGATAACCTTATAATGGCTCCATTCTATCCAAAAGAGCGCGCAGGTAGCGAAATAGCATAAAGTGATACTTACTGCTGAACTATTTTTTTTTAAAACGTCAAACGGCAAGCAGAACAGCTTTTTGTCTCAAATTTATTTTTATTATGTTTTGTGTGCAAACGTTTCAAACAAATAATTTTAATTAAAAGCACTATTAGACAATTTAATAATTAATAAATATAATGTTTGTCATTGTTACCCGTCAAAATAGAGTGAGCGACTGATTGGGCATAAAATATTTTCGCTTCCTAAGATGGCGACCGCTCAGGGAACATGTTGTGCGAGCGCTTTATGCTACATACCATTTAGACCAAAAGTTGTTCAACAGATACGTAGCAAATTTTCCGCTAAATGCAGCCAATGATTGAATCATGGTTGTACCTGCTGAACGCAGCCATTTAATTCTGCTGTATTTGACAGATGCGTGCACAACTTTTGTGAGAGAGGTAAAAAATTCGCTACCACCTGGTATTCTTACACTATGCTTACACCATGGCATGGCAGAATTATAAGGTAGAACTAGGTGACGTCTATAAAATCAACACCATGAAAAATCCAATGTTTAGTTACTTGCTCTTATTGATTCGAGTAAACAAGACGCGTCTAGAGTGACTTTTCTTTAAAAGTGATTTTAGTGATTCTTGTGCGATTTTCTTAAATAAAAACTATATTAAATATGTCTAAAAGCTGTGCTATTTTCCATAGTACATAGAATAAGAAGAATGTTTCTTTTTCCAAGTTCCAAAGGACGATTTTCGGAGACAGAAGTGGATCGACTGTTGCGGCTTTTACCTAAAGCCCACAGTTAGATACAGTCGGATACAGTCTACGGAAAACATTTCAGGATGCAGCATTTCATAAATGCTCCTGATCCATTATGTAAAAAAGCACGTCTGATGCCGAGCGCAATGCCGTCGTTGCATGTAAGGCCTCCGGTACAAAATATTGATTTTGGAGCGGATAACGTCAAAAAAACCCAATCAATAGATTGCAGTACACAAACTGAGTAAGTAAATATAAAAAAATACAATGTTAGTTTTGTTTCATAAAAAGACATCTGATTCATTTCATGTTTGCTTACATTTCTGTTGGCATTGCCAGTTGGTTTTGATTTACTGTTCTTTATTTTATTTAGCGATGATTATTTCGAATCGGTTGAGGAACTTAGAAAAAAAATTGTTCTGCTAAATAATGAAGTCGAAAGACTAAAGAAGGAATTCAGCGATTTGTCAAAAAACCTCAATGCGATTTTCATCAAAGGCCAAATCCGGAAGTTGGGAAGTCCTATTAAAAAAATACATTAGTGCTGGGAAGACATATCGTCATCGGTAGTTCTGCAAGCTGCTGGACCAAGAGCTTATAGACACCTTCAACAAAATGGGTTTGCCACTGCCTTGTGTTGACACACTTTCAAAATGGGCTCGGAAAATTGAATTGGTGGAAAGAATTTGCAGTAGAGGCAATGAAAAATGATGAACGCACAAAGGAGGAAAAACTTTGCGTGTTGCAGTTTGATGAAATGAAGGTTTATTCAACTTTCGAACATGATCCATCAATAGATCTGGTAAGGGCACCAGTAAACAACGTCCAAGTCGCAATGGTTCGCGGCCTTAAATCGTCTTGGAAGCAACCAATTTTTTATGCGTTTGATACTAAGACGACCAAAGAGCTCTTATTTGACATCATCAAGGCGCTTTATGATTCAGGGTATCCAGTTGTGGCAATGGTGTCAGACATGGGACCAACTAACCAATCACTATGGAGAGAAATTGGAATTTCTATAAGTAAAATGACTTAAAATATTTTTGTTTAAAAAATGTTTTATTACAGTTTAAAATTTTACCTCTTTGACAAAACCTGGTTCGTTCATCCTTCAGATGAAGATGAAAAATCTTCTTTTTTGCAGACGTTCCTCACCTCCTAAAACTTGTAAGGAACCACTTTTTGGACACAGGTCTTATATATAAAAACTCTGTTGTAACACCACAGACCGTAAAGGAAGTAATGCACAGTAATGAACCACTTTTTGGACACAGGTCTTATATATAAAAACTCTGTTGTAACACCACAGACCGTAAAGGAGAATAATGATTCCAAATAAGAAATCTATTGCACCTTTTCAAAGAGGCATAATGATATCCAATAATTCGCTTCGAATGCTTTACGAATACGTTCGTGACAAATATAATATGCAGTACGTCTTGATGAATAGACTTAGTCCGGATTTACTAGAGCATTTCTTTGGCGCCATTCGGAGTAAAGGTGGCATGTACGACCATCCTAGCCCAATGAAATTCAAATACAGGATGCGTAAATCTTTGCTAGGTAAATATCTTTTTATTCAAAACGGTTTTTCCTTTTTCTTTTTTTGTACACAAAAGAAATGATAAATTTATTTTTTTTTAAGGAGCACACTGACGTTTTAATATTTAACGTATTAACATTAACTTTAGGGTTAATACTTACTATAATACTTACTATAAATTAACTGGCTATAATATAGCTTTAATTTTAAAAGGTTCAATAAAATTAGATTTTACTTTTTTAAAGATGTTTTATTTTATAATCGTTTATTTTATTGTCGGTAGTATTCCAAGGGAACAGGGGGCGAACCTTCACATGGCAACGTGTCTGACCGCCTCAACCTGGCGAGGCCAGCATTATCCATGTCGAAATCGTCTCAAGTCGACTCAAACCTCCACGTGGTGTTCCCTGGGCAACGGCAAACAAGCAGGTCACTCCATAGACCTTAAACATGGAATGTGCGCAGGGTTTGGGTCCCGCCACATTACTACTGCCCAATGAAAACTAAACCAGCCTCGGATAAGAACCCCAATTACGTTGACGACCACCGCAAACGAAAAACGGACAATGATTTACGGATATGCACCTGGAATGTCCGAACCCTTTATAGGGAAGGTGCCATTATCCAACTGGCGGAAGCCCTCAAAACGATAAAGGCTGACATCACCGCCATCCAGGAAATGCGATGGAAAGGGCAAGGCTGCTCTAAACAAGCACACTGTGATATTAACTACAGCTGCCATGCGGAGAGAAGCGAATTTGGATGTGGATTCGTTGTTAGCCGGAAACTACGCCACCTTGTTTCCCGGTTCACACCTGTCAACGAAAGATTGGCCACGATCCGCATCAAGGCAAAATTTTTCTCCATCAGCCTTATTTGCGCGCACGCCCCGACGGAGGAAAAGGACGAAGCCGTCAAAGACGCTTTCTACGCTAGCCTTGAGGACGTATACGACCACCTTCCGGTCCATGACGTGAAAATAGTCCTCGGCGATTTTAATTCGAAAGTCGGAAGGGAAGGCATCTTTGGCCCCACTGTCGGTCAGTTCAGTCTTCATGAGACCTCCACGAACAACGGTCTAAGACTGATTGACTTCGCCGCAGCGCGAAGCATGGTAGCACCAGATTTAAGCACCTCGACATCCACAAGGCCACCTGGCTGTCCCCGGATCAAAAAACGCGAAACCAAATTGATCATGTTGTAATCGACGGAAGGCATGCCTCTAGTGTTCTAGATGTGCGTACATTTCGGGGGGTCAACATTGACTCCGATCATTATCTTGTTGCAGCCAAGATCCGCATGCGATTATGCAATGCGAAGAACATACGCACAGGAATGCAACGAAAGCTAGATGTCGCTAAGCTGCAATTACAACGGACTGCCGAAGCCTACTCCGCTCAACTCTCGGTTAAGCTCAACCAACTAACCTCTGGACCCGACGACGCCGGCGGACTTTGGGCGCATATATCCCATTCCATGCGTGCTGCCGCTGAAGAAGTCATTGGTTTCCGGCGCCCGCAACCTCGGAACCAATGGTATGATCAGGAGTGTCGCATTGCGACTGCAGTAAAAACGCCGCTTATAGAAAAACGCTGCAGTCAGCTGCAACGCGAGCCGTGCGAGAAAACTACCGCGAAAAGAGGAAGGAAGAGAGGCGCCTTTTCAGACGCAAGAAAAGAGAGCAGGAAAAGCGTGAGCGTGAGGAACTAGAGGTATACCAGGGCAAGAAGGATGCACGAAAATTCTATCAACAGGTTAAGCGTCTAACCCAAGGTTTCAAGCCCGGAGCATCCACTTGTAGAGACGAAAATGGAGATCTGAATACGGATACGCAGTGTGTGCTGAGATTGTGGAGATGGCACTTCTCCAATTTACTTACTGGCGACGATTCCACCAATGCCGCCCATGGAGAGCGCAGTTCAGAGCTACCAATCAACAATGACGGAGTGGAAGTACCACCACCTAGCCATGATGAGGTTCGAGTTGCTATCCAGCGACTCAAAAACAACAAAGCAGCGGGTGCTGACGGCCTGTCAGCTGAATTGCTTAAAACCGGCGGCGATGAATTGATAAGGCGCATGCATCAGCTCATCAGCAAAATATGGCTAGAAGAAGCATGCCCGACGATTGCAACCTCAGCGTACTGTGCCCTATACTTAAGAAAGGAGACCCAACAATCTGCGCAAGTTATAGAGGTATCAGTCTTATTTCCATCGCATATAAGGTTCTCTCAAGCGTAATGTGTGAAAGATTAAAGCCGATTACAAAAACACTGATTGGACCTTATCGGTGTGGCTTTCGACCTGGTAAGTCCACCATAGACTAGATTTTTTCGCTACGACAAATCCTGGAGAAAACCCACGAAAATCAAATTGACACACACCATCTCTTTGTCGATTTTAAAGCTGCGTTCGATAGCCCGAGAAGGGATTGCCTATACGCAACAATGTCTGTGTTCGGTATACCTGCAAAGTTGATCAGACTTTGCAGAATGACGTTGAGCAACACACGCAGCTCCGTCAAGGTAGGAAATGACCTTTCCGAAACCTTCAATACCGAAAGAGGTTTCAGGCAACCTTTAACATCATCATGGAGGGGATCGTACGAAAGGCCGGTGTGCATCGTAATGGCACCATTTTCTACAAAGGCGTTCAGCTCCTTGCGTACGCTGATGATATTGATATTGTCGGCAGAACCAAGAGAGATGTTACCGCTGCTTTCGCCGCTATCGAAAAGGAATCAGCCAAAGTGGGTTTGACGATAAATGAGGGCAAAACAAAATATATGCTGTCTACAAACAAGGGAGCTCAGCGT
Organism: Coremacera marginata; assembly: GCA_914767935.1. NCBI lineage: Eukaryota > Metazoa > Arthropoda > Insecta > Diptera > Sciomyzidae > Coremacera > Coremacera marginata. The sequence continues at coordinate 124,649,866 of OU612043.1, forward strand.
TTAGACTCCCACGTTTCATCCGGCAGCTATAACTTTGAAGTAGTCAAGGAGTTCGTTTACCTTGGCACCGCCATTAATACCAAAAACGAAATCAGCCTGGAGATAAAGCGAAGAACAATAATTGCTAATAGGTGCTACTACGGGCTCAGTAAGCAACTAAGTTCCAGAGCCCTCTCTCGATCGACAAAACTAACACTCTACAAGACGCTCGTTCTACCTGTGGTGCTTTATGGCGCTGAGGCATGGGTAGTTTCGCAAACTGACGCAGCCGCTCTGGGGGTGTTCGAGAGAAAAGTTCTTCGCAAAATCTTCGGTCCTGTTCGAGTCGGTGATGACTATCGCATCCGAATGAACCACGAGCTGTATGAGCTCTACGATGACATTGACGTAGTCCGGCGTATAACTGTGCAGCGACTACGCTGGCTGGGTCAAGTCCATCGTATGAACGACGAAGCTCCAGCGAAAAAGGTGCTCGAGGCGAGGGTCGCTGGTCAACGACGACGAGGGAGACCATGCCCCGATGGATGGACCAGGCTGAGGAAGCCCTAACCGCACTTGGTGTATCCGATTGGAGAAGGCGCGCGCAAAGAAGAGGCGCCTGGCGAGAGCTGATGAGGTCGGTTGAAACCCGGACACGGGTTGTTACGACCAACTAAGTAAGTAAGTAAGTATTCCAAGTCGTTGCTTTTTTAAAAAGTACCAAAATAAGAATGCCGCTTGGGTATGAAGTTGGCTACAATTCAAATTGAATCTGTCGGAATTCCTTACGTTAAAGTTCTATATGATACTCTACAAAGCGTTGCCATTCACCAAGATAATCAAAGTTGCCATAGCAAGGTTTACACAAATACACAAATTTTTTTTTAGATTGCTACAGCTCGGTCATCTTGACCCTTTGATCGACCTCGATCATCGTATAAAAAAAATATTTCAAAAATATATTAAAAATATAATAATATAAATATTTAAAATATCTAAATACAATACAGTTATACGCTTACATCTAAAGGATCAGTGCTACCTTCCCGGTCATATTCCAAATACTCTACTATAGGAGTTGGCCACCGACGCAACCGATTTGATTCTACCACCCCATTATATGGCATTTGTGTGACTTGTCAGTTATCAATATCTTTCAAAACATATTTATCATTCGGTAACTTTTTGCTGACTACATAGGGCCCTCTATACTTAGGTAGCAGTTTTTTGTAAACACCTACAGTTGTATCAACATTTTTCATCACCACATAATCCCCTATTTCAAATACTTTTGCGGGTACACTATGCCTTAAGAAGTACTTCTTATTGTAATCTTGTGACTTTTCAATGGACTCCAAAGCTTCTGTCCGTACTTTATCTTGATCGCGACTTTCATCTTTAAATTTAACCTCTAAGTATTCAGTCAGCTCATTTATGATTCTACCACGTTGAGGAGTCCCAAATAATAGTACACTAGGAGTCTTGCGTGTGGAACTATGAATAGTATTATTAATAGCGTACTCTACTTCAGTTAACTTACTTACCCAGTCTGAATGTTCTAACGGCTCTGATAGTTTGGCCAGCATGGCCTTAAGTACTCGGTTAACCCGCTCAACTTGACCATTAGCTTGTGGAGAAGCCACTGCAACTTTAACATGCTCTATATTATTTTCCTGAACAAATATTTGAAATTCACCAGACGTAAAACAAGTTCCTTTATCGCTGATAATTCGTCTTCTAAACCTATCTACGACTAACAAAATATGCCTCCGGACTGACTTTATTGAAGGCAAACGACCAAAATGATCAACATGCACTGTGTCAAATGGTATAGGTTTCTTGGGTATACTGTATAAATTATGCTCATTACATCGGGCCGCAGGTGAATAAACAATGCACTTTACACAATTTTTTATGTACCTATCCACTTTTTTCTTCAGTTTAGGAAACCAATAATTTTTCCTGATCTCATCTACTGTCTTTTCCACCCCAAAATGACCAATTTTCTCATGCAGAAGACGAATAATATTGAATTCCATTTCAACTGGAACAACGAGCTGGTACTGATTTTCACGTCCTACCTTAAACACTAGACCATCCTAATGCTCAAAATGTTGGACCAACCCTTTTTCTAATTTTAATCGTAATGATTTGATTGTTTCATCTCGGTTCTGAGTTATTTGTATATTAAGATCTATTTCCTGAATATCTTTATCCTCAATCAAATAACAACGGCTTAATGCATCTACATGGCCCATTGATTCACCCCTACGATGCTTCACCTTATAATTAAAGTTTTCAAAATTGAAAACCCATCGAGCAATCCTCTGGTTGACCTGTTTTTTACCCATAGCTTGAGCCAACGCATTACAATCAGTCACCATAGTAAAAGGAATGCCCTGTAATTGCGTCTTAAATCGTTCCAAAGCATATACTATTACCCGAGTTTTCAGTTCAAAACTGTGCAACTTCGATTCTTTTTCCGACGCTGTCTTGGAAAAGTAAGCAATTGGGTGGAACCTACCATCGTTCTGCTTCTGCATTAATACCGCCCAAAATCCTAATTTACTAGATCGGTATGTAATTCGGTTTCTCTTAAAGGGCTATAGATCGCTAGAATTGGTGCAGAGAGGAGTTTACTCTTAAGAAGGTCAAATGCCTCGTCACAATTCTTGTCAAAGTCAAAAACCACATCTTTCTTCAGTAAATTTGTTAACGGTTTTGCAATAGTTGAAAAGGAAGGAACAAACCTTCTGAAATAAGGAAAAGCCCTAAGCATTGCTGAATCTGCTTAAAATTTGTTGGTTGTGGAAAATCTTTAATAGCTTTAAGATGCATCTCATTAGGACTAATGCCCTCTGAGCTTACGGTGTAACCCAAAAAGTTTATTTCAAAATATCCAAATTGGCACTTACTCATCTTGAGTTCTACGCCCCTTTTATATAAACGTCCTAAAACTTCATTTAAAATCTCTAAATGACTATTGAAATCCACTGTCGCAATTGTTATGTCGTCCATGAACACTACTACCTTCCTGGAATGTATCAAATCCTTAAAAATATCATAAATAAACCTCTGGAAAAATGCCGGAGCATTTTTTAACACAAAGGGCAATTTTGGATTTAGATTTAATTTGAAACAAAAATATTTTTAATTTACGCAGCAAGTCTCGGCCCAACAGCAATGAGCAAGAAAGATCTTCGTCTGAAAGAACAAGAAAAACATGAGTCACCACTACTTTCCCAATTTTTACGAAGCCCACAGTTTCTCCATAAGTTTTCAAAAAGTATTTACCTATCCCTCTGTACTTAATCGGTTATAACTTGACACTCTCAAAATTTGGAACAGCCGACCTCCTAATAAAACTCCTCGGGCTACCAGAATCAAAAAGAGAAAATAATTTTGTAAAGCACTGCGGAAATTTACTATGACCCGGGAAAGCAACACTTACCATCTGCATAGCATTAACAGAATACATCAGCTTAGCTTCCTCTTGTGAAAACTGCACCCCCTTCTCCGGCGATAAGTCCTCATGGACAGCTGCTACTAGACCCCGCTTCTTCGGGCAAATCTGATGAAAATGGCCCACTTCACCACACTTGAAGCACGACCCTGGCGCTCGCTTCGGCTTTGGGCATTGAGACTGGAAATGCCCAAACTGGGAGCAGTTACAACATCGCGGCTCCTCACCTATAGTCGATGCTTTATTACCGGCACCAGATTTCACAGCCGTAGGCTTAGCAGGTGACAATGTTGACTACCTACGTGGGCCCGAGGTGTTGTTATATTGTGCCCGCTCACCATTATCTAAATACACCCGTGGCACCATGACCGTCTGCCTTGGACGTACCTTCTCATACCTTTCCAATTGAATCTTTAATTGACTGAGCATTGTCGCCTGATACAACATAGTTGTATATGGTGTTCTATCATTCAGACCGGCTATAATTGCATCAACTAGTTCCCTCTCTGGAATGTCTGCCTTCTCTGCAAGCATCTTCATTTCTACTACATACCTCTGGATTGCATAAGTTTTCGGTTCCTCATTTTATCATACACCTCCCACATGGTGTGTGAATGTCCAAATTCATTCATTAATGCTTCATTAAGGGCATTGTATGTGGGTGCTACAATAGTCCGCGCAAATAACTTTGCAGTCCCATCTAGTAGGCGTCGTGCACAAATCAGTTTTGCTTGCTCACTACATTTTATGAGTTCAAACGCATCCTCCAGATCCAGAATCCATTTTGAAACCTCATATGTGTCGTCTCCGTTGAACTTACTAACCATAGCATCAATGGTGGAGGTGTCAATCGGTGCATCAGATTTTATCTGATTTTGGACTAACTCTACTTCACGTGTCAACAAAAGTATCTCTTTTTGTTTACATAAACGAGCAAACTCCTGCTCGAGCAACTCATCTCCAGCATCCATGCTAGCATGGCTAGATGGGAAACCGACAGCAGCAGTAACAGAAGGATTGGTGAAGGCCCTGATGGGTGCCGCGATGACAGCAGTAGTGAGAGTATATATAGCAGCAGTGCTGTAACTAGCAGCGGCGGAAGTCGTATAAACAGCTCATCTGCTTTTCGAATAGAATCCTGTCGAGTTACCCTTTTCGACATTACTTTACTTTATCCCACTTCTGAGCTTTAACGATCTTTTATTTTATAATCGTTTGTTTTATTGTCGGTAGTATTTCAAGTCATTGCTTTTTTAAAAAGTTCCAAAATAAGAATGCCGCTTGGGTATGAAGTTGGCTGCAATTCAAATTGAATCTGTGGGAATTACTTACGTTAAAGTTCTGTATGATACTCTACAAAGTGTTGCCATTCACCAAGATAAATCAAAGTTGCAGCAAGGTTTACACAAATACACAAATTTTTTTAGATTGCTACACTTTAAAGAAGAAAATGTTAAATAACCCAAAAGACAAGAAGTACTTTAAACTATTTTTAAAGAAGTCACTGACACTTTGATTTTTTTTTTATAATTAAAATGAAGGCTAAGGGTTAATAAAAATAAATTTAAAACAATTAAATAAGATTTAATTTGCTTTGATGCTAAATATGTTTAATCACATAATTTAGTTAGATTTAATTTAGTTTTAAAACTATATATGTTTAAAAACATAAATTAGTTAGATTTAATTTAGTTTTAAAACTGAAGATGTTAAAATAATTTTTTAAGAAGCAAACTGGCATATTTATGCTATTTAAATTAAAGAAAAAGGATTATTTCAAAGGATTGTTAAAAAAATTTCTTTAAAGGTCTAAATTTAATTAGATATAACTTGGTTTAAAAATAATAAAAATTCTGCGGAAAACAAATTGGAGTATAAAAGAGACATCCGTAAATATACAGAAATTTAACATAAGTTCAAATTTATCAACTTAAATTAAATAAAGCTATTCTCGATGCTTGCAAAAATATTGTAATCAGAAAATTAAATACTTTAGTTCATAATATTTTCTTGCATATTTTATTATAGCGAGAAACACAGAGTTGCTCAACAACACTGGTAACGTTGAATCGGATGATACAAGCTGGCTCCACATAAACACAGAGCAAATTTCTCTAATTAAGAATAGAGTGTGCGATGATTTCGTCGAGTCAATCGAAAATTTTCGTTTTGACGACAATGAAGAGTCATGATTGTAAGTCAGCGTTTCCAGAGGAAATAAAAATGGACGAAGAGTTTGACATCCTGCATGAAGATGCGTTAGAATATGTGTCTGAATACATTATAAAAAAATGTAAGTTGCAGGGCTACGAGTTCGAAGGAAGCACCTGGACTTGGATCGACCAAGTTCAAAAGGAGGCCTAATAAAACCTTCCTTGAAATTTTTAGAAAATATTAAAGGCCTTGAGGCTATTTTCAATAAATTTAATGGACGAACTATTAATTTAGTTTCAAATTTTAAAAACAATTTGCTTGAATTGAGTAAAAAAATCCCTCTTTCTTATATAATTAAATCGTTTTTTTTTAAATGTCGAATGCATTTTCGATATAAATACTTTAATAAACAATTAATAATACAAAAAAACAAACAAAAAATCATGGGCAATAGTAAATTAATAAAAACTAAACTTTAAAAACATATAAAATTGTATTTTCTTTTGTTGATTTGTACAGGTTTAATATTAGTAATTAATAACAATTAATAACAGTAATTAATAATAATAGATGATGCGAAGAAACAACATGGAAGGAAGGCTTTTTTTTTACCGTAAGGCAAAAAGCCTAGTTTTTCACGTAAAAAAACCCTAATCGTATATATATTGAATAAAGGAAAACGCCACTAATTTACATTACTTAACTTTACAGCTCAAAAATAACCCTAAAATTCGGCTGTATGTGATGCTTCTTAGCTAATCTCCTTTCCCGACTGCAAAACTCCCTCTCAAAGTGTTTGTCCCACACAAAGGAAAAAGAAAAATAAAGTGGCAGCACTACGACGAATATTTGACAGCGCACCTGTGTTGATTTTATAGACATCACCTAGTTCTTCCATCTTTTTTAATACATCTTGGGCCGAGTCGCTTAGGCTGAGGTCAGACGATGATTGTTTGAACGGTGATTGTTTGAATGTTTTGTTGTTGCTTTCAATGCAAAACTGTCAAAAATCAGTGAGAGCGAGAGCGGATGAACACATTGTAGAGCAATCGAAATTTGTTCATTTTTTAAAGCAGCACATGACAGCAATCAGCGTTAGCAACAGTGTTTCAAGGTGGCAAAATAACGAATATGCTGGCTTTTAGTAGGTAAAAAGTACTTTTTTGAGAAATAATAAAAACAATAAAAGAGTTGTATAAAAATAAGAGTTCTTGGCTATACTCACACAAACGGCGACCATAGCTTGTCATTTGCTTGTATATTTAACTTCTTTTATGTTTACATTTTTCATTGATTGTCAAAAATCGTACAAAGTCGAGAATAAAAACAAGTAAAAAAAAATGAAACGTTAACTAAACAAGCAAATGACAACCTATGGTGGCCTATTGTTTGAATATAATTGCATGATGCAACGAGCAAGGTGGTAGTGACGGTTCTTTTGGTGATCATTAAATGTCAAAAATGGTATAAAGTAGAAAATGAAAAAAGTAATAATAAGTAAAAAGTACTTGTCGCCATTTGTATAATTGCATGATTCAAAAAAAAACAGTTCTTTTGGTTGTCAAAAATGGTACAAAGTAGAAAAAGAAAAATTAAAAAAAAAAATAAAATGTAAAGCCATTCGTCACTACTATCATAGTGGGAATATTATAAGGTGTTCTCATCCCATGAAATTGTTCCATGATATGTTTTTTTACATACTGCCTTATTTTGACAAGTTTCATAAATGGTTTGATATATGATTCTATAAATTTTCAAAATAAGGCAACCTATTTTCTTCTGATTTTCCGGATGGGAAGACCTTATATTTATTCTACCTTACTTCTACTACCTTATTGAGTACATCATGCATGAGCTCACTAATACCTTCCAAGCACAACTGGTCATGTAAGAGAAATTTTTTATAGTACGAAATTAAAAGGGAGGAGAAAAAGTAATGAAATTTATTAAATGTCAAAAATTTAACGCCAATTAATTCGCTTTAACAGGGCTTCTCTTCTCCTTCCTCTGCGAAGGATAGCCACCTTGTCGTGGTGTAGAGGCTTAGGTTGCAATGAAACAATGGGCTATGATGACGGGAGCGCAAGCTCCTGGTAGGGTCACCCATGTCGTACAGGCTATTGTGGAGCAATGAACAAAGAGCTATCCCCCCCCCTAATCCAGGGTGTTATGTTGCACTGTGCCTATTGGATGGTTTGCAGCCAGGGGGTAATACCGGCTGTATGGGAACGGAGACCTCACTGATACCTGGCCGCCTCAGTGAGTAATTGTGGCCTTTCCATGGTATGCAGGGCTCTGGCATGGATGACGTACTTTCCCTAGCTACTCGTGGGACCAAAAATGAACAAAACTTTTAAAAACAACAACAACAAGGAAGAATGTACAGAGGCGACAACAACAAAAACTACTACAGACGAAACGGCAACTGCGACGGAAACTGGCAGGTCTAGCATAGGGCGACCTACTCTGACCAAACAGGACAACACCGACGCGGGTGGGGACTTGGACTCAGCGACTCTGAGGATTCTGGGCAGGTTGAGCATTGGAAGTGACACGGAGGAATCGAGCATCCCTCAAGTCCTTCACAAAGTTCCTAGCTCAGAGACTGAAGACGAGCTTCTCAACTCCGACTCCGACGCGACGGTCATTAAGGCGGGTAGTGCAGCAGTCCACAGTAGATCTGCTTCGAAAGAAGCCAAGCAACGAAAGTTCTACAGGACTGCTAAGAACTATCTGCTGAAAATGAAAACCGCAGACCCGACTACTCTTACTTCCAGGGACAAGGCTCTCATCAGGAAGCACACGAAGAGAGTGAACACTTTTGAACGTCACTATGCCCCCAAAGCATCGACGAACGAAGCTGCCACAACTCTGCCTGCTTCCACGGATGAGGGTCTTTGCAAGGCAGGTCCATCCAACTCCAATGACGGGAAAAGCGACAAACGGGAGAGGGAAATGGGAGGTAGAAAGAGGAGGAAAAGAGGCAGGAAGAATAGAGGGGACAGAGCTGAACCGTCCCAATCCAAGGTTGCTATAGGTGACAAACGGGATTGCGGTATAGGTGGAAGCAAGGGAGTGAAAGAAGGGGCAACGACGGTTAAGGCAGGTCCTTCCTACTCCAATGTCGTCAAAAGCGGCAAACAGGAGTGTGGAAAAGGCGGAGCCAAGGAGAAGGTAAAGCGAGACAAGGTCAACCCAAGGTTACCTCAAACAGGGACCAACCGGGGGTAGACCACGGTTTCGAGAGGAGAACCTCCCTGTACACCTGGTTCCACGGCCAAACGGCAAAGATCTGCGGATGAGGTCGCTGCGAGTTGTTCGAAGCGTAGCAAGACCCGGGGGAGCTTCGAAAACTCAGCAGAGGTCGCTGCGAGTTGTTCAAAGCGAAAAAAAGCAGGGGGGAGCTTCGAAAACTCACCAGAGGAGCTACAAGTAGCCATTATAGACGCAACTGACCCAGACGGCTCTATGACGGGGGAAAAATGGCTGCTTGTAGAGAATGAGATCCTTAAAGCTATGATGGCTAGCGTCGAACACGGTGATCCCGACGATTACAAGTTCGACGGTGCTGGTTGGCAACAAGGAGTCAAAGTCGTCGGATGTGGATCGAAGAAATCCCTGGAGTTCCTGACCAAAACCATCGCCAACATTGGTGAAATTTGGAAGGGAGCTTCACTAAAGGTGATCTCCAAGTCCACGCTTCCGCTTCGCCACAAGGTATCTGTATGGATTCCTCCTCCTGCTTTGCACGAGAATGAGTCTATTCAGAGGCTTTTGGCGGCGCAGAATAAAGACGCCAGAATTCAGGAGTGGAAGCTGGTCAGGTCGCAGAAGAGTCACGGCAGCGAAGGGAAAATTCTTCTCTTTTCTGTAGACGCTGCTTCCACGGGCTGGCTTAAGGAGCAGTCGGACATGCTCAAATTCGGCCTCGGATCCATTAAGGTGAAGAGGCTGAAGCAACAATAGCTGAGAGGAGGAGGAAGCTGCAAGTGATGCAAATCAACCTGCATCACTGTAAGGCAGCGACCGACAACTTGATGCTGTGCATGTCCGAGGAGAATGTAGATGTGGCCCTCATCCAGGAACCTTGAATCACCAACAACAAGATCCAAGGCCTAGGGTCGAAACAATATAACCTGTTTCACTCTACAAATGAAGGTAAGTTAAGGAGCTGTATACTTGCGAAAAAATCTATTAATATGTTTTTTCTCCCTAGATTCAGCAACGGAGACGTAGTGGCAACCAGCGTAGAAACAAGGTCAGCAAAACTGATCCTTTGCTCTGCGTACATGCCCTATGAAGAGGCGAACCCACCAGTGCAAACAGTCCGCGAGTTAGCAGAACATGCCAACACAAGCAGGGCATTCCTGGTCATCGGTTGTGATGCTAACGCCCATCACTCGCAATGGGGCAGTAAAGACATCAACAAAAGGGGTGAGTCTATTTTTGAATTTATCCTTACCACAGACCTTATTCTATGCAATAGGGGCAATAGGCCAACATTTCAGAATAGAGTCAGGGAAGAGGTAATCGATCTTACTTTAGCTAGTAACTCCGAACAGATTATAGTCGATAACTGGGAGGTGTCACAGAAGGAGTCGTTTTCCGACCACTTTAGGATTCTCTTTACTATTGACTACGATCCCCAATTAAAGAAACATTTTAGGAACCCATTAAAAACTAACTGGGAAAGGTATTCAGTCTGGATAAGCAGAAATATTGCAGACCCTGACACAGAATACCTCCCAACCGATGTATCTATTGACAATGCAGTCGAGTTTATAACGGGAAAAATGAACCAGGCTTTCAAGAAGTTCTGCCCAAAGTCTCGAAGTCGCAAACCTGCAAATGCGAGTTGGTGGACCAGCAACTTAAAAAAGAGGCGATCAGAGGTTAGAAAACTTCACCGGAAGGCCATCTTAAGCAAACTAGAGCAGGACTGGACAATCTACAGATCCACGCTAAATGCTTACACTAGGGATGTAAGAATAGCTAAGCGAACCTCTTGGACAAAATTTTGCGAGTCCATTGAGGATACCAGTGAAGCCGCCAGACTTCGAAAGACGTTATCCAAAGACCCAACGGTCCCGGGATACCTTAAGAGGTCCGACGGATCCTGGACAGAATCCAGCCAAGAAACGCTTTTGCTACTCATGGAAACTCACTTTCCAGGTTGTACAGAACCGTATCAAAACGATGCTAACAACAACTTGGAAATAACAATGCCAGAACCTTTACAAGAACTCCCCAACATTATTACAAGGTCAACTGTAGAATGGTCGATCGGATCCTTCAAGCCCTATAAATCTGCGGGGCCAGATGGCATCCTACCGGCCATGATGCAACATGCCCTTCCTAGCATCATGCCCTGGCTTATAGCAATCTTCACCGGCTGCCTCAAGACAGGATATGTTCCAAAAATTTGGAGAGATGTGCGAGTTGTTTTCATTCCTAAAGCTGGGAAATCGATACACTCAGCACCAAAGGATTATAGGCCTATTAGTCTCTCATCGTTCTTGATGAAAACGCTAGAGAGAATAATAGATCTTCACATAAGAGAATCTGTGAACGATAATAATCTCTGTAGTGTACAACATGCCTATCTTAAGGGTAAATCGGTAGAAACGGCACTGCATGAGGTGGTTTCGGTCATAGAAGGAACCCTTCATCACAAAGAATATACTTTAGCAACGTTTTTAGATATCGAAGGCGCATTTAACAATGTAAATACAGATTCTATAAGAAATGCTTTAGTAGACAGAGGATTTAACAGTAAAATAACCCAGTGGATTTATAAAATGCTCAATAGCAGACGTATAAGCTCACAAATGGGAATGAGCGTTGTGAGGAAAGAAGCCACAAGAGGCACACCGCAAGGAGGAGTCATATCCCCCCTTCTCTGGCTAATTGTGGTTGACAAAATTCTCACTACACTCACAACTCGAGGAACAAAAGTGGTAGCCTATGCCGATGACGTTGCCATCCTAATATGCGGGAAATACCTGCAAACAATTAGCGAACTAATGCCTGCGGCATTGAATAAACTATCGCGGTGGGCAGAATCGAATGGACTTGGTGTTAACCCAGTAAAGACCGAACTCGTTCTGTTCACAAGAAAAAGAAAAATAGAAAGTTTCACATTACCGAAACTTAACGGAGTAACTCTGAAGCTTTCCACGGAAGCCAAATACCTTGGAATTATCCTTGATAACAAGCTGAGCTGGAAACGCAACACAGAGGAAAGAAGGAAAAAATCACTGTGCGCTTTGTACTCTTGTCAGAGGACATTTGGCAGGAAATGGGGACTGCGACCGCACATAATCCACTGGATGTATACAGCGATCGTGAGACCCATTCTTCCCTACGGTGCTCTCGTATGGTGGACGATAACGCATAAAAAAAGCTACCTTAGCTTCCTAACAGGAGTTCAAAGGTTAGCGTGCATAGGAATAACAGGAGCCATGAGATCTACGCCACAGGCGGGTCTAGATATGATGCTAAATCTTCTTTCCGTAGAAGAATTCCTTAAATGTTCGGCGACCAAGAGCGCGATTCGCCTCAACGAATCACGAGCCTGGAAAAGCAGCACATTCGGACACGCATCTATTCTAAATCTCTTTGGAACCGAGGAATCAAAAAGAGCAACCGACTGTATCATACCCAGAGTAAGATTCGGTACAGAATACACCACATCCACCAGCAGACAAGAATGGGAAGAAACGGCTGTAGAATCCTACGGCAATCTCCATTTATATACTGATGGTTCCAAAATGGAAAACGGAACTGGATCGGGTGTATACTGTGAAACGCTACAAATCAAAGAGTGTTACAAACTCCCGGATTACTGTAGCGTTTTTCAGGCAGAAATATATGCTATTGAAAAAGCTGCACGGGCCATTTACAGGAAAAATCTTACCCCCACAAGGGTAGTAATTTTTGTGGATAGCCAAGCGGCCATCAAAGCACTGAACAGTAAAACGACGAAGGCTCGAACGGTGCAAAACTGTAAACTTGCACTGAACAGTATCTGCAATACCCACAACGTCACTCTCTGCTGGGTTCCCGCAATATTATAGCAATATTGAAGGGAACGACGCAGCAGATGAACTGGCAAGGCGTGGAGTAACCGCAAGTACAAACAGAGCTGACACAGATGTGCACATTCCAATAGGCGTCGTCAAAAGGAGTATAGAACTAAAAGCCAGACATATTGCCAACACAAACTGGGCTTCCAGAGGTGACTGCAACATATCTCGAAGGCTTTGGCCTGAGCTAAATGAGAAAAGAACTAGAAGTCTTCTGCTTTTGGTCAAACGGGAAATCCGGATCCTTGTTGGAGTTCTAACGGGTCATTGCCCCATTGGGGTAATGGCAAATAGAATAGGTATAACAGCGCCAGACTTTTGTCGGAGCTGCAAAGACCCGGAGGAAATAGAAACAATAACTCACCTACTATGCGAATGTTCAAGTCTACAGAATCGTCGACTCCGACACATGGGGAACAGATTTTTCAAAGACTTGGAAGAGTTGGTGAACACACCACTGCTAGACATCTGGAGGTTCATAAAAAGCACAGGATGGTTTGAGGAACAAATCGGAACAATGGTTAAACTTGGTACCACAACTATAAAAAGGGATTCGTAATGGACCTATAGGCCCCCGTGGAAGCGCCGGTAACGGTGCACGACCCTTCATACCTAACCTAAACATACAACTTTGTGCTTTTAACTTGTTTGCCCGAAGGAATGAGAAAAACCATGGGAAATTTAAAAATATGACTTTCTATATAAATATCTCCGTTAGTTTTCAACATATTTCACAAAATTTTTTTTTGTTATAAGGTTTAATAAAAGTACTTGCCAAAAAATATTTTAACAATACCAATTACTGTGAATTTGTATTTTTAATATTTTTTCAAAAAAAGTCCAAAATATTCAATGTTTCCTCAAAAAATTACGTAAAATTTGTTTTTGTTGTAAAAATACTTTAAATTAAAAATTGCATTTTAAACTCCCTTTAACATGGCATGACATTTATTAGCAAAAATGGATTCAATTTTAAACATAAATTTATTAACTATTTCTATCATTAAAAACAAGAGTTATCCTTACGATTTTATTGATGAAATTAATTTTTTTAAAAATGTTCTTTTTATAATTTGTATAAAAGAGTATAGCTTCAAAAATAATGTATTCGCTAAAGAAGTGGGGGCAGCACCTGTCATACATATAAAATATATTTTGGTTCATAAGTAAGAAATGAGAAAATAACGATAACGAAATTTTACTTAAGTTAAAAATTTCTAAATTAAAGAATTTATTAATTTTATCTTATTTTAACTTTATTAAGAATGAGATTTTTTAACTTAAATTTGACGACAAAGAATCGCTCTCAGAATCGGACCATTCATCGCTAGTCACATAAGGCTTGTAAATTGGAAAATAATCTTTTATTACTATCCCATCAAAAGAAGAAACATTATCAATATTAAAGCATTAAAAAAATCGAAAAAATCCAAATTTAAAAAAAAAATCAGTGAAATGACATGGAAATATTTTCTCAAACTATACCTATACCTAATCGTGTGATAACGTTTAATAATTTGGTCGTTACAAAATTTTTGGTTAGATTCCTTTTTGAAAATTAGGAGTTTGAGTATTTTTATTGAAAAATTCCCAAAAAGACAAAAATACAAATTTTAAAAATTAGAAAAGATATGTATTAAGAATAGTTTTGAGCCATTTTGTGCAAAAAAATTAAAAGAAAACAAAAATTGAATCAAAAAGTTATAGCTGTTAAAACTTGAATTTCTTTCAAAAATCCATAAAGTGCCCTTTTAAAGAGCTGTAAAAGAATGCAATAATTTGTGCTTTTAAATCATGTGATTTATATTAAAAATTAATGCATTAATTTTTTCAAATCATTGAATGTGATGAAGTGAAGTGATGTGTGAAGTCCCAATTAATGATTTGAAAAAATCTGAAATCTTTTCTGATTTAAATCAAATGAGTCAAATTAAAATCAATATGATTACTCCGAAATTATTTAAATCTTACCTTAATGCAATCACCAATTATTAATTATTATTATATAGCGATTTAGGTTTTAAGTTAATCATATTCCAAATAATGGGTTTATTCAATCGCATTTATGAACTTTGTTAAAATCTTATCATTCAAGTTTTAAAACGACAATTTTAAAAATTTTTTATGTAATCATACATTTTTATTTAGTAAAATTTATAAAATTATATTTTATTTAACGCAAAAAAAAAATACCCATTCATAAGGTAAAATATGAGATTTTTTTTTTAATCGACCTTCGAACTTTGCAGTCAAATGCCGATTTTCAGCATATTGTTTATATGGTTTTTTTGGCTATTACTCGTCGACTAATTGATATTTTTTTATTGCCAGAGATATTGCCAGAGACCTGTGCAACAATTAAATTTTTTTAAAATATTTATTAAGAAAATTTTTGTGGTGCTTATGAAGCAAAATGTTGGAAAAATTATTTTTTTTTTCATGCTTTTTGAAAATATTTTCCACGATGATGGTGATGATGGTCTATTTTGCTTTCTGTTTGATCTATAATAAGTGTCTCAGTTTCTTCAATAAATTTCATTTGAAAAGAAAACAATCATAATACAAAACTTGCGTCTTCCAGTTTAATATTAATTTACTTCTCATGTTTTATGTACCAATTTTGTTCAGTGCTGGTTTTGAAGAAACATTGAAAAAGAAATTATAAAAATATGGAAAAAAATATAAATTTGAAATGTTAGTTATGAAAAGTTTTAAGTAAAAAAATTAAATCTCAGAATCGACCTAACTTTTGCTAACCTGAATTTGTTCCACAGTGTTATAGTAGAGCCTTCTGCTTCTGGTGAAGGTATAGGAACATTTGAAAAATTTGAGGCCTCTTTTGCTGTTTCAAAAAAGCTTCTCTACCAGCTTCTCTGGTAAGCCATAGCTTGAATGCCGGCTATTGTGCGGTATTGCAATTGTTCAGGCATCAAACGCAGTTGCAAGACCATGCTCTCCCTAAAGTGATGTAAGTGATCGGACTTCTTTGCAGATTTTGTCAATCCGACAATAGCGTTGAGCGTGGCATCAAATTTCGATGGTGTTGAATCATAATTTTTCCTCTTTTTTGAGAAAGAAAATGTGAACAATACACAATCTTCATCGGTCTCTAAAATGTCTTGTGTGATGTCATTAATTGAAGTACTCCTCGATGATGATGGACCTGATGATATAGTCGAGTCGTCGACAGAAAGACTGCAGCACTGAAAATCAAAATTAATATGTATATACAATTAATTAAAATTATAAAATTAAAATTTTTTTATTCCAAAAATAACTTTAGTTTTGAAAAGCCTCTAATATAAATTCTAGGTGATGCTGATCATCTCATTAATTATTCTATATCTTTGTAGGTCCCTCAAACCGAAGCTGAGTGTCTGCAAATTGCTGTGGATTTCAATCATTTGTGGCAGTTCCCACATACTCTCGGTGCTCTTGACTGGAAGCACATTCGAATTAAAGCTCCAGCCAATACAGGCTCCCAATTCTACAATTTTAAAGGATTCTTCAGCATTGTGCTGTTTGCATCAGTAAATGCTCATAGAAGGCTCAGCTTTGTTGATGTTGGCTGCAATGGTAAAGTTTCGGACGGCACAATATTCCAAGAAGGGTATTTGAACAAAGGAATTCAAGAAGGCAATTTATATATTCCCAAAGCAACCGATTTGGTTGCAGGCCAAAACAAAATTCCATACTACTTCATCGGCGACGATGCTTTTGCAATGAAGGCTGAGTACTAATGTTAGTTGATTTGACTAACATCGTTTATAGTTTGTTGTTTATAAAAGCATTTTTTAAAAATTCTTCTTCATTTCAGGTCATCATGCACCAGCACCAGCTTTAGCTCTACCACTAGCACCAACACCAGCGCTAACCAGTGTTGATACATACTTTTGTAAAAAGTCTACGCAACCTAAAAAATACCTATTTTTCCTAATGCTCAAAAATTGTATTGTTTATTGTATCCCAGATAATTTTATCGTAGTATTCAAATGTAATTTAAGTATATATATAAACTATATATATAAAGATGGATAAATATTAAATTAAGTTCACCCCATACTCAATATGATTAAACCCATATTGAAGTTATTACTTGTTTAATAATGATATGAATTTTTCAATGTCAATCTAATGAATATAAATTAATGTTTGTAAGTTATTTTGTTTGTTTCTTCGTATTTAATGCGCTGCAATATCGTTCATCCGATTGCGATATAACTTTGTCCACTTATTGCTAACAATTTGCCACACCTATTTTACCACCCATAAATCAATAAAAATGTTATCTTTAAAACGGGGTTTTTTTATTAAACTAAAAATTGATATATAAGTATAGTTTCTAAGTTTCATATTTTTTTAGATAAAAAATATTTTTTCTTATAATTCAATATTAAAAAAAAAGTTCGTAACGTGCGTACAATAAAATATAATTTTATTTAATGCTTCTCCATATTTTAACCATAATAAAAATATTTCAAAACAATAAATTTTGTTTACCATACAGTGACTGAAATTTAATTATGAAATATTTATTTCTTCGTTCTAAACTACAGGAAAACACTATAGTTACGCCTACTTTTCAGGGGATTCAAGCGAAGCGAAGCGTACCGGATAAAAGCTAATATTAAAAAAAACCAAAATATATAAAACTTTTAATTTTGTTTATTTGGTTATTAAATTGTGAGATTTGGATACATCTTAAGTTTGCTTTTTATTTTATTTAAAAATAAAAAATTACCGGTTATTGAGTGATCGAAAAAATTCGGGCAAATTTTGCTTTTCATTTTTGACTTAAAAAATAAAAATCAAAAATACTCGGGTTTTTTGCCCGAATGAATTACTTACATTGTTAATTGGCTTTCTGGACACTATGGAGCAGTCCAGGAATGTCATCTCCTTATACCAGAATAAAGCCGACTCATACACGCTGCCAGCAGCACAGCCAGATTTTTTACTGGTATCTACTTTGCGCTTTTCGATTATATACGCAGCGTCTACCAGACAATTTGTCTTAACGATCCCAATACACTCACACATTTTTTAATAACACACTCACATTTTCTCAGTCTGCAGCTCAGTTGTTTCAATTGTCATGCAGACAATTGAGCTGACAACGCTTTGACGTATGCTGACAATTTTTGACGTTTCCTTGCAAAAAAATGCTGAGAAATGTTAAAAAACTTTAAAAAAGCACGTAGAAACAGAAACGCAGTGTGAAAGTTGAAAGTTAAGTTTTCCACACAACATTTAATTTTTTCTTTGGCCAACGATCTCCAGGTGCATTATTTGTATTTGTATTTATTTATTTAAGATATGCTAGTACAACAGGATAAGTATCTTATAGTTAGAGCACTAGCCGTACAGTATTGTAAATCTAGAATGTATTTGTTTCTTATTTCTTATTTATCTTATTTTTAATAATTAACAAACATTTGTATTTTATTTAGCAAAAAGAAGACAATAATATATAAAATATATAAAAAAGAAAGAAGCTTAAAAAATTTAAAAGTGAATTAAAACTCAAGTCAAAGATTTCTTTAGCATATTCCGAGACGTGTCGGAATATCCAACGTCCAACGTCGTTGTGGCAATTTGACAGCGAAGGAAGCAGTAAATATGCGCTCCACTAGTTTGTGCTGATGGTGATGGCACTTGGAGGACGTCGGCCAGCGAAAGAATCAAAAAATTTGAGTTTTACTTGTTTGTGCTGCTGGTGATGGCACTCAGAGAATGTTGGCCAGCGAAAGAATCAGGAAATTTGAGTTTTACTTGTTTGTGCTGCTGGTGCTGGCAATCGGAGAACGTTGGCAAGCGAAAGAAGCGGGAAATTTGAGCTGCACTGATTGAGCTAAAAACCTATCAAATAAGGTTAATATATCGTCTAATAGTGATGCAATTGTAAGCCCAAAATTGCGGTGGCCGTACAAAGTCCACACAGTTTTCTTAAAATATTAAGGATTGCTATTATGATGTTATTGCTTTACCGGAGACCTGGTTACATCAAAACATATATACATCTGAATTCTTTGATGAATCTTTCGAAGTTTTTCGTCGTGACCGATCCTTGACAACGACTGGCTGTTCCTGCTGTTTATCGTTAGCAGATATCATTGCTAAATACATCAGATATTCTTGAACAAATATGCGTTCGCGTTGATTGTCCCTGTCATGGTGGCGGATCTAATATATTTATTGAAAGCATGGTATAATAAAAGAAGGTATATGCATTTTGAACTGCGCTCTCTTTCTCATAGCCAAAATTGACAAAATCAATACAAATCACATTTTTGTTTACATTTTTCCAATTTAAGCTTTCTCATCGCTTTCAGATTTTCTATGAGCTATCCAATTCATTTTCACAATTATGGCAGTCTGTCTCTTCGAAATGCATTGACCTTCTCTTAATCCATGGTGTAAGAAAACCAGGTGGCAATTTTTCACCGCTCTCACAAAAATTGTCCCCGCATCTGTCAAAAACAGCAGAAATAAATGGCTGCGTTCAGCAGGTACAACCATGTTTCAATCATTGGCTGCATTCAGCGGAAATTTGCTACGTAGCTGTTGAACAACTTTCGAGCTGAATGGTATGTTGCATAAAGTGCTCGCACAACATGTTCCCGGTCGCCATCTTAGGTAACGAAAATATTTTATGCTTCTTCAGTTGAGCGGCTTACGCTTACTTTATTTTGACAGATAGATATACCAAATTTTAAATTTATTAATTACTAAATTATTAAATTGCTTAGCAGTGCTTTTAATTAAAACTATTTGTTTGAAACGTGTGCACACAGAACATAAAAAAAGTAAATTTGAGACAAAAAGCACTTATTGTCGAACAGCTGTTTGCCGTTTAACGTTTCGAAAAAAAATAGTTCAGCAGAAGTATCACTTTATATTGCAGTTTCCAAGTTGCAAGTAGTGCGGTAGCGTGTGTTAAATTTGTGATAGTTTGAGTGAAAATATTATTAAAACAGTGTAATAACAACTTTAAAATGTGAAAGAAGTCTTAAATTGGCAAAAAAAACCTGTACAAATTTTAACCTAAAAGCGACTGCGAAACATGAACATAAAGAACCTTGAGATGAACAGCTGATTTTGACATCTAGCCCTCTTTATTCTGCTTTTTACTTCATTCTTCTCCGAGTCGGTCCAATCTTATAATTCTGCCATGACTTTATGCTACTTCGCTACCTGAGGTCATCCAGATATTTGACATACCCTTATTTTATGTAAACAAAAGACACAGTAAGATATTATCATAGACGTAGAATTTTTTGTTTGCTATATTTTTTGATAAATTTGTTTCAATCTTAGGTTTAATAAATGGATATAAATATTTCGAAAAAAATATGAATTTTTTATTTTCCCAAGTAAAGAGCTTATATATATCTTAAATTAATTTGAAAATTTAAAATTTAAACAAACAAATGTTTAATATGTAAGAAGTATAAAATTAGTTCAATATATAATTCGAATTTACTATGATATTTAAAGAATCAATAGAGTTTTCATAGCACAATGACCATGTTCATTCTCTGTATATGTAAACCTGCGTAGTAGTAATACAAATTTTTGTAGCTACATACTGGCTCTACAGCACATCTCTGTAATACATCTATTTTGTTTATTGTATTTATCTCGTTGAAGATAAACAAAAACAATAACAAACGATAAAAATTAAAGCGGCTGATATGCATATATAACAATGTAAATTTTACATACGTATTAATAACAACAAAAATACAAGCCGTTATTCAGAAATATTCGTAAAACAATTCATTCCAATAAACAACACGATGTTGCGTTCGTGATTTCGGCACGAACAAAAGCAACAACTATAAGAACGTCAGCAGCAACTGAAGCATCAATGCATGATTTTTTTTTCTTATTATATAGATATAAGGTAAAACTGATTTTTGAGACATATTTTATCTTTGTAAGATGAATATTAAAGGCTGTAAGCATATTCCAAAGTGTCCTCCAAAAACGTTAGGATGTGCTTGAAAAAATTTGTGGCAAAGACTCCAAAAAATGACAAACGTGCTGTAAGACGTAATTCTACGTCAAAAATATTTTACGTACTTGAAAAAATTACAATGGTTATAACACGAAACACTTAGAAGACATATTAACACAACCATTAACTATAAAATATAGGTTTATATATAATATAAAAAAAGTTCTGCGTTGATTATTGGCTATCTTTTGTCAAAAGAGGAAAAAATTAAAAATTTTTGATTTTCCCAAATACAAATGTAAAAATCACTATTTTTTTACTTTTGGTTAAAGAAACTATTTTAAACTATTTTGAAAACATTATTCCAATAAATTCTACATATAAACTGACTATATAATTTTTACTTATTTTTACTCAAATATAAAAAAAAACATGTATGTAATAAAAATATTCATACAAGCTCTGTATGAAATGTGTACAACATTCAGAAGTTTTATTTTTCCAATATTATTTTACGTCTAAAATGTGACCATAACATTTTTAAAGCTCATAATATTTTGGTTCAACACAAGCAAGTATTTCAAAAAGTAGTAGTCAATTGTATCTTTATTGGTTTGTACTATGAAAAAGTATGATATTCCGGCAACTGCGTGATTTTTATGTCCTTACAAAATTGTTCTTTTGATCTCCTCTTCAAATAAGAGTATACATTCTTGTGAGTAGACGTCAAATATCTGGACAACCTTATAATAATTGAATCATGCGACAATGTTCTTGTCGTCGTTAATGAGTTTGAGCTATTATTCTTGTGAGTTGAAGTGAAATATCTGAACAACCTTATAATAATTAAATAATGGGTACAACATGTTGTGTCTCTGATCAGGTATCAGTTTACGTTCCTTTTTCATTTCTGTGAACACAATTGTTTTAAAAGTGATCAAATAGGAGAAAATTGTGTTTTCTCGTTATATTTTGCGTTATTTAATTTAATTGTTATAAAAGCAACTTATTCTAAAAAAGCCAAACTTTTAACTGGAAATACTCAATACGTTGAGCAAATGTATCAAAAATATAAAGTGCGGCGAAAGACAGACATTTTCACATGTTGTGATTAGACACTGATAGTTCCTCTCTCCCTGTCAGAATTTTTTGACAGACCCGGGGCAATTTAAAGTGTGGTGAAAAATTCGCTTCCACCTGGTTTTCTTACACCATGGCACTAATCAACAGTTGCTCTCTCCCTGTCAGATTTTTTTGACAGACCCTGGGCAATTTAAAGTGTGGTGAAAAATTCGCTTCCACCTGGTTTTCTAACACCATGGATGCACTTTATGCCGCGTTTCCATGTGATCTTCTATTATCTTCTAGTATCACATTTTTTGTAAGAAAGAAATAGCATGTGAGCCCTACTTTATGATATTGATGAATGGGAGTGTAAAACAGGTATACCTTTTTCATTTTTATAGCATGTAATGCTAGAAGATCGAAAAAGTTCAACTTCTTGAACTTTTGCTATAAAAGTTGATCACATGCTATAAATATGACATTAATTTTTATAGTTGTAGTTTTTGTGCTGTCAAGCTGTCAATTTTATTTGTGCCAATATTAATTGTCTTGAAATAGTACAGAAATACGAATACAAACATTCTTTTTAACCATCGCAATGTAGAGTTGGCCAGAGAGTTCCTAAGCGCATTTATGGAAAGAATCAGTGATTTTTTTCTTTAATTTGGTGCTTGGTAGATTCACTTTTTTTAAACTTTTTTTTATATTTTTGTTTCTTTTGTATTTCACTGATGCTGCTGCAGTTGTGGCACACGAATTGGATTACCTGTAACACCTGATGCTGTCTGCACAATAATAATTATATAAAACAATTTAGGGTACGTAGACAAGAAGTTATTTCAATAAGCAAGTCTTGCAATCAGTAAACTTGCAGAAATTGATTTGCTTACATATTTTGCAAATGTCAAATTTTTATAGGAAAAAGTACATATATGCATCTCGCTCTTTATAGCATGCGTTTTGTGATATGGGATAAGATAAGATACTGGAAGATCACATGGAAACGCGGCATTATAAATATTCTGAATGTAATTGATCGCCTCAAAGAGAATGAATACCCTATAATATAAGGTGATTTCAATTTAAGTAACGTAATTTGGTCTTTTTTTTTTTTTTTTTTTTTGAGATTTAATGTTATTGGCCAGACCAAAGATATAATTTGGTCTTAATCATTTTAAGTATGATTCCAAACTCGATATGCAGCAATATAGGAATTGACTTCTTAGATTCTTTATATTCTTTGGTATTAATTCAAATAAATTCCATTGAAAACAGCTTAAATAAAATTTTGGATCTTATTTTTATTGATAATGAGCTTAATGCTAATTGTGTTGAATCAGATTTTCTTCTTACTTATAATAGCTTTTATCACAAAGTACTTTTAATAAAATTAGAAATTCTTATTATAATAGTACATCTCCCATAGAAGAAGACACTTTTTTGTTTTTGCATTTGAAAAGGCTGACTGCACAGTAATATCTATTTTTTTTATCGACTCTAGATTGGCGTGTATGTTTTGGTGATATTTTGTCACATAATTATGAGTTTTGTATAGAAATAATATATGAAGCTTTTGCAAGCTTTGTTCCTATTAAAAAGATAAAGAAGAGCTCTAAGCCAGAGTGGTTCAACAAAAATCTTTCAAAACTAAAAAATCGTATGAACAAATTGTTCAAACGAAGTAAAATTAATATATCTTTACATCATAACTATTAACAAGCACGCAGAGAATACGAATCTCTTAAAGTATTGCTCTATAAATCTCATCTTAATAAACTGGAATAAGATATTAAAGGGAGTCCGTAGAACTTCTGGAATTTCTTGAATACAAAAAGAAATACGAAAGGGTTTTCTAAAAATATGTTTTTCATCGAGAAAACTGCCAATAGCACTTGAGATGTCACAAATCTTTTTGCTGCTAACTTTCAATCTAAATTTTTATTAAATGGCTGTGATGACAATAACCACTCTTTTTACTATAATGACAGCCCGATTTCTGATATGGGTTCGTTAGTTCTTCTGATGATGATGTCTTACAAGAATTGTTCTCTCTAGACGTTAACAAAGGAAATTGGTTCAGATAATATCCCCAAAATATTCCTTAAAAAGTACGTAACTGTGATAGCCCAGCCTTTAGCCCTTTTATATAATTTATCATTAAAAACAGGAAATCTTTTGGATATCTGGAAAGAACTCATAGAAGTCTGGCTCTAGGCAAAATATCTCAAACTATCGACCTATATCAAATTTACCTTTGATTCCAAAAGTATTTGAGGCAATTGTCAAAAAGCGCGTTTATGCTACACTTAAAAATTCAATCTCTGATTTTCAACATGGTTTTGTCACCGGGAAATCTACATCTACTAACCTAACACTGTTTTCTCACTTCATAAGATCAGTAATGGAAAGTGTCAATCAAGTTGATGTAATTTTTACTGATTTTGCCAAAGCTTTTGATAGAGTTGAGCACTCTATTCTTGTAAAAACACTTTCCCAAATGGGGGTTCATTCCTCTTTGTTAGCCTGGCTTAGGAATTACCTTTCTGACCGTTATCAAGTCGTTCGTATAGGTAACTGTTTCTCGAACTCCATTACACACCATTCTGGAGTGCCACAAGGAAGCCACCTCGGACCACTCTTGCTTGTTTCATTACTGATCTTCCAAACTTTTTACAGCATACAAACGCTTAATGTATGCCGATGATGTTAAATTTTTCACTTTAGTCTCGTCACATTCCGACCATCTGAGGCTTCAATTTGATCTTAACAACATGAATAAATGGTGTTCAATTAATAAACTATTTTAATGTCGCCAAGTGCAATATAATGACTTTGTATATGATAAAAAGCCAAATTCTTTTAATTATTCAAGCGGTAACAGTGATCTTTCACGTGTTGAGTCTAAATCAGATTTGAGAATTTTATTTGACATAAAATTGTATTTTTCCAACCATTATGACATTATAATTACCAAGGCTAATGCAATGATGGGATTTGTGAGGTGTTATACCAAGGATTTTAGAGATCCATGTAGCCTTAGAACTTTATTTTTATCGGTAGTAAGGTCTAACTACGAATAATGATGTGTGATATCGAATCCATATTACGAGATAGATTCTTTACGTTTAGAAAAAATACAAAAGCGTTTTACTCGGAATATCATTTTTAAAATTAACTGGAATTTTATGCCAACCTATACAGCCAGGTGTGCTCTTCTAGGTCTGAGTCCCTTAACCTCCAGACGAAAATATTTTTTAGTTCTTTTTCTTCTCGATATAATGATGTTACGCGCCTGAAAGATATTTTAGGCAAAGAGACTTTTTTTATATTCCAAATCATAGGACTAACTATGGCCGTAATGATCCTATTAATAGCATGTACTCAGCGTTCAATTCCATAAGTGCTCAAATAGATCTCACATTGAACAGAAATATTTTTAAACAAAATCTATTAGGAATTGTCTAGCATCTATAATTATGTAATTTTAATTCTCTTCACATCTCTATTGTAAATATATATTCTTTTTTCTCTTTAAACTGTTAAACAATTGTTCATAATTAAATAAATAAATGAATAAATTAACAAGGTGGTAGTGACAGCAGGCTATATTCATGGTGTAAGAAAACCAGGTGGAAGCGAATTTTTCACCACACTTTAAATTGCCCCGGGTCTGTCAAAAAATTCTGACAGGGAGAGAGCAACTGTTGATTAGTGCCAAATTTTATTGGCTGCGTTCAGCAGGTACAACTTTTGTGCAACCGGTTAGTGTGTGTCTGCTGAACGAAAAATATCAGTGTCTAATCACAGCATGTGAAAATGTCTGTCTTTCGCCGCACTTTATATTTTTGATACATTTGCTCAACGTATTGAGTATTTCCAGTTAAAAATTTGGCTTTTTTAGAATAAGTGTGCTTTTATAACAATTGAATTAAATAACGCAAAATATAACGAGAAAACACAATTTTCTCCTATTTGATCACTTTTAAAACAATTGTGTTCACAGAAATGAAAAAGGAACGTAAACTGATACCTGATCAGAGACACAACATGTTGTACCCATTATTCAATTATTATAAGGTTGTTCAGATATTTCACGTCAACTCACAAGAATAATAGCTCAAACTCATTAACGACGACAAGAACATTGTCGCATGCATGGCAGAATTATAAGGTAAGCTCATCACGGAGAGGAATGGAGTAGAAAGCAGAATAAAGCTAGATTGATGTCAAAATCAGCTGTTCATCGCAAATTTCTTTATACTCACGTTCGCAGTTTGTAGGTTAGAATTTGTTACAGATTTGTTTGCAATTTTAAGAGTTTCACATTTTATAGTTTTTATTACACTGTTATAATATTTTTACTCAAATTATCACAAATTTAACACACGCGACTGCACTTTATGGATGTTTATGTTTGCAACTTTATGGGAGGAAATTAAATTGGTGCTACATCGCATGGCCAAGCCATGAACTGCTGCTGGCCACCATGCAGCTGGCGAAGGTACAAGAGGGCTATGCTGATGCCTTGAAGGTAACCTATGGCACCTTGGTTTTGGTGTGCAAGGTTTTCTTCTCGCTTTACTTGCAAGATGTGCCAGAGTTTGTTTACGATTTGAAAACATAATATTTTTATTTCATTTGACGTTTCTACGTACTACGTCGTTTTGACAAGCATCTTCCTTCTCATTATCCGCTCTTCGTTGACGCGTGAGAGCATTTAGTATCATGGGCCTACCTTATCATTGTATCATGGTCGCATGATTCAATTATTATAAGGTTGTCCAGATATTTGACGTCTGCTCACAAGAATGTATACTCTTATTTGAAGAGGAGATCAAAAGAACAATTTTGTAAGGACATAAAAATCACGCAGTTGCCGGAATATCATACTTTTTCATAGTACAAACCAATAAAGATACAATTGACTACTACTTTTTGAAATACTTGCTTGTGTTGAACCAAAATATTATGAGCTTTAAAAATGTTATGGTCACATTTTAGACGTAAAATAATATTGGAAAAATAAAACTTCTGAATGTTGTACACATTTCATACAGAGCTTGTATGAATATTTTTATTACATACATGTTTTTTTTTATATTTGAGTAAAAATAAGTAAAAATTATATAGTCAGTTTATATGTAGAATTTATTGGAATAATGTTTTCAAAATAGTTTAAAATAGTTTCTTTAACCAAAAGTAAAAAAATAGTGATTTTTACATTTGTATTTGGGAAAATCAAAAATTTTTAATTTTTTCCTCTTTTGACAAAAGATAGCCAATAATCAACGCAGAACTTTTTTTATATTATATATAAACCTATATTTTATAGTTAATGGTTGTGTTAATATGTCTTCTAAGTGTTTCGTGTTATAACCATTGTAATTTTTTCAAGTACGTAAAATATTTTTGACGTAGAATTACGTCTTACAGCACGTTTGTCATTTTTTGGAGTCTTTGCCACAAATTTTTTCAAGCACATCCTAACGTTTTTGGAGGACACTTTGGAATATGCTTACAGCCTTTAATATTCATCTTACAAAGATAAAATATGTCTCAAAAATCAGTTTTACCTTATATCTATATAATAAGAAAAAAAATCATGCATTGATGCTTCAGTTGCTGCTGACGTTCTTATAGTTGTTGCTTTTGTTCGTGCCGAAATCACTAACGCAACATCGTGTTGTTTCTTGGAATGAATTGTTTTACAATTATTTCTCAATAACGGCTTGTATTGTTGTTGTTATTAATACGTATGTAAAATTTACATTGTTATATATGCATATCAGCCGCTTTAATTTTTATCGTTTGTTATTGTTTTTGTTTATCTTCAACGAGATAAATACAATAAACAAAATAGATGTATTACAGAGATGTGCTGTAGAGCCAGTATGTAGCTACAAAAATTTGTATTACTACTACGCAGGTTTACATATACAGAGAATGAACATGGTCATTGTGCTATGAAAACTCTATTGATTCTTTAAATATCATAGTAAATTCGAATTATATATTGAACTAATTTTATACTTCTTACATATTAAACATTTGTTTGTTTAAATTTTAAATTTTCAAATTAATTTAAGATATATATAAGCTCTTTACTTGGGAAAAATAAAAAATTCATATTTTTTCGAAATATTTATTTCCATTTATAAACCCTAGGTTTGAAATAAATTTATCAAAAAATATAGCAAACAAAAAATTCTACGTCTATGATAATTGTTGCCACTGGCAAATCTTGCAATTAGTTCTATTACAAAACGAATAAATTTCTAAATGTCAGATATGAGACCATACTTTTTCGAAGTTAGTTAGTTCCGCGTTTGTTTCACAACGCCATTTTTTTAATATCATTAAAACACTTTTACTAGCTTGGCTGACGTGGTAGTTATTTTAAAGTCCATAAGATTCAAGTAAATCATTCAACATTCTTTAATTATTTTTACTCTAATTGTTTCCATACCAAGAAGTAAGTTTGCCAACATTATTATTTTTAAGAATCTCCTTACTGAATTTGTATTTATAGGAATTTTAATATAAGACTCATTGGTTGAAATATAATAAACATATTCTGAATGAAAATCAACTGAAGTCTTTATTCAAAATCCCGTGGAAATCATTAGCGAGGCGGATTCCTCTCTCAACTAACTCAACTCTCTCACTAACAGTGTCTTTTGTTTACATAAAATAAGGGTATGTCAAATATCTGGATAACCTCAGGTAGCGAAGTAGCATAAAGTCATGGCAGAATTATAAGATAGGGCCGACTCGGAGAAGAATGAAGTAGAAAGCAGAATAAAGAGGGCTAGATGTCAAAATCAGCTGTTCATCTCAAGTTTCATTATGTTCATGTTTCGCAGTCGATTTTAGGTTAAAATTTGTACAGGTTTTTTTTGCCAATTTAAGACTTCTTTCACATTTTAAAGTTGTTATTACACTGTTTTAATAATATTTTCACTCAAACTATCACAAATTTAACACACGCGACCGCACTACTTGCAACTTGGAAACTGCAATATAAAGTGATACTTCTGCTGAACTATTTTTTTTTCGAAACGTTAAACGGCAAACAGCTGTTCGACAATAAGTGCTTTTTGTCTCAAATTTACTTTTTTTATGTTCTGTGTGCACACGTTTCAAACAAATAGTTTTAATTAAAAGCACTACTAAGCAATTTAATAATTTATTAATTAATAAATTTAAAATTTGGTATATCTATCTGTCAAAATAAAGTAAGCGTAAGCCGCTAAACTGAAGTAGCATAAAATATTTTCGTTACCTAAGATGGCGACCGCTCAGGGAACATGTTGTGCGAGCACTTTATGCAACATACCATTCAGCCTGAAAGTTGTTCAACAGCTACGTAGCAAATTTCCGCTGAATGCAGCCAATGATTGAAACATGGTTGTACCTGCTGAACGCAGCCATTTATTTCTGCTGTTTTTGACAGATGCGGGGACAATTTTTGTGAGAGCGGTGAAAAATTCGCTGCCACCTGGTTTTCTTACACCATGGCTATATTCACATAAATGGCGATCAAAGGATGTCATTTGCCTGTAAAGGCGCAACCAAAATAGACGAATTGCTCCGTAACGAGTAGAGTCGAAAATGTTCGCTTTATGCCTCGTTTCCATGTGATCTTTCAGTATCTTATGTTATCCCATATCACAAAACACATGCCATAAAGAGCGAGATGCATATATGTACTTTTTCCTATAAAAATTTGACATTTGCAAAATATGTAAACAAATCATAAATTTATCAATTTCTACAAGTGTACTAATTGCAAGATGTGCTTATTGAAATAACTTCTTGTCTACGTACCCTAAATTGATTTATATAATTATTATTGTGCAGACTGCATTAGGTGTTACATGTACTCCAATTCGTGTGCCACAACTGCAGCAGCATCAGTGAAATACACACGAAAAAAATATAAAAAAAAAGTTTTAAAAAATAAGTTTTGGTGAATCTACCAAGCACCAAATTAATGAAAAAAATCACTTATGCTTTCCATAATTGCGCTTAGGAACTCTCTGGCCAACTCTAGATTACATACTCCCGAGTCGGGAAATCATCTGCATTAATTGCCACGCGATGGTTAGAAAAACCAAGAATGTTTATTTATTTTAAATCATACCCCTTGACCTGATTTGATTTTCTTTATTTCCCAATTTGTATTCCTAATTCTGTACTATTTGAAAATAATTAATATTGGCGCAAATAAAATTGACAGCTTGACAGCACAAAAACCACAACTATAAAAATTATTGTCATATTTATAGCATCTGATCAACTTTTATAGCAAAAGTTCAAGAAGTTGAACTTTTTCGATCTCCTAGCATCACAGGGGATATCACATGCTATAAAAATGAAAAAGGTATACCTGTTTCACACTCACATTCATCAATGCCATAAAGTAGGGCTCACATGCTATTTCTTTCTTACAAAAAATGTGATACTAGAAGATAATAGAAGATCACATGGAAACGCGGCATTAATGGAATTCAATGTTGTTGCCCAAAACGAACAAACGTAAGCTAACGAAGCTGAACGAAACAGCTTGTTTATACGTTTTGTTCCGTAAGAACCGAACTGCTAGGTTCTCAACTCGTCAGACGTTCGGTAAGTTGCAATCGTCTCGTGTCGGCTGTTTTGGTTCTGCCTTTAATTTTACTGTATATTTCTTTTACTTGTTTTCGACTTTGTACCATTTTGACAACTAATAATCGCCTGAAGAACTGTCACTACCACCTTGTTAGTTCCTATGTGAAAATTATTACCGTCTAGAATTAATAACGAAAACAAGCAAAATGTATCCATGGAAAAAGAAATCTGAAATCACTGTACCAGGGTTGCATCCGACAAAAATAGAAACGTACTTAACAAATAAAATTTTTTTATCTTGGATATTAAATGTATTTTCTTTACAATTACCTACTTTACTTCCCGCCGTTTCAAAAATGATCACCAAAAAAAAAAAACGATCCTCACCTTTCAAATTTTCAATTCTTCGGGGTATCATTTTTCCCCGTGTCTATTTTCCTAATGAAAAATAAATTTTATGCAAAATTTCTCAGTTACTATTTAGCAGTTAACTCCAAATATTTTTTTTTTTTTTTCGGATGCACCTGGATGTGTGGAATATTCAAAATATAACAACAGCCCGTACTGTTGTTATGCACGATTCATATAAGAGGAATTACTCCTTCATCTCTATATACACCTACGTACTAAACCACAGCCCCATCCCCCCAACCTATGCTTTACTTCTCTGCTTAAGATAATCCATCTCTGCACCTTTCTCAATTTTTTTTTAGTGGTGACCAAAACGTGTACTTACGAGGATTTACTCAAAACCTATATACGTCTAAGCAATTAGTTTTCCAAGAGCGAAAGCTTACTTTCGCTTTAATGTATTTTCAAACCTCAGCAAGTCATCACTGGGCTGCCAATTGTAGCATGAAACATTCATAATTCGCAAGTAATTTTTAAAAACCAGTAAACTTGAAACGGTGTCAACATTAAGTCTATTCCGTGTTTTGGTTTTTGTTGCATTTGCTTCCGAAAATACTCTTTCAACACCAGCTGTTGAATGTGGAATAGACATCACTGCCTGGACTATTTTTTTAAAATTTGGGAATGTATGTTCGTCCAAACCATTTCGAAGCTCTAAAGTTTTTCCCCAAAACTCGTCGAAAGTCTTCGGCAGCAAATGCAACTCGTCGAAATCGGGCAGAGATCTCAACTCTGTATTCGCTTGTTCAGCATCGACTTCCATCATTTCTGAAAGAGCAAGTATGGAAGGCACCTCTCCAGATAGTGCTTTAATTGGGTCCAGTTTGGCTATTTCCTTCAGTGTTGAGTTGTCCAAGGGCATTCTTTTTGCTATTTGTGCAGCAAGCTCCTTCCAAAAATTAAATGCTCCTTTGAGGAATGCCTGGTGATTTAATTCGGAATTATAACGCAAAAATTTTTCAACTCCCACTCCGCAATACATATCTTCGATGCAAACAAAATTTTTAGCGTTACTTAAATCGGTTTCACCAGAATTTAAGGCTTCGGTGTTAAAAATATTTCTCAAAACCTGCTTTTGCAATTGGCGCATGCGAGGAACGATGAGGTGACACATTGTTTTTTGCGACTGGAACTCTCTATTTAGTTTGTTAAGCATACCAAGTGCAAAACTCATAAAATGCAGTTAGCTTTAAGTTGTAAATCTGCCAGCTGCACAGAAATGTCTCGCCCATCATGCTTTCGAATTCCTCCAACAAAAAGTATGGCTTGAGCGCATCCCACTGCTCTAAAAGCCTATTAACTGCTTCTTCCATAGACAGCCATCTTGTCGCTCCTACCGATAAAATTTTCCTTAGAGGAGTGCCAAAATACTCCTGAAATTTGAGAAATTCATTTCTTCTGTTGCTGCTGTTACAGAAGTGATTGCAAATCGACTTTATTAAGTATCCAGGATTTTTTGTTAATTTGCTGCAACTGTATTTTGCACACAAAGCCAGCAAGTGGAAAATACAGCCGTTAATAAATACGTTAGGACACTCTTTCTTAAGAATTGCCTGTACTCCATTGAATTGTCCCATCATTGTCGGGCAATTATCTGCAGCAAATGAAAACAGGTTGTGAATATTAATTTCACAACTTTTGACATGATCAAGAAGCAATTGAGCAAGGTTTATAGCATTCGATTGTTCACGTATTTCAAAAAGACCGATCAACCTGTCTTGAATACCAAACAAAGGCTGAACAATGCGCACAATAATTGCTAAGCATTTTTTTGTGGCTATATCCGTTGACTCGTCCATCATGATAGAGTATTTTGTGCCTTGGGTCAAAGCAGCCAACTCGCTAATAGCGTATGGAGCTAGAACTTCCTTCATTTTCGCAGTAGCTTGGTTCCTATTCAACGAAATTAAATTCAATATTTTTGAGTCGACTGCTATGGACTTGAACAGAGGCAGCATGTGGTCAATTACAGAAAGGGACTCATGGTGTTCTGCCATGGATGCACAAATTTTGAAAATTCCGGTTCTATGTGGAGCAGAACTAAGCGTTTTCGGTTGAACAATGGAAGTCAACTAAGGCAATGAAGCAACTTGGACATTTTTGCGGTGCTTTTCAGTCCTCACATGACGAAATAAATGGTTTGTGTTGCCTGTTATATCTTTATGGCATGCTCTGCAAAAATAGCTATTTGCTTTTTTTTCTAACCATTGCTCATCCGGGAAAGACTTGCACTGACTCTTTTTCCCTTTTTTTCCGGCGCTGTAGAATGAATTACAAATATTTTTTAAAAAATATAAAAAAAATAATAAATATAAACAATTTCATCTTTATCTTTAGGTAAAGTACAATACTTTAGGGAAATAATTTGTTTCAAGTACTTTGAACTTTTGGATATAAGAGGATTGAATAAAATATATTAAAAAACAGCGGACATATTTGCATCGAAAGTAAAAGCTTTGAATTTGAAATAGTTTTTCTTGCCTCAGGTTACAATGATACAACACAAAATTCATTGTTCTAAGAATTCCTATAGTTTTGAAGATATGTTTATGTTTTGGGTGTCAAATTAATAGTACATTTTTTAAATAAATTATCCTAGAGAAATTTAAAAACGTTAGTACACGATACCATATTTTTGATAGAAAAATGCATGTTCCTTCGTTACAAATAGAATAAAACAGTATAGCGGACAAAAAAGGTTGGTAAATTTTATAATGGTGAACATTCTTTAACACGTTATATTTATGTATTTTACCTTAGTTTTGTTCACAAAATTTCCAGGGGCTTTTTGAACTAGTGTGAAGAAAACTCTGTGGTCACAAGGAATTATGACTAAGCTCAAAGTATCGTAAAACCGATCTGATATTTGTGCAAAATGTAGTGACATTCATGTATCTACAAGTTCTATGTTCGATTGCTCCATTGACTATCTCCGTATCTACAATTCTATGTTCGGTTGTTCCTTTAACTCCAGGGAAACAGAAGATGTAAGGAAAATAAAACATCCCGTATTTATATTTCGAGTTAGGCTGTTATGACTTGTGACCACAGGTATATGAACCGTTACAAACGATTCTGTACAAAAAATATATTTCTGCATCCTTCCAAAGATTGAAAATAAATAAAATACCATCTCGCTTTTTACGAAATTTTGAGTTTAGTCATTATTCCTTGTGACCACAGACCTGTTTTTGGGCTATTTTGTCACAGTGGGTTAAAGGCCTTAGAATGCATGAATTATTCGCAAAAAAAAAGATCATGACCGAGAAGAGTATAGTGCATTTCAAACAACTACTTTTTTAAAGGCGACAAAAATAAAAGATACTCATATATTTATAGGAAATCGCTTCAGTCTTATTTGTGTTGTATCATTCCTGTCGTTTTGCTTTATTGCTTTGCTTAAAAATAATTTTTCCCATTTGCAATGCAGTAAATTAGAAATCAAATTGTCAATTTAAAACCGTGCATTTAATGAAAAAATCAATATGTTAGAAGAACAAGAGATGCATGTCAAGTAAACCAATCTTTCAGAAATAAAACTTATTTTTTGCGTTTTATTTTTCAAGTTGCAAAATAGCACTTAAGAGTTTTATTCTTTCG
Organism: Coremacera marginata; assembly: GCA_914767935.1. NCBI lineage: Eukaryota > Metazoa > Arthropoda > Insecta > Diptera > Sciomyzidae > Coremacera > Coremacera marginata. Next base: position 124,684,193 of record OU612043.1, read on the forward strand.
CTCAGAAATAAAATTTGTTTTTTCATTTTTAATTTTACACAGATATTAAACATATTCTTGAGTTGCATTTTTCGCTCAAGGATTACAATTATTTTTTTTAAATTTTTTTTGGTCACAAAGCAACACTTATTCAAACAAAAAAGCTGACAAAATAAGGTTTAAATTTATTTTTCTAGATATCAAAAATATTACGTGTTTTTATTTTTTGTCAACATATTGCGAGGAAAAATCCACTGAAGTTTAAAGCAAATTTTTGAGCAATAAATAACAATTAGCGTAATAATAAAACTAAAAAAAGTGTTTTTGTGAGTAAAAAATAAGTTTCCTTTCTGAACGAAATAATAAAACTTAATTATAAGTTTTATTTCTAAGCAAAACCATAAAGCTGGAAAAATAACTTTAAAAACAATTTTTTTTTTAATAAAACTTTTCGGTAAAAGCTTTAATATCTTAAAAAAAATGGCCATTTCAGGACTTGAGCCTTCGTTCTTTCGAATATCAGCCACGCACATTAATCAGTATGACGCGGTCGCCACCTTAGCAAGAATTTCCGATTTTAAGCCATATATTGTATTTTATGATTTTATATACGATGAGGAGTTATCAAACCTCTGTAAGGTATTGTATAAAAAAATAAAAATATATACTAAAATTAAGAGTTATTCTATATATTTCTGAGAATTTAAATTTATTTACTTAATACACTAGCGAATCATTATTTAAAAAAATGTTCTATTTATTAGTTCAAATGCATTTAATGTGCAAAATTACAATGGAATTTCAATAATAATAAATTTTAATAAAAGAATTGAGCATTACTTACCCTTTTGAATTCAACTTCACTGTGTTGTCTTGCATTATAATGTCTGCATCGTGACACTCTGTAGACATAACTTCTATACTCTTCCTTGCAAAATTATCTTCAAATATTTTTTTTTGTATTCTTGAATACTTGATTAAACTAATAAAAAAGTTTTTATAAATATCTGCAGTAGTTTTTTTTAATCAGTCTTTAAAAATCGCCTTTAAATCACGCCTCAGACCGAAAAAGTCCCCTTAAATGCATAGTGAGGTCACAGTAAATTATTTCATTTGTTCGTATGTTTCATGTCGGACGTCTCAGATTTTTCCATTGCGATTATAATGGGTAATTAAGTAACTAAGTAATGAAGTAATTTAGTAATTAAGAAACAAATTTAGTATATGTTGATCTTTCCTTGCCTCAATCATTTCTGTGGTGACAAGGAATAACGACTAAGCTCAAAATATCGTAAAAAAGCGATATGGCATTTCTTTTTTTGCCAATCTTCGTAAGGATTCAGAAATCCATTTTTTGCACAGAATAGATAACCACTTTTATCTGCACCTATTTCGTTGGATTAACGGTCCATATATTTCCGAGAAAAGGTAGTAGTTAGGGCTATTAAAATATTGTTTTTTACGATATTTTGAGTTTAGTCGTTATTCCTTTCGCCACAGATTTCATTATTATCTTTAGCCAATACCTTTAATTTTTAATAAAACAAAAAAATTTACGAAACACTTACTATTATTATATATTTTTAAATATTTGCTAAAAAAAATATATATATTTGTGAAACACTGCAAGCGATTTGATCATGACAAATGAATTTTTGATGTATAATTTTATTAAATAAATAAAATTTATGTTTCTCCAAATGATATCCAAAAATTATAAGATTTTAAAAACTTTTCATTTCTCACCTGTGGTTGACCATTTTTGGGATTTGCCCATATCATAATTCAGTAATTTCTACATATATGTCACATATAATATATGTTACAATATTATTATCATTATTACATATGCCTTAAAAAAATGCCTTAAAAAAAAGGCCGTACCTCAATTTTTTGCACTTTATAGCAAAATAAAAACTTGATGAAAATGCAAGCTCTGCAGTCTCTGCAGTAAAAACAATTGTTACAAAATCACACTACTTATATTTTTCAATAAAAAAAAATTTCGAAAAATTCGAAACTATAAAACTTAATTTTTTGTTTGCTTTTTCCTTCTCCTATTGAGATTGGGCCTTTCTATATTAAGGCGCCGATATACATATATCATAATACAGTCGTAATCTCAGCAAGTCCAGTTTATTATAAATTTTTCCTAAAAAGGCTGGTTTTTAAAGAACAAAATTAATTTTGCATTCAGTTTCGAAAAAAATATGTTGTTTTCCTGCATTTTGTTTCGTTTAAGTTATCAATTCATACGCTTTTCATACTTTTTTTATAAGTACTGTAAAAACTGAAATATATATTTAAATAAAAAATTCTTTCTAATATTTTGTGAAAAGCCACTACGTTAGTATTATGTAAACACTAATTTTTTATTATTGCCTATTACCCGGCAATAAATAAATATTTTGTGGAATCCAATCGCAGCGCCACCTACTAGGTTTTCTGGCTGAATTTTCTAGGATATCTTCAATGGCCGAGAAAAACAACAAAAAATTGCCAAGCAAATCGTACTCTCCGTTCTCGAGTTAAGCAATAACAAATTTATTTAATATATATAAAGATATAGAATGTACCTTTCATTAACTTCGGGTCTTGAAATATATCGGCTGCAAGTGGGGAGCTCCTCATCGGTAAAGCTAGCTTCCAAATCAAGGCTTATATTTCGCACCTCCAGCGATTTAAAGCAAAGAAGAGCCTGTGCAGCCTCAATTTCATTTATACCTGGATAAGGTGGACTCTGCGTAGCCTCTGATTTTTCAATATTTGAACAATTTTTGGCTATATCTTCAGCATCATTTTCTGCAGGATAGAAAGTACTACTAACCTCTTCGCTCTGATTTCTGCAAAAATAATTTATTTATTAGCACTTTCTTTTCATTATCTTATCAAACTAAACATAAACTCACTTTTTTTTAAAAAATAAATCAATTTTTTTTATGTTTTTAACATTAACTTTGTTAATTTTTACTAACTTTGGCATTTTTATAAATTTTTAAACTGTTGCTTTCAAATTACAACCGCAATTGATTTAATTTGTTCCCAATTGGACAAAAGGCGGTAAAAAAGGAGATATGTCAAACAAACAAAAGAATACAATGCCATATTAATTTAAATTTAAAACGATTGGCACTATCGGGTGTAAATCATAAAACAATGGTAGAAAATAAAATAGTACTAGTACGAATTATAAAGTACTTCGTACATAAATAATAAAAACGTATACAAAATGGTACGAAAATACGTACTTATGCAACACTGCACTGTACATTCACTGTCGAGTTGGATGTAATTCATGTTGTTAGTGTGTGCGTGCTCAGCATCCTATTTTCATCGTTCCTTTGTTACGGATAGTTATTCATCGATATTGGTTTCTGTTGGAATTGTTGTTTTGTAATTCACGGATTTTTCTGGTTTTATTAATATAATAAGTTGAAATGCGGCATTGCATAATGGAATAAAATATATTCCTTTTGTGAAATAAAACCTAGATAGTAATATTTTAATGCAGCTATTGAAATCTGAAATATACGTATCTCAACTCCACACAAAATATTTTACTTTCGCAGAAAACATGAATACCAAAGAACTGGAAAAAGTTAACTATACAAAAACTGAATAATTTCAACCGAGTTCTTTGTACATTGTAGGTCTCTGTGCATTTTTAATGTTATTATAACAGTATAAATGGTTGGATTTATATCAGCAAATTTTATCAAAACTTGAGAAAAAGTGAATACGTGAAACAAACTAAAATTATATGAAAAAAGGTTTGTTGGAACTGGATCCAGCCTGTCTCTTAGAGCGGTTTTAAATAAAGTATATCCATCAGCCAGACTTATTCAACCACCCTAGAGATTGGTGTAAAGATTTATATCTGCGATTAGTATGTTTAGCATTAGTGAATTATGTTGCATGTTTTGCTGTCCACCATGTCCTGGGCCAATTGCTGCAAAGTTAGCATTCCAACCACCTGAGCCGACTTACAAATTGACGCCTACTGATGATAGTAACGTTAAGTATAATCTGCATTTATTTGACCGAGCCGAGTGGCAGTATACGGAACGTGACAAGTCAAAGGTGGAGGCATTTTTTACACGTACTTCGCGGGGAAATCTTATCACTTGCATATATGTCAAGTGCAGCAAAAATGCTAAGTATACACTGCTTTTTTCCCATGGCAATGCTGTCGACTTGGGTCAAATGAGCAGTTTTTATATATCGCTGGGTTCCCAGTTAAATTGTAACATATTTGGATATGATTATTCTGGATATGGTATGAGTGGTGGAAAGCCATCTGAAAAAAATTTGTACGCAGACATCGAAGCTGCATGGCAAGCGCTGAGAAATAGGTAATATTTAGAAAATATCTAAAAAAATATCCGCATAAAAACAAATTCAAAATACAGTGCTTTTCGCTTATAACGAACCCGTTGAAAGCGAACTTACGCCTAAAAAGAACCACTTTTAAAAGTATGCGATTTAATTCAAGTAAATCATGAATTTTTTCGCTTATTACGAACCCGTTTAAAGCGAAGGCTTAGTTCCTAAATGCATTTATGCAAAGCATCAGTGACTTTTTCTTTGAATTGGTGCTTAGTAGATTCACCATAATCTACTAAGCAACTAAAGAGTGCTTAAAAATAATAATCTAGTTGCGCAGTTTTTGTGAATCAACTAAGCCAACCAATTCAACGGAAAATTCTCTGATGTTTTGCATAAATGTATTAAGGAACAGCCGAACTTTCGGTTATAACCCTGTAGGAAAATCAACTAATATAAAAGTAGTTGATAAAGTAGTTTTTTGTCAACCACAACTAGTTGAAATTCTGACTTTTTTCCCTAGAACGAACTAACTTATTTTGTATGGTGATGTCCGCTAAATAAGTCAATTGACTGTCGTCTGCATATATTTTCAACTACTTGTTAAATTAGTTACATTTAAATTATTTTTTTAATTGCTTTAAAATAACCAATTGAAAACTATTACTGATGGCCAAAAGTTAATAATATTTGATGAAATAACATGGTTAAATATATATAAGCTTGTAATCTAATAAACATTTTCAATTAAAACATGCCAACATCAGAGTAGTTGCCGCCTTAATATAATTCAAAGTAGTTTATCAATCACTGGGTTTTAAGTAGTATTTCAATTACTTCATATATTGAATTGGAAGCCGCCTATATATAATTCAAAGTAGTTCATATACTGGTTTATTTTAAACTAGTTTTTTAATTAGTTGTTTTTAAAAACAAGTTCGTTTGTTCCTATAGGGAAGTTCGCCGCTTACTTTTGTAGGGGTAAAAAAAGAAAAAAAGATCAAGCGGGAGCGGTACCAAATCTCAAGAGACAAAATCTCCGGGAGCGGTACCATATCTCAATAGACAAAATCTCCACCATAGACAAAATCTCCAAGTTACAAAATATAAAGTCAAAATATCAAATTAGAAAATCTCCATAGACAAAATATCCAAAATCATAATATCCAAGCCAAAATCACCAAATTTATTTTTTTGTTTAATTAAAATCTAAACTCTGCATGTTTTTGTAATTTTTAATTCAATTAAAAACGCTTTTCAAATTTTTTTTTAGAATAATTTTTTTTTTTTATTTTTTTTTTTTTTATTTTTTTTATATTTTTTTCTTTTTTTTTTTTTATTCATGATAATATACAATTCTTCGAGGTTAAATAATGCCTCAGCGCCTGTAAGAGGCTTACTGGCAACATAATTCGTAGCTATACTTAAGATAATATTACATTCAATTATTATCCTTTTTTTAATATTACCTTTTTCTTAATCTTAGTACATTATACCTAGTATAAATGCATAAGATTAATTACACAAGAAGGACTTCAATTTCACCCGTTAAAAATGTTCTCAAATGTATTTTAAAAACTGAAATTTGTTCCAATATTTTTAAGGAACTTTGCAGTTTATTAAATTCGTAGGGCCCAGCATACTCTATTCGTTGCTTTGAGCTCTCTATTTTACACTTAGAAGTTCTAAGATTTGTGCTATTTCTGTTATTAAAATTTGTTTGATTTTTATAAAATCGTAAAACATGATAGCCTAAGCCATGCAATGTTTTGAAAACAAAAACTAATAAATGTTTTTTGCACAGCCCATAAACTGGAAAAACTGTTTTGGCATACTCTTTGTATGGACTTGTCGTGGGATGCCTAGATGGAAGATTAAAAACTATTTTTAAAGCACGATTTTGAGCAGTCTGTAACGATTTCAACTCTAGACTCTTTTTATGTGCATATACAATTGGAAGATTGTCAAATGACTTTGAACTAAAGCTTGATAAATTAATAGTTTAACTTCCCGGGTTATTTTGTTTTTGAATTTAAATAGGATTCCAGTTGCAGATGATATTTTTGATCTAAGCAAACTTATATGATTGCCACATGAGTGGTTGCTCGACAATTGTAAACCTAAATATTTCACTGTCTCCGACTACTTAATTTCCTTCCCCTCAACATGCACACTAAGCGTATCATCCTCTCTAGATTTACGCGGTTTAAAATTTATAAACTTAGTTTTATTCGAATTCAGCGCTAATCTATTCAGTCGGGCAAATTCAGAAATTAAAGCTGCATCATACTCAATCTGCATTCTTAAAACTGCAGGATGCTTGTAAGGATAAAATAGAGAAATATCATCCGCAAACATAAGATGCCCATTTAAATTCAAATTTTTAATATCGTTTATATATATTTTGAACAACAAAGGGCCAAGCACGCTGCCTGAGGAACCCAGCAATTTGCATAAATCAAATTACTTTTGACGTCACCAACTTGAACATACTGTTTCCTATATGAAAGAAAGCTTCTAAAAAATTGCATTTCCTGGTTCCTTACACCAAGAACGTTAAGCTTTTGCAGCAAGATTTCATGGTCAACTAAATCAAATGCCTTACTAAAATCGTAGAACATTCCTGCAACACCAGAATGCCGCCTATCCCATCCATCACATATAAAATTTACTACACTTACGATAGCCTCTTCTGTACTGGCGCCTTTCTTGAAACCAAATTGATGAGAATAAATGATATTTTCAGCATCTAAAAATTTTGTTAATTGATCACTTTCTCAAAAATCTAATCAATTATTGGCAAAAGCGCTACTGGTCTAAAATCTTCCATTTTATGGGCACCACTTAGCTTTGGAATTTTAACTATTTTGTGAATTTTTAGTGCATCCGAATACGTAGCGCAGTCGGTCATGCTATTAAAAAGTTTTGCTAAAAAAGATGAAATGAAAACTTTACTTTCGTGCAACATTCTTGGTGTTATACCATCGTTTCCTGTACATTTTTTTGCATCAAGGTTGAACATGATTAATTCTATTTCAGAAATATCTGTATGTTGGAAAACAAAACTATTTCGAACTTGCGATACTGTCCTTAAGAAGTTGTAATGGTCACCAACTCGTTGTTCCACTTCATTTCTAAGTATAATAACAGACTCGGGAAAAATATAATTAAAGCCTATGGCTTTCTCCAGATCACTGCTTAATGAAACTCCTCCATTGCAAGTTCTTATTTCTACCAAGTATAGTGTTAATGAATTTCCATGTTTGTTTTGGATCTTGATTAGTTCTTTGAAGATTAACAGCATAGTAATCATTCATTGCTTTTCTCAATGCACACTTTAAAATACGGCTCATTCTTTTTAATCTTTCAACAACGGATTTATCCATGGGATACTTTCTTTTCAGTTTTAAAAGTTTTGATTTAACTGTTATAAGTGCTTGCAGATTTCCATTTACCCAAGGTGCCATCTCATATCTCAACAACTTCTTACTAACCGACTTAGTTGTGGCAAGCTTTGATGCGTTGTTCATGCCATTTATAATTTCCGCGGCCAACAAAGATGGATCAGAATAGATACAATTGCGCAAGTTTTCCTCAAGTTTTATCTTCAAGAAATCTATCAAGAAATCAAAACTTTTTATGACGTTCATGAGACCTTCAGAGGAACTGGTTTTATGAGCAACATAAATGTTGGAATCGCCAACAAATATAGTAGGATAAGGGATTAAGTCTAATTTATCCAAAAAATTTACAATATTGCATTTTTGAGATCTATACAAAGAGCATATTTGCAAGGACCTACCACCGATTTTAATATCGCGAACAGTTATTGAGATAGCGTTACAAAAGTCTTCGTTCAAAACATTATTCACTGTATAATTTACTTCATTGTTTATGTAGACTGACGTGCCACCATAACCATCCTCCCTACAACTGTGCACGCTACTAAAACCCTGAATTTTATAAATGTCTGTGATATTACAAGAAAACCAAGTTTCTTGAGCTGCTATAATATCTGGAAGTCTTGGAAGTTTACTTAACCACGATCTGAATTTGTTAAATTTCGATAAGGATGAAACGCTTCTTATGTTAATTGAAACATATTAATAAATTTATATCAAACATGTTAAATTCCAATTAGAATTAGTAATTGATACAATTGGTTTATATTGTCTTATTCATCAATTAGAATTAGTTCAACTAATTGCCATTAGATAATTGAAATTTTTATTCCAATGGTAAAACTAATTGCAATTAGTTGCCATTAGCAAAAAAAAAATGGTTTACCTTTACAATTAGGAATCTAATTGAATTCTGCTAATGCAATTAGATATTCAATTAGCTCGAATTAGAATCAATTATTTTGATATTTTCAAAAACAAAAAAAAACTAAAATATTCATAATATGAATTTCACACATATATATATATTACTTATGTACATAATATGTACTACATATATTACATACATGCACACCTATTTAACGTACCCGTGTAAACACAAATGGCAATTTCAAAAGAGAATCATAAAGAATTGCGGCAATTATAATTGCCAATGTAAAAGTAGACTTACGGTAATCGAATAACCACATGTTTCCACATACAGTGGCTTACATCATTATTCGTTCACTTCAATAATTCTTTGGAAAAAATTTATTTTTATCAAAATAATTGATTCTAATTCGAGCTAATTGAATATCTAATTGCATTAGCACAAGTCAATTAGATTTCTAATTGTAAAGGTAAACCAATTTTTTTGCTAATGGCAACTAATTGCAATTAGTTTTACCATTGGAATAAAAATTTCAATTATCTAATGGGAATTAGTTGAACTAATTCTAATTGTTTAATGAATTAGAGAATTTCACAAAAGAAGGTTAATTAGTAATCATTAGCATTATCTAATCATTATTTAACATCTTTGATTTATATGATATATTTTTGAAATAGTTTTCATAATGATTAAGGTTATCAAAGTATTGATTTTGATTCATTTTAATATAAAAAAAAAAAGAAAAAAATAAATAATAATAGCCTTAAATATAATAAATTTTATCAAATTTATAAGTAATATAAAGTAATAATAATTGTGGACCTCACTGTTATTCTTTGCCGCCGTCGTTGTGTTCAGTTTCTTCACAAGAAAAATTATTTGCTGCAGAGAGCGAAGTTCTAAATCGGCCAGTTAAATTTAATTTTTATTTTTATTGCTGCTGATTGTTCGCTCTTTTTTACAACAACTTTGTTTCCTCTCACGAACACAAATTTGTACCCAACTGCTTTACGCGATTTTGCATGATTGAATAGTAGCTTTGTTTCTTTACTTAAATAATCGTTAATTTAAATTACAGCTTTAGCTCAAACACGTGTTTCGAACTACACTTGTTCACGAAAGTTCGAACTGCGTGTAGTTCGCTTTTTGAAACACGAACTTGAACTACACGTGTATTTTATTCACGAACTACACGTGTAGTACGTATTCACGTGATTTTTGCATTCACGTGAATAATTTTCACGTGTTTAAGGCATAAGCCGAATTTTCAAAAGTTATTTTGTGTTTCTGAGAACAAAAAATTTATTGAGTTATTTAGAAGACTTCCTGCTGTATCTCTATGATTTTTATGGATTCTAAGTACAGGATTTGGCCAGTTTCTGGGTTCCTAGGACAGGAATGAAGGTTTCTGTGAACAAGGGATTCAACTGGGATTTGGACAGTTTCTGGGTGCGTCATTTGGACTTTTTTGGGTTCTGTGGGTTTCTAGGACAGAAATGAAGGTTTCTATTTACAAGGGATTCCGCTGGGATTTGGCCAGTTCCTGGGTGCGTCATTTGGACTTTTTTGGGTTCTGTGCGTTCCTAGGAGAGGAATGAAGGTTTCTATGGAGAAGGGATTCAACTGGGATTTGGCCAGTTCCTGGGTGCGTCATTTGAACTTTTTTGGGTTCTGTGGGTTTCTGGGACAGAAATTAAGGTTTCTATGGACAAGGGATTCAACTGGGATTTGGCCAGTTCCTGGGTGCGTCATTTGAACTTCTTTGGGTTCTGTGGGTTCCTAAGACAGAAATGAAGGTTTCTATGGACAAGGGATTCAACTGGGATTTGGCCAGTTCCTGGGTGCGTCATTTGAACTTTTTTGGGTTCTGTGGGTTCCTAGGACAGAAATTAAGGTTTCTATGGACAAGGGATTCAACTGGGATTTGGCCAGTTCCTGGGTGCGTCATTTGAACTTTTTTGGGTTCTGTGGGTTTCTAGGACAGAAATGAAGGCTTCTGTGAACAAGGGATTCAACTGGGATTTGGCCAGTTTCTGTGTGCGTCATTTGGACTTTTTTGAGTTCTGTGGGTTCCTAGTAGAGGAATGAAGGTTTCTGTGGACAAGGGATTCAACTGGGATTTGGCCAGTTCCTGGGTACGTGCAAAATAATTTCACAAAATTACGCCATGATAAAATTTACAAGGAAAAACACTTTTAAATTATCGTGAAAAATACAACAAATTTAACTGTGTTGAAGTTGAATTATGAAAAAAATTGTACATTTGTAAGAGCGACCTTTCCACTTAAAAAAATTGAGCTCATTCTTTCTGATATTAACGATTCATGATTGTTTTGCACTCATTTCTAATGCATTTAACAATACATAAAAAATTTTTATAAAAAAAACGCCTACGGCGCACATTCCTGAATCATACAATTTTTAATACACATTTTTCGTCTGCACAAAAAAATACATTCACTTTATTAAGGAATCAAAGAAAACTTTACTCTTTCTTTGGCACCAATTCTAATCAAATAGTATTTATTTCAGAACACTTGTATGATCATTGGTTTTTCCATTGATCTAATGTCAATCCTTCAAATTTTTTAAAGTGTAGGATGGCATTTCGCAGCTAAAATTTAATTTAAACGATGATATTTTACCGTCTTAATGAGTATATACTATCCTAAGAACTACTTTTTGTATAAAAAATATGGATTAGTCGTATACGAAAAAATATAAATTTTTCAAACTTTCCCGAATTAAATCCCCTTAACCATTTGAGACTGACTTTTTTTGCAGCATTGAATTTAGGGGCTTCAAATTTAGAAAAGGAAAAACAAAAAAGAGGCGTAGATCCGTAAGTAAAATTATTTCTAAAACTGAAACAAATACTTAGAATGAAAAGTAAACAAGAAACATACAAATCCCAAAAGTTGGGGATTAGTTGCGGACTTTTTTGGATTAGATCAGAAAGGAACCTTAATTTCTGTCCTAGGCACCCACAAAACCCTAAAAAGTCCAAATGACGCATCCAGGAACTGGCCAAACCCCAGTTGAATCCCTTGTCCACAGAAACCTTCACTCCTGTCCTAGGAACCCACAAAACCCTAAAAAGTCCAAATGACTTACCCAGGAACTGGCCAAATCGCACTTGAATCCCTTGTCCACAGAAACCTTCATTTCTGTCCTAGGAACCCACAAAACCCTAAAAAGTCCAAATGACGCACCCAGGAATTGGCCAAATCCCAGTTGAATCCCTTGTCCACGGAAACCCTCATTCCTGTTTTAGAAACCCACAGAAATTTTAAAAATCCAAATGACGCATCCAGGAACTATCCAAATGCCAGTCGAGTCCCTTGTCTACAGGAACCTTCGTTCCTAGGAACCCACAGAACCCTGTAAAGTTCAAGTGACGCACCCAGAAACTGGTCAAATCCTGTACTTAGAATCCACAGAAGCCATAAAAATCATAGAGATGCAGCTAGAAGTCTTTTTAATAACATATTAATTTTTTGTTCTCAGAAACACAAAAGAATTTTTGAAAGTTCGGCTCATGCCTAAAACACGTGAATGCTATTCACGTGAATGCAAAAATCACGTGAATACGAACTGCACGTGTAGTTCGTGAATAAAATACTCGTGTAGTTCAGGTTCGTGTTTTCACGTCATTTTTTTAAAAGACACGTGTTTACGTGTAGCACGTGTTCACGTGAAACTGGAAGCTTTAATTTAAATGTTTTTCATATTTTCATCTTTTTTGAAATTTGCTTTCACTGACATAAGTTTACTTTTACTCATATTGTCTGAAAACTTCACAACGATTGTTGTTATCTTATTTGTAGCATTGTTCTTCAAAAAATAAGCTTGACTTAATTGTTTGACTCGATCTTGGCGCCGATTTTTTTCGAAATGTCAATCACTGTTTCTGAAGTTGTTTTCTCATTTACTACATCAACACTACTAATCCCACAGTCATTTTTAACCGACTTCAAAAAGGAGGAGGTTCTCAAGTTCGTCGGCTCCTATGTTTTATTTTTTTTTTTGTTTTAAATGTATGTACATCGATAACTCATAAACTCAATTATGGCCTGATTGCCCAAATTTTTGGTAAAAAGATAGATATCATAAGTGCGGAGGTGCCCGTAAACAAGTGGGCGGTATTCGAGAACTAGCCGTGGCAATACTAGATCTCGCAATACTAGATACTACTGTATCTCGAATAATATTGACACAAGGGTACTGCAATTTAGTGTAGGAGTAGGCGCAATCATTAAAAATTACCGTCAAGAAAATGAGCGTTATTTGACAAATGGGTGTGGCAATATTAGAAAAACAGTGTATCTTGAATAATTTTGAGACTAGAGTACTGTAATTTAGTATAGGGGTAGACATTATTATTACAAACTATGGTCAAGAAAGTGGGCGTTATTCGACAAATGGGCGTGGCAATATTAGAAAAACACTGTATCTCGACTAATATTGACACTAGTGTACTGCAATTTAGTGTAGGGGTAGACATAGTTAATACAAATTACTACTACTTACTTAGGTGGCCGTGACAACCCGTGTCCGGATTTCGACCGACCTCATCAGCTCTCGCCAGGCGCCTCTGCTTTGCGCGCGCCTTCTCCAATCGGATACACCAAGTGCGGTTAGGGCTTCCTCAGCCTGGTCCATCCATCGGAGGCATGGTCTCCCTCGTCGTCGTTGACCAGCGACCCTCGCTTCGAGCACCTTTTTCGCTGGATCTTCGTCGTCCATACGATGGACATGACCCAGCCAGCGTAGTCGCTGCACAGTTATACGCCGAACTACGTCAATGTCTCCGTAGAGCTCATACAGCTCGTGGTTCATTCGGATGCGATAGTCATCGCCGACTCGAACAGGACCGAAGATTTTGCGAAGAACTTTTCTCTCGAACACCCCCAGAGCCGCTGCGTCAGTTTGCGAAACTACCCATGCCTCAGCGCCATAAAGCAGCACAGGTAGAACGAGCGTCTTGTAGAGTGTTAGTTTTGTCGATCGAGAGAGGGCTCTGGAACTTAGTTGCTTACTGAGCCCGTAGTAGCACCTATTAGCAATTATTGTTCTTCGCTTTATCTCCAGGCTGATTTCGTTTTTGGTATTAATGGCGGTGCTAAGGTAAACGAACTCCTTGACTACTTCAAAGTTATAGCTGCCGGATAAAACGTGGGAGTCTAAACGCCGAGCTCCCTTGTTTGTAGACAGCATATATTTTGTTTTGCCCTCATTTATCGTCAAACCCACTTTGGCTGATTCCTTTTCGATAGCGGCGAAAGCAGCGGTAACATCTCTCTTGGTTCTGTCAACAATATCAATATCATCAGCGTAAGCAAGGAGCTGGACACCTTTATAAAAAATGGTGCCATTACGATGCACACCGGCCTTTCGTACGATCCCCTCCATGATGATGTTGAAGAGATCGCAAGACAGTGGATCGCCTTGCCTGAAACCTCTTTCGGTATTGAAGGTTTCGGAGAGGTCATTTCCTACCTTGACGGAGCTGCGTGTGTTGCTCAACGTCATTCTGCAAAGTCTAATCAACTTTGCAGGTATACCGAACTCAGACATTGTTGCGTATAGGCAATCCCTTCTCGGGCTATCGAACGCAGCTTTAAAGTCGACAAAGAGATGGTGTGTGTCAATTTGATTTTCGTGGGTTTTCTCCAGGATTTGTCGTAGCGTGAAAATCTGGTCTATGGTGGACTTACCAGGTCGAAAGCCACACTGATAAGGTCCAATCAGTGTTTTTGTAATTGGCTTTAATTTTTCACACAGTACGCTTGAGAGAACCTTATATGCGATGGAAATAAGACTGATACCTCTATAACTTGCGCAGATTGTAGGGTCTCCTTTCTTAAGTATAGGGCACAGTACACTGAGGTTCCAATCGTCGGGCATGCCTTCTGCTAGCCATATTTTGCTGATGAGCTGATGCATGCGCCTTATCAATTCATCGCCGCCGGTTTTAAACAATTCAGCTGACAGGCCGTCAGCACCCGCTGCTTTATTGTTTTTGAGTCGTTGGATAGCAACTCGAACCTCTTCATGGCTAGGTGGTGATACTTCCACTCCGTCATCGTCGATTGGTGGCACTGCACTGTGCTCTCGATGGGCGGCATTGGTGGAATCGTCGCCATTAAGTAAATTGGAGAAGTGCTGTCTCCACAATCTAAGCACACACTGTGTATCCGTATTCAGATCTCCATTTTCGTCTCTACAAGTGGATGCTCCGGGCTTGAAACCTTGGGTTAGACGCTTAACCTGTTGATAGAATTTTCGTGCATCCTTCTTGCCCTGGTATACCTCTAGTTCCTCACGCTCACGCTTTTCCTGCTCTCTTTTCTTGCGTCTGAAAAGGCGCCTCTCTTCCTTCCTCTTTTCGCGGTAGTTTTCTCGCACGGCTCGCGTTGCAGCTGACTGCAGCGTTTTTCTATAAGCGGCGTTTTTTACTGCAGTCGCAATGCGACACTCCTGATCATACCATTGGTTCCGAGGTTGCGGGCGCCGGAAACCAATGACTTCTTCAGCGGCAGCGCGCATGGAGTGGGATATATGCGCCCAAAGTCCGCCGGCGTCGTCGAGCCCAGAGGTTGGTCGGTTGAGCTTAACCGAGAGTTGAGCGGAGTAGGCTTCGGCAGTCCGTTGTAATTGCAGCTTAGCGACATCTAGCTTTCGTTGCATTCCTGTGCGTATGTTCTTGGCATTGCATAATCGCATGCGGATCTTGGCTGCAACAAGATAATGGTCGGAGTCAATGTTGACCCCCCGAAATGTACGCACATCTAGAACACTAGAGGCATGCCTTCCGTCGATTACAACATGATCAATTTGGTTTTGCGTTTTTTGATCCGGGGACAGCCAGGTGGCCTTGTGGATGTCGAGGTGCTAAAATCTGGTGCTACTAACTACCATGTTTCGTGCCGCGGCGAAGTCGATCAGTCTTAGACCGTTGTTTGTGGAGGTCTCGTGAAGACTGAACTGACCGACAGTGGGGCCAAAGATGCCTTCCCTTCCGACTTTCGCATTAAAATCGCCGAGGACTATTTTCACGTCATGGACCGGAAGGTGGTCATATACGTCCTCAAGACTAGCGTAGAAAGCGTCCTTGACGGCTTCGTCCTTTTCCTCCGTCGGGGCGTGCGCGCAAATAAGGCTTATGTAGAAAAAATTTTGCCTTGATGCGGATCGTGGCCAATCTTTCGTTCACAGGTGTGAACCGGGAAACAAGGTGGCGTAGTTTCCGGCTAACGACGAATCCACATCCAAATTCACGCTTCTCCGCATGGCAGCTGTAGTAGATATCGCAGTGTGCTTGTTTAGAGCAGCCTTGCCCTTTCCATCGCATTTCCTGGATGGCGGTGATGTCAGATTGTATTGTTTTGAGGGCTTCCGCCAGTTGGATAATGGCACCTTCCCTATAAAGGGTCCGGACATTCCAGGTGCATATCCGTAAATCATTGTCCGTTTTTCGTTTGCGGTGGTCGTCAACGTAATTGGGGTTCTTATCCGAGGCTGGTTTAGTTTTCATTGGGCAGTAGTTAATACAAATTACGGTCAAGAAAATGGGCGTTATTTGACAAATGGGCGTGGCAATATTAGAAAACAGTGTATCTCGAATAATATTGACACTAGGGCACTAAAATTTATTGTAGTACAGGGGTAGGCAGAATTATTAAAAATTACGATCAAAAAGTAGGCGTTATCCGACAAATGGGCGTGGTAATACTAGATAAACACTATATCAGTTAATATTGACGCTAAGGTACTGAAGTGAATTACGAGATAGGCACAATTATTACAAATAACGGTCAAGAAAGTGGCACTTATTTAACAAAAGGGCGTGGCAATATTAGAAAAACACTCGAATAATTTGACACTAGGGTAAAAAAACTCGTTACAAGAATGGGTATAATTATTTCAAAACACGTGACATCTAATTTAATTTTAAGAGACAGATATTTGAAATAAACAACAAACTTTCAGAAATTAATAGAACAAATTTTTAAGAACAATTGTATATATGTAGTTTATACACTTTTTTCGAAAATTTATCATATTCTCTAAAAAGGAAGAAATAAAAATTAAAAAAAAAAAAATCGACTTCAAAATCACTACAAAGTAAAAAATAATTTTAAAATAACTTTTCCTTTTAATTTCTTGCTCATATTTGATAATTTATTTAAACATATCATTACATTGGAAAACTTATTATTTTAATTTTTTCTAATTTGTTTTATTATCATAAATATATTAATTTCTTTATGAATACAAAGGCTTTGAAGTTGGCGCTTACTGCCTTCATAAGAAAGAGTGCGGTATCTACATATTTCAATATTCTGAGATAAACGACTTACAGAAATTTGTTAAAAATTCACTGATTAGTGTTTGTATGGTTACAAATATTTGGTTCCTGGGGACAGTTAAATGCAGTTTGTTTTCAATATTAATGATATTTTTCCAATTGTATTAAAAATGCAAAAACTGTGGCACAAACACTGTAGTTGCCACTTTTCTTATTGTTTGTTCTATAAATTTAAATTATCACAAACAGTTCAAAAAGCCGTATCTACATCAACCGTACATTTTATATAGTAAAACAGCGTTTTTGTTCATATATTTATGATATTTAGATGAAAGATTTTTAAGAAGGATATTTAATTAAAAAATCAATAGTATAACACGAAAAAACTTATCTCGGAACAATAATAATAAATGTTTATTTAAGTGTATATAATAGCAACGCAAAATTATGAATTAAGTTTGTATTTTCAAAAACACAACGCAATAATTAACATATAATAATATGTATAAGTAATAAACAACTTAATTATATTATAAACAACAATTAATTAAGAAATCTCTTTTTTATATCGCTTTGACTTTTTTTATCTTTTTCGTTCCCATTTTTTGTCTTTTTTTCGTTGAATACGTTTTTTTTTCAATTGTATTCGGTTCCGGCAAATCTCTCCAAAATTGTTTTCGATTTTCGGACAAAATATTTTTTAAGTTTTGTAGAATATTTATTTTCTTTTCCTTATGAAATCCTTTCGGTTCTTTTCTGAATGTTGGTAGAGCCATTCCACACTTAATCATAGCTGACTTTTTTAAAAAATTAAGTTCTTTTAATTCTTTGTTATCTTCATAACTTATTTTATATTTTAAAGTGTAATCTCCTCGCACAGCCTTAAGGCAAACTATATTTGACAACAGAGGACGCGATGGAGTTTTTAATTTTATTGCTGAAGAGTAATCTTTCCTATTATAAAATTCTGTGTAGTTTAAAGCTTGAAAATTGACGTGACTTTTATTAGAAGTTTTCACAGCTTCACAGAAGTCATTGAAGTCCTAGATTTTCCCCATTTTCTTTAAAGAAAGTTCGACTTGATGGTGGAAACTGTCTGCGCTCATAAATGTGTGTCCTGGCTCAAAGTAATGAATGGTAAGTTCTTGGCATGCTATTATATTTGAATTTATAATAAAAACAAAAAAGCTTAGTAACCACCAGTTCTTATTTTGGCTAGAGCAGTTGTCTAACCATATTGTTAGCAACAAACTGTCTCGTTGATTAATCAGAAAGGCATAAAATGTACTTATGAGGAGTTCATTACCTCGCCCTGCGATTCCTTCGTACCAAATAGCAGCAAACGTAGGCGTTGCAGATTTATCTCCGACAGGCACAAAAGATTCATTGTATACTGTTAATATTTTTGTAAATATTACTTCTTTAAAGCCTTCTGCACGTGGCAGTATTATCTTCTCAAGATCTGGTCAAAAATGAGTCGCCTTGGTAACCTTTATTGCCTCTTCAGCATGTTTGCGATACAAGGCACGACTGCTGGTGTATTTTTCGTTATGGGGCTTCCATATTTTACAAAAGTTGCAATCTACCTGCAAATTTGCTTTGTCATGTTCATGTAATGCAAGAGCTTCACAAACTGAACACTTCATGACCTAGTTTTGTAAATGAAATATTAATTTTCTTCAAATGTTGTTGATAGGTTTCATAGCTCTATGTATGTCCTGATATTTTTTAACAAAGTCGTTATGCATAATCTTAATAGTAATATCCGAGGGCAGATATCTTACATTGGGTGCATGTTCTCTACGATAGTGCGAAATTGTTGGTTCAAAAGATTCAACATGCTCTTTAAACTCGTTAGTTGATATTTTACTAGCAAAGGAGTGTTTGCCTCGTGAGCCCGTCTTTAGCTGGAACTCATTGAAAGATGTCTTGGAGAGAACATCATTGACAACTCGGTCGTTACTTTTTTTGTAACCCAACGTATTTAAAAAAAAGGTTTTGCATACGTTTTGGCTAGTGCCAGAAGAATCCTTTAAAAAATATTTAAAAGTGCTATTTCTACTGTAATTGGTTTTTTTTTTTGCAGTACGCCTCTTTACGCCAATTTTCGAACAGTTATTAAAAAATAAATTTCCTTCGGTCCAACCAGTTCAGCGACCAAAAATTATTATTTAATTCTGTACGTTTTTCATTTGTTATTTTTCGTATGCAGTTAACTTTGCATTTTTCTGCATCACAACTTTCTACAACTTTATGCTTACTTGCTAAATTTTCCACATGAAGTCTTTTTACTTCTTCCAAGTCCGCCCTTTTGCTTTTCCGCTTCCGAGGTGTACCACGTTTTGAAATAAGTTGTCCTGTGATGACGTCAGAATAAAGTAGAACTCCATCTTCTGTGAAGATTTGAAAGTCGTTGATATTTTCCACCACGCTTTCGTTAGTTGTTGTTCCGTGGTTGACAGCAGAATTAAGTACATTTTCCGTTGTTTTGGATTGAATAACTTCTTCTGAAATTGATTTTTTAAGATTTAAAAAAGTTTTATCTCTTTCGCCTAAAAGCTGTGTCCATAGATTTTGGATGGGACATGGTGCAGTTGCGTTATAGCATCTAACACAACTTAAATCCGACTATTTAAGTACACAATTATGAATAAAATAACAACGAAAATATACAAAAACGAGCCATACCTTCCTCTTTATCCGTAATGTGGTTATTTTATTGAAAAATCAAATGATTAGTTTTTACGTGAATATTTTTTTTGAAAGAAAAAATTATTTCGTGTGATTAAAAAATCATTCTATACTAAAGAAACTTCTTTGGGGCACAGAAATACAGAAGTGTTACATTTTTTTTTTTATTTTTTTTTTTATCGAATTCATTGTAATTTTTAAAGCCATTAAGGCCAATTAAACAAAAAATTACATTGTTATATACAAGAGTGCGAGTGAAAAACCAATACTTAAGAGATCAATGGATAATTAATTACAAAAAGAAACTTAACTAAAATTTAAATTTAAAATCAACTTTCAACAAAAACAGTCCAACAGTGGGATCACACAGCAACCAAGTAAGATAGAGTAAAATAAAAAAAAATAAAAAAAAATAAAAAAAGAAACAATTGAACAAGGAAAATACTCATATGAGAGATAAGGTTTTTTTTAAAGACGTTGCTGGTAGCATAAAAACTCTTCAAATTTCTGGGCAGAAGATTCCAGTACCTGGCAGTTCTGATTAAAAATGATCTTTCAAATTGTGACGAAGATATTTTAGGGTAAACGATCTGTGGGTTTCGTGAAGAGCGAGAGAACGTGAAAGAGTTAGCAATATACTCAGGGGTGTTGCATTTGATAGTTTTATAGAAAAGAACCAATACCCTAAGAAAGACAAAGTCAGAGAAGGAGCAGTTTATAAAACGGTGCACGAAGTTGGAGATATGATCCCTCAATCTCACATTATACAAGAAACGTACTACCCTATTAAAAAGTTATCGTACTTTGCTCATATTATAAGAAAAAGCGACAGAGAACACCTCTAGGCCATAAGTGATCCTAGACATGAGGAGAGCGTGAACTTATCTTAGCTTAATCCTTAAAGGTAAATATAGATTAATAGCCCTATTCTGTTGATTGACAATTGTAAATTTATTGACAACTGTAAAAATGTCTTATTCTTAAATATAAACAAAAGCTCATAACATTACAAAACTGTTAGCAACATAAAAAAAATATTCAGAACAAATAAATAAGCGAAACATTTTGAATGTTTTCAACCCCTTGGACCAAAAAATAGCACATAAAATACTAGCTTGTCAATGAATTTACAGTTGTCAATCAACAGAATAAGGCTATAAGACTATACAACTTCCTTAATGTTAGATTTATAAAGAAGTTAAGTAATTGATATGTGCTTCAAAAGTTAAATTGTTATCAATAATAACACCTAAGCATTTAATTTCATTAACAAAGTTAATGGGCACGTTATCAAAAGAAATAGAAAGAACCACAGAGCTAAGCCGCGACGGTTTGAAAAGCATTGCTTTAGTTTTCGCTGCATTGACATACAAAGAGTTATTTGCCATCCATGAGAAATACATGAAAGATTATACTTAACCAGTGCTTCGAGGGAATCAAGAAATTGAGGATCGCCATTAAACACAAGTTGTATATCATCTGCATAAATGAAAGGGGTACATCTATACAAACAGTTAGTGAAGTCATTCATGTATAACATGAAAAAAATTGGACCCAAAACCAAGCCCTGTGGGACGCCACAGGTAACATTGAGCAAATCAGAGGTGTTATTGTTGCAAGAAAAAAATTGCTTGCGTTCAGATAAGTACGAAGAAATGAGATTGCTAGATGAACGAGAAAAGTTAAAGTCGCGCTGAAGTTTTTTACCAAATTAGAGTGATTAATGCTGTCAAAGGCCTTGCTCAAGTCCAAAGATAGAAGAATGCTTACATTCGAGCCATTGAAGCATTTTCTAATACAATCAGTGAGTCCAAGCAACAGAGAGGTAGTATTGTAGCCGTCGAGGAATCCGTATTGACAACTAAGGAGTTTGCTATTCACTTGCTTAATGATTTGATGCCTCATTAGATTCTCAACAACTTTTGATAAAGAAGGTAAGACACTAATAGGCCTGAGATTGTCAGGAGAATTAGACACACCGCGTTTTTTAATAGGTACCACTCTTGCACATTTCCAGGCTGCAGGGAATTGAGACGTAGTAAAAATAGTGTTAACAAGATGAAGAATGTGATGTTGAACAGACGGAAAAATCAACTTTAAGAATTTGATAGGGATATTGTCGTATCCAACCGCATTAGACTTATTTTTAAACAGCAATAAGCAGTTCATCCATGTCTACACTGCGAAAGACAAATGAGTTCTCATCATCGGTAAAAGAAGCAGAAACAGAATTATTAACGGAATCGTTAGTTTGATGCGCAAGGAAATTACTATTGATGTCATTGACATTCGCAGTGACAGGAAGACCAGCAGATTTGAGACAACCATTTTCACGAAGAGTATTCCATAGTTGCTTATTCTCTAGACCACTAAATATTTTAGAGTCAATCCGCTTCTTAATTTTACGAATAATAGTTTTAGCTTGATTCCGCAACTTTCAAAATACTCTTCTATTATATTCAGAACGGTCATACACATACGCTTTAAAGCCAGATCACGAAGTGACTGCGCATAAACGATTTCATAAAATTCTTATTGCAAACACGCGATGGGACTCTAGACAAAGGAACAAGTGAAAATAAACGTTCAAAATTAAGATGCAGGATATCAAGCTGCTCATCCGTATTACTAGTGCAATAAATACCACTAAAATCGCAAGATTCGAGTTCGACACGCAGCCCTACATGATCAATACCATTATAATTTCTATATGCTTAAAATTCTTCCTGACGCAATGGTTCAATATTAAGAGAAATAAAAACTAAAGCATGATTAGAGATTCCTGGACATTGCATTTGTTCAGATTTACATACAATATTGGGATTGCTCAGAAAGAAGTAGTCAAGCAGGGAATTGGAATTATGCTGCAAGTCCATATAGGTAGGCATTGAATTATGCACAAGAGTAAGATTACATCGTTGACAGATGCCGCGAACAGCCCGAGATTTATTGAAATCAAATAAATTATTGTTGAAATCGCCCATAATGACAACATTAGAATACCTAACAAGTAGATCACTGACTGAATCTTCAAAAGCACATAGGTTGCCATGCGGAAGATAAACTACTCCAACCAGTATAGTTTCAGATTCATGAGTAATTTCAACAAAAAGCGATTCATATATTCCATATTCACTACACGTAGGCAACACCTTATATTTAAGGAGTTTAGACAGCAGTAACGCAACACCACCTCCACGAAAATTAGGTCGATCATTTCTCAGAAGGACATCCAGGAATATCCACCGCTTTCGAAGAAATAAACGGCTTAAGCCAAGTCTCAGAAACTCCAAAAACGTCTAAAAAACACCCTTCTAAAATAGATTTGAGCTCCTCAAACTTAGTGGACCTAGTGGATGGTATAATGCTCTGACAGTTCACATGTCCAATATTAATATTATGATTGAGCTTATAGAGGGAAGATTTTAAGAAAGAATTGTTGCTGTGCAATGGACACAAGTTGACATTATGTGTAGTCAACATGATGAGTTGTAAGGGAAAGCTGATTATAAATGAACAAAATATAAAAATTAAAACTAATATTAAAAATTAAATTGTGGCATTTTTTTTTTTTATGTAAAGTGGAAGAATTTTTTAAAAGACTTAATGCCATAAATAGCTCACAAAAAATATTAAAGGGTCCGCCAAATAACGACAGCTGAATATATTGCATTAAGTGCTGCTGTTTCTATGGAATGGATGCTGTTTAAAGGAATATGGTTCAAAAGAATTTTAACAGATTTGCAAGTTATTCCTGAAGATAGCCGTGTACGTATATATGAAGACAATAGAGGATGTATAGGCTTAGCGAAGAATATTGAAAGCAAGAGAGTAAAATATATTGACATCAAGCATCACTTTATACGTGATCATTAGTATTAGATGAAATGTTAAAATTGAATGTATTAAAACGTAACTTCAACTTGCTAATATCTTCACCAAATTCTTGGACTTTAATCGGCACCAACGGCAAAGAGCAGATCTTAAATTATGTGATTGAGAGGGGATGTTATAATACACCAAAAAACTTAATAACAACAACAGCATCAACAACATTGTAGTGCGCATATGGCTACTACTTACCTACCTCAACTTCTTTGTCATATTAACACACAACGCTACAAACACTTTACGTTGGGTTCACTGCATGTTCACAGCGAACCAAAGCGTAAACCGAAACAATCTCAAGTGCTACTCGCGGCATGATTCTTGTAAACTGATCGCTGCCAAAAGTAAGTCACTGGAGGTTGAAAACTGTAAGTGGGTTGTGATCGATATGATTACAAACAGATGTGTAAGTAAAAGAAAATAGTAATAGTAAGCATATGTGAAATATAAGTTAAGTTATATTTTTGTACATTTAGAATTTATTGAGTAATAATGTAATAATTCTGCATTGAGTGAATAAGAAAATACTGTCAATTTCCACTCAATATTTTTGTTATAAAAACTCGAATTATAAATAAATAAAGCAGTCTTAGAGTTTCAACAAAAGCATAAACCTCTGCTAGATTTATTAAAACAGCCTTGTGGCTATATTAAATCAATCTGCCTTGTGGCAAAAGTAAAACATGTGGCTGAAATAATCCTGCCTAAAGGCAGCTAATGCATAAAGCATTGCGGCTGATATCAAAAGGCCTTGTGGCCAACTCCCTTTAGAAATAGAGGTAGGGAATTTCAGAAACCAAAAAGAAAGAAGAAAAGTATTATATGGCGATCCTGCGGACCGACTCCTGTGAACATTAAAAAGTTTTAAATAAAAACTAACTTAAGATCCTGCGGACCGACTCCTGTGAACATTAAAAAGTTCTAAATAAAAACTAACTTAAGATCCTGTGGGCCGAAACCTGTGAAAAATAACTAGCTATATATAAACGAGCCCTATGTCAGATTTCAACAAATTATTTGAGAGGTGTGTTGCACTAGCACAACAGCATATAAAGAGAGAGAAATACTTACCCACAGCAGCATCGGGACAGCAACAAGAAGTTCCACCATACAAAGCGATGCCGATTCCTGGGCCAAAGAAAATCACGATAGAAGAATACAAACTAAGGCAAGAACTGAAGAAGCAACAAGAACAACCCAAAAGGAAACTCGTGCTGGAAGGCAAGTGAAGCAGTTGAAGGAGCTAAACGAATTATATTTATTTATTTATTTCGAATTCATCTACTGGGCTAAGCCCTCACAGATTACTTAATAGTACTTAAAAACTAAGATAACAAGAATACTTAATCTAAAGCTTGAGTCTACATAATGATTTCCTTAAGGTTATTAATGAAGGTATCTCTATCAACGCTGAAATCTATTTGATTCGCAAATTTATTGCAATCAGAGAGGCACCGTGAAAGAGGCTCATTACAACCGTAATTAGTTCTATGGAAAGACGTATAGAATAAATTTGTATTTCGCAGATAACGTGCCGGAACATTGAATGGAATTAATGCTAACAAATCAGGGGAATCAATTTTACCATCGATTATATCATTAACGAACAGAATATTGTTAATTCGTCTATCAGTTAAACTACTTAGACCTAAAAGACGGCAGCGCACCCTATAAGCAGGCATAGTTTCCCAAGAGTATAGTCTTCTCAAGGAAAATCTTGTGAAACGTTTTTGAATATTCTCTATACGGGTAATCGAGACATCATAAATAGGGTCCCACACAACTGAAGTATACTCAAGTTGAGATCTTACCAGACTGAAAAAGAGTGTCCTAGGTGTAAAAGGATCAAGAAATTCTATGGTATTTCTTTTTAAAAACCCAAATTGGGAGTTCGCTTTTGCAATAATGTATTCCATGTGAGTGCCAAAAGACAGTTTTTGGTCAAAAAAGACACCGAGGTCTTTAAATTGACTCACCCTGCAAAAAATATCACTAGTGTTATACTTATACTCATACACAATGGGAGTTATTTTCCGACCAAATGCGAGTACCTTACATTTGTTAAAGTTAAGATGTAATTGGTTAATATTACACCATCGCAGCAAAGATGAAATATCATTCTGTAGCTTCACACAGTCCGTACATTCCTTAACTTCCAGAAAAACCTTTAAATCATCAGCATATAAAAGGCTCTTACTAAACTTAAAAGACTGAGTAATATCATTAATGAATAAATTAAAAAGCAAGGGACCCAAGTGACTCCCTTGCGGAACACCGGATGTAACCTTGATAGGCCTGGAGTAATTTTCACCAATCTTGACAACTAGCGTTCTATCAGTAAGATACGAGTGAATCCATTTTAAAAATTTAGAGTGAATGCCCAGTGATTCAAGTTTTGTTAACAAAACAATATGATTAACACTATCAAATGCCTTGGAAAAATCAGTATATAATACATCCACCTGCGAACCATTTTCAATAGCATTGTTAGCAAAGTTGGAAAAGAGAGCTAGGTTGGTAGAAGTAGATCTACCTTTAAAAAATCCATGTTGTTGCCAAATAATAAGGCTACACACTTCAGCAAAAAGAAGCTTGTTCACAATTTTATCAAAGACTTTAGGAATGATTGATAGTTTGACGATAGGCCTGTAATTTTCAACTAAATACTTTTGACCAGACTTAAAAACGGGTGACACACAGGCAGTTTTCCACTCATTTAGGAAATAACCACAGGCAAGGGATTTGTTGAAAATCAAAACTAAAGCGATGTGCAACGTATGTGCACAATTTTTCAAAAACACTGGAGGAAGCAAGTCGAAACCCGCACTTTTAGAGCAGTCAAGGCTCAATACAGCCTCCAGTACCTCCTTATCCTCTATGTATAGATTTCCAATGTTCAAAAGTTGCGGAGCATCAGCGAGACCATTTGCATCTCTGAGAAAAATCGAGGGATTAAAAACCGATCCAAAGAAATCAGCAAAAAGTTCAGTTGTCTTTTCACAGCTATTAGACACCTCCCCTCTATATTCCATCGATGAAGGAAAACCAGAAGATTTCCTTTTATTATTCACGAATATCCAAAAAGATTTCGGGTTCGATCTAAGATTTCTTTCAATGGAATCAATATATTTCTTATACAAAAAGTTTGCCAAGAAATCAAACTCCCGCCTACGCAACACAAAGATGGCTTTGTCAGTTGACAAACCTGTTTTTTTGAACCTAGAATGAGCTTTGTTCCTTAAGTTTTTTAAGTTGACTAACCTTTGATTAAACCATGGATGCTTAAATGAAAACATTTGCTTTTTTAATGGAACGTACCGGTGTAGCCCTTCATTTATGATATGCATGAGGTTTAAGTACATGTCATTCAAATCCATATACTGAAGCGCTAAACTCCAATTAATAGAACCAAAAAAGGCGTTTAGTCCAATATAATTGGCGTACTTAAAGTTGTACGAGAGACTGCACCCAACCCCCGAGTCATCACTAAACGTGTAAAAATCTACATTCAAAACAATTGCCTTGTGATGAACAAAATCGTTTGTCAGCGGCATATCACATTTGAAAAGTCCATATTTAAAATCATCCGAAACAAAAATGAGATCCAAAATTCTCATAAGATCATTTTTAACATTATTTACTTGAGACAGATTTAAAGCATATAGAGCGTCACAGAGAGTGTATTCAATAGTGGTTTTTAAACCAAAGGGTATTAATATTTTTTCATCTGGGCAAAAATTCCACTCAATGTTGCTCAAATTAAAATCACCGAGCACACACGGAATTTGGTTAAGGTTGAGGGAGCCAACAACGTGATTAATATTTAGAATATGTTCATTATATAAACTCAAACTACTGCTAGGTGGAATATAGCTTAAAATAAATATAAGTTCATTTTTATAAAGAGCGATGACACTATTAATAGAGACTCAGACACAAATTTGCTCAACATCGTCAGAACATCGTGGAAGCTGGATTTCTCTACTGGAGAAATTAGAAGATACTGCAATTAGCACGCCACCCCCTCTGGATACACCAGGTTTTAAGACACGATCTTTGCGGAACACCGTGTATTTAGAGTCAAACAACTCGTTCGACAAAAAATGTGAAGTCAGCCAAGTCTCAGTAAACAAAATTATTCCATAGTCATATGAAGTACTAGCAGAACGGAGTGTGCAAGTTTTCGAACGTAAACCACCAACATTGTGGTAGTAGATTGAAGTTGAGTTGTTGTGAACATTACTGGTTGCGTTTCGATTTTGTAAACAATTAGCTGCTACCGGTAGGACTTGAGATGCGCCCTGTGTGGTAAAGAAATCGCAGGGCTCTGTCGACGAATTTATCGATTCCATTGTTTCATCTCCGCGTTCCATAAAAAAGAAAAAGGCCGGACACGCACATCAGAAGGCCATAAAACAGGATCGAACACCTTATCATAGTCATCCTCTGATATAATAAGTTTGAAGTTGACTCTGTAAATTTTTAACTTCCACGCCTTTCTTTACAAGACAGTGGCCTCTATCTCCTTCCGATCAATCTGCGTATGTGATGAGACGTAGTCTATAATATCGTCGGGTGTGACAGAGGATTTAAACGAAGACAAATGAAGAAATTTCCTTTGTGCAACTACATCGAGCTCTTTGTTAGAGTTGCTACCAACAATAATCATTTCGGTCTTTTCATTATGTAGCTGGCCTTTACTTCGAGTTCTATTTTGCTTTCTATTGTGTACTACATTCCACCTGTCACATGACCCCATAGGCAAAGGGGGACTAAAAACAGCATCACTAGCAACAACACCTTCAACAACGGCAGCATGAGTAGCATCAATCGAAGCTGAGAGGCTACGAGAACCCGATGGGACAGCATTAGTATTCTCAAAACCAGATTGTGACAAAGAGGGAAGAGAAAACGCAGGCATAGCAGTTGAGGCAGCGACCGTTTCAGCATAAGAAGAAGTGTTTGAACAATCGACATCACTTGTTTGTTTGCTTTTCTTGTTACTATTGTTGTTCTTATTATTAACATTTGTTCTAGGCACACTAATCGCATTATTATGGGATAACTGTAGCTTTGCAAGAGAAGGTGAAGAGTTAGAGAGTGACTTATCGTTGCTTGAACTTCGGGAGATACTACCCGTTATTGAATTTGAAGTTGTCTCTTTGGCTTTTGCTTTTGTTATTGCACCACTCTCATGATGAGTCACATCACAAATACAATTAGGCTTTTCAGCAAGTAGATCACTCATGACTTTGAACTTAGATTCAAACAATATGTTGAGATTATCCAATTCAACTTTAACAGCATTTAGATTTACTTTTTTCAATTCAGCTTTCACAGTAGATAACACTTCAGCTTGGCTTAGAACCAAATTAGCAGCAACATCGATGCACTTTAAGCAATAATAACCCAAATGGCGGTTACGTTCTAGCAGCCTTACATCGTAGTCCGTCAGTTTCACTTCACAGCAGCCTCCATGGAAGACCCTGCCACAGTAGCCCTTGCATGGAACCAATAAATTTTCATTTCGCGAAAAATTTTTTTCACATTTACCGCAGGCCACCTCCATTAAATAGCGGATTAGCAAAAGAGATCGATAAGGATTAGCGCACAACTCGAGCACAATTAGCACATGTACATGTACGAAAATTAATAAATATAAATATATAAATAAATAAATATATAAATTAATAAATATAACAAAAGGGTCAGAAAAATACAATTACAAAAGGCAGTTAAAAGATTTAAAATAAATAAAAAACAAAAATAGGATAAAATTTATCATGTCAGAATACGTACATTGTTTTATTTGTGAATCTAAAATAAATGTAAAAATTCTTAAAAATCACTTTAAAAACCTTTAAAAACAAACTTTAAAAGAAATTTGTTCAAAAATATCAATAAGATTATAAAAAAAAAAAGTGCGTGAAGATAAATTCGTAAATCCGCAAAGACATAAACCCATATTTCCAAAAAGTACGAATTTTAAATTACTATTAAAAAGTACGAATTTAACTTTAAGTACGAATTTAACTTTAAGTACGAATTTATATAAAAAACTACGAATTTCACTTCGTTTGAAAAGAAACCTTTTTAATATCAACCAGGAAACTTAATATTCAAAACCTTCATAAAATATGATAAAACTAAGGGAAAAATACAAAATTACTTCAGAACTGAAAATTCGATGCAGAATTGATTAAACTTCCGATTCAGGTCATAAGATATTTTTTAAAAAGTCACGAATCATAGTTTATGATACTAAATTTTAAATAAAGGATCGTAATATCTACATTTACGATTTTTATTTTTTATATACCAATGGACAGGTAATTAAAGCACCTTTGCAGGATATAAAAGGGTATATGACTAATTGTGCCGCGTTGAGGATTTTAGCCAAAGGAAACTTCTTAAAATGGAGTGATCGATCGATTCATAGTACTCACTTTGAATTAAAAAATCTCAATAACTACTTGTACGATTTTAATATTTTGTATTTTAATTGAGAGGTAATTAAAGCACCTTTCTAAGGTGCTTTGATTAAAAAATCTCAATAACTACTTGTACGATTTTAATATTTTGTATTTTAATAGAGAGGTAATTAAAGCACCTTTCTAAGGATATATTACTCATTGTGGCCCGCTAAGGATATTGCCCAAAGGAAATTTTCAAAAAGTAGTGGAAAGTACTGCAAAGTTCGATTCATAGTACTCACTTTGAATTAAAAAATCTCGAACTTTGCAGTACTTTTCACTACTTTTTGAAAATTTCCTTTGGGCAATATCCTTAGCGGGCCACAATGAGTAATATATCCTTAGAAAGGTGCTTTAATTACCTCTCTATTAAAATACAAAATGTTAAAATCGTACAAATAGTTATTGAGATTTTTTAATTCAAAGTGAGTACTATGAATCGAACTTTGCAGTACTTTCCACTACTTTTTGAAAATTTCCTTTGGGCAATATCCTTAGCGGGCCACAATGAGTAATATATCCTTAGAAAGGTGCTTTAATTACCTCTCTATTAAAATACAAAATATTAAAATCGTACAAGTAGTTATTGAGATTTTTTAATTCAAAGTGAGTACTATGAATCGAACTTTGCAGTACTTTCCACTACTTTTTGAAAATTTCCTTTGGCCAATATCCTTAGATGGCCACAATGAGTAATATATCCTTAGAAAGGTGCTTTAATTACCTCTCTATTAAAATACAAAATATTAAAATCGTACAAGTAGTAATTGAGATTTTTTAATTCAAAGTGAGTACTATGAATCGAACTTTGCAGTACTTTTCACTACTTTTTGAAAATTTCCTTTGGGCAATATCCTTAGCGGGCCACAATGAGTAATATATCCTTAGAAAGGTGCTTTAATTACCTCTCTATTAAAATACAAAATATTAAAATCGTACAAGTAGTTATTGAGATTTTTTAATTCAAAGTGAGTACTATGAATCGAACTTTGCAGTACTTTCCACTACTTTTTGAAAATTTCCTTTGGGCAATATCCTTAGCGGGCCACAATGAGTAATATATCCTTAGAAAGGTGCTTTAATTACCTCTCTATTAAAATACAAAATATTAAAATCGTACAAGTAGTTATTGAGATTTTTTAATTCAAAGTGAGTACTATGAATCGAACTTTGCAGTACTTTCCACTACTTTTTGAAAATTTCCTTTGGCCAATATCCTTAGAGCGCCACAATGAGTAATATATCCTTAGAAAGGTGCTTTAATTACCTCTCTATTAAAATACAAAATATTAAAATCGTACAAGTAGTAATTGAGATTTTTTAATTCAAAGTGAGTACTATGAATCGAACTTTGCAGCACTTTTCACTACTTTTTGAAAATTTCCTTTGGGCAATATCCTTAGCGGGCCACAATGAGTAATATATCCTTAGAAAGGTGCTTTAATTACCTCTCTATTAAAATACAAAATATTAAAATCGTACAAGTAGTTATTGAGATTTTTTAATTTAAAGTGAGTACTATGAATCGAACTGCAGTACTTTCCACTACTTTTTGAAAATTTCCTTTGGCCAATATCCTTAGCGGGCCACAATGAGTAATATATCCTTAGAAAGGTGCTTTAATTACCTCTCTATTAAAATACAAAATATTAAAATCGTACAAGAAGTTATTGAGATTTTTTAATTCAAAGTGAGTACTATGAATCGAACTTTGCAGTACTTTTCACTACTTTTTGAAAATTTCCTTTGGCCAATATCCTTAGCGGGCCACAATGAGTAATATATCCTTAGAAAGGTGCTTTAATTACCTCTCTATTAAAATACAAAATATTAAAATCGTACAAGTAGTTATTGAGATTTTTTAATTTAAAGTGAGTACTATGAATCGAACTTTGCAGTACTTTTCACTACTTTTTGAAAATTTCCTTTGGGCAATATCCTTAGCGGGCCACAATGAGTAATATATCCTTAGAAAGGTGCTTTAATTACCTCTCTATTAAAATACAAAATATTAAAATCGTACAAGTAGTTATTGAGATTTTTTAATTCAAAGTGAGTACTATGAATCGAACTGCAGTACTTTCCACTACTTTTTGAAAATTTCCTTTGGCCAATATCCTTAGCGGGCCACAATGAGTAATATATCCTTAGAAAGGGGCTTTAATTACCTCTCTATTAAAATACAAAATATTAAAATCGTACAAGTAGTAATTGAGATTTTTTAATTCAAAGTGAGTACTATGAATCGAACTTTGCAGTACTTTCCACTACTTTTTGAAAATTTCCTTTGGGCAATATCCTTAGCGGGCCACAATGAGTAATATATCCTTAGAAAGGTGCTTTAATTACCTCTCTATTAAAATACAAAATATTAAAATCGTACAAGTAGTTATTGAGATTTTTTAATTCAAAGTGAGTACTATGAATCGAACTTTGCAGTACTTTCCACTACTTTTTGAAAATTTCCTTTGGGCAATATCCTTAGCGGGCCACAATGAGTAATATATCCTTAGAAAGGTGCTTTAATTACCTCTCAATTAAAATACAAAATATTAAAATCGTACAAGTAGTTGTTGAGATTTTTTAATTCAAAGTGAGTACTATGAATCGACCGATCACTAAATTTTAAGAAGTTTCCTTTGGCCAAAATCCTCAACGCGGCACAATCAGTCATATACCCTTTTATATCCTGCAAAGGTGCTTTAATTACCTGTCCATTGGAATATAAAAAATAAAAATCGTAAATGTAGATATTACGATCCTTTATTTAAAATTTAGTATCATAAACTATGATTCGTGACTTTAAAAAATATCTTATGACCTGAATCGGAAGTTTAATCAATTCTGCATCGAATTTTCAGTTCTGAAGTAATTTTGTATTTTTCCCTTAGTTTTATCATATTTTATGAAGGTTTTGCATATTAAGTTTCCTGGTTGATATTAAAAAGGTTTCTTTTCAAACGAAGTGAAATTCGTAGTTTTTTATATAAATTCGTACTTAAAGTTAAATTCGTACTTTTTAATAGTACGAATTAAAAATTCGTACTTTTTGGAAATATGGGTTTGTGTCTTTGCTAAGTTAGCGTCGGATTTACGAATTTATCTTCACGCACTTAAAAAAAAATATAAATAAAGATTAAATTCCACTTATAGTTTTGTAAAATACATTTTATGACTAAAGATATTCCTCACTTATACATAAATATTACTAATTTAAAAGAAACAATGCTTGCCATAGGACAGGAAACAAAAATAACGGAGAATATTGCCATTAATGGAAATATTACTACTAAACAAGAAATGTACATAGATATTTTTGTAGCAATTGCCTTAATTGCATAGTTAATATACATCTTTAAAAAATTCAATGAATATTATAAAAAATATGTCATAAAAAGAATTGCTAGTGCAAAAGTCTAAATGGATGCATTATTAGAATTACTAAAGAAATTGAAACATAGTATAACAAAAGCACCAACAAGAAAATTCAAAAAGAAAACATTACAGACTAAAAAAATAGAATGTGATTTTTTAGAACAACAATTAAAAAAATTTTTAAACTGTTCACAACCAGAATATGAAAAGATTCTACAATGTAAGAACCTAATGAAAACTATAAATGAACTATTAAAAACAAGACTAACAGAGTATAAAGAGAGTAGTGAAATAGATAACAGCGGTAGTGAGAATGACACCGATAGAACTAGCGATAGTGAAAGTAATAACAATATTGGTTGTAAAGCAGAAATAGAAAAAATGGCTAACCTTGAGATAACAGTAGCATCAAAAATTATTAATGAATTTGATGGGGATAGTAGAAAATTGTCAACATTTTAGGGACAATAGAATTTTATTCATCTACATTGAAGGATGACGCACAGAAAAATCAATTATTACTTTTTATTCTAGCAGCAAAAGTAACAGAAAAGGTCAAAAATAGATTACTACCTATTTCAATTCCAAATTCTATAGTACAATTAAAAGAAGAACTTATTAAAAATTATAAACTAAATAGAAACCCATTAAAATTACAAAATTAATTACATCAAATTAAACAAGGATGTTACAACTTTTGCTACTAAAATGGAAACAATAATAGCAGCTCTAAATGAAGTTCAGGTAGCAACTCAAGGAGAAAATAATAAAGAAATAATTGTAAAATAAAATGACCAATTAGCGGTCAATGCATTAAAAAAAAACAGGCCTAAACCAGCCTTTCAGAAGCATAGTTCTAGCAGCTCAACCCAATATTTTTGCTAAAGCTTTAGAGATAGCGACAGAGGTAGAAAGCCAAACAAATACAAACTATAATGTAATGGCATTCAGAAATAATAGTAATTTTAATAATAGAAATGGGAATTACAATAGAAACAATAACTATAGAAATAATAATACTTACTTACTTACTTACTTAGGTGGCCGTGACAACCCGTGTCCGGATTTCGACCGACCTCATCAGCTCTCGCCAGGCGCCTCTGCTTTGCGCGCGCCTTCTCCAATCGGATACACCAAGTGCGGTTAGGGCTTCCTCAGCCTGGTCCATCCATCGGAGGCATGGTCTCCCTCGTCGTCGTTGACCAGCGACCCTCGCTTCGAGCACCTTTTTCGCTGGAGCTTCGTCGTCCATACGATGGACATGACCCAGCCAGAAATAATAATAATAATTATGGAAATAATAACGGCATTAGAAATAATAATAATTACAGGAATAACTATAGCACCAATATAAATAGTGACAATAATAGCTATAGAAATTACAATAGAGCTAACAATAGCAATAATATCAACAATAATAATAGAAATCGTCAAAACTCGGAAAACGGGTCATTCCAAGGAAACCGGGGTTAACACAGGCTAAAACAGTAAATAAGTATAGAATAAGCTGTGTTAGTAATAATTTTTACACCAATGTCATAAAAGTAAAAATAGGAGATAGAAATAATTTAGTTATCTTACTTATTGATACAGGTGCGGATATATCAATAATAAAAAATGAGAAAATAAATGCAAATAATATAAAGTCATCAAATCAAATCCAAATTACAGGTATTGCCAGCAGACCATTAACCATTCAACAACAAACAGATATAAGAATAAAATTTAACAATGGAAAAATCTCACACAGATTTTATGTCATAGAAGAAGACAATGACATAAATGCAGATGGAATACTTGAAAGAGATTTTTTATTGAAATATAATTGCAAAATAGATTACGAAACTTGTGTTTTATCAGTACATACCACCGAAACCCAAGAAGATATTCCAATGTACGTTCCAATGTATTCGGAAACCTGTTTTTTTGAACCTAGAATGAGCTTTGTTCCTTAAGTTTTTTAAGTTGACTAACCTTTGATTAAACCATGGATGCTTAAACGAAAACATTTGCTTTTTTAATGGAACGTACCGGTGTAGCCCTTCATTTATGATATGCATGAGGTTTAAGTACATGTCATTCAAATCCATATACTGAAGCGCTAAACTCCAATTAATAGAACCAAAAAAGGCGTTTAGTCCAATATAATTGGCGTACTTAAAGTTGTACGAGAGACTGCACCCAACCCCCGAGTCATCACTAAACGTGTAAAAATCTACATTCAAAACAATTGCCTTGTGATGAACAAAATCGTTTGTCAGCGGCATATCACATTTGAAAAGTCCATATTTAAAATCATCCGAAACAAAAATGAGATCCAAAATTCTCATAAGATCATTTTTAACATTATTTACTTGAGACAGATTTAAAGCATATAGAGCGTCACAAAGAGTGTATTCAATAGTGGTTTTTAAACCAAAGGGTATTAAAATTTTTTCATCTGGGCAAAAATTCCACTCAATGTTGCTCAAATTAAAATCACCGAGCACACACGGAATTTGGTTAAGGTTGAGGGAGCCAACAACGTGATTAATATTTAGAATATGTTCATTATATAAACTCAAACTACTGCTAGGTGGAATATAGCTTAAAATAAATATAAGTTAATTTTTATGAAGAGCGATGACACTATTAAGAGAGACTGAGACACAAATTTGCTCAACATCGTCAGAACATCGTGGAAGTTGGATTTCTCTACTGAAGAAATTAGAAGATACTGCAATTAGCACGCCACCCCCTCTGGATACACCAGGTTTTAAGACACGATCTTTGCGGAACACCGTGTATTTAGAGTCAAACAACTCGTTCGACAAAAAATGTGAAGTCAGCCAAGTCTCAGTGAACAGAATTATTCCATAGTCATATGAAGTACTAGCAGAACGGAGTGTGCAAGTTTTCGAACGTAAACCACCAACATTGTGGTAGTAGATTGAAGTTGAGTTGTTGTGAACATTACTGGTTGCGTTTCGATTTTGTAAACAATTAGCTGCTACCGGTAGGACTTGAGATGCGCCCTGTGTGGTAAAGAAATCGCAGGGCTCTGTCGACGAATTTATCGATTCCATTGTTTCATCTCCGCGTTCCATAAAAAAGAAAAAGGCCGGACACGCACATCAGAAGGCCATAAAACAGGATCGAACACCTTATCATAGTCATCATCTGATATAATAAGTTTGAAGTTGACTCTGTAAATTTTTAACTTCCACGCCTTTCTTTACAAGACAGTGGCCTCTATCTCCTTCCGATCAATCTGCGTATGTGATGAGACGTAGTCTATAATATCGTCGGGTGTGACAGAGGATTTAAACGAAGACAAATGAAGAAATTTCCTTTGTGCAACTACATCGAGCTCTTTGTTAGAGTTGCTACCAACAATAATCATTTCGGTCTTTTCATTATGTAGCTGGCCTTTACTTCGAGTTCTATTTTGCTTTCTATTGTGTACTACATTCCACCTGTCACATGACCCCATAGGCAAAGGGGGAGTAAAAACAGCATCACTAGCAACAACACCTTCAACAACGGCAGCATGAGTAGCATCAATCGAAGCTGAGAGGCTACGAGAACCCGATGGGACAGCATTAGTATTCTCAAAACCAGATTGTGACAAAGAGGGAAGAGAAAACGCAGGCATAGCAGTTGAGGCAGCGACCGTTTCAGCATAAGAAGAAGTGTTTGAACAATCGACATCACTTGTTTGTTTGCTTTTCTTGTTACTATTGTTGTTCTTATTATTAACATTTGTTCTAGGCACACTAATCGCATTATTATGGGATAACTGTAGCTTTGCAAGAGAAGGTGAAGAGTTAGAGAGTGACTTATCGTTGCTTGAACTTCGGGAGATACTACCCGTTATTGAATTTGAAGTTGTCTCTTTGGCTTTTGCTTTTGTTATTGCACCACTCTCATGATGAGTCACATCACAAATACAATTAGGCTTTTCAGCAAGTAGATCACTCATGACTTTGAACTTAGATTCAAACAATATGTTGAGATTATCCAATTCAACTTTAACAGCATTTAGATTTACTTTTTTCAATTCAGCTTTCACAGTAGATAACACTTCAGCTTGGCTTAGAACCAAATTAGCAGCAACATCGATGCACTTTAAGCAATAATAACCCAAATGGCGGTTACGTTCTAGCAGCCTTACATCGTAGTCCGTCAGTTTCACTTCACAGCAGCCTCCATGGAAGACCCTGCCACAGTAGCCCTTGCATGGAACCAATAAATTTTCATTTCGCGAAAAATTTTTTTCACATTTACCGCAGGCCACCTCCATTAAATAGCGGATTAGCAAAAGAGATCGATAAGGATTAGCGCACAACTCGAGCACAATTAGCACATGTACATGTACGAAAATTAATAAATATAAATATATAAATAAATAAATATATAAATTAATAAATATAACAAAAGGGTCAGAAAAATACAATTACAAAAGGCAGTTAAAAGATTTAAAATAAATAAAAAACAAAAATAGGATAAAATTTATCATGTCAGAATACGTACATTGTTTTATTTGTGAATCTAAAATAAATGTAAAAATTCTTAAAAATCACTTTAAAAACCTTTAAAAACAAACTTTAAAAGAAATTTGTTCAAAAATATCAATAAGATTATAAAAAAAAAAAGTGCGTGAAGATAAATTCGTAAATCCGCAAAGACATAAACCCATATTTCCAAAAAGTACGAATTTTAAATTCGTACTATTAAAAAGTACGAATTTAACTTTAAGTACGAATTTATATAAAAAACTACGAATTTCACTTCGTTTGAAAAGAAACCTTTTTAATATCAACCAGGAAACTTAATATTCAAAACCTTCATAAAATATGATAAAACTAAGGGAAAAATACAAAATTACTTCAGAACTGAAAATTCGATGCAGAATTGATTAAACTTCCGATTCAGGTCATAAGATATTTTTTAAAAAGTCACGAATCATAGTTTATGATACTAAATTTTAAATAAAGGATCGTAATATCTACATTTACGATTTTTATTTTTTATATACCAATGGACAGGTAATTAAAGCACCTTTGCAGAATATAAAAGGGTATATGACTAATTGTGCCGCGTTGAGGATTTTAGCCAAAGGAAACTTCTTAAAATGGAGTGATCGATCGATTCATAGTACTCACTTTGAATTAAAAAATCTCAATAACTACTTGTACGATTTTAATATTTTGTATTTTAATTGAGAGGTAATTAAAGCACCTTTCTAAGGTGCTTTGATTAAAAAATCTCAATAACTACTTGTACGATTTTAATATTTTGTATTTTAATAGAGAGGTAATTAAAGCACCTTTCTAAGGATATATTACTCATTGTGGCCCGCTAAGGATATTGCCCAAAGGAAATTTTCAAAAAGTAGTGGAAAGTACTGCAAAGTTCGATTCATAGTACTCACTTTGAATTAAAAAATCTCGAACTTTGCAGTACTTTTCACTACTTTTTGAAAATTTCCTTTGGGCAATATCCTTAGCGGGCCACAATGAGTAATATATCCTTAGAAAGGTGCTTT
Source organism: Coremacera marginata (assembly GCA_914767935.1). Taxonomy (NCBI): domain Eukaryota; kingdom Metazoa; phylum Arthropoda; class Insecta; order Diptera; family Sciomyzidae; genus Coremacera; species Coremacera marginata. Next base: position 124,723,032 of record OU612043.1, read on the forward strand.
AATTACCTCTCTATTAAAATACAAAATGTTAAAATCGTACAAATAGTTATTGAGATTTTTTAATTCAAAGTGAGTACTATGAATCGAACTTTGCAGTACTTTCCACTACTTTTTGAAAATTTCCTTTGGGCAATATCCTTAGCGGGCCACAATGAGTAATATATCCTTAGAAAGGTGCTTTAATTACCTCTCTATTAAAATACAAAATATTAAAATCGTACAAGTAGTTATTGAGATTTTTTAATTCAAAGTGAGTACTATGAATCGAACTTTGCAGCACTTTTCACTACTTTTTGAAAATTTCCTTTGGGCAATATCCTTAGCGGGCCACAATGAGTAATATATCCTTAGAAAGGTGCTTTAATTACCTCTCTATTAAAATACAAAATATTAAAATCGTACAAGAAGTTATTGAGATTTTTTAATTCAAAGTGAGTACTTTGAATCGAACTTTGCAGTACTTTTCACTACTTTTTGAAAATTTCCTTTGGCCAATATCCTTAGCGGGCCACAATGAGTAATATATCCTTAGAAAGGTGCTTTAATTACCTCTCTATTAAAATACAAAATATTAAAATCGTACAAGTAGTTATTGAGATTTTTTAATTCAAAGTGAGTACTATGAATCGAACTTTGCAGTACTTTTCACTACTTTTTGAAAATTTCCTTTGGGCAATATCCTTAGCGGGCCACAATGAGTAATATATCCTTAGAAAGGTGCTTTAATTACCTCTCTATTAAAATACAAAATATTAAAATCGTACAAGTAGTTATTGAGATTTTTTAATTCAAAGTGAGTACTATGAATCGAACTGCAGTACTTTCCACTACTTTTTGAAAATTTCCTTTGGCCAATATCCTTAGCGGGCCACAATGAGTAATATATCCTTAGAAAGGTGCTTTAATTACCTCTCTATTAAAATACAAAATATTAAAATCGTACAAGTAGTTATTGAGATTTTTTAATTCAAAGTGAGTACTATGAATCGAACTTTGCAGTACTTTTCACTACTTTTTGAAAATTTCCTTTGGGCAATATCCTTAGCGGGCCACAATGAGTAATATATCCTTAGAAAGGTGCTTTAATTACCTCTCTATTAAAATACAAAATATTAAAATCGTACAAGTAGTTATTGAGATTTTTTAATTCAAAGTGAGTACTATGAATCGAACTTTGCAGTACTTTTCACTACTTTTTGAAAATTTCCTTTGGGCAATATCCTTAGCGGGCCACAATGAGTAATATATCCTTAGAAAGGTGCTTTAATTACCTCTCTATTAAAATACAAAATATTAAAATCGTACAAGTAGTTATTGAGATTTTTTAATTCAAAGTGAGTACTATGAATCGAACTTTGCAGTACTTTCCACTACTTTTTGAAAATTTCCTTTGGGCAATATCCTTAGCGGGCCACAATGAGTATATATCCTTAGAAAGGTGCTTTAATTACCTCTCAATTAAAATACAAAATATTAAAATCGTACAAGTAGTTGTTGAGATTTTTTAATTCAAAGTGAGTACTATGAATCGACCGATCACTAAATTTTAAGAAGTTTCCTTTGGCCAAAATCCTCAACGCGGCACAATCAGTCATATACCCTTTTATATCCTGCAAAGGTGCTTTAATTACCTGTCCATTGGAATATAAAAAATAAAAATCGTAAATGTAGATATTACGATCCTTTATTTAAAATTTAGTATCATAAACTATGATTCGTGACTTTAAAAAATATCTTATGACCTGAATCGGAAGTTTAATCAATTCTGCATCGAATTTTCAGTTCTGAAGTAATTTTGTATTTTTCCCTTAGTTTTATCATATTTTATGAAGGTTTGGCATATTAAGTTTCCTGGTTGATATTAAAAAGGTTTCTTTTCAAACGAAGTGAAATTCGTAGTTTTTTATATAAATTCGTACTTAAAGTTAAATTCGTACTTAAAGTTAAATTCGTACTTTTTAATAGTACGAATTAAAAATTCGTACTTTTTGGAAATATGGGTTTGTGTCTTTGCTAAGTTAGCGTCGGATTTACGAATTTATCTTCACGCACTTAAAAAAAAATATAAATAAAGATTAAATTCCACTTATAGTTTTGTAAAATACATTTTATGACTAAAGATATTCCTCACTTATACATAAATATTACTAATTTAAAAGAAACAATGCTTGCCATAGGACAGGAAACAAAAATAACGGAGAATATTGCCATTAATGGAAATATTACTACTAAACAAGAAATGTACATAGATATTTTTGTAGCAATTGCCTTAATTGCATAGTTAATATACATCTTTAAAAAATTCAATGAATATTATAAAAAATATGTCATAAAAAGAATTGCTAGTGCAAAAGTCTAAATGGATGCATTATTAGAATTACTAAAGAAATTGAAACATAGTATAACAAAAGCACCAACAAGAAAATTCAAAAAGAAAACATTACAGACTAAAAAAATAGAATGTGATTTTTTAGAACAACAATTAAAAAAATTTTTAAACTGTCCACAACCAGAATATGAAAAGATTCTACAATGTAAGAACCTAATGAAAACTATAAATGAACTACTAAAAACAAGACTAACAGAGTATAAAGAGAGTAGTGAAATAGATAACAGCGGTAGTGAGAATGACACCGATAGAACTAGCGATAGTGAAAGTAATAACAATATTGGTTGTAAAGCAGAAATAGAAAAAATGGCTAACCTTGAGATAACAGTAGCATCAAAAATTATTAATGAATTTGATGGGGATAGTAGAAAATTGTCAACATTTTAGGGACAATAGAATTTTATTCATCTACATTGAAGGATGACGCACAGAAAAATCAATTATTACTATTTATTCTAGCAGCAAAAGTAACAGAAAAGGTCAAAAATAGATTACTACCTATTTCAATTCCAAATTCTATAGTACAATTAAAAGAAGAACTTATTAAAAATTATAAACTAAATAGAAACCCATTAAAATTACAAAATTAATTACATCAAATTAAACAAGGATGTTACAACTTTTGCTACTAAAATGGAAACAATAATAGCAGCTCTAAATGAAGTTCAGGTAGCAACTCAAGGAGAAAATAATAAAGAAATAATTGTAAAATAAAATGACCAATTAGCGGTCAATGCATTAAAAAAAAACAGGCCTAAACCAGCCTTTCAGAAGCATAGTTCTAGCAGCTCAACCCAATATTTTTGCTAAAGCTTTAGAGATAGCGACAGAGGTAGAAAGCCAAACAAATACAAACTATAATGTAATGGCATTCAGAAATAATAGTAATTTTAATAATAGAAATGGGAATTACAATAGAAACAATAACTATAGAAATAATAATAATAATTATGGAAATAATAACGGCATTAGAAATAATAATAATTACAGGAATAACTATAGCACCAATATAAATAGTGACAATAATAGCTATAGAAATTACAATAGAGCTAACAATAGCAATAATATCAACAATAATAATAGAAATCGTCAAAACTCGGAAAACGGGTCATTCCAAGGAAACCGGGGTTAACACAGGCTAAAACAGTAAATAAGTATAGAATAAGCTGTGTTAGTAATAATTTTTACACCAATGTCATAAAAGTAAAAATAGGAGATAGAAATAATTTAGTTATCTTACTTATTGATACAGGTGCGGATATATCAATAATAAAAAATGAGAAAATAAATGCAAATAATATAAAGTCATCAAATCAAATCCAAATTACAGGTATTGCCAGCAGACCATTAACCATTCAACAACAAACAGATATAAGAATAAAATTTAACAATGGAAAAATCTCACACAGATTTTATGTCATAGAAGAAGACAATGACATAAATGCAGATGGAATACTTGAAAGAGATTTTTTATTGAAATATAATTGCAAAATAGATTACGAAACTTGTGTTTTATCAGTACATACCACCGAAACCCAAGAAGATATTCCAATGTACGTTCCAATGTATTCGGAAACCTGTTTTTTTGAACCTAGAATGAGCTTTGTTCCTTAAGTTTTTTAAGTTGACTAACCTTTGATTAAACCATGGATGCTTAAACGAAAACATTTGCTTTTTTAATGGAACGTACCGGTGTAGCCCTTCATTTATGATATGCATGAGGTTTAAGTACATGTCATTCAAATCCATATACTGAAGCGCTAAACTCCAATTAATAGAACCAAAAAAGGCGTTTAGTCCAATATAATTGGCGTACTTAAAGTTGTACGAGAGACTGCACCCAACCCCCGAGTCATCACTAAACGTGTAAAAATCTACATTCAAAACAATTGCCTTGTGATGAACAAAATCGTTTGTCAGCGGCATATCACATTTGAAAAGTCCATATTTAAAATCATCCGAAACAAAAATGAGATCCAAAATTCTCATAAGATCATTTTTAACATTATTTACTTGAGACAGATTTAAAGCATATAGAGCGTCACAAAGAGTGTATTCAATAGTGGTTTTTAAACCAAAGGGTATTAAAATTTTTTCATCTGGGCAAAAATTCCACTCAATGTTGCTCAAATTAAAATCACCGAGCACACACGGAATTTGGTTAAGGTTGAGGGAGCCAACAACGTGATTAATATTTAGAATATGTTCATTATATAAACTCAAACTACTGCTAGGTGGAATATAGCTTAAAATAAATATAAGTTAATTTTTATGAAGAGCGATGACACTATTAAGAGAGACTGAGACACAAATTTGCTCAACATCGTCAGAACATCGTGGAAGTTGGATTTCTCTACTGAAGAAATTAGAAGATACTGCAATTAGCACGCCACCCCCTCTGGATACACCAGGTTTTAAGACACGATCTTTGCGGAACACCGTGTATTTAGAGTCAAACAACTCGTTCGACAAAAAATGTGAAGTCAGCCAAGTCTCAGTAAACAAAATTATTCCATAGTCATATGAAGTACTAGCAGAACGGAGTGTGCAAGTTTTCGAACGTAAACCACCAACATTGTGGTAGTAGATTGAAGTTGAGTTGTTGTGAACATTACTGGTTGCGTTTCGATTTTGTAAACAATTAGCTGCTACCGGTAGGACTTGAGATGCGCCCTGTGTGGTAAAGAAATCGCAGGGCTCTGTCGACGAATTTATCGATTCCATTGTTTCATCTCCGCGTTCCATAAAAAAGAAAAAGGCCGGACACGCACATCAGAAGGCCATAAAACAGGATCGAACACCTTATCATAGTCATCCTCTGATATAATAAGTTTGAAGTTGACTCTGTAAATTTTTAACTTCCACGCCTTTCTTTACAAGACAGTGGCCTCTATATCCTTCCGATCAATCTGCGTATGTGATGAGACGTAGTCTATAATATCGTCGGGTGTGACAGAGGATTTAAACGAAGACAAATGAAGAAATTTCCTTTGTGCAACTACATCGAGCTCTTTGTTAGAGTTGCTACCAACAATAATCATTTCGGTCTTTTCATTATGTAGCTGGCCTTTACTTCGAGTTCTATTTTGCTTTCTATTGTGTACTACATTCCACCTGTCACATGACCCCATAGGCAAAGGGGGAGTAAAAACAGCATCACTAGCAACAACACCTTCAACAACGGCAGCATGAGTAGCATCAATCGAAGCTGAGAGGCTACGAGAACCCGATGGGACAGCATTAGTATTCTCAAAACCAGATTGTGACAAAGAGGGAAGAGAAAACGCAGGCATAGCAGTTGAGGCAGCGACCGTTTCAGCATAAGAAGAAGTGTTTGAACAATCGACATCACTTGTTTGTTTGCTTTTCTTGTTACTATTGTTGTTCTTATTATTAACATTTGTTCTAGGCACACTAATCGCATTATTATGGGATAACTGTAGCTTTGCAAGAGAAGGTGAAGAGTTAGAGAGTGACTTATCGTTGCTTGAACTTCGGGAGATACTACCCGTTATTGAATTTGAAGTTGTCTCTTTGGCTTTTGCTTTTGTTATTGCACCACTCTCATGATGAGTCACATCACAAATACAATTAGGCTTTTCAGCAAGTAGATCACTCATGACTTTGAACTTAGATTCAAACAATATGTTGAGATTATCCAATTCAACTTTAACAGCATTTAGATTTACTTTTTTCAATTCAGCTTTCACAGTAGATAACACTTCAGCTTGGCTTAGAACCAAATTAGCAGCAACATCGATGCACTTTAAGCAATAATAACCCAAATGGCGGTTACGTTCTAGCAGCCTTACATCGTAGTCCGTCAGTTTCACTTCACAGCAGCCTCCATGGAAGACCCTGCCACAGTAGCCCTTGCATGGAACCAATAAATTTTCATTTCGCGAAAAATTTTTTTCACATTTACCGCAGGCCACCTCCATTAAATAGCGGATTAGCAAAAGAGATCGATAAGGATTAGCGCACAACTCGAGCACAATTAGCACATGTACATGTACGAAAATTAATAAATATAAATATATAAATAAATAAATATATAAATTAATAAATATAACAAAAGGGTCAGAAAAATACAATTACAAAAGGCAGTTAAAAGATTTAAAATAAATAAAAAACAAAAATAGGATAAAATTTATCATGTCAGAATACGTACATTGTTTTATTTGTGAATCTAAAAAAAATGTAAAAATTCTTAAAAATCACTTTAAAAACCTTTAAAAACAAACTTTAAAAGAAATTTGTTCAAAAATATCAATAAGATTATAAAAAAAAAAAGTGCGTGAAGATAAATTCGTAAATCCGCAAAGACATAAACCCATATTTCCAAAAAGTACGAATTTTAAATTACTATTAAAAAGTACGAATTTAACTTTAAGTACGAATTTAACTTTAAGTACGAATTTATATAAAAAACTACGAATTTCACTTCGTTTGAAAAGAAACCTTTTTAATATCAACCAGGAAACTTAATATTCAAAACCTTCATAAAATATGATAAAACTAAGGGAAAAATACAAAATTACTTCAGAACTGAAAATTCGATGCAGAATTGATTAAACTTCCGATTCAGGTCATAAGATATTTTTTAAAAAGTCACGAATCATAGTTTATGATACTAAATTTTAAATAAAGGATCGTAATATCTACATTTACGATTTTTATTTTTTATATACCAATGGACAGGTAATTAAAGCACCTTTGCAGGATATAAAAGGGTATATGACTAATTGTGCCGCGTTGAGGATTTTAGCCAAAGGAAACTTCTTAAAATGGAGTGATCGATCGATTCATAGTACTCACTTTGAATTAAAAAATCTCAATAACTACTTGTACGATTTTAATATTTTGTATTTTAATTGAGAGGTAATTAAAGCACCTTTCTAAGGTGCTTTGATTAAAAAAATCTCAATAACTACTTGTACGATTTTAATATTTTGTATTTTAATAGAGAGGTAATTAAAGCACCTTTCTAAGGATATATTACTCATTGTGGCCCGCTAAGGATATTGCCCAAAGGAAATTTTCAAAAAGTAGTGGAAAGTACTGCAAAGATCGATTCATAGTACTCACTTTGAATTAAAAAATCTCGAACTTTGCAGTACTTTTCACTACTTTTTGAAAATTTCCTTTGGGCAATATCCTTAGCGGGCCACAATGAGTAATATATCCTTAGAAAGGTGCTTTAATTACCTCTCTATTAAAATACAAAATATTAAAATCGTACAAGTAGTTATTGAGATTTTTTAATTCAAAGTGAGTACTATGAATCGAACTTTGCAGTACTTTCCACTACTTTTTGAAAATTTCCTTTGGGCAATATCCTTAGCGGGCCACAATGAGTAATATATCCTTAGAAAGGTGCTTTAATTACCTCTCTATTAAAATACAAAATATTAAAATCGTACAAGTAGTTATTGAGATTTTTTAATTCAAAGTGAGTACTATGAATCGAACTTTGCAGTACTTTCCACTACTTTTTGAAAATTTCCTTTGGCCAATATCCTTAGCGGGCCACAATGAGTAATATATCCTTAGAAAGGTGCTTTAATTACCTCTCTATTAAAATACAAAATATTAAAATCGTACAAGTAGTTATTGAGATTTTTTAATTCAAAGTGAGTACTATGAATCGAACTTTGCAGTACTTTTCACTACTTTTTGAAAATTTCCTTTGGCCAATATCCTTAGCGGGCCACAATGAGTAATATATCCTTAGAAAGGTGCTTTAATTACCTCTCTATTAAAATACAAAATATTAAAATCGTACAAGTAGTTATTGAGATTTTTTAATTCAAAGTGAGTACTATGAATCGAACTTTGCAGTACTTTTCACTACTTTTTGAAAATTTCCTTTGGGCAATATCCTTAGCGGGCCACAATGAGTAATATATCCTTAGAAAGGTGCTTTAATTACCTCTCTATTAAAATACAAAATATTAAAATCGTACAAGTAGTTATTGAGATTTTTTAATTCAAAGTGAGTACTATGAATCGAACTTTGCAGTACTTTCCACTACTTTTTGAAAATATCCTTTGGCCAATATCCTTAGCGGGCCACAATGAGTAATATATCCTTAGAAAGGTGCTTTAATTACCTCTCTATTAAAATACAAAATATTAAAATCGTACAAGTAGTTATTGAGATTTTTTAATTCAAAGTGAGTACTATGAATCGAACTTTGCAGTACTTTTCACTACTTTTTGAAAATTTCCTTTGGGCAATATCCTTAGCGGGCCACAATGAGTAATATATCCTTAGAAAGGTGCTTTAATTACCTCTCTATTAAAATACAAAATATTAAAATCGTTCAAGTAGTTATTGAGATTTTTTAATTCAAAGTGAGTACTATGAATCGAACTTTGCAGTACTTTTCACTACTTTTTGAAAATTTCCTTTGGGCAATATCCTTAGCGGGCCACAATGAGTAATATATCCTTAGAAAGGTGCTTTAATTACATCTCTATTAAAATACAAAATATTAAAATCGTACAAGTAGTTATTGAGATTTTTTAATTCAAAGTGAGTACTATGAATCAAACTTTGCAGTACTTTCCACTACTGTTTGAAAATTTCCTTTGGGCAATATCCTTAGCGGGCCACAATGAGTAATATATCCTTAGAAAGGTGCTTTAATTACCTCTCTATTAAAATACAAAATATTAAAATCGTACAAGTAGTAATTGAGATTTTTTAATTCAAAGTGAGTACTATGAATCGAACTTTGCAGCACTTTTCACTACTTTTTGAAAATTTCCTTTGGGCAATATCCTTAGCGGGCAACAATGAGTAATATATCCTTAGAAAGGTGCTTTAATTACATCTCTATTAAAATACAAAATATTAAAATCGTACAAGTAGTTGTTGAGATTTTTTAATTCAAAGTGAGTACTATGAATCGACCGATCACTCCATTTTAAGAAGTTTCCTTTGGCCAAAATCCTCAACGCGGCACAATCAGTCATATACCCTTTTATATCCTGCAAAGGTGCTTTAATTACCTGTCCATTGGTATATAAAAAATAAAAATCGTAAATGTAGATATTACGATCCTTTATTTAAAATTTAGTATCATAAACTATGATTCGTGACTTTTTAAAAAATTTCTTATGACCTGAATCGGAAGTTTAATCAATTCTGCATCGAATTTTCAGTTCTGAAGTAATTTTGTATTTTTCCCTTAGTTTTATCATATTTTATGAAGGTTTTGAATATTAAGTTTCCTGGTTGATATTAAAAAGGTTTCTTTTCAAACGAAGTGAAATTCGTAGTTTTTTATATAAATTCGTACTTAAAGTTAAATTCGTACTTAAAGTTAAATTCGTACTTTTTAATAGTACGAATTAAAAATTCGTACTTTTTGGAAATATGGGTTTGTGTCTTTGCTAAGTTAGCGTCGGATTTACGAATTTATCTTCACGCACTTAAAAAAAAATATAAATAAAGATTAAATTCCACTTATAGTTTTGTAAAATACATTTTATGACTAAAGATATTCCTCACTTATACATAAATATTACTAATTTAAAAGAAACAATGCTTGCCATAGGACAGGAAACAAAAATAACGGAGAATATTGCCATTAATGGAAATATTACTACTAAACAAGAAATGTACATAGATATTTTTGTAGCAATTGCCTTAATTGCATAGTTAATATACATCTTTAAAAAATTCAATGAATATTATAAAAAATATGTCATAAAAAGAATTGCTAGTGCAAAAGTCTAAATGGATGCATTATTAGAATTACTAAAGAAATTGAAACATAGTATAACAAAAGCACCAACAAGAAAATTCAAAAAGAAAACATTACAGACTAAAAAAATAGAATGTGATTTTTTAGAACAACAATTAAAAAAATTTTTAAACTGTCCACAACCAGAATATGAAAAGATTCTACAATGTAAGAACCTAATGAAAACTATAAATGAACTATTAAAAACAAGACTAACAGAGTATGAAGAGCGTAGTGAAATAGATAACAGCGGTAGTGAGAATGACACCGATAGAACTAGCGATAGTGAAAGTAATAACAATATTGGTTGTAAAGCAGAAATAGAAAAAATGGCTAACCTTGAGATAACAGTAGCATCAAAAATTATTAATGAATTTGATGGGGATAGTAGAAAATTGTCAACATTTTAGGGACAATAGAATTTTATTCATCTACATTGAAGGATGACGCACAGAAAAATCAATTATTAATATTTATTCTAGCAGCAAAAGTAACAGAAAAGGTCAAAAATAGATTACTACCTATTTCAATTCCAAATTCTATAGTACAATTAAAAGAAGAACTTATTAAAAATTATAAACTAAATAGAAACCCATTAAAATTACAAAATTAATTACATCAAATTAAACAAGGATGTTACAACTTTTGCTACTAAAATGGAAACAATAATAGCAGCTCTAAATGAAGTTCAGGTAGCAACTCAAGGAGAAAATAATAAAGAAATAATTGTAAAATAAAATGACCAATTAGCGGTCAATGCATTAAAAAAAAACAGGCCTAAACCAGCCTTTCAGAAGCATAGTTCTAGCAGCTCAACCCAATATTTTTGCTAAAGCTTTAGAGATAGCGACAGAGGTAGAAAGCCAAACAAATACAAACTATAATGTAATGGCATTCAGAAATAATAGTAATTTTAATAATAGAAATGGGAATTACAATAGAAACAATAACTATAGAAATAATAATAATAATTATGGAAATAATAACGGCATTAGAAATAATAATAATTACAGGAATAACTATAGCACCAATATAAATAGTGACAATAATAGCTATAGAAATTACAATAGAGCTAACAATAGCAATAATATCAACAATAATAATAGAAATCGTCAAAACTCGGAAAACGGGTCATTCCAAGGAAACCGGGGTTAACACAGGCTAAAACAGTAAATAAGTATAGAATAAGCTGTGTTAGTAATAATTTTTACACCAATGTCATAAAAGTAAAAATAGGAGATAGAAATAATTTAGTTATCTTACTTATTGATACAGGTGCGGATATATCAATAATAAAAAATGAGAAAATAAATGCAAATAATATAAAGTCATCAAATCAAATCCAAATTACAGGTATTGCCAGCAGACCATTAACCATTCAACAACAAACAGATATAAGAATAAAATTTAACAATGGAAAAATCTCACACAGATTTTATGTCATAGAAGAAGACAATGACATAAATGCAGATGGAATACTTGAAAGAGATTTTTTATTGAAATATAATTGCAAAATAGATTACGAAACTTGTGTTTTATCAGTACATACTACCGAAACCCAAGAAGATATTCCAATGTACGTTCCAATGTATTCGGAAACCTGTTTTTTTGAACCTAGAATGAGCTTTGTTCCTTAAGTTTTTTAAGTTGACTAACCTTTGATTAAACCATGGATGCTTAAACGAAAACATTTGCTTTTTTAATGGAACGTACCGGTGTAGCCCTTCATTTATGATATGCATGAGGTTTAAGTACATGTCATTCAAATCCATATACTGAAGCGCTAAACTCCAATTAATAGAACCAAAAAAGGCGTTTAGTCCAATATAATTGGCGTACTTAAAGTTGTACGAGAGACTGCACCCAACCCCCGAGTCATCACTAAACGTGTAAAAATCTACATTCAAAACAATTGCCTTGTGATGAACAAAATCGTTTGTCAGCGGCATATCACATTTGAAATGTCCATATTTAAAATCATCCGAAACAAAAATGAGATCCAAAATTCTCATAAGATCATTTTTAACATTATTTACTTGAGACAGATTTAAAGCATATAGAGCGTCACAAAGAGTGTATTCAATAGTGGTTTTTAAACCAAAGGGTATTAAAATTTTTTCATCTGGGCAAAAATTCCACTCAATGTTGCTCAAATTAAAATCACCGAGCACACACGGAATTTGGTTAAGGTTGAGGGAGCCAACAACGTGATTAATGTTTAGAATATGTTCATTATATAAACTCAAACTACTGCTAGGTGGAATATAGCTTAAAATAAATATAAGTTAATTTTTATGAAGAGCGATGACACTATTAAGAGAGACTGAGACACAAATTTGCTCAACATCGTCAGAACATCGTGGAAGTTGGATTTCTCTACTGGAGAAATTAGAAGATACTGCAATTAGCACGCCACCCCCTCTGGATACACCAGGTTTTAAGACACGATCTTTGCGGAACACCGTGTATTTAGAGTCAAATAACTCGTTCGACAAAAAATGTGAAGTCAGCCAAGTCTCAGTAAACAAAATTATTCCATAGTCATATGAAGTACTAGCAGAACGGAGTGTGCAAGTTTTCGAACGTAAACCACCTACATTGTGGTAGTAGATTGAAGTTGAGTTGTTGTGAACATTACTGGTTGCGTTTCGATTTTGTAAACAATTAGCTGCTACCGGTAGGACTTGAGATGCGCCCTGTGTGGTAAAGAAATCGCAGGGCTCTGTCGACGAATTTATCGATTCCATTGTTTCATCTCCGCGTTCCATAAAAAAGAAAAAGGCCGGACACGCACATCAGAAGGCCATAAAACAGGATCGAACACCTTATCATAGTCATCCTCTGATATAATAACCCTGTAGGAAAATCAACTAATTTAAAAGTAATTGATAAAGTAGTTTTTTGTCAACCACAACTAGTTGAAATTCTGACTTTTTTCCATAGAACGAACTAACTTATTTTGTATGGCGATGTCCGCTAAATAAGTCAATTGACTTTCGTCTGCATATATTTTGAACTACTTGTTAAATTAGTTACTTTTAAACTATTTTTTTAATTGCTTTAAAATAACCAATTGAAAACTGGCCTAAAGTTAATATTTGATTAAATAACATGGTTAAATATATATAAACTTGTAATCTAATAAAAATTTGCAATTAAAACATGTCAAAATCAGAGTAGTTGCCGCCTTAATATAATTCAAAGTAGTTCAAATACTGGTTTATTTTAAACTAGTTTTTTAATTAGTTGTTTTTAAAAACAAGTTAGTTTGTTCCTATAGGGAAGTTTGAAGTTGACTCTGTAAATTTTTAACTTCCACGCCTTTCTTTACAAGACAGTGGCCTCTGTCTCCTTCCGATCAATCTGCGTATGTGATGAGACGTAGTCTATAATATCGTCGGGTGTGACAGAGGATTTAAACGAAGACAAATGAAGAAATTTCCTTTGTGCAACTACATCGAGCTCTTTGTTAGAGTTGCTACCAACAATAATCATTTCGGTCTTTTCATTATGTAGCTGGCCTTTACTTCGAGTTCTATTTTGCTTTCTATTGTGTACTACATTCCACCTGTCACATGACCCCATAGGCAAAGGGGGAGTAAAAACAGCATCACTAGCAACAACACCTTCAACAACGGCAGCATGAGTAGCATCAATCGAAGCTGAGAGGCTACGAGAACCCGATGGGACAGCATTAGTATTCTCAAAACCAGATTGTGACAAAGAGGGAAGAGAAAACGCAGGCATAGCAGTTGAGGCAGCGACCGTTTCAGCATAAGAAGAAGTGTTTGAACAATCGACATCACTTGTTTGTTTGCTTTTCTTGTTACTATTGTTGTTCTTATTATTAACATTTGTTCTAGGCACACTAATCGCATTATTATGGGATAACTGTAGCTTTGCAAGAGAAGGTGAAGAGTTAGAGAGTGACTTATCGTTGCTTGAACTTCGGGAGATACTACCCGTTATTGAATTTGAAGTTGTCTCTTTGGCTTTTGCTTTTGTTATTGCACCACTCTCATGATGAGTCACATCACAAATACAATTAGGCTTTTCAGCAAGAAGATCACTCATGACTTTGAACTTAGATTCAAACAATATGTTGAGATTATCCAATTCAACTTTAACAGCATTTAGATTTACTTTTTTCAATTCAGCTTTCACAGTAGATAACACTTCAGCTTGGCTTAGAACCAAATTAGCAGCAACATCGATGCACTTTAAGCAATAATAACCCAAATGGCGGTTACGTTCTAGCAGCCTTACATCGTAGTCCGTCAGTTTCACTTCACAGCAGCCTCCATGGAAGACCCTGCCACAGTAGCCCTTGCATGGAACCAATAAATTTTCATTTCGCGAAAAATTTTTTTCACATTTACCGCAGGCCACCTCCATTAAATAGCGGATTAGCAAAAGAGATCGATAAGGATTAGCGCACAACTCGAGCACAATTAGCACATGTACATGTACGAAAATTAATAAATATAAATATATAAATAAATAAATATATAAATTAATAAATATAACAAAAGGGTCAGAAAAATACAATTACAAAAGGCAGTTAAAAGATTTAAAATAAATAAAAAACAAAAATAGGATAAAATTTATCATGTCAGAATACGTACATTGTTTTATTTGTGAATCTAAAATAAATGTAAAAATTCTTAAAAATCATTTTAAAAACCTTTAAAAACAAACTTTAAAAGAAATTTGTTCAAAAATATCAATAAGATTATAAAAAAAAAAAGTGCGTGAAGATAAATTCGTAAATCCGCAAAGACATAAACCCATATTTCCAAAAAGTACGAATTTTAAATTCGTACTATTAAAAAGTACGAATTTAACTTTAAGTACGAATTTAACTTTAAGTACGAATTTATATAAAAAACTACGAATTTCACTTCGTTTGAAAAGAAACCTTTTTAATATCAACCAGGAAACTTAATATTCAAAACCTTCATAAAATATGATAAAACTAAGGGAAAAATACAAAATTACTTCAGAACTGAAAATTCGATGCAGAATTGATTAAACTTCCGATTCAGGTCATAAGATATTTTTTAAGTCACGAATCATAGTTTATGATACTAAATTTTAAATAAAGGATCGTAATATCTACATTTACGATTTTTATTTTTTATATACCAATGGACAGGTAATTAAAGCACCTTTGCAGGATATAAAAGGGTATATGACTAATTGTGCCGCGTTGAGGATTTTAGCCAAAGTAAACTTCTTAAAATGGAGTGATCGATCGATTCATAGTACTCACTTTGAATTAAAAAATCTCAATAACTACTTGTACGATTTTAATATTTTGTATTTTAATTGAGAGGTAATTAAAGCACCTTTCTAAGGTGCTTTGATTAAAAAATCTCAATAACTACTTGTACGATTTTAATATTTTGTATTTTAATAGAGAGGTAATTAAAGCACCTTTCTAAGGATATATTACTCATTGTGGCCCGCTAAGGATATTGCCCAAAGGAAATTTTCAAAAAGTAGTGGAAAGTACTGCAAAGATCGATTCATAGTACTCACTTTGAATTAAAAAATCTCGAACTTTGCAGTACTTTTCACTACTTTTTGAAAATTTCCTTTGGCCAATATCCTTAGCGGGCCACAATGAGTAATATATCCTTAGAAAGGTGCTTTAATTACCTCTCTATTAAAATACAAAATATTAAAATCGTACAAGTAGTTGTTGAGATTTTTTAATTCAAAGTGAGTACTATGAATCGAACTTTGCAGTACTTTCCACTACTTTTTGAAAATTTCCTTTGGGCAATATCCTTAGCGGGCCACAATGAGTAATATATCTTTAGAAAGGTGCTTTAATTACCTCTCTATTAAAATACAAAATATTAAAATCGTACAAGTAGTTATTGAGATTTTTTAATTCAAAGTGAGTACTATGAATCGAACTTTGCAGTACTTTCCACTACTTTTTGAAAATTTCCTTTGGGCAATATCCTTAGCGGGCCACAATGAGTAATATATCCTTTGAAAGGTGCTTTAATTACCTCTCTATTAAAATACAAAATATTAAAATCGTACAAGTAGTTATTAAGATTTTTTAATTCAAAGTGAGTACTATGAATCGAACTGCAGTACTTTCCACTACTTTTTGAAAATTTCCTTTGGCCAATATCCTTAGCGGGCCACAATGAGTAATATATCCTTAGAAAGGGGCTTTAATTACCTCTCTATTAAAATACAAAATATTGAAATCGTACAAGTAGTAATTGAGATTTTTTAATTCAAAGTGAGTACTATGAATCGAACTTTGCAGTACTTTTCACTACTTTTTGAAATTTCCTTTGGGCAATATCCTTAGCGGGCCACAATGAGTAATATATCCTTAGAAAGGTGCTTTAATTACCTCTCTATTAAAATACAAAATATTAAAATCGTACAAGTAGTTATTGAGATTTTTTAATTCAAAGTGAGTACTATGAATCGAACTTTGCAGTACTTTTCACTACTTTTTGAAAATTTCCTTTGGGCAATATCCTTAGCGGGCCACAATGAGTAATATATCCTTAAAAAGGTGCTTTAATTACCTCTCTATTAAAATACAAAATATTAAAATCGTACAAGTAGTTATTGAGATTTTTTAATTCAAAGTGAGTACTATGAATCGAACTTTGCAGTACTTTCCACCACTTTTTGAAAATTTCCTTTGGGCAATATCCTTAGCGGGCCACAATGAGTAATATATCCTTAGAAAGGTGCTTTAATTACCTCTCTATTAAAATACAAAATATTAAAATCGTACAAGTAGTTGTTGAGATTTTTTAATTCAAAGTGAGTACTATGAATCGACCGATCACTCCATTTTAAGAAGTTTCCTTTGGCCAAAATCCTCAACGCGGCACAATCAGTCATATACCCTTTTATATCCTGCAAAGGTGCTTTAATTACCTGTCCATTGGTCTATAAAAAATAAAAATCGTAAATGTAGATATTACGATCCTTTATTTAAAATTTAGTATCATAAACTATGATTCGTGACTTTTTAAAAAATATCTTATGACCTGAATCGGAAGTTTAATCAATTCTGCATCGAATTTTCAGTTCTGAAGTAATTTTGTATTTTTCCCTTAGTTTTATCATATTTTATGAAGGTTTTGAATATTAAGTTTCCTGGTTGATATTAAAAAGGTTTCTTTTCAAACGAAGTGAAATTCGTAGTTTTTTATATAAATTCGTACTTAAAGTTAAATTCGTACTAATTAAAATAATATAGTACGAATATAGTAAAAAAAATAAAATTTTTTAATAAAAAATAAAAAATAAAATAATAGTACGAATTAAAAATTCGTACTTTTTGGAAATATGGGTTTGTGTCTTTGCTAAGTTAGCGTCGGATTTACGAATTTATCTTCACGCACTTAAAAAAAAATATAAATAAAGATTAAATTCCACGTATAGTTTTGTAAAATACATTTTATGACTAAAGATATTCCTCACTTATACATAAATATTACTAATATAAAAGAAACAATGCTTGCCATAGGACAGGAAACAAAAATAACGGAGAATATTGCCATTAATGGAAATATTACTACTAAACAAGAAATGTACATAGATATTTTTGTAGCAATTGCCTTAATTGCATAGTTAATATACATCTTTAAAAAATTCAATGAATATTATAAAAAATATGTCATAAAAAGAATTGCTAGTGCAAAAGTCTAAATGGATGCATTATTAGAATTACTAAAGAAATTGAAACATAGTATAACAAAAGCACCAACAAGAAAATTCAAAAAGAAAACATTACAGACTAAAAAAATAGAATGTGATTTTTTAGACCAACAATAAAAAAAATTTTTAAACTGTCCACAACCAGAATATGAAAAGATTCTACAATGTAAGAACCTAATAAAATCTATAAATGAACTATTAAAAACAAGACTAACAGAGTATGAAGATAGTAGTGAAATAGATAACAGCGGTAGTGAGAATGACACCGATAGAACTAGCGATAGTGAAAGTAATAACAATATTGGTTGTAAAGCAGAAATAGAAAAAATGGCTAACCTTGAGATAACAGTAGCATCAAAAATTATTAATGAATTTGATGGGGATAGTAGAAAATTGTCAACATTTTAGGGACAATAGAATTTTATTCATCTACATTGAAGGATGACGCACAGAAAAATCAATTATTACTATTTATTCTAGCAGCAAAAGTAACAGAAAAGGTCAAAAATAGATTACTACCTATTTCAATTCCAAATTCTATAGTACAATTAAAAGAAGAACTTATTAAAAATTATAAACTAAATAGAAACCCATTAAAATTACAAAATTAATTACATCAAATTAAACAAGGATGTTACAACTTTTGCTACTAAAATGGAAACAATAATAGCAGCTCTAAATGAAGTTCAGGTAGCAACTCAAGGAGAAAATAATAAAGAAATAATTGTAAAATAAAATGACCAATTAGCGGTCAATGCATTAAAAAAAAAACAGGCCTAAACCAGCCTTTCAGAAGCATAGTTCTAGCAGCTCAACCCAATATTTTTGCTAAAGCTTTAGAGATAGCGACAGAGGTAGAAAGCCAAACAAATACAAACTATAATGTAATGGCATTCAGAAATAATAGTAATTTTAATAATAGAAATGGGAATTACAATAGAAACAATAACTATAGAAATAATAATAATAATTATGGAAATAATAACGGCATTAGAAATAATAATAATTACAGGAATAACTATAGCACCAATATAAATAGTGACAATAATAGCTATAGAAATTACAATAGAGCTAACAATAGCAATAATATCAACAATAATAATAGAAATCGTCAAAACTCGGAAAACGGGTCATTCCAAGGAAACCGGGGTTAACACAGGCTAAAACAGTAAATAAGTATAGAATAAGCTGTGTTAGTAATAATTTTTACACCAATGTCATAAAAGTAAAAATAGGAGATAGAAATAATTTAGTTATCTTACTTATTGATACAGGTGCGGATATATCAATAATAAAAAATGAGAAAATAAATGCAAATAATATAAAGTCATCAAATCAAATCCAAATTACAGGTATTGCCAGCAGACCATTAACCATTCAACAACAAACAGATATAAGAATAAAATTTAACAATGGAAAAATCTCACACAGATTTTATGTCATAGAAGAAGACAATGACATAAATGCAGATGGAATACTTGAAAGAGATTTTTTATTGAAATATAATTGCAAAATAGATTACGAAACTTGTGTTTTATCAGTACATACCACCGAAACCCAAGAAGATATTCCAATGTACGTGACATTGCCAATAACAATATCAAATATTAACATACCAAGAAGAAGTGAACTAATAACAAATATTAAAGTAAGCCTGAAGGAAGACAGTATAGTACATGCATCAGAAATAAGAAAAGGGATATTCATAGCAATAATACCAATACAATACAATAATACCAGCAGATGGAATAAAGCCAGTAAAAATATTGAATACAACAGAAAACGATATATTTCTAGATGAATGCGATCTTAACATAGAGCCACTAAAAAATTGTAAGTTATTACACTACAATGCTTCAGAAGAAAACGATGAGAATCTTGAAATACATATAGATGGAAAAGATGAACAAGCTAAATAAGAAGTATTGAACCTATGTTACAAGTACAAAAATGTTTTTCATAACGAAGGAGATATACTTACAACAAACAATTTTTATAAGCAACAGATAGACTTAATTGACAACTCACCAGTTTATATAAAGAACTACAGACTTCCGCAAACACAACTTCAAGAAATAGAAGACCAAGTACAAAAGTTACTAGAAGAAGATATCATTGAATCATCATTCAGCCCATACAACTCCCCACTCTTAGTAAAGGGTTCGCCAAATAACTTTTTTTTTGAAAATTCAAAAAAAAAAACTGAATATTTTCTCAAATTTCTTTTTTTATTTGAATGTACAATCCTTCCTGTTAATAATGGAAAATAATTTCATTCAAATGGCTGCCTCGGCTGGCCATGCAGTAGCCTACACGATCGGTCCAATTTTTAAGCACATTATCGATTGTGTGCAGCTGTATTTCACCAATGGCTTTACGAATATTGTCCTTTAAAGCGTCAATTGTCTCTGGCTTGTCGGCGTAACACTTATCTTTGAGGGCACCCCACAAATAATAGTCCAACGGTGTCAAATCTCAGCTCCGAGGTTGCCAAACGACATCAGCTCTGCGGCTGATAATGCGATCGTCAAAAACAGGGCGCAAACCATCGAGTGTAGCTTCGGCTAGTAATGGTCGGCAAGGCCACAAATCACCGTGGAAGTCGGCAGGCAGCAGGCAGCATGATCACGAATTAGTAGGCAGCAGGCAGTAGGAATCAGGAGCAGCAACCACACAAAGTGGAGGTCAGCATGCACACCGGGAGCAACGGAAAGCACAACTGTAGTTATTGGTTATAATAGCAACTACATCGATGGCACACAAATGGACACATTATTACTGCATTACAGCAACAAAATAACAACGTGGGTGCAGCAATCAGCACATGCCTTTAGATATTGACAATATCAGCAAATAAATTGTACGAAAACTAAGAATTAAGTTAATCCGACTTATTCGTTGCTTGAAATTATTAAATAGGAAGTTTTCTGTGAGAAAAATCGCGAATAATTAAGTATTCCGTGAAAAAATTATAAAATTTAACAGAGCGAAAGGAAAATGTCAACCACTCGCACAGAGTTGCCACCTCGAATTTTTCCTAGCAGTTACTACAATCATGTTACATGCTGTACAATTTGTACAGCAGTTACAAAAAAGCAGTTACTACAAATACAAAGGGAAAACGCAGTATCTGCCGGCAGATACAGCTTTTCTATCTCTGTTTATGTAGATACTGCGTTTTTTGCTTAAATGATTGCTTTAGTTTGTGTAGATATGACATTTTTGGTTAAAATATCAAGCAATTGTGGATAAAAAATTTGCAATTGTGGAAAAAGAGATGATATAGAAAAAACAATAAAATGAATTTTCATTTTCATGCTAGATGCCGCACTCTTCCTTATGACGGCAGATTAGCGCCGACCTTAAAAGCTTTTGTATTCATAAAGATATTCATATTTTTGTGATAATAAAACAGATTAGAAAAAAAATTAAAATAATAAGTTTTCCAATGTAATGATATGTTTAAATAAATTATCAAATATGACCAAGAAATTAAAAGGAAAAGTTATTTAAAAATTTTTTTTTACTTTGTAGTGGGTGTTTTTTTTTTAAAAGTTTTTTTACTCTAATCGCTTAAATAAATATTTTATTGAGGTTTTTGGCTGCTCCACTTCATCTCTCAAATCACAATTTTCTTTTTGCACTGATTCGATTTTTTTTCATTCGTAGCCACACCACTTAAAATAGATTCATATTGAGATGACATAAATTTGATTGTTTTATTTATTTCATCCAACTGATTTAATTGTAACTTGATTTCATTCGTCGCGTTATTACAAAAATAGCAAACATATTCGAGGTTTGCATTGTTCTAAGCATGCAAAATCTTTTGACACTGTGGCGGTGCCTTCAGCCCCGTCAGCGAGTGAAAAAAGTAAAATATCGTGTTTCAGCTCTTAGAGCCCTTGGCGACACTTTGTCGTGGAATAATAAACATCAACGGCCGATGCGTCTATAAATACATTGTAATTGTATTGGCTATGGGATGTGCTGCAGCCGTTTACTGTGCGCTGCAGTACATATTTAATGTACTCGAATAAATATATTGTAATTGTATTGGCTATGGGATGTGCTGCAGCCGTTTACTGTGCGCTGCAGTACATATTTAATGTACTATGGTGGCATGGGCTATGGGCCATGCTACCATAGTTAGTTAGATTCCTTCCGCGCCGAATGTAAGATCACTATCGCGCTTGCTCCCTCCTTGGTAGTAATTTGTAAATATTTGTACATAAAAATTAAATGGTAATAATAAAGAGCTAAGAACCTATCGGAGTGTTTATTTAATTAAAAAGGAAATCCACAACACTTATCACATTCCACTGCTTCTTCCCCCGTGTCCACGCGTAATTTACATTGAAAACAATTTTCTTTAATTGCTCCTCTAGTACGCGATTTCACAATAGGCATTGTATTATTTCAGCAACAATGCCTTTAATTATCAAATCAATCACTTAAATCTTTTTCTTTTTTAACCGACTTCAAAAAGGAGGAGGTTCTCAAGTTCGTCGGTTTCTCTGTTTTTTTTTTTAGTTTATTTAATTTATTAATAAGTTAACAAACGGAGCGATAAATCGTTCGACTTCTCAGTTGACGGCGTTGTCAGTGTTTTTTTATTTCATTGCATTGATATTGATATTTTAACGAATATCAAAAATTGTATGGATGAAACAATACAATACAATATTGTATGGATCAAACAAACTATGAATAAAGTAGTTGTGAAATATATTAATTTCTTGATGAATACAAATGCTTTGAAGTTGGCGCTTCTGATTAAAAGTCTGATTATATTAGCGCCAACCTTAAAATATTTTGTATTCATCAAGAAATTAATATATTTATGATAATAAAACAAATAAGAAAAAAATTAAGATAATAAGATTTCATATATAATAATATGTTTAAATAAATTATCAAATATTATGACCAAGATATTAAAAGGAAAAGTATTTTTAAGTTATTTTTTACTTTGTAGTGATTTTGTAGTCGGTTGTTTTTTTTTATTGTTTAAAGTCGTATCTAAAAATGATCTCTGAATTTTTTTGAGACAAAATAATCAATATTTAAATTTGTACAAAGATTTTAATCACTGGGGTTCGTACGTACCCCACGAGTCCAGGTATGTTACTCAGGATGAGCATGCCAGGTGAAGTTTAATAAAAAAATTCAAATATGATATAAATTTCCTTATAAGATTCAAAATATTCTTGCAATGATATTTGTGTGGCATATCGTTGAAAAGGAATTTTAATTACCTTTCAAATGACATTAATCTTTCAGACTCATTTGATAATGGCAAAGATATAGATTTTTTTTGAACAGATCTTTTAGCAAGAAAAAAAATTTAAAAAAATCGATTACTCTATAACTAGTTGAGATATATATAAACATTTTTTCCTGTTGTGCTCTACCAAAAACACTTAAATCGCAGCGCCCCGGAAATCGTAATCTTGCCCTACCATGCGTCAGGGATGATATTTGGGGGCTTTTAGGGCTTTTTTAAGTACTTTTCAATTTAAAAGGCCCAAGTTCCTTCCTATTCATTTCAGACTCTTAAAAACTTCTAAAGAAGACATAATCGCAATTTTTTACAAGAAAAGTTAACTGGATTATGTACAATGGCTCACAGCTTATTGCAGTTTCAATTTAAAAATTTGCTGCACTATAATTGAAAAACTAGGTAAGATATTGAAAAGATTTAAATGATTTAAATATTTATTGTTCAATTTAGAAACTTAAAAAATTCGAAAAATGTTTGTTATAACTAATAAACAAACATTTTGAAAATACTGCATAATTTCATGTCAGCTTATTTCATGTAGTTTAACTTATTAGATCTTCAGTCGTGTGCTTTCTATCATCAAGTAAACATCGTACTTAATACACCTCGTTTAATAAGTGACTAGTCAAAGCAACAAGCTATAATTTTTTCTATTTACGTTTATTTTTTTCTAATATAGTAAAAAACCAATAACAGATAATAAATAAAATCTTAATATATAGCAGTACATAAAACTATTTATCCATTGTGACACTTTAGTGCCTTTTAAATAAAATACTTTTAAATAAGACAATTTTTAATAAAAAAATTGCATTGACAATATCTATGGAGGCGAGGTCGACACCTGCAAAAAACTCAGCAACGGTACTCTTCTAATTAAAAAAAAGAGGGCGAAGTATTGAAAGAGACCGGCCTCATAATTTTTACTTTTTCGCTCCCAACAAGTCCAAATGACATCAATATTGGCTACCAAAAAGTTCACGTCCGCCCTTTTATCCCTCTCCCATTGCGGTGTAAAATGTGCTTACGACTTGGACACACATTTAAATTCTGCCAAGGTACTCTGTTCCAACTGTGGAGAGCAAAACCACTTAAACGATGAACTTAATGAAGTATGCAAAAATAAAAAAATTGCGTTAACTGTGCAGAAATCAACGTTGCTGATAAAAACCACAACGCATTTGAAAAAAAGTGCCCAATTTTTATCAAACACAAGGAGATTCAAGCCATTAAAGCTTTAGAAAAAACCGATTCAAGAACAGCACTGAAAATATACAATGACCGAAAACAAAACAGGCAATCATCCTACGCTAATACGCTTAGATCAGCTCCAAACACACAATGCAATCCATTTTTAGACATCTTTAACGTAACCGAAGAAGAACCCCAACCTAGTTGCAGTAATAACATTCCTCTTTCTGATTCAACAACTCATAAACACAACAACAAAGAGCTACCACTCATAACTACCGCAAGTACCGACGACTCTGTTAAACCACATGAAGACGAACCGCTAATGTCTCAAATGATATCAGAAACTAAAATCAAAATATTCCCGAAGAGCACCAGTAACCGATTGAAAACTCAACTGAAAGTAAAAAGCAAAACAACCAATAAATCTAATAATAAAGCTAATAGTAAACACATTTTTAAGAGTGATGAAGATTGTAGTATGACATCAGAATAGAACTAACTAATTCACTGTCTTTTTTGCGTTTATTGGTGGGCGCTCGCCGATAAGGTTTTTATCGTTACCTCGCTCACATTAATTTGGGAGAGAGCACATTAAAGGCCCGATCGGGAGAGCTCGTCAACCGGCGCGATGAGGCAGATTATTATTATCGTATTATATTTTGCTTTTAACAAGACTTTTGCTTTTAGCAATAATATTCATAAAGAAATTAAGATCTCAATTATATTAACTTTACAAATTTATATAAATTAATACATTTACAACAATGGCTTTGAATATTTTACAGTGGAATATCAACGGATATATTAACAACTGTGACCAGTTACTAATTATTTTGAGATTACATAACCCAAAAATTATAGCACTTCAGGAAACCCGTTTACATTCCCTTAACAATATACCTGTTCCAATAAATTATCAAATTTACTCTATCAACCACTCGAATAATTCTTATGGTGGTGTTGTATTACTCATTCCCAAAACATTACAACATGAATTATTTAGCACCAATCAAGACTTTGACACAATAGCTGCTACTATATACTACAAAATCAAGTTTACTATTTTTTGCTCATACATCCCCCCCACCAAAACTTTTAACCTTAGCAACCTGCATAACGTCTTTAGTAACGAATTGCACCCATGCAATATTACCGGTGACTTCAACAGCTGGCACCAGAAATGGGGCTCAGCTAAGAACAACAAGAGAGGCAATATAGTTTCACAGTTTATAGATCAATCCCCCTTCACTCTTTTGAACAATGGTTCTCCTACCATTGGTCCTACCTCAGCACCCACAACTCCCTCACACACATCGACCTTACCATCTGTTCTCCAAACATAGCATTGCATTCTGATTGGCAAATCGAAGACGACTTATTCGGAAGCGATCACTTCCCAATAATAATATCCTGTTTCCCTCCAACACACATAAATTCCCAAAAATCCAAACCACGTTTCAAAGTTCAATTAGCTGATTGGGAAATCTACCAAAAATTCAATGATATATTTGATGGAGAGCTTCCGCCAAGTGCTAACATCAATAGAGAGTCTGCTCTTATTCATAGAATAATATTACAAAGCTCGAATAAATCTATACCACAATCTTTTCTACAAATTCATAACGTTCCTTGGTGGAATAATTATTTACAGAGTCTAAAAGATAAAAAAATCGAACGTTGGCATTTATTAAAGCGACACATATCTACAGAAAATATTCTTAATTATAAAAAAGCTAATGCGATATTCAAACGTGAAGTGAAAAAAGCTAAACGTGTTTCTATTCAGAATTTCATCTGAAATTAATCCTTCGACTCCAACAGGAAAAATTTGGTCTCATATAAGACGATTTTGTGGACTAAACAAATCCAATAATATCCAATAATATCACATCTGAAATTAATCCTTCGACGCCAACAGGAAAAATTTGGTCTCATATAAGACGATTTTGTGGACAAAACAAATCCAATTATATCCAAAGCATAGCCTCTCCCACCCTCAGCGACGAATACATTACTAACTTGCCACAAATTGCGCATAGTTTTTGTTCCCATTGGTCTGATGAATCTGATGATAAATCTCTTCAAAAAAAAAAAAAAAAACAATCAATAAATTTTGTCCATCCTACTTATATTCCTAACATAAAGGCTCAATTCTTAGAAAAACATATATAACTTTTATTGAATTTGAAATTTCTTTACTTAAGTTTAATTTCTTAAACTTAAGGGAAAAACTCCTGGTGCAGACCGGATTTCATATCCGATGATTCAAGACCTCTCAAGAACAACTAAATGTAAAGGCTTGTAAAGCTATATAATAACATATTCAATAACTTTATTCCCCAATCATATAAAATTAGTTCTTTATACCCATCTTAAAGCCAAATTCAAATAAAACATTAATCAAATCATATCGCCCGATATCACTTAATTCATGCTACTCAAAAGTCTTAGACAAAATTATTGCGAATCGGCTATGGTGGCTTTTTTTATCAGACAAACTTATTAATAGCCAACAGATGGGCTTCAAAGAGGGAAATCTGTAACAGACAATCTAATATATCTTGATTCTTTGATTACAGAATCCATATCGACAAAAAAACATCTATCGATTATCTCTCTAGATTTCGCGAAAGCCTTTGATCGGGTTGGTATTCATACAATTTTAGATCAGCTAAGGCAGTGGGAATTTGGTCCTAAGATAACTAATTATGTCCTTAATTTCATGACTCAAAGGCAGGTTAAAGTAAGAGTTGGGAAAATTTACTCAAATACTCTACCGCTGGCCAATGGTATTCCCCAAGAGTCTCTCTTGTCAGTTATACTATTCTTAATTGCATATAACAAATTATGCAACATAATCTCGTTGCACAAAGAAATCAAGTTCTGTGCCTACGCAGACGACTTAACTATTTTAAAACAATTATCTAAACGTTAAAACTTAGATATAAATCTCGACAACTTACTTATAGACATAAAATTCTGGTGCGAATACTCTGGAGCTCAATTATCGGTTTTGAAATGTAAGCAAATGTACATTTTCCGAAAAAGAGCATGCCTTTGTAATGTGCAATCTAATGATTTGAAACAGTTTCTGAGTTAAGAATTCTCGGTTTAATTTTCAATGAAAAACATAGATGGCTTGATCATATCAAGCACCTTCTTTCTTATCTATCAAATAGATTACACATTATAAAGTGCCTCTCAAGCACCAAGTTTAGTGCAAACACATATTCCATCATATATGTAGTTAAATCCTTAATCATATAAAAAATTAACTACGGGCTGTTTTTATATGGGTATTCCCCAAAATCTATGCTCAATAAGTTAAAAACCGTTTTTAACTCAGCTGTCAGAACTTCTTTTGGAGCTTATCGTACCACGCCGATAAAAAATTTATTATTTGAAGCTAACATTAAAAGCATTGAAGACCAAAGAGACCTTCTTACCTCAAACCTTTCCAAATCCTTCATTAATAGCAGTGACACTCCATACTCACAACTCATCAAAAATACAAGCACTCTTAATAACAATCCCAGTACCAATTCAGTGATATGTAGAACAATCTCTCTTTGCAAAGAACTTTGCATTCCCTACAATCCAACAAAATTCCACATAGCAACTATCCTTCGTGGCTTTTCAATCCATTCACCGTTAATACCTCATTATGCATCCACAATAAGTCAACCTCATCACCCCACATCTATCGCACCAAATTCCAACACATCAAAGATAGTTTCAGCGACTACTCCTTTTTATACACTGATGGCTCAAAACAAGCCAACTGTATTAGTTAAGCTGTCACATCTGACTCATACGTCATTCGGGTAGCACTTCTCCCATCATACAGCTCCATTTTCTCTGCTGAAATCATAGCGATTCTTGAAGCAGTTAAGTTCGCACAATTAAAAACCGACAAATTCGCTATATGCAGTGACTCTTTATCCTCCATACAAGCAATATCAAACATCGACAACAGTTAATATTATCCTAAAGTAATTCGAAGTATTCTTTTAGAAAATTACACTAGAATCTTATTAATATGGATTCCCAGCCATGTTAATATAAGAGGTAACGAACTTGCCGACGAAGAAGCAAAGTCTGCAGCCAGAGCACCATTAATTGCAAATATTAATACTATTCTACTATAATGACTTTTTTTAATTTTTCCTTGTTGGAAATATCATGTTGGCTTGAATGCTTTTTTCCAACATATCCGATAAATGTTCAATAACTTTCATGTCTAAATTCTGTGCCATCGGGTCCATTAAATGCGATCAGTTCTAAATCAATCATGCCTACACAATGCCAGATTTATGCTTTGGGTCGCTGTCTTGGTAGAAGCGGAATGTTTTCGTTATTCGAAGATTAGCTGCACTCTGATGCAAATTTTTTCTTTTAATATTGAGATACATATTGTCCATGTTTATTGTCCATGTTACCTTCAATAAACTCTAAATTTCTAGCCCCGGCTGACGACATACAGGCCCAAGTCAATAAGCTACCACCACCATGCTTCACTGTAGCTTTCAAATTTTCTTTTTGGTACTCAGTATTAGGCTTCCGACCTACGCATGACATGTCATCCATTAGAGCCAAATATGTTAAATTTAGACTCATCCGAGAATGTAACGCTGTTCCAGAGGTCCGACTTTTTTTTGGTAAGTTGCTTAGCAAAGGCAAATCGATTCTGCTTGTTTTTTGCTCATGAGGAACTTTTTTATGGCTACTCGACCATATAATATTGGTCCCAAAGCACATTGTTTCCGCACTGCATGGCGTACCTAGTCCTTGTTGTATCTCAATGACTAGGTTTGGAGCCGTTACCTTTGGTTTCACTTTGATTTAATGTACAATAAATCGATCATTGGCCTGGTTGAAAATTTTAATTTCTGACATGAAATTAAAGATTTTCATGCAATGTAGCGGGACTCACATTAAACAAATTGAGCAACTTTCCGCTGGGCTTGGTGGTTTTTAAAATGATTTAATAGCAATTCTCTCCGCTTAATTTTCGTACGACGACCCATTTTTTCAAAATATGCTGCTATATCTTTACATGTACAATAAAAAAAAAACGAAAAAACGAAATGGGCATTTCAGCCCTTGAATGGACTTTGACCGAGCTTCTTATGACCAATTGTGTTGTGTGTTTTGTGTAAAGTTTGAACACAACTGGATCTACAAGCTTTATGCCGACTCCAAACGGCTCAAGTTCTCAATAAGCTTTTCATGGCAGTTCTTACTCTGAGGTTTGCCATTGTCTGCAGTGAGGTGACGGCCGAACAGAAAAATTAATTCAATTGAAAAAACTTTCCGTGCCAGATGGGATTCGAACCTGGGTTCTCTGGCGTATGAGCCACACACTCTATGCACTACGCCACGGCCGCTACAATATCACACTAAACATGTACAATATCACACTAAAAATTGACTACAGATGATTACTAATACATCAAAGAGAACGCAGAAAACGAAAGTCCTGTTACACAGAACTAATTTTTGTATACTTTGTTTTATTTACTATGATCAGTAAGAATGCTTTTCTTAGCCCTCATCTAAAATTTGATGATTTCCTTTTTAGTTTTTAAGATATAGTGTTCGAAAGTTAAATAATAGCACTGCATGAAATAAGCTGTGAGCCACTGTATGTTAACATTTGTGTACTATTCCATCAATGTACAACTTTAAAATTTTTATAAGTGATTTTAAATTGGCGGTAGGAAATGTCGCCCAAAGAAAAATCGACCAAGAAATTAAATAACAAAAAAAAAAAATATGTGTGTAGCCGCCACGCACGGTAGAAGTGAAACTTTTACCCAAAAATGGAATTTCTGGGAAATTCCTAATTTATTTTATTAACATTCCCTCCTTCAATGCAACCAAATGGTTAACAAGCAGTCTGCCTTTATACCAGTATTAGTTCAATTCATTAGTTTTCATAAAGCCAACTAGTATTTTCAACATGGTCAAGGTATATTTAACAAGGTAATGTCCTCTCGGAGCGGTGGGTACCGTAGCTGTCAAACACATACAATATTGTAATTTGGAAATTTTGATATTTGTTTTGCTTTTATTAATAAAAACCTGGTTTCAACAGGTACGGTACCCACCACATGAGAGAATTTTAACTACTTACACTACCTTGTCTTATTATACCATGGACATGGTGATATCATGGGAAATATCAATTGTCCCTTTTGTTTATTGACAGTTACTGAAAACTTCAATATTCACGTACAGAATTCGATCGCAGCTTTTTTTAATTTCGTAACAAAGTTAGTTATCAAGAGGGTTTATTATTTTAATTTGATGACTTAAGTAGTACTCAGGCTCGATCCTCATAGCACATACGACAGATCTCGCTGTTTTATTTTTTTGTTAATTATATTTTTTTTTATAAATATTAAAAAGAAAAAATTTGGCGGGAAACCTGTGGCGGGAATAATGCATTTTTCCCTTTCCGTACTCACATCGAACCGCGTACAATGCGGCTGCAAGTTGAACGTGCTATCGCATCATTGCCTCCCTTGTGCGAACAAACCCGAAAGCAAGCATGGCATACATCTTTCAATTTATTTCATAGGATTGATTACAAAAAAATTTATTGTTTATCCAAAATAATCATTAATCGATTATAACTCGGGCTATATTTATATAATATATTTTAAAGTTTTCTTAAGAAAAAACAAAATCTGCCGGTATGATTGTAAATATTTTTAATTTAAAAGAAGCACACAATTTCAACCGCAGTAAGGACCACTAAACCTTTGCTTCGTGGTCAGAAGCACTGATCTTATGGCCTAATTAGCCAAACATAGGTCAACGCAACACAGCCGTTTCTTTTGTCACATAGAAATCTACCAAATGCGTTTTTTGTGTATCTAATTAGCCGAAACGTAACGCGACGTAAAAGTCTGTTGAATTTTGATTTCTATGTTACGTCGGCTGACATTTCAGCATACATACAGCATAGTTTAGTTTGGTTTATTGTCTATAAATTTTTTACAATTTTCTCAGACAAGCAAATAAGTAAAGGATTTACAAACATTAATACTTAAGAAATTAGGTTACAAATATGATACAGTATGATACAATATGAACTCAAGAATAATAACAATTAAGAGCATATATAAAAATATTCTTACTATCACTGAAATCAATATTAATTTTGGAACTAAGAAAATTATACTCTTTTAGAGCTCTATTCACAGGTTCATACATTAAATAATTTGCTCTACAAAAGTTAATTTTAAAATTATCAAAATGACGTAGATTTCTTACGGACAATCAATGTTACCACAAACAATGTCAAAAAGAAATATTAACGACTGAATAATACGCCTAGATTCAAGCGATTTTAAATTTAATAACATACAACGAGCATTATAAGACGGAAAAGGTTCGACAAAGTTAAACGATCGCAGTGCAAATTTTAAAATTTTTTCTGTATTCGTTCAAGCCTTTGTGTATGAATAGCATATTAGGGGTTCAATATAAAAGAGGCGTATTCTACGCGAGACCTTACAAACGATACAAAAAGACTCTTCAATGTATATGGATCGGAAAAGTTAGAACAATTTCGTCTTAAAAAAGCGTACATTGAATAAGATTTAGATAGCGTGCATGACAAATGACGAAGAAATGAAAAACTTGCATCAAAGCAAACTCCCAAATCTAAAATTTCATGATCACGCGTTAACTGGGCGCTAGCGACATTAAAAGAACTCTGGAAAACATTTTTAATTTTGGCATAGGAAACATGAAAACATTTATTAATATTAAGTAATAAACGATTTCGAATGCACCATTCAAAAACTGCATTTAGATCACGTTGGAAAGCAAACTCATCAAAACTGTTGCAAACAACATTGTATATTTTGAGATCATCAGCATACAATAAAAAAATTGAGAAGGAAAAACAGCTGCTAATATCGTTAATAAATATAATGAAAAGAAGAGGGCCTAAAATACTACCTTGTGGGACGCCAGATGGTGCTATAAAAGAGGTAGATTTAACATTATCAACTTCAACAAAGCAGAGCCTGTCAGTTAAATAACTTTTCATCCATTTTAAAAAGTTAGAGTGAAAACCTATTTTAGAAAGCTTAGCAATTAATATATTATGGGAAACTTTGTCAAAGGCCTTGGCAAAATCGGTGTAGATAGTATCAACTTGGCAGCCATCTGAAAAAGATGACATACAGAAGTTGGTAAAAACGGCTAAGTTTGTTGTTGTTGACCGCCCATGAACAAAACCATGCTGCGAAGGTGTAATTATCAGTTTTAAAGAAGAGTCAAGCTTATTTTTCACTATATATTCAAAAAGTTTTGATGTGTTAGAAAGTTTAGAGATCGGGCGGTAGTTAGACATACAATTTTTAGACTTAAGACCCCCGACTTAAAGACAGGGGTAATCGCCGCAACTTTCCATTTACTTATAAAATCACCAGAAAGAAGAGATTTACTGAAAATTAGACACAAAGGCTTGACAACAGATATTGCACATTTCTTAAGACAAAAAGCAGATAGACCGTCAATATCTGATTTCATTGAATTTTTTAGGCCAAAAATCCCATTTAAAACATCCCTTTCATTGAGAGAAAGGTGCCCAAAGATAAACATAGAGTCAATTCCATCGAGGACTCTCAAATCAATCACGATAGAATCAATTAAAAGTTGGATTTAAAAAAATCTGCAAAAAGATTCACAGAATCTAGAATGTTATCAGAAACTTTATCGTCCCAAATTAAAGATCATGGTATAAAAGAGCTATTATTCTTGGACTGAACAAAACGCCAAAAAACTTTAGGGTTAGTTTTGATGTTCTGCTCAATACTAAGAATATGCTGTTTGTATAAAAATTTATCTAAGAAATTAAATTCACGAGAAGAATGCAAGTATTTATCTTTGTGCAGATCATTGTTTGTGGCTTTGTAGAGTTTATAAAATTTATTTCTCAAATTCTTTAGCTTTTTTAATCCTTTGGTATACCACGGAAGCCTATGAATTTTATTCTTCAAAATAGGAACATTATGATACATAATTTCATATAACTTATTAATAAAGAGATCAAAGCAGAAAGTCGCATCTTTATTGTCAAAAGCATTTATCCAGTCAAAACCAGTAATCGCGCTATTGAGAATGTCAAAATTACAC
Organism: Coremacera marginata; assembly: GCA_914767935.1. Lineage (NCBI taxonomy): Eukaryota > Metazoa > Arthropoda > Insecta > Diptera > Sciomyzidae > Coremacera > Coremacera marginata. Next base: position 124,756,519 of record OU612043.1, read on the forward strand.
AAATTATAATTAAATTTTATATCAGAGTCCGAAGGTGTTTTTCCTGTGTTCTAGGAAAAGAATAAATTCAACAATCAAAATTAGTGGTAAATGATGCATATCCGAGGGCGAAATCGGAAAAGCACAGACATCTAATTCAAATTTAATGTTACCGCTGACAAAAATAAGATCTAGAATCCTATTTAGTTTATTAATAAAAGAATTTATTTGTGTCAAATCCACACTCATAAAGAAGTCTACTAAAAAATTTCATGTGAATGATTAATATTACTGGGAGTCAGAAAAATATCATTTGACAAAAATACCACTTTACTGAAGATAAGTTAAAATCACCCAAAATACATAAGTGATTATCTCTATTAAAATTTGAAGCAAGGTCAACAATATTGTTGACATGAGCAGCATACAGATCATCAGCACTGTTAGGAGGAACATACCAGACACAGACAAAAATCACGCCAGTTGATCCTGTAATAGATACGCACAGCTGGTCCAGAAGAGGATCTTTGTTTAGTAAACTCTTAACCGATGTTCTAAACAAGCGCTTGACAGCAACAAGAACGCCGCCACCTCGAGAGTAACCAGTTCTTGAGCTATCTCTATCTTTCCGATACACAAAATAAATATTAGAATCGAAGAATTCTTCATCTCTGAAATCATTGTTGAGCCAAGTTTCAACAAGCACCATAACATCAAAATCGTTAGCAGCAGCAGCAGCAAAAACAACATCACTTTTCGTCCTCATTCCAGCAATATTTTGGAAATAAATTTTAAGAGAGCTAAAACTTCTGAAATTGTTTCCATCAATAGCATGAACATTAGTAGATACATCCAATGCAGTTATTTCTGCAGGTTTGGGCCTGCTGGTCTTGGAACAGGGCGAAAAGGACGGACTTTAATATTAGATTGCCAAAACGTAGGTTTAAATAAAACATGATAATAATTTGCAGCAATTCCAAGTTTAAAGTTTACATACTTTAAGTCACTCAAAGAGACACCATTTTTTATGAGCTTATAACACTCAACATCTTCTCTCTTAACTCCAGCATATTTTTGTACATAAGTAATAATATCATCTTCACTTACTGTTGGTTTAAAAGATGATAAGTGTACATACTCCATTGAAGCAAAAACATCCAAATCAGTGCACTCATTATTACCAACAACAGCTCGAGAGCGCTTATTTTTTGTTATATATTTCTACTGAGAATGTAAATTATTTGAAGAAACAGTTGGCAAATCTGCACTCAATAAAGTTACAGGTGCCGGAGCAGCAACCGAAGGCAAAGCGCAACCATCAGAGAGCGATGGGCCAGCAGAGCAAATATTTGCATACGAAGTAGGAGAAGAAATAGAAGAAGGTGGAGGAGTATGATTGGCAGAGAGCAATGGATCCATAGAGCACACATCAGCATAGGTATTGGCACTACATTTGTCGCTAGATAACAAAAGATCAGGAGCACCAGATGAAGCAGAAGTTAAAGCACAATCAGCAGTGAGCACTGGAACACCAACAGAAACTTCAGCAGGCAGAGCAGCAGACGATGACCCAGAAGGGGGTGCAGTAGCAGGTGCATGTTTACGCGGACGCAAGCGAGAGGGCATCACTAGTAGCGGGTGATGCTTTACGGGGACGCAAGCGAGGTACATCAAGTGACTCAACCGTATGAGAGTTAGACACCGCAATAGTGGGAGGTTCAACGACCTCTTTTCGGTAGAACTCTAAGAACATTTTTTTTAGGCAATTTATTTCACTTGTCAATTGTCTAAGTGCAGATATAATGTTATTTTGTAACAAAAGACACTTGTCACACAGAAACACGATGTTTGGATGAAAGTTAAAAAGTTCATATTGATTGTCAAGGTTTAGCACAAATTTTATGATAAGTGCCTTTACATGACATGCACGTCATAGGCAGATCAGACGCTAAAGACTTTAGACACTTTATACACTGCATAGTAGAAAAATCGCGTCAGGTTGTTATAACGATTAGAAACCGACTGACTTTTAGTAAGGGTGCTAGCATCACACTTTGATTTTTGAGCAATCTTTTCTTGTTTGCTTTTATTTATTGAAGCGAAATGTAAGTATTTTAATTTAAATTTAGTTTTAAGCAATTCTTAAAAAAATTAATTTTTAAGAATTACACTTGAAAGCTTTATGCCAAGTACATTGATTCTGCAAAGACTTGTTGTTGCGCTCTTTGTTTACTTCTTTTCACAATTCCATTCTTTGGCACCAACAATTCGTTGGTATCAAACCATAGAAGGCGTGAGAAGTTTTTTTTAAAAAAAAGATGACTCATCTTATTTTCTGAGGTCGGGCTCGTACCAGCTTAGACATGAAAAATAAATTGTGGCATTTTTTAATTTATATTTAGTTTTAAGCGATTCTTAAAAAAATTAATTTTTAAGAATTTAACTTGAGAGCTTTATGCCAAGTAATTTCATGAAGCAACAGGTTGCCACAACAACAATGTTCTTTACAGAACATCCACCAGCAGACTAGAAAAACATTGCTTTTTAAATTGGAAAGCACACAACTGCAATTCCGCTTTAGTTTTAGCAGAAAGTGTGCTTATAAGATTTTCAAAGTTAATGGACTCCATGAGCTACTGAAGATTACTGATGAGTTGGTGTAGCGACCAACGAAACAGCTGTCTAGTCTGCTGGATCTGAAATCTGAAAACGATGAGAAAGCTTTAATTGGGAAAATGTGAACAAAAAAGTGATTTGTATTGATTTTTACAATTTTGGCTATGAGAATGAGAGCGAAGTCTGAAATGCATGTACCTTCTTTTATTCTACCATGAATGTGAAAAGCATTTTTTCTACGCTTTAAAGCGACATATTGTCAAAAATTTGTGTACTCAAAAATCGGGAAAAAATCAAGTTTGTTTTAAAAACATTTTTAAGTAGAATATTAAATTTAAAGGAACACAAATGGACGCGATGGACATGGAGTCATTGATGAAGAAAAGGTCTTCCTCTGATGATGACATTTTATTAATAATAAATAAAATGTTCTTTTCAATTTTTGAAGTTTAACAGCTTTTTCTCGACTCTTATAAGAGTTCTATGTGCGCACAAAAAAAAAAAAATTAGGCGCCTACAGTAGGCGCCGAACATAAGCGCCGTAAAAAAAGCGTTCAACGTGCGCGTACACTTAGCCTGGAAGTCATACAGTGATATAATTTCCAAAAAGAATATAAAATTTGAAGAATTTATTGACATTTCCAAGCATGTTGAATTTGGGAATTTTCCATTTTTTTTTATCTTTAATTTTAAACCTTTACAAAAAAAAATAAAGTAATATATCATTCTTATACGAGCGTCTTTTTTAGGATTTATATTTAACTTCTGTGAATTTTTATGAAGTTTGACTGACATACGTGGCTCCCGCGGGTTAAAACAAAGCTATTTTTTTACGAAATAGGTTTTTGTATGTTTTTTGTTGTTTTGTGGAAATTCTTGTGATCAACATTGACGCAAAACGCTCGACTTTGCTTGTAGAATATCGTTCAATTTGAAAATAAAAAATTTTTAATTTTAAAAGGTAGCAAGATATTTTTTCCTAAGTTAGTCCAAACTAAATATTTTTGGAAAGTTTTATCAGTCTAGCTCAACGGGAACATGGTTCAGTCCATAATGGGCTAACTTCCATTTAGGAAAGCCGTCTATAAATTAAATTAAGGTTAAAATTTGAAATAAAAATTATTGAATTAAAAAGTAACCATAATTAGCTCTAAGAATTCTACCATGATTAACTGTAATGTTGTATTTTGGCCAAAGAGGCTTTTGTATTACAAATAAAAAAAGGAATAATAATAATTACCATTTCACTAGTAGTCAATTTCAACTATCTCTCAAAAACAATAAGTGAAATTTCAAAAGAGAGCAATTTTTGTATTGCAAATAGCCCAAAAGCAAAAAGCGAAATTTCGGCCAAAAAGGTGCAAAATCGTGCAATTTTTTGGACGATTTTTATTATGAAAATGTGTATTTTTAGGTCATCCAGATTTTCCGGAAAAACTGAAATTGATAAAGCAACATTTTAAAATGGGATCACTTCATTAGAGGCAGTGTGTGTGGCCCATACGCCAGAGAACCCTGGTTCGAATCCCACCTGACACAAAGTTTTTTCAATTTAATTAATTTTTCTGTTCGGCGGTCACCTCTCTGCAGACAATGGCAAACCTCAGAGATTAAAAACTGTCATGAAAAGCTTCTTGACATACATAAACATAAGCCGTTCGGAGTCGGCATTAAACATGTAGGTCCAGCTCTCGATCATTTGTGTTTAAACATTTCATAACACACACCCCACAATTGATCATAAGAAGCTCGGTGAAAGTCCTTTCAAGGGCTGAAGTGGGAATTTCGTTTTGTTTTTTTTAATGGTTAAAAAAAATGCAGTGGATAGTCATATCCTTGTGCCCCAAAGGGTTGTGAGAAAATAAAAATTTGGAGGTTTTTAAAAGTATTTTATCTTCCAAAATAAATTCCGCTGGAGGAAGGGGGCGGCTGATTTGAGAAATAATAACCCATATATGTATATTAGCCTTTTGCTGCCAAATTATCCATTTAAAGGCAGCTCAAGAACAAGTGATGAAATTGACATTTTCCGGGAATTTTAGGACTTTTTGAATGCCAGTCACATAAAGATTGTGGCATCCAAAACCAATGTTGGGAGTGTTTACTACTGCCATAAAGTATAGGTAACGATTTCAGAAATTTAAAAAAAAATTTACCAAATTTTAATTTTCAGGAAGACATTCGATACATTTATTATTAGTATGTGATTCGAAGTACTTAATACGGTACGCGAACGCTAAGTTTCCTGGTACAACTCACGATGCATATTAATGGCGCTGTTCACAATTAATAAATTACTTGCATGGCAAATTTTTAGGTAGAGAACATAACTTCTGGCTACTAGGCGACAGTGGATTCCCTCTTCAGCCATGGTTGATGACAGCGTTTTCGGAAACATCGAATAGGCAGAAATGTTACAATATGTTATATCCCACAAAAAGACTCGATGCATAGTTGATCGTTGTATTGGTATTTTAAAAGGTCGATTCCGTTGTTTATCTCGTCAAAGAATTTTATGCTACACCCCAGCAAAATCGGCAAAAATTATAAATGCTTGCATTGTTTTGCATAATATTTTGATAAAATTAAATGTGCCGATACTCGAAAGCATCGAGGAAGATAACGATGTTGACGAATCTACAACAGCTTCAACAACTCAAAATTCTTTTCAAAATCTAGGCAAATCAAATAAAAAACAATTTTTATATTTTCTTTATTTTTAATTCTAAACATGGATATACAGTGACTTACAAAACTGTTCACAAAAAACTATGAAAAATCGTTTTTTGCATAAAATTTCAAATTGCACTTGTTATTGTTAATTTTTTTATCAGCTTTAATTTGATGTTGTTGTGGCGAACAGCGTATAAAAGAAAATTTAAAAAATTCAACGCAGTTTAGTTGCTGTTGATAACGGTTCCTATAAATTATTGTGAACACTTTTGGAACTGATTTATTCATTGCAGTTTAAGTCGCGATTGTCTTGTTGTATCATTATTGATTCCGCAGTTCCAAAGTTTTTGTGTTATATTTGGTAATTTTAATTAGCGAAGTGCTAAAGTTTGCTTAAAATAAATAATTTTTCATAGAAATTAAAATGCCGAAGAAAATCGGTTGCGTTACACGTGCTGCTATTGAAAGAGAACTTCAAGAAGGAAAATCTGTGCGTCAAATCGCAACAAAATACCATGTTTCGATAGGTTTTATTTCCAAAATAAGAAATTCTTGTGAAATTTCAATCAGTAAGAGGAACGGTGGGCGCCCTCGAAAAATTACCCCCAAGGTCCAAAGAACGGTCAAGAGGCTCATTGTGTCTGGTGCTGTTGACAATGCTTTACAAGCTCACAAGGAGGTATCTGAGGCTCTGAACCTTAACGTGTCCTGCCAAACAGTACGCAGATGTCTGAAGGAAGCCAGCATGAGGGCTAAAACTAAAATAAAAAAGCCTTTACTTTCTGCTAAGCATCGCGCACAACGCTTGAATTTTGCCAAGGAACATGTTAATTGGAGCGTCGGTCAATGGAGGTTGGTCACTTGGTCGGATGAATCAAAGATTAACCGTTTGGGATCTGATGGTCGAATTTGGTCATGGTATGATCCAAAAGTTGGTATCACTGAACGAAATATGCAGCAGACATTGAAATTTGGGGGAGGATCCTTGATGATCTGGGGATGTTTTCAAGGGAATAAGCTCGGAATCCTGCGACGTATCGATGGTATAATGAAGGCTGCAAATTATATCGATATTCTACGGGACTCATATCTCCCCAGCATCGAAAAGTTTGGATGTGAACTGGGTGATACCATCTTTATGCAAGATAACGACCCGAAGCATAAAGCTAAAGTGACAATGAAATGGCTTCGTGACAACGGAATATCTTGTATGGATTGGCCTGCTCAAAGCCCAGATCTCAACCCAATAGAGAATCTGTGGAATATCCTGAAGAAAAAAATTATAATGCGAAAATCGGTCCCCCATAGCCTGAAAGATTTATGGACGGCGGTTAACGAAGAGTGGTCCAGAATAAGCCCCCAAACGTTGGATAATTTGATTGGAAGTATGCCTAACAGAATGCAGCTTGTTATAAAGGCCAAAGGTGGCCACATTAAATACTAATACAAATTATTAAAAAATGTTTAAGTCTTCTGGACAAACCAGTTACAAAAGTGTTCATTAAAATAAAAATTTAACTTGATATTAATTTTCTTGCATACTTTCAATTTTTGGTATTCTTTATTGGTATAAAGCAAAGAAGCAGCTTCTTTAAGTTTTTGTGTATTAACATTTATAATTTTGTATTCTTAACAAAAATAAAACAAAATAATTAAAAAAATGCGTTTTTATGAACGGTTTTGTAAGTCACTGTAAATGGAAACATTAACTCATAAAAAAACTTAAACAAAAACCAAGTTAAATTAAACAAAATAAACTAAAATTTAGGTAGATTTTCCATGTTTTTTTTTTTTCACTGTATTTCCATCAATTTTAACTTCCTCAGTTCCAGTTCATACTTCATCTCCAGTTCATTTCCACTTCTCTTTTGCTTTAAGCTTTTCCCTCTCCAACCGAAATTTTCTTTTGTTTAACATGTGGTCTGCTTCCATTAGATGTAGTTTTGTCTGTTCCATTTCCAAATATGTTCCTTCAATGGAAGATTGAGGAGCAGATTTTCTTTTGGTCCTTTTTTTGCGCACTTATGGTGGTGTTGGCTGTGGAGTTGACGCACGCCTATAGTGGTAGAGAAGGTGCCAGGAGAGATCTTGGAAGTGACGACGGTTGTGCATGAGGGAACGTTTCTTGAAGATTCGCTTCCAAAATTTGCCGTAAGGTTTCTTCCTCAGTGGCCTGAAATAAATAAGAATAAAGCCGATTGGTCATGGTCACCAACATGGTCGCCTGCGATAACAACAGCTGCAGCACCTTCCGTTCGAACTCTGAAGGCTTCTTTATTCGTTTTAAGCCATTAACTCCACTATTTTCTAATGTCGCTCTTCGCAACACTTCCTTGTCCTTTACATGGCTTCTGTTATAAACAAATGCACTTATATCCAGAGATTGGAAACAAACTGTACGAAAAAACCAATCCTACAGCTGCGTAAGCAAACAGAAATGCGTACCAAAGAGAGCAGAAAATAAAAAGAGAAGGAAAACTATTGTGTTGGTGTTATACGAACACAACATGTACTTCGTTTTTTTTGATTTTGTTGTCACGATCGCAAACACAAGAAACAAATGTTGCCTTCGTTTTACTACGGAAATTCTAAAAGAATAAATTCTAAGTTTTGAGCAGAGTTATTTTTAAGTTTAAATTTATTAATAAGAAAATTGTTTTTTATTAGAAGTAAATTATTAAGAACATAAAAAAATCAACATTAAAGAATTTATTGGTTAGGGTAAAAATAACACGTAATTGTAATTATTTCAAGTTATTCATAATTAAAATCTCCATTTACTCTTACTTACAAAATGTATTCTAAATTGGACGGAGAAAGCCTGCTTCGTTGACCCGAAAATATATATTTAAACGATGAGAATAACCGCTGTCTGTAATTCAGTATACTTGGTTTTTTTAAATTTCAACAAAAATATTTTTCGACTTTTGTCCGCAGCCGCGACACTGTGTGCCGTCAGCAACATGCAAAAGATCGCTAAAGATATTTTTCTTTCGTTGTTTTTGTGTCCTCGATTCAAAAGCATAACAGTGAGAGGAAGTGTTTTCTACTTCAAAAACAAAACATTGCATTTTGATTTTTTTCTTCATCTCTGCTTGCTTCGGTTTGTGTTACTGTTTGGATCGGAGAGCGAAAACAAAAAAAAAAAAAAAAACAAAAATACTTGTTGTGTCTTAAAAAGAAACAAAAAGAACACAAAAATACCTTTCTTTAGAGTTTGTTTGCGATCCCTGCTTATATCACTTTAAAAAAGCTCCGTGTCAGCTCCGACGTGCGACTGGAGTTTACTCCTCTAGCTCGATTACCTTGTAATTTGAGATGTATATTAAAGGTAAAGGGGGTGAATAAAGGCATCTTTTATATTAGTAAAAGGATTGTATACTTTTTAAATTTTAAAATATATTTATTACATAAATTCATTATGAGGTAAATTGATGAATTTCATTAATAGTATTGTCATTATTGAATACTGTAATATTAGGTTCGTGGTAATCTTGAAAACATAGCATCAATGGTTGTACCATATCTAGTCGTTTCCATTGTTCTTCCAGAAACAATCTAAATTAACTTCTTCTTTCAAAAATTGTATTAAGCGCAATCCTTCATCTGTATGATAAAAAACTTCCTTAAATTTTTCATATTTTTTGTGTTTTAAATCAATTTGTGGACATATTCTGTATTAAATGTCCCGTTATGTCATAGCAATAAAAATTCTAGCTAATTCTTAATCCAGCAAGTTTTATTTAATTGATATCGGTTGAAAATTCGTCGACTTATTCAATTTGAAGTATTTCTACTTCACTACAAAAACACTAAAATAACTATGTTTTGCTTGATCTTATTTGCGAAAAGCTCAGTTTAGGCAAAGCAGCATGAAAAACAACGATTTTGTGCTATTTTTAAAAAATTAATGCTTACAATTTAAATAACTCGACGAATGTTTAACTAATTTAAATGAAGTAAAACTTGTTGGATTTATAATTAACCAAGCTTTTATATTATTATCAATTATAATAAAAGCGCACTTTAATATAAACTACTCGTATGAGCAACGGCTACGTTGCAAATGCACACATTCAAACACACAATTTTTTGTGCTGTGGCTAGCTGAACATAAAAAGAAAAGAGTAGATAGCAACATCGAGTTTATTGAAACTCTCTCTGCTGTGAGTATGTATTTTGTTGGTATTTCTTCGTTGGTATTTCTCTGCTGCGAGTATGTATTTTGCTGGTATAACGCTGACTGCGTAACGCTTGATTATTTAGATAACGCTCGATTTCACTCGCCATAAAATTTTCATAACGCGGGCAATATATGAAATCGATGCTAAAGGATTAAACTCCAATATATCAATATTTTTACTTACGTTTTGTCGGACCAAAACTTGCGCCATTTGGCAGCGTCTTTAACTGCAGCTTTTATGCTGTTAAGGGTCGAAGCAAGTTCTTTTCACCTCTGTGCCCTTAGATGTCAACATCTACTTATTCAAATCTGTAATGAACATTTTATGAACATAATAAAAAACTCAAAACAACTCATCCGATAAGTATGGTTTTAACAAGTGGATTTCGGGTGCGGTGAGTCTTTTGGTGCTATGTATTTCGCTATATCTTGAACCCCAGAAGGCGCTGTACTACAAAATACAGTATTATGCGCGAAGGGTGATAAATATCTTCTTTTCTTCTTTATGTGTATTCATATTCCACTTTCTTTTTTTTCAAATCAGGACAGATGATGCCGAATTCTGTGGTATTTGAGTACGCATCAACACATGCGCAAGTCAGTTGCGTCGTAAGTTGGCGTTGTTTTGACACTTTAATTTCTCCAGTTTCCAGTCCAGTTTCCTCGCCAATTGCTAAGAATTCGTTTTTGCTCTAATTTTTTTTCAAAAGTGTGCATTCTATAGAATACAATATAAAACTTGAAAATATATTTTTGCAAGCACGCACACAGAAATCACAATTTGCCTAAGTTTTTCTCATAATTTTCAGATGTTGAAGCTACATTTTGCTCATTTCGCCAAAGTTACCGGTTTGAAATCGCACACACAAATCACGATTTCCCTAACTTTTTCTCATAATTTTCAGATGTTGAAGCTACATTTTGTTCATTTCGCCGAAGTTACCGGTTTGAAAGATGCACACAAAATTCCTTTTAAAGTTTGTGAAAAGTTTTTTCAAATTGACGAATGAAATCGAAAATTATTAATATCAACTCCCGAGTTCAGCCGGGTATTAAGCTAGTCTTTCAATAAAAGTCTTATATTCAAAAACTCACCATTCGAAACTCGGTGTGTTTTTTTGCAGCCTGTGTACACAATTCTGAAAAAAAAACTCACGCTCAATGTTACTGAATCAAAAAACATGAATGTACACTTTTTAACCAACTTCAAAACGGAGGAGGTTCTCTAGTTCGTCGGCTTCTGTTTTTATTTTTTTTTTTAAATATATGCACATCGATAACTCCTAAACCATATGCCTGATTGCCATAATTTGTGGTTAACAAATAGATATCATAAACACGAAGGTTCCCATCTAAAAAATTGGGCGATATTCGAGAAAGGGGCGTGGCAATACTAGGAAAACACTGTATCTCGAATAATATTGACACTAGAGAACTGCTATTTAGTGTAGGGGTAGGCACAATTATTACAAATTACCGTCAAGAAATGGGCGTTATTCGACAAATGGGCGTGGCAATATTAGAAAAACAGTGTATCTTGAATAATTTTGAGACTAGAGTACTGCAATTTAGTAGGGTAGGCATTAAAGTGGGCGTTATTCGACAAAGGGGCGTGACAATATTGGAACAATACTGTATCTCGAATAATATTGACACTAGGGTACTGCAATTTAGTATAGGGGTAGGCATTATTATTACAAATTACGGTCAAGAAAATGGACGGTATTCGACAATTGGGCGTGGCAATATTAAAAAAACAGTGTATCTCGAATAATATTGACACTAGGGCACTGAAAATTATTGTAGTACAGGGATAGGCAGAATTATTAAAAATTACGGTTAATAAAGTAGGCGTTATTCGACAAATGGGCGTAGCAATACTAGAAAAACACAAAACAATATTGACTCGAGTACTGCAATTAAACACAGGGGTAGGCACAATTATTACAAACAACGGTCAATGTCAATAAAGGGGCTTGGCAATATTAGAAAAACACTATATCTCGAATAATATTGACACTAGGGTAATACAATTCGTTACAAGAATGGGTATAATTATTTCAAAACACGTGACATCTAATTTAAATTTAAGAAACAGATATTTGAAATAACCAACAAACTTTCAAAATTTAATAGTACAAATTTTTTAAGAACGATTGTATTTAAGTAGTTTATACACTTTTTTCGAAAATTTATCATTTTCTCTAAATTTTCTAAAAAGGAAGAAATAAAAACTTTTTTTAAAAATAAACCGCCTACAAAATCACTACAAAGTAAAAAATAATTTTAAAAGAACTTTTCCTTTGATTTCTTGGTCATATTTGGTAATTTATTAAACATATTACATTGGGAAACTTATTATTTTAATTTTTTTTAATTTGTTTTACGAGGGCCGTTCGGGAAGTTCTTAGCCTGACACAGATATGACGGCATAAACAGCAAAAAGTTAAGTCTGTAGGAAACTTTAATCCAACGTATGAACACATGTAAAATTTCAATTGGATCTGGCAACTCATTCGTATAAGAACAGCTGTTCAAAAACGGTACTTCAGTGATTTGTGTTGCAATGGAAAAATTTGAAATTCGTTGTGTAATTAAATATTTACCTACATAAAAAAGGTTTATCGGGACAAGAAATTCATAATGATATAGTGAATGTATTAGGTGAGAATGCTCCTTCATACGCAACAGTAAAAAACTGGATAGCTGAATTTAAACGTGGTCGTTCAAGCATTGAAGATGAGCCTCGAAGTGGTCGTCCAAAAACTGCAACTTCAGCAGAAATCATAGCAAAAGTACATGATATAGTACTAGACGATCGACGAGTGAAAGTGCGGGAAATAAGTGATGCCATAGGCATCTCAAATGATCGAATTCATTTGATTTTGCATGAAGAATTAAAAATGAAAAAATTATCTGCAAGATGGGTGCCGCATTTGCTTACGGTTGATCAAAAACGCATTCGCATGAAAATTGCTCAAGACTGTTTGGATAGATTTTTGCGAAGTAAAATGGATTTTAAACGTCGTTTCATAACTGTTGATGAAACATGGATTCATCACTATACACCAGAGACGAAAGAGCAATCAAAACAGTGGATTGAAGCTAAAGGAAGTGTACCAAAGAAGGCAAAATCAATTCAATCGGCTGGGAAAGTTTTGGCAACGGTTTTTTGGGATTATAAAGGAATTTTATTGATCGACTATCTTCAAAAAGGTAAAACTATTACATCAGAATATTATTGTAACCTTTTGGACCAATTGGATGTGAAAATTCGAGAAAAACGACCTGGTTTGCAACGCAAAAAAGTAATTTTTCATCAAGACAACGCACCAGCACACAAGAGTGTTAAAACAATGGCAAAATTCAACGAATTGAAGTACGAATTGCTTGACCATCCACCTTATTCTCCTGATTTAGCTCCCTCTGACTTTTACCTGTTCCCAAATCTAAAAAAATTTCTTGCTGGCAAGCTTTTACCTCAAATGAAGATGCAATTGCAGCTGTAAACGATTATTTTGCAGAGCTTCAGGAAAATTATTTTAATCAGGGGATAGAATTGCTAGAAAAGCGTTGGACTAAGTGTGTTGAAGTTTCAGGAGATTATATTGAAAAATAAAGATAATTTTAAAAATCTAACTCTTGTTTTTCATTGTTAGGCTAAGAACTTTCCGAACGGCCCTCGTATTGTCATAAATATATTCATTTCTTTATAAATACAAAAGCTTTGAAGTTGGCGCTTCTGATTAAAAGTCTGATTATATTAGCGCCGAAAATTATTTTTTACTTTGTAGTGATTTTGTAGTCTTTTTTTAAAGTTTTTTTGTGTATACACTTGAAAACTCACAGTTAGAGAATAGACCCCCTGTTTCCACAACATTATTGTGTTACCATTTCGTTATTGCGTTACTCAACATTAAGACCACGCAGAGAAGGGTTGTATTGTATAAGTTGCGAATTTGTTCGCAAATCCAGATTTTGAGGATAAATTCGAAATTCCAAGTATGCTGTTGTATTATCTACTATACCTTATATTTTTTTTTTTTGCAAGAATATTTTATTTATAAATATTCTTATTGTTGAATTTATTCAATTCTATGAAGTAGTAAGACTATAAATTAAAGAATAAAATGTTCCTTATCAGGTTTGGCTGACTTAAATGATATTTTCTACTTTTACCTAATTCACAGCTTTGTTTTTTTTTAATATTTATATTTCAAATTAATTCTGTAGGTTCAACATAAGCCCAGAAAGTATTATCTTATATGGGCAAAGCATTGGAACTGTCCCAACTGTTGACTTGGCGACACGACATGAAGTTGGCGCAGTAATTCTTCATTCGCCTCTTATGTCTGGTCTCAGAGTGGTTTTTAGAAAAACCAAAAGGACATGGTTTTTCGATGCATTTCCAAGGTTATATAAAATGATTTTATAATCAACAAATTTTAAACTGAAAAAATTATTATTTTAAAGCATCGACAAGGTGTCAAAAGTGAAGTCCCCGGTTTTGGTGATTCATGGTACTGATGATGAAGTCATTGACTTTTCGCATGGCATTGGAATTTATGAACGTTGTCCAAAAGCTGTAGAGCCCTTATGGGTGGAGGTAAGTCGTTGTTTATGATGCTAAAAATTTTATTTTAAATGTTTACTGTTTCGGGTTTTATTCAATATTTGAATATATATTTTTTTTGGGTTTATAAGAGTAAGTTTGTTTGTAGGTTTGTTCATATGTTCGTGTTTCCACTATCTGGCATTTCATTCAGCCTGATCGTACATACACTCTAAACGATTTCTGTTGAATTTTACGACGACAATCTTCGGCAACGCTTTTCCGACTGAAAGTGCCTTTATTTACAAATGCATATTTTTAAACATTTTTTGTTGGAAATACACAAACAATTTTTACCAACTTACACAATTGGTGTGCAAAAGTTGAAACTCTCTTATGTTTATTTTTCAACAAAAAATGTGTAAAAATATGCATGTGTAAATTTAGATTGCCTCATTTCGAAAAGCGTTGCCGACCATTGGTAGTTAAGAAGTATTTATGTTTTTTAAAATTCCTTCTTTTTTACACAAATCTAAAAAAATCTGCTTGAGTTGTACGGAACGATCTTAAAGTTTCTGCTTGCGCTAGTAGCGGAGTAATTGAAAAACGAAAGTTTGCTTGCTGGTTCATTTATTACTGGCTCTAAATGTATCCTAACAAAACCCAAATACCTTGTTCATACTTCAATATAACGGTGAACACATTAAGAGAGAAAATTCGTGATAATTCTATATAGGATGATTAATATTACATCGTGTTCAGCGCCAACAGTTTCCACGTGAAACATTATATTTAGATTAAATTAAATTAAGATTAAATTTAGATCAAATTGAAAATCACAGTATCACTAGATCGGCTGAAGCTGAGGTAAGACCCAAAACCCTTTTTACTTCGGTAGTACACATGGCAAAATAATGCTCATCTTGTTTATTTTTTAGTCATGAAATCATGATAAGAATTTTAAAAGCATTTGCCATGATTGAAGTTTTTACACATGTTAAGTTCACCATTACACATTTTTGTGTAGTTTTGCACATAATTTTTAAAAATAAACATTTTTTGCCATATTTTAAATTTTTACACATTTTGAGCGCTCAACATTTCACTTAAATTACAGTATTTTAAACATATTTTGGTGTACATTTGAACTTTGCACACCTTTTTGCTTAAATATAAACAATTACTGTTTCTTTTCATAAAATGAGAACAAAAGATAACAGTCATTTTGATAGGAAATTTCAACAAATAATTTAGAGTGTAGATATATCACGGTATTATTTCTAAGTCAAAATTAATAGGCATACAAGTTTCCATAGAACGCGTGTCTTTTTACTTTATTTAATTAAAAAAAAATTCAGTTCAATTATTCAAGATGGGGTATCTCAGCTAGTGTTAAAATAAAGGTCCAAAATATTTAATGTTTCTTTTTCTATGCTAAGTTTTTATGCTAAAGTTTTTCACTTTATCATTTTAAATAGCCAGTTATTGTCGAACGAATTGTTAATTTCAGCTCATTTAATGACTTTTATCAAGCTTGTTGTGATAATAATACACATTGTGTGTCAATTAAATATTTGGAACTAAAGCTGGACCACAAGTCATGGACCACCACACAAATATTCTCAAGAAACTTTTCATGGCATTATTCAACCTATTAGTTTTGTCATTGCCTACAGAGAGGTGTCAGCTGCCTAGAAAATGATTAAAATTAAAGAAACTATTTTTTTACTAATGAATATAATAAATATAATACATGGTGTCCAGCAATTGAGTGCAACTATTTACGGAGCTGAAAGGTTATGTCGAGCTGAGCAAAAAATCGCATCTTGAAAAATTTTAAAATTTAAATTTAAAATTGAAAAAAAAATCAATTTCAATTTCAAATTTTAGAGTCAACAACGAGCAGGGAAACGGCAATGGCCGGGTAGCAGGAATTGTTAGCCGCAGAGGCCAAAACTGATATTCAAAATTACCCAAAAATTAACAAATTACATCACATTAAAATGCGAAAACATAAATCAAGATTTGAGATTTTTTATAGATACAGGAGCTGATATCTCCATTTGTAAAAACAGTAAAGTAAATGAAATCAATACACAGAATATTTCAACCTTAACAGGTATATCAAAGGAAGAGATAGAGTGCATTGGCACAGCAAATTTAAATTTAAAATTGGAAAAAAAAACGATTCAACACAAATTTCACATAGTAGAAAATGACTTTCCTATAGCGACTGATGGAATCATAGACCGCGACATGCTAGAAAAATACATGTCAAGAATAGATTTTGAAACTTTTACTATTACTTTTATCGTTAACGGGCAAGAATTTACTCTACCAATTACGAAAAAAGATTTTTTTAACACAACTATTATTATACCAGCGAGATCAGAATCAATAGTTCCTATCGATATAGAAGTCAAAGAGGATAGTATAGTTTTTAATAAAGAAATTTCTAAAGGCGTATTTTTGGGGAATATTTTAATACCCGCAACAGGTTTCAGGCACTTGAAATTATTAAACACAACCGGTGAAGACGTTAATATAAAACAAATTGAAGTAGAGGCTAAACCTCTTAAAAATTACAATATTTTCACATGCAAGTCTAAAAACAAAAACACTAAAGTCAGGCTAGATAAGCTTCTTAAATCATTAAACATTGGTTGCAACGAACCAGAAGCCGAAAAATCAGTTGTCAATTTAATTAAAGATTACCAGGATATTTTTCATCTCACAGGAGAACGCTTAAGCGTAAAGAATTTCTATACTCAGGAAATACAAACAACAGATTTAAACCCCGTATACATCAAGAACTACAGACTTCCACAGACTCAGATGACAAAAATAAACAAACAAGTTGACCAACTTTTAGAAGAAGACATTATAGAACATTCATTTAGCCCATACAATTCCCCATTACTTGTGGTACCGAAGAAATCGACAGACGACGAAAAAAAATGGCGACTCGTTGTAGATTTCGGAAAACTTAATGAGAAAATAGTGAACGATAAGTTTCCACTAACCAGGATAGAGGACGTTTTGGACAGACTGGAAAGAGCTAAGTACTTTACAACTTTGGACATGACTAGTTCTTTCCACCAAATTAACTTACACGAAGACTCACGACCGCTAACTGCTTTTTCGACAGGAAATGGACGCTTCCAATTTAAACGTTTATCTTTTGGACTTAAGCTATCTTCCAATAGTTTTCAGTGCATGCTGACAATCGCGCTAAGTGGTCTTGACGCAGAAGCGTTTCTTTATGTCGACATTATTGTATTTGGATGCAGTTTAGGGCACCACAATGACAATTTAGCAAAGGTTTTTAATAGAATAAGAAATTTTAATTTAAAGCTAAACCCAAATAAATGTTGTTTCCTGAAGCCAGAAGTAGTATATCTGGGTCATCTCATTACGTCAAGTGGGATAAAAACAGACCCAGCCAAAAATACAGTTATCGAATATTATCCAGTCCCAACAAATGCAGATGAAGTGAGAAGGTTCGTCGCCTTCTGTTACTATTACAGGCGCTTTATTCCAAATTTTGCGGACATAGCTAAAGATTTTAATGCACTCTTAAAGAAAAACAAACAATTCGTCTGGAACGAAAGTTGCCAGCAAGCTTTTGACACTCTAAAAACAAAACTTTTAAATCCCCCGGTGCTCCAATACCCAAATTTCGACAGGCCGTTTATACTTACCACAGATGCCTCAAATTATGCCCTCGGTGCTGTGTTGTCTCAAGGTGAAGTCGGTTCAGATTTACCGATTTCCTATGCGGGCAAATCTCTCGCAAAACACGATATGAATAAACCAATAATTGAAAAAGAGCTCTTGGCTATACACTGGGCAATCAATTTCTTTAGACCATACCTTTATGGTAGAACATTTTCGGTTCTAACAGACCACCGCCCGCTAGTGTCTCTTTTCTCACACAAAAACCCGTCATCAAAAATGACACGCATAAGATTAGATTTATGCGATTACGATTTCGACATCATTTACAAAAAAGGTAAAATGAATAATAATGCTGATGCATTATCAAGAATTGTATTGAACAGCGAATCCCTAAAAGCAATGATTCCAACTGGAACAGAAAATGATAAACAAAATATACTTGCAATAACACGTAGTATGAATACAGAAAAAAACAAACAAAACATTGATTTTAAAAATTCAGAATGTACTCCTAGCAGTAAGTCTGATCAACTTTTTGCATGGGAATGTACATCACTCTCGGATATACACAAAATTAAAAAACTTAGATTTTTAACACAAAACAATTACAAGGGTACCCAAATATTTATTAAAGATGAGGAAGTAATTGTTCGATGCAGTGACAATCCTTTGTTCACACCGCTGACGTTGGAGAAGCTGTCATCAAGAATGAACAATTTAAAAATAGAAGAACTTGAGTTAAGTAAAAACGATAATATATTTAAAATAATTACAGTTGAAGATTTTAAAAACACATATAATAAATTAAAAAAAGATAGAGAAAATTTAAAAATATTAATTTATAAAAATCCGGAAAGAATATTAGAGAAAGGAATACAGGAGAAAATTATAAATGAATACCATAATTCGACACATGGAGGTCATATGGGCATAAGAAAGACGATTTTGAAAATAAAACAAAGGTATATATGGAAAAATATGAACAAAATGATTAAAAACTACGAAAATAAATGTGAACAGTGTAAAATCAACAAACAAACAAGACATACGAAAGAAAAACTAACAATGACAGACACGCCAGGGACCAGTTTTGAAGTGTTATCGATAGACACAGTAGGTCCTCTACGATATTCAAACAATTACCGATACGTACTCACAATACAATGCGATTTGACAAAATACGTCATCGCATGCCCAATAGAAACAAAAGACGCAAGAACGGTAGCAAAGGCTTTAGTAGAAAACGTAATTCTAATATACGGTCACTTTAAAACACTTAAATCGGATAAAGGTGCAGAATTCACTAATGAATTAATGTCTGAAGTATGTACTCTCTTGAGCATTAAACAAATTTTTAGCACTCCGTATCATCATGAAACTCTAGGTTCAATTGAAAGAAACCATCGCGTATTAAATGAAATCTTACTAAATTTTTGCAAAAATGACGAGTGGGACCAATGGATCCCATACTTCACTTTTGCGTATAACACAACACCTCATGTTGACACAAACTATACTCCTTTCGAGCTTATTTTTGGCAGATTGGCTAATCTTCCAAGCGATAATTATTCAAAATCAAAGTTTTACAATACCGAAAATTATGCGCAAGAATTAAAGCAGAGATTAAAATATTTAATACAAAAAGCAAAAGAATTAATAGAGATAGCAAAAACAAAGAGAGTTCAAACTGAAAATTTCATACAACCATTAAATTTAAATATTGGTGATTCTGGTTTAATACAGAAAATGAATAGGAAGACAAATCAACCACCATATCATGGTCGTTATTCTATAATTAATAAAAATGGAGATAATTCTACAATTAACGTAAATGGAAAACTTAAAGAATTTCATAACAATTTATTCAAAAAATGGAATTAATGAAAATAATAAATGTAAATTTAAACCCACTATTTTATTTAAATATACATAGTAGAAACTACTATAATTGTATTGTATAATTTAAACACTGAGCTCATTATAAACATAGATTATAATATGAATTATAAAAGCATAGCAGAAATTGAATTACATAAAAAAAAATTTTTCCAAATCAAATTGTTTTACTAAATAATTTTCATCTTAAGGATGGGGGTGTAGTGCACTCCACTATAATTTCTAGAATACGCACTTAAAATAATAATTCTCATATATTTTATATTATATTAAATTTACATTATTATTTATTTTGCACAAAACAACAATTGCTGTAACACACACTTAAACTAAGTTAACACTTGCTAATATATTTATAAAGTACGTTGAACTTATATCCTGTTATTATTTTTTGTTACACTCACGCACTATATATAGATGCTTGCATTTTTATTGCACACATTTTTTTTACATATTTCTACGTTTTCACTGTTTTTTTTTGTTGCCACAATATTTTAAGAACATTGAACTTCACACGACATATACACACGATATATATGTATATGCTTGCATTTTTTTTGCACACATTTTTTTTGTCTACGCATTTTTTTTTGTTACATTTTCTAACATATGATGATGTTTACTTTGAGTTATTATATAAGTTAAATTTATATTAGTTATAAGAATATTAAAAATGTATATTATTAAATAAGAAAAAAAAACGATTTGCTCGACTATAAAAGGTCGAACAATTTGAAAATAAAATCAATCATAAGTTCAGCTTCAAAAAGCTTATTGAGTTTTATTTGCTCAGGCTTTTCTTTGGCTATTTAAACTTAGAGCCTGTAGCGCAGAAGCGCCGGCAAATATTTAGGCAGGTCCTAAATTTTAAAAGAAAAAAAGGAATTGCGAAATTTTTAACCGCGTAAACGCGACGAAAGTTTTAAATCGCGAAAACGGCAAGACCTTACAATAATTCGTACTTGTTAATCATGTTGGAAAATTTTGCAAACCTTCCGAAAAGTCAGTCCAGACACGTGCACCAATCTTTACAAATCACTCGACGATTTTTTAGAAAAAATAATTAGGCGACTTTGATAATTTAAAAGATAGCGCAAAAGAAAATTTACCAGATGTGAATTTTAAAGACACCCGTTAAAGGCGAATGAAAAAAATACCTAATGACGGTCATGTCATTAAGTCATGAGCTTTTATGACGTCATTGATAAATTGAATGTAGAGATGCGAATAAGAAAGGAATATACAATATAAAAAGAAATAGCAGACAAATTCTCATTCCTGACTAAAATACTTGTAGCCGATAAAATTATGTGCACCGATCAAACATCAGAATACAGTCAGCGTTGTAAAAATTTAGTAGACACGTATCCACAAGACTTTAATACCAATTTAGAAACCGAAATGCAGCGGTTTCATTCATATATCATAGAAAAAATAAGTTGCAGTGACTTGGCTTGCACAAATTCACATCAAACTCACTCACAATTGTACAAAATAACACACGATGATAAAATTGTCCCAAAAAATTAATTATTTTGCTCAAGCTTTTTTTGAAAGCTTATGGGGTAATGTATTTTTACCAGAAGAGGTTTAGAGGTCGCGCTAATCGGACTTTCCCTAAAAATTAGGTTTTTCGAATTTCAAGCATAAGTTGGTGAATAACAGACATTTTCCAAGTCTTTGAGTCATCATTTCGAAAGACAAATGTCAAACTTTACTTAAATGTACATAACATATATCAGAAGTTTTGGCAAGTTTTTTGGTCATATTGGTGTCATATATGACGAGCACAGAATTAAAACAGTGTGTTATATTTCACAGAAGAAAAACACTTACGTAATTTTGCCAGCGTAAAAAGAAGTTATCTCTGCAGCGTGCGTGTAAACTTTGCGAGTATGCGTGCGTGTTTGTACTCGTCGTTTATAATTGGTTTTATTTTATTATTTTTTGCTTCGGCTTTGGTCGACAAGCAACATAGGCGTGGTTGATTGTTAGTTCACTGTAATATTTTCATTAATGCAATTTTGCATTCAGCTTTTAAAATACATTCAATTTTTGATGTTTATTAATAAAATTAAATTTATGTTGGCTATTTCGTAGTTAATGTTATTAGTTTTATTTATTGATTTTAAAGTCATGTAAGGAGAGAAAAAATTTTTGTAATTAATGAATCCATCTATCTAAAAAAAAAACACGAATTTTTTTCAGCCTATTCAGCCCAAAGGACTTTGACCGAGCCTCTTATGATCAATTGTGGTGTGCGTGTTGTGAAATATTTTGAGCACAATTGATCGATAACTGGACCTACAAGTTTTATGCCGACTCCGAACGGCTTATGTTCTCAAGAACCTTTTCATGGCAGTTATTACTCTCTGAAGTTTGCCATTGTTTGCAGAGAGGTGATCCGAACAGAAAATTTAATTCAATTCAAAAAACTTTCTGTGTCAGGTGGGACTCGAACCAGGGTTCTCTGGCGTATGGGCCACACACTCTACCCACTACGCCACGGCCGCCAATCTATCTATCTATCTATATTAATAAAATCATTTTCTGTTTGTTTGTTTGACTTTTTTACAAATCTAAATGGCTAAACGGATTTTGCTCAAACTTAGAACGTGCATTACTATCGTCCTAGATTAGGTTATTGCATACTTAGTTTTAACCACGCCCCCCCTTTTACCACCCCCAAATCAATAAAAATGGTATATTTCTGTTTTGATTGTATGAGCCTAAAATTTGACAATTCACGCCCTCTTTTACCGCCCACAAATCAATAAAAAATGCTATATTTCAGACGGTTTTGGTCGTATAAGACTGAAATTGGGTAATTAAGTTTGTATGCTTTGTACCATTTGCAACTGTACTAAAAATGGGCGTGGTGGCACTATAATTACGCCCATTTTGAAGAAACCTCTGGGCCAATTGGGCTGAAATTTTGGCAGTAGATTGTTATCGATCACGATGGTTATTTTGTTTATTTGCTTGGATGGTCAAGCAATAATGATTATTATACGAGTGTCAACAGAGAAACCTTGTGAGAGTGAGGATTGATATGATTTTCACTAGCAAATAGTTATGCAGGTGTTCTTTTGTTTTTGGCCATTGATTTAAGTTATAGCATTTTGAAAAAATAAAAGAACAAAGTGCTGGTAAGTTGTAATGTTTATGGGGTAAGTAAAACTTAAAGCGATTGAAAATATCGCAAAACTGTTGAGCGCGGCAAAGAGCATTCAACAGCCAGTGGTAAAATTATAAGTACAAAAAATTTCGAAGGCGAATTATTGGAACAAATAATTCGAATTAGTGGAACAAATTCAGGTTAGCAAAAGTTAGGTCGATTCTGAGAGTGAGGGGTGAAAATAGAGGCTAAATTAGAAGACCCGTATCGCGGCGTTTGTTTATGTTAGTTAGAATTTTTTTTTTAATCGACCTTCGAACTTTGCAGTCAAATGCCGATTTTCAGCATATTGTGTTTATATGGTTTTTTGGCTATAACTCGTCGACTAATTGATATTTTTTCAATCTGTAAAAGCCAAACTATTGCTAGAGACCTGTGCAACAATTAAAATTTTCTAAAAAATTGATTTAGAAAATTTTTGTTGTGCTTATGAAGCAAAATGTTGGAAAAAAATATTTTTTTTTCATGCTTTTTGAAAATATTTTCCACAAAACTAAGTCTTTTGCTTTCTGTTTGATCTATAATATGCTTATCAGTTTCTTCAATAAATTTAATTTGAAAAGAAAACAATCATAATACAAAACTTGCGTTTTCCAGCTTAATATTAATTTACTTCTCATTTTTTTATGTACCAATTTTGTTCAGTGTTGGTTTTGAAGAAACATTGAAAAAGAAATTATAAAAATATGGAAAAAAATATAACTTTGAAATGTTAGTTATGAAAAGTTTTAAGAAAAACTAGTAAGGGTGGAGCTTCGGCAGAGTACCGAAGCTAAAATACACCCCCGCGGCCATATTGAAGTATATTCGAAGTCTTTAGCCACGACATACACGATGACATTCAGTTTTATATATTAACGAAAGTTTTTCTATCTTTATGACGTCACTTTGTATGGGAAGTAGGCGTGGTTTTGATCCGATTTTGCCATATATCATAGAGATGGTTCATATTATATATCAAAGCTAAAGTGCAAAATTTCAAGACATTTCATTAAATTTTCTGGATTTTTAAGAGATTTAAAGTTTAAAATAAAGCCAATTTGTATGGGAGGTGGGCGTGGTTTTCATTCGATTTTGCCAAATATCATAGTGGTGGTCTATGTTATATATCAAAGCCTATATGCAAAATTTCAAGACATTTCTTTAATTTGAGCAGATTTTTAAGAGATTTTAATTTTAAAATAAAGTCACTTTGTTTCCAAATTTCCTAGCCAGGATTAAGACTGAAGATCAAAGCTGACCTGCCAAATTTCAAGGTATTTATTTAATTTTTGTGGATTTTAGAGACATTTTACGGTTAATATAAAGTCACTTTGTATGGGAGGTAGGCGTGGTTTTCATCCGATTTTGCCCATTTTCGAACTTGATTTTCCTTTTTTAAAAATAAACTTATATTTCGAATTTTATCGCTATAGCTTTAAATTTGCGGCTGTAATCGTGTCGACAAACGGACAAACAGACGGACACACGGAAATCGACTCAGGAGATGATGCTGATCAAAAATATATATATTTTTCTATACCTGCCACGCCTTCTTCTTGGCGTTACAAACGGAATGACAAAGTTAATATACCCCTTACGCAGTACGCGTTGGGGTATAAAATTTAAATAAATTAAATTAATGATTTGGCCAGTTGCCGTTTAGCAGGCGGCTGTGGATCAACATCACTGATCTCTCTAATATCTTGGTCATCATCAGAAAGGTGGATAATTTCGTCCAACAGATATTCTGGAATTTCATCTTTGTCTTCCCCTTCTCCCTCTTTCTCCTCGTCTTCCTCTTCTTCAAAGGTGTTTTTAAACCACCAACAAATTTCAGCGAGTATTGCATCTGGAGATTTCTTTCCTCTGTACCTGAAACGAAAATAGTTTTCAATCGTAAACAAAGTAAAAAATAATTTTCGGCGCTAATAAAATCAGACTTTTAATCAGAAGCGCCAACTTCAAAGCTTTTGTGTTCATACAGAAATTAATACATTTATGATAATAAAACAAATTACAAAAAAATTAGAATAATAAGTTTTCAAATGTAATAATATGTTTAAATAAATTACCAATTATGACCAAGAAATTAAAGAAAAAGTTATTTTAAAACTATTTTTTAATTTGTAGTGATTTTGTAGTCGGTTTTTTTTAAGTTTTTATTTCTTCCTTTTTAGAGAATATGATAAATTTTCGAAAAAAGTGTATAAACTACATAAATACAATTGTCTTTTAAAAATTTGTTCTATTAAATTCTGAAAGTTTGTGGGTTATTTCAAATATCTGTTTCTTAAATTTAAATTAGATGTCACGTGTTTTGAAATAACTATACCCATTTTTGTAACGAATTTTATTACCCTATTGTCAATATTATTCGAGATAGTGTTTTCTAATATTGCCACGCCCCTTTGTTAAATAAGCGCCCACTTTCTTGACCGTTATTTGTAATAATTGTGCCTTCCCCTGTACATCATTTCAGTACCCCAGGGTCAATATTAACTGAGATAGTGTTTGTCTAGAATTGCCAAGCCTATTTGTCGAATAACGCCTACTTTATTTACCGTAATTTTTAATAATTCTGCCTTCCCCTGTGCTACAATAAATGCCAGTCAATATTATTCGAGATACACCATTTATCTAATATTGCCACGCCCAATTGTCGAATACCGCCCACATTATTGACACTAATTTGTAATAATAATGCCTACCCCTATACTTAATTGCAGTACCATAGTATCAATATTATTCGAGATACACCCTTTTCCTAATACTGCCACGCTCATTTGGCGAATACCGCCCATTTTCTTGACCGTAATTCGTAATAACTGTGTCTAGCCCTACACAAAATTGCAGTACCCTAGTGTCAATATTATTCGAGATACAGTGTTTTTCTAATATTGCCGCTCCCATTTGTCGAATAACGCCCACTTTCTTGACTATAATGTGTAATAATAATGCCTACCCCTATACTAAATTGCAGTTCCCTAGTTTCAATATTATTCGAGATAGTGTTTTTCTAGTATTGCCACGCCTCTTTCTCGAATAGCGCCCACTTTTTTAGATGGGCACCTCCATGCTTATGATATCTTCCTGTTCACCAAAAATTATGACAATCAGGGATATGGTTTAGGAGTTATCGATGTACATACATTTAAAAAAAAAAGTAAAAAACAAAAAAAAATAAAAAAAAAAATAAAAAAAAAATTAAAAAATAAAAAAAAAAAAAAAAAAAAAAAAAAAAAAAAAAAAAAATAAAAAAAAAAAAAAAAAATAAAAAAAAAATAAAAAAATAAAAAAAAATAAAAAAAAAATAAAAAAATAAAAAAAAATTAAAAAAAAAAAAAAAAAAATTAAAAAAAACAGGGGAACCGACGAACTTGAGAACCTCATATTACATATAACTTTCCTCATATAGTTTTGAACTGGTCTAATGTACATATTTGTCTGAGTTTGTATGGTGTTCATAATATTATGGCGGGGTACTGTAGTTTAATGTCTCTATGAATCTCTCCCAACGCGTACTGCGTAAGGGGTATATTAACTTTGTCATTCCGTTTGTAACGCCAAGAAGAAGGCGTGGCAGGTATAGAAAAATATATTTTTGATCAGCATCATCTCCTGAGTCGATTTCCGTGTGTCCGTCTGTTTGTCCGTCTGTCGACACGATTACAGCCGCAAATTTAAAGCTATAGCGATGAAATTCAAAATATAAGTTTATTTTTAAAAAAGGAAGATCAAGTTCGAAAATGGACCAAATCGGATGAAAACCACGCCTACCTCCCATACAAAGTGACTTTATATTAACCGTAAAATGTCTCTAAAATCCACAAAAATTAAACAAATACCTTGAAATTTGGCAGGTGAGCTTTGCTCCTCAGTCTTAATCCTGGCTAGGAAATTTGGAAAAATCGGATGAAAACCACGCCTACCTCCCACACAAAGTGACTTTATTTTAAAATTAAAATCTCTTAAAAATCTGCTCAAATTAAAAAAATGTCTTGAAATTTTGCATATAGGCTTTGATATATAACATAGACCACCACTATGATATTTGGCAAAATCGAATGAAAACCACGCCCACCTCCCATACAAATTAGCTTTATTTTAAACTTTAAATCTCTTAAAAATCCAGAAAATTTAATGAAATGTCTTGAAATTTTGCACTTTAGCTTTGATATATAAGGGGAGAGAGAGGGAGGTTGGCCCCTACATCACAACAAAATTTTTTAATACAGTTTTAAAAATTTTAAATTTTACTGTAAATTTTGCTTTTATTTTTTTATCAATAAAAGAGAACCTAATAAAATGATCGCAAAAGGACAGCTAAAACAGTGTTTAAACTGGAGATGCAACGGATAGGGATCTGGCCGGATACCGGATATCCGTCGAGTTGCAAGGCCGGATAGTAGGTCCATTGCCTCGTTGACGCCAAATTAAATATATTTCTAATTCGACAGGCTACAATATACGGATTTATTTGTTAATGGCAAATTAAGTTGAAAACAGCTTTTACATAATAAAAATAATTGCTAAAATAATAAAATGTAAATAATTTTACTCCTTTTTGTTCAGCGTTAGTTCTCTTCTTTAAAATTGTTCAAACCATGGCACAATCATAAGGTAGGTTAATTTTAAAATAGCTGCTCAAAAGACAAGTTTTCCAACGGTAATGGCAATAGTTACTTTGACATCTAGCTCTCGTTTTTCTAGTTCCTCCCCAAACTGAGCCTACCTTATGATTGTGTCATGGTTTCAAACTTTGAAAGAGTTAAATACTTCAACCTGGCAGTAATGAAAACAGTTGATGTTTTGATTATATTGTCAATTCGTATATTTGTCATGTTATCAATAAAAAAAACGCCTATTGCCTTCGAAACGTGTGACGGCCGTGGCATACTGGTTGAGGAACGTGACTTGTATGCGATAGAACCCAGGTTCGAATCCCATTTTACAGAGAAAGTTTTTTCAATTGAATTAATTTTACTGTTCGGCCGTCGCTTCTCTGCAGACAATGGCAAACCTCAGAGAGTAAAAAGCTGCCATGAAAAGCTTCTTGAGAACATAAGCCGTTCGGAGTCGGCATAAAGCCTGTAGAGCTAGTTCTTGGTCATTTGTGTTCAAACATTTCATAACACACACAACACAATTTTATCATAAGAAGCTCGATCAAAGTTCTGTCAAGGGCTGAAATGGCCATTTCGTTTTTTCCTGTTCATTTCATCATTACTTTTCTCATTTTGATGGGATTTTCAAAAGTAATAAAGCGTTTTAAAAAATGTACGCAAATTTCACGAAAAAATTAAATTCCATATGATAAAGTTTAGACATTTGCCTTTCGAAATGATGACTCAAAGACTTAGAAAATGTCTGTTTTTGTCCAACTTATGCTTGAAATTCGGAAAATCTCCGAAAAAACTGGTTTTCAGGGAAAAACCGATAGAAAGTCTCGATGCTTTATCAATATTATATATAGAGGCAGATATGCTAAAAACGTTGAACTTAAAAATGATTGTCCGCGAATTTAATCCCGTAAAAGTCGCAAGTCGGATATATTATATTATTATACTAAGTTCTGTTTTTACACGGTAGATACGTTCCCAAAGATTTCGTGCAAAAAAAAATCGTGTAAAAAAATGCATTGCACTTATGGAAAAGTAGAAGATTGGTTCCAAATTTAACAAATCTGTAGAAATAATACAATAAACCATTTTTAAACTCATATTGGAGCGTTATAGCTAATATTTTCGTATATTTTTATTTCATAAACTTATAAAAGAATGCAAAAAAAAAACAATTTCAGAAACTTAGAAAAGAATGGAAAAAAACAACATAGTACACATACAATACAATAGGGACGACTGTTGACATGCATGTTTACACGCGGCAACACGAAGTATAATAAAAATTAAAAATTTTATAGCGGTAAAAACTGTTAGTACTAAAATTGTTATTTCAGAATTTGGGTCAATCGTGTTAAAACAAAATAAAGATTTATTTTTAATTCGTGTTAAATCAAATTCGTGTAAAAAGTCGTGTAAAAACAGAACTGAGTGTATAATATTATATTAATACCAACTCCACATATCTCTTCCGTTTTTCCTACACATTCTAAGGTACGTAATGATCTATCTCGTAAAAAATACGTTAAAAAATTTTTAAAGATCGGTACCAGTTTACTAGTGGATGGGGGGCCCACAGGCTTGGATTGCTTAGAGCATCAAGTAGTCTTAATCCGGCACTGCTCAGCAGAAAATAGCGGTCTCAGATGGTCGATCACGTCGGGTGTAATATGGTGCAAATGCTCTATAAGTCTGGCGTACACAACCATAATTTTAAAACTAATTTTCTAAAATTTGGTAACGTCGAAGCGTGAGTGTCATCACGATAAATTGGTATAAAGAAAAAGTGAAACTTCTCTGTATACACTCTTTCTCTTCTAGAATAAGAAAGATTTTAAAACACAAACAGAAATAGAGAGAGAGAATCTCAAAAAAATACATTATAAATTTCCATAAAAAATATTCTGTTTATTTAATATTTAAACTATAATTGATTTGTGCTTCAATTGGTAATACTGATATTAATAGTTTGTGAATACAAACAAATATTTGTATTTTTAAAAGGTTTTATTTTTTTAAGTATTTCTTTGTTGAACAAATTTATTTTATAGAGCACAACATTTATGTTTAATAAAATTTCAACAATTGAATAAAAAAATTTATAATTTTTAAATTATAAAAATTTTAATTCAATGAAAACTTAATCATACAAACATGAACAAAACAGAGTGAGTTTAATTAAAGTGTATATTTGAGGTAATATAGTGTTTCTATGTTGTAGTGTTTCTATATGGTGGTATTGAGTCCCCACATTATTTCCCCTCCCTTTTGAAAAAAAATGTTGATCGTGTTGGCTAATAGGTTAAAGTGTACTTTGGTGTTTTTAATTTTGGTTGTATGTGTTTGTGCTGTTTCAGTGTCTAATGAGGCGGGTTCGATTCTTTTCGGGTTCTTTGCGGGTTCGTTTATGTTGACTGTAATATTAGTATTATTTTTCCGTATTCTGAAAAATTTTGGTGTTCTCTCAATAACTTCGAAGGGACCATCGTAAGGCTCTTGGAGAGTTTTGCGAATTGTGTCATTGCGAACGAAGACAAATTTGCAAGTACTGAGTGCTCGAGGTATTTATGATTGGAAGTTAGAGTTATGATGTGCAATGATTGATTGTTTGCTTTCTACGACCTCTTTAAGCTTGGACAAGGTGTCCGACGAATTGAAATTCTGACTGTTGTGTATTACTATTTGTCGTAGTTTGAACAAATACCATCTCAGCAGGTGAAGCCTTAATATCTTCTTTGACCGTGGACCTGAGTCCCAGAAGAATTAGTGGCAACTCAGTGTACCAGTTTGATTATTGCTCGCTATTAAAGAAATCTTGAGCTGTCTATGAAATCGTTCTACCATTCCGTTAGCTTGTGGATGATAAGCAGAGGTGGCAATGTGTTTGCTTCCTTGATACAATTTCCTTGATACAATTTCCTTCCTTGACAAAATTTTTAAATGTTGCGGACGTGAGTTGAGGACCTCGATCAGAAACAATTTCCAGAGGAACTCCAAAACGTGAAATGTATTCCCTATTAACTGTGTCAACGACAGTACTGGCGTTGGTATCTTTGAGTGGATACGCTTCGTGTTAACGAGTGCTTCTATCAACTAGGGTGAGCAGATATCTGTAACCATTAGATATTGGTAAAGGGCCTACCAAATCGACATGAACATTTTCGAAATGACCGTGTGGAATGCCAATCTTGTGAGGAATTGTTTTCGTGTGTCTGTGTATTTTTGATTTTTGGCATCTAATGTATTTCTGTGACCATTCGTTAATTTGTGTGTTCATTTTAGGCCAAAAATATCTCTGTGTAATAAGTCGTCGAGAAGCTCGTGGACCTGGGTGTGCAATGTTGTGCAATTGTTCGAAAACCTGTTTGCGTAATGTTTGTGGTATGTATGGACGTATTTCTGTATTTGTTTGTTCGCACCAAATTTTAATGTTAAGTAGTGGAATGTGTATTTGCTTGAAATTGTAAGTATCTTTGTTTAATATTTCTTGAAGTTCGGAATCTTTTGTCTGTTCTCGGTGTAGAGTTCTGAGATTGATATCTGAGGTTGTAAAAGCCTCTATCTCAGCTCGGGAAAGTGCGTCTGCTACGACGTTGTCTATACCTTTGATGTGTCTGATGTCATTGGAAAATTGTGCAATAAACTCTAGGTGCCGTGTTTGTCTTGGGCTTCTCTCTGACTTTGAGTGTAATGCTGGAATGAGTGGTTTGTGATTTGTGTATATTGTGGATGTTCGTCCTTCTAATGTATTTAATTGTGAGGTAAATTGCTAAAAGTTCGCGATCAAATGTAATGCATTTTGTTTCGGATGGTGATAATTTTTTTGAAAAGAAAGCTAGTGGTTCTATTTGTTGTTCATGTTCTTGTTGCAATACTGCACCGATAGCAGTGTTAGATGCATCCACAGCTATAGAAAGTTTTGTTTTGCTATTAAAAAGGTTAAGTAGCACTTCCTTAGTAAAACTTTCTTTTATCGTTGCGTATGCTTCTATTCTTATCTGACCATGTAAGATGTTTGTCCTTTGTTTTAGATGCTGATGTAACCATGTCGTAAATGTGTGTGAGTGTGTGTGCTAATTTTGGTATGCATCTGTGATAATAATTTATCATTCCAATGAATTTCTGCATTTGTGTAACTGTTTCTGGTTTTTGATAGTTAATAATACATTTAATTCTATCGGAAGATGGTTGTATGCCTTTGTTTGAAATATTGTAACTAAGAAAATTTATTGTGTTTACGTCGAAAATGCATTTATTAGGTTTGATGTTAAGTCCATATTTGTTCAAACGTTCAAAAACTAAACTTAGGTGTCTGAGATGTTCTTCTTTTGTCTCGCTTGCTACTAGTATGTTGTCAAGGTATATGAAAACGAAATGGAGTTCTTTCAACACTTCATTTATGAAACGTTGGAATGTTTGAGCGACGTTTCTTAATCCAAAGGGCATTCTCAAGAACTCAAACATTCCGAATGGTGTGGTAATTGCCGTCTTGTGTATGTCTGTAGTGGCCATAGGAATTTGATGGTATGCTCTAAGTCTAATTAGAAAAAATGTTCTTGTTGTGTAAGTTAATAGCTAAGTCGTGTATGTGTGGTAAAGGGTAGCGGTCTGGAATTGTACTAGCGTTAAGTCTTCTGTAGCCGCCACAGGGTTTCCAGTCATTTGCATCTTTTTTAGGTACTAGATGAAGAGGAGAAGCTGACATGGTGTCTGATGGACGACAGATGTCTGCTTTGACTAGAAAGTCAAATTCTTGTTTGGTAATTTTGTACTTGTTTGTATCTACACGTCTTGGTTTCGAAAATGGTAACTGTTCTTCTGTAGTTATGTGATGTTCTGTTTTCTGTTTTAACTGCGTTAACTGATAATTGTGTTATTATTATTATAATGTGTTGAGGTAGAGCGTTTACGAGATATTCATACTTTGTCTTGTCAGCTGAAATTCCTTCCGCTTGAAATTGTATATCTGCATGGGCAAACCATGCGTCAGGACATGAAGTCCAAAATTGGGGTAATTTTACTGCTTCGCAAGTATCTCGTGATGCATTGGTGCATCGAACCTGTTGGCAGATTCAGATTGTAAGTTAATAAGAGGCGGGTGATGGTCACTTTCGCCGCAATGAGGGGGTGTGTAAGTGGGTTAGAAGTGTCCAAGGGGATGGGGGTGTCGGAGGGTTGGGTGGGGCTGTGTATAATACTCATTTTGATATACTACTATGTTCTTTTTTTTTAATTCAAAATTCAAAACAAAATTTCAATTAATCAATTTTATCAATACGCCTCGGAGTAAAACGATCGGTTTCTTCCGACCCGATCGTTTGCCAACCGTGTAAAAAGCTAAGTGTGTAGTGTGTCTCGTGATAAGCCATTAAATGATAAACAAACCTGTCAAAAATATTTTATGAAAATAATAAAATGAAATGTTTACAAAAAATTTTACAAAATGT
The DNA here is from genome assembly GCA_914767935.1 of Coremacera marginata. Classification (NCBI taxonomy): domain Eukaryota; kingdom Metazoa; phylum Arthropoda; class Insecta; order Diptera; family Sciomyzidae; genus Coremacera; species Coremacera marginata. The sequence goes on from OU612043.1 coordinate 124,789,322, forward strand.
CAAAAAAATTTCAAATAATTTATGATTGTTAATATTCTTGTTGCTCTGGTAATTGTTGTTGCTGTAATGCTGTTGTTGATGTTGTTCTGAGCACTGCTGTTTCTGGGCTGAATTGGCTGAAGAAAGGAAGAGCGATAGTGGCGCTTGAGTTGTTGTTTGTTGTAGATATTACTTCTTGTTGTCACTTCAGTTAAATGATTATTTGCCGCAATTTCATCGTTAATTGAAGTTGATATGTTACTGTTGTGGACAATACTGGGGGTCGTTGGTAAATCAACGCCAACTGCTGTAGGATGATTGAGTTGGTTTAATTTGATGTTGTAGCTGCTGTTGATGTAGACGCTATTGGTCGCGATATCAGATGAAGTGGATAGCAGAAACGTGATTGACTGCTGCTACTGCTGCGGCTGTTGACCTTTACTATAGTTGTGTTGCTTAAATTGATACTGTTGCTGTACATGTATTTGTTGTTGTCTGGTTTTTTTGAAGATTCGCTCCTGGCTGCGTTCACGTTTCATGGATTCCATTTTGAAGAATAAATCGAGACGTTGTTTTTTATGCTCCCAAGCTAGCACATTTTCAGCAGAATCACCATTCGATATCGTCCACAGATGGCCGACACCTTGGGGCGCTTTGGTATCTTTTCTGAAAGTGTTGATTTATGGAGAGATGGCGCACAGAGTTTTTCGCAGATTCTCTCCTGGTGGCAGGAGCGCCAGTTTTGGTGTGAATACAAAAAAATATTTTTATTTTTGAATAGTTTTATTTTTTTTTATATTTTTTTATTGGTCAAATTTATTTTATAGAGCACCAAATTTATGTTTAATAAAATTTCAACAACTGAATAAAAAATTAAGCATTTTTAACATGGTAGAGAATATAGGTAGATGCAGCGTTGATTGTGCTCTCTTCTTCGTTACTGCCGGTATTGTCAATGGCGCTCCCTGCTTGCAGTTAATATTTTATTTATTTAATTTTTAATGTTGTTTGCCTTGAAGCAATTTTTCATTGCTTAAATATCAATAAAAACACGAAAAGAACAATTTTTTACAATCTTTAATTAAATAAACAAGACAATTTCAACTATTTAACTTCGTTTACATTTTGACAATTCTTGCTTTCTCACATCTTTCTCAGCTTTGAAATTTTATATGAGTTGTCAACTTCGTGTTGACACTCGCGGCAGTACGCTCTCATCTAGCAAGTTTACCTGTATTAATTCGACCATGTTTTTGAAATATAAAAATGTTAATGCAATGAAAACTTAATCATACAAACATGAACAAAACAAAGTGAATTTAATTAAAGTGTATATTTGAGGATATATAGTGTATCTATGTGGTGGTAATGAGTCATCACATATATGTCCCTGACTCAAAATTTTCGAGATAACGTGAAAAAACTGCGTCTATTGTGTTTCCGGATTTTGTTGTTGATTCGTTGGGAATGTTATTTATGTGCAAAAAAATATTTCGTGAAGAAAGTTAGTTAGCGATTCAGAATCATTTGATGAAAAATTTACGTTAAAATCTCCCCTGATTTTATCTTTGCTTCTACCAAGAGCATCAGCACCTGTTTGGCTGTAAATAAGTAGGAAACGATGTATGAAATAAAAATACATATATTCTAAATTCATACAAAAAGATAGCGAATGGTGTTGCCACTTAATTTTTTGATTTTCTTACGAACTCAGACGATATTTTTGCGAAATAGAAATTCATACATTCAAAATTAATACAAAAAGATGGCGGATGGTGTTGCCACTTAGTTTTTTTGATTTTTTTACGAACCCAGTGCTGGGGAGAACGCGATCCGAATCCGTTGTAAAATTTCAAAATTAAAAGAATTTGTAAAAATACAATAAATTAGGTGGCAATGCCATCAGCTATCTTGAATTTTAAAAATGTGTTATCAGATTCGAAATCAACTCCGTTGTCAGAATTTAAAAATTACATGAATTCGCAAAATACAAAATTTAGGTAGCAACTCTATCCGCCATCTTCAATTTTAAATATCTTAGATCATATTCGAAACCAGCGATCCCCTAAAACTGCTAACCAAGAGTCTCTCTTAGGAAGCGCTTATATACGTTGTACGTGTTTATATACTTACTTACTTACTTAGGTGGTCGAAACAACCCGTGTCCGGGTTTCAACCGACCTCATCAGCTCTCGCCAGGCGCCTCTGCTTTGCGCGCGCCTTCTCCAATCGGATACACCAAGTGCGGTTAGGGCTTCCTCAGCCTGGTCCATCCATCGGAGGCATGGTCTCCCTCGTCGTCGTTGACCAGCGACCCTCGCCTCGAGCACCTTTTTCGCTGGAGCTTCGTCGTTCATACGATGGACATGACCCAGCCAGCGTAGTCGCTGCACAGTTATACGCCGAACTACGTCAATGTCATCGTAAAGCTCATACAGCTCGTGGTTCATTCGGATGCGATAGTCATCGCCGACTCGAACAGGACCGAAGATTTTGCGAAGAACTTTTCTCTCGAACACCCCCAGAGCGGCTGCGTCAGTTTGCGAAACTACCCATGCCTCAGCGCCATAAAGCAGCACAGGTAGAACGAGCGTCTTGTAGAGTGTTAGTTTTGTCGATCGAGAGAGGGCTCTGGAACTTAGTTGCTTACTGAGCCCGTAGTAGCACCTATTAGCAATTATTGTTCTTCGCTTTATCTCCAGGCTGATTTCGTTTTTGGTATTAATGGCCGTGCCAAGGTAAACGAACTCCTTGACTACTTCAAAGTTATAGCTGCCGGATGAAACGTGGGAGTCTAAACGCCGAGCTCCCTTGTTTGTAGACAGCATATATTTTGTTTTGCCCTCATTTATCGTCAAACCCACTTTGGCTGATTCCTTTTCGATAGCGGCGAAAGCAGCGGTAACATCTCTCTTGGTTCTGCCGACAATATCAATATCATCAGCGTACGCAAGGAGCTGGACGCCTTTGTAGAAAATGGTGCCATTACGATGCACACCGGCCTTTCGTACGATCCCCTCCATGATGATGTTAAAGAGATCGCAAGACAGTGGATCGCCTTGCCTGAAACCTCTTTTGGTATTGAAGGTTTCGGAGAGGTCATTTCCTACCTTGACGGAGCTGCGTGTGTTGTTGTTTGCGTATAGGCAATCCCTTCTCGGGCTATCGAACGCAGCTTTAAAATCGACAAACAGATGGTGTGTGTCAATTTGATTTTCGTGGGTTTTCTCCAGGATTTGTCGTAGCGTGAAAATCTGGTCTATGGTGGACTTACCAGGTCGAAAGCCACACTGATAAGGTCCAATCAGTGTTTTTGTAATTGGCTTTAATCTTTCACACAGTACGCTTGAGAGAACCTTATATGCGATGGAAATAAGACTGATACCTCTATAACTAGCGCAGATTGTTGGGTCTCCTTTCTTAAGTATAGGGCACAGTACGCTGAGGTTCCAATCTTCGGGCATGCTTTCTTCTAGCCATATTTTGGTGATGAGCTGATACATGCGCCTTATCAATTCATCGCCGCCGGTTTTAAACAATTCAGCTGACAGGCCGTCAGCACTCGCTGCTTTGTTGTTTTTGAGTCGTTGGATAGCAACTCGAACCTCTTCATGGCTAGGTGGTGGTACTTCCACTCCGTCATTGTTGATTGGTAGCTCTGAACTGCGCTCTCCATGGGCGGCATTGGTGGAATCGTCGCCAGTAAGTAAATTGGAGAAGTGCCGTCTCCACAATCTCAGCACACACTGCGTATCCGTATTCAGATCTCCATTTTCGTCTCTACAAGTGGATGCTCCTGGCTTGAAACCTTGGGTTAGACGCTTAACCTGTTGATAGAATTTTCGTGCATCCTTCTTGCCCTGGTATACCTCTAGTTCCTCACGCTCACGCTTTTCCTGCTCTCTTTTCTTGCGTCTGAAAAGGCGCCTCTCTTCCTTCCTCTTTTCGCGGTAGTTTTCTCGCACGGCTCGCGTTGCAGCTGACTGCAGCGTTTTTCTATAAGCGGCGTTTTTTACTGCAGTCGCAATGCGACACTCCTGATCATACCATTGGTTCCGAGGTTGCGGGCGCCGGAAACCAATGACTTCTTCAGCGGCAGCGCGCATGGAGTGGGATATATGCGCCCAAAGTCCGCCGGCGTCGTCGGGTCCAGAGATTGGTTGGTTGAGCTTAACCGAGAGTTGAGCGGAGTAGGCTTCGGCAGTCCGTTGTAATTGCAGCTTAGCGACATCCAGCTTTCGTTGCATTCCTGTGCGTATGTTCTTCGCATTGCATAATCGCATGCAATGTTGAGTCAATGTTGACCCCCCGAAATGTACGCACATCTAGAACACTAGAGGCATGCCTTCCGTCGATTACAACATGATCAATTTGGTTTCGCGTTTTTTGATCCGGGGACAGCCAGGTGGCCTTGCGGATGTCGAGGTGCTTAAATCTGGTGCTACTAACTACCATGTTTCGCGCCGCGGCGAAGTCGATCAGTCTTAGACCGTTGTTCGTGGAGGTCTCATGAAGACTGAACTGACCGACAGTGGGGCCAAAGATGCCTTCCCTTCCGACTTTCGCATTAAAATCGCCGAGGACTATTTTCACGTCATGGACCGGAAGGTGGTCGCATACGTCCTCAAGACTAGCGTAGAAAGCGTCTTTGACGGCTTCGTCCTTTTCTCCGTCGGGGCGTGCGCGCAAATAAGGCTGATGGAGAAAAATTTTTCCTTGATGCGGATCGTGGCCAATCTTTCGTTGACAGGTGTGAACCGGGAAACAAGGTGGCGTAGTTTCCGGCTAACAACGAATCCACATCCAAATTCGCGCCTCTCCGCATGGCAGCTGTAGTAGATATCACAGTGTGCTTGTTTAGAGCAGCCTTGCCCTTTCCATCGCATTTCCTGGATGGCGGTGATGTCAGCCTTTATTGTTTTGAGGGCTTCCGTCAGTTGGATAATGGCACCTTCCCTATAAAGGGTTCGGACATTCCAGGTGCATATCCGTAAATCATTGTCCGTTTTTCGTTTGCGGTGGTCGTCAACGTAATTGGGGTTCTTATCCGAGGCTGGTTTAGTTTTCATTGGGCAGTAGTAATGTGGCGGGACCCAAACCCTGCGCACATTCCATGTTTAAGGTCTATGGAGTGACCTGCTTGTTTGCCGTTGCCCAGGGAACACCACGTGGAGGTTTGAGTCGACTTGAGACGATTTCGACATGGATAATGCTGGCCTCGCCAGGTTGAGGCGGTCAGACACGTTGCCATGTGAAGGTTCGCCCCCTGTTCCCTGTTTATATACAACTTATATACAAACGTGTTTATATACAATGTTTACAAAAAAGTTTTATAAACATGTATACGTGTTTTTGAAATTTAACCCTCAGTAAAAATCGTCACATCGCCGCTTAAGAAGTTTAATTTCAAAAAAGGAACAATAGAAAGGTTTGAGCAAAGATCAAAGGAAAGATCAAGATAGAAAGGTGAGCCACGTAGAACATTAAAAAGTAACAAATATATTTCAGATCAATACGTAAGCTTTTGTGAGTGCCATGCGAAAATGCTTTAAATTCTTGCTTGAGAGAAAAGATTCCGATCTTTGCATGCACTTTCTCCTTGCAATACTCTTTAGCTCTTTTCATGCTTTTCACTCCCCAGTGCTTCACAGCAGAGATCGCAACTGCATGGTTTCACATAGGTAGCGAGCGTCGTGTGTTTTCGTGTTGTATTTATTTTTTCCGTTGTTGTTTGAAAAAACAAAAGCTTTTATTTGTTTATGTTGTTTTCATTATAAGTGATTTGTGGATGTTCATAAAACACGTAGCATGTTTTTGGCTAATTTTTGAAAATGTCACACTTCGTCACAAGAACAAAAACCAGTGTTCGATGTTCGACAATTGTGAAAATTGTTATGTTTTAGTTTTTTTATAACACTTCAGTTCAGCAAAAAACGTTGCTTTAGCTCCGTTTGCTGCTCTTACTTGCTTTTGATCTTTGCTTTTTAAGCTGCTATACTTGTTGAAGGTGTTACAAATGAAATGGCTTTTATAAATTTGATCGGCTTAAAAATAGTTTTAGCTGCATTTTTTTCGGTTTGTGATGCTTTGGTTTTATTAGATGAATGTTTTTATTGATAAAAAATTAAAACAATATTTAATATAAAACTATATTTTATTAAAATATAAAATTTTTAAAACTGAACTCGGAAATTTGTTGTGACGCAACGCACGACAAACTCCCCCTCCCCCCCAATTTATGAACATCCCCTTAATGCAATGTGGTAAATGCAGGGACCGCAAATAACGATTATCGCTATCAATAATTTTATAGCAATTATTTTTTGATCAATATTTTGTAACGAACCTCCGGACGTTACCTCTAATTTTCCATCCAGGGTAAACTCAGCGGCTGTCCAGGGTCTTGTACAAGAATTTGGGGCTGCGTTAGGTGCAGCACCAGTTGGAGATTTTAGCTTATATTCTGGGTAAGGGTTGGCCTCACCATCGGCTCCTAGCTTTAGGAGCTTTTGGATGGTTTTTGTCGTGGCTGTACCTTGTTTTTGTCGCGTGATCTTCTTTGGATTTCTATATTTGTTGCTCGGGTGTGTGTGTGTATGTGTGCGCGTGTGTACTGTTGGTTTCCCCTGACAAGCGGTTCAGTTGTTGTTGTAGGTATCGCTCGTGCAGAGTAATGGTGGAGAGCAAACAACAGGCAGAGGTAATAAGACCATTCTATGACCCTGATGTGTACTCGCAAGGCGGGAGAGGAAAATGTATTAGTCGGCTAACGTGGTGGGTATCACTCGTATAGAGAAATAGTGGCAAGCAACAACAGGCAGAGGTAATAAGACCATTCTATGACCCTGATGTGTACTCACAAGGCGGGAGAGGAAAATGTATTGTTTAACTACAGTGGTGGGTATGTCTCGTTTAGAGTAGGGGTGGCAAGCAAACAACAGGCAGAGGTAGTGAGACCGTCTATGACCCTGATGTGTACTCGCAAGGCGGGAGAGGAAAATGTATTAGTCGGCTAACGTGGTGGGAATGACTCGTGTAGAGTAGTGGTGGCAAGCAAACAGCAGGCAGAGGTAATAAGACCTTCTATGACCCTGATGTGTGCTCGCAAGGCGGGAGAGGAGAGTGTCAATGCCTGTCTTAGTAAATGTCTATACCTGTTTGTCGTATCCCGAGCAACGATGTTCGCTGAGTGGCTGATGCAGCAGCTATGATGGAGATCCGAAATGAAACACGACTGTTCAGCTTGATGACTATTACACGACTCATTTATTGAAATAAATGGAACTTAAACCTAAGTGCTGATTGCTGTCAGCTTTGTACATTTGTTACTAACTTACTACGTTCTTATGTACTTTGTACTAAGTACTATTTACAAGGGATGCTTAGTGTATATACTTCATGTTTGATGGTAATAAAATATAATTCATGTCTTATGTTTAACTTACTTGTAATGATATATATGGTAAGTATAATCCATGTATATTAAATATAGACTATAGGTAAGATATTAGTGGTATTCAATTAACGCCGTATTTGTGGTGTAAATAGCGTATGTGTCGTAAGTTCATGCAACTTACCACACATACGCAGTTTACATCACAAATACGTCGTTCATTGAATACCACTATTATTTCATGTATATTAAATATAGACTGTAGGTAAGATATTATTTCTCTTAACGTTGTTTTTCAATTTGGTTGGCCGCCATACGTGTATGCAATGCGGCTGGTCTGATGATGGAACAGCTTGATGTCCGCATGACGAAGTGGTCGGTATGCCGTATGGCATAGAGATTGTGCGGTGCTATTTCACTCCTGAAATAGTGTTGTCACAATTTTTCGATCAGAATTAAAGGTTACTTTTTTATCGTTATTTTTTCGATCAGAAATAAAAGTTATTTTTTTATCAGAAATAAAAATTATTTTTCGATAATTTTTCGATCAAAATTATAAATCATACGAAAAACAACGAAATGGCCGAACGAAATCCGCCCTTGAAAGGACTTTGACCGAGTTTTTTATGATCAATTATGCTGTGCATGGTGTGGAATGCTTAAACACAAATGATCGAGAACTGGACATACACGCCACGTACCTCAACCAGAATGCCACGGCCGCCAAATCAATCATTGAACTATATCTTTCCGATCAGATTAAAAATATTTTTTTAATCTTAGATTAAATTTATACCAATAAAAAAAGTAACATGTGTATGTACATGACTTACTTTTAATTATTTAAGCTGGTCGCTGGGTACCATCTGGTAGCACGCGACGAGCTTAAATTGTTTTACGCCTTATTGCTGACGCTGCATTTTTCATGCACTTGAACTTGGCATTGACTTTGAATTTATTGAGTTATGAACTGATAATTATTAATTATTCTTGTAGGCTACCAGAGGTAGTGCCTATAAATATGCATTGATTTAAGTCTTGTTTTATTTGTTGGAACTAGTTGATACTAGTTCACAACAAAACAGTCACAACTCAAAATTTACAAATTTTTACTTTTTAATATAAAACTATTCTCATATAGCTCATACAGCTCGTGGTTCATTCGGATGCGATAGTCATCGCCGACTCGAACAGGACCGAAGATTTTGCGAAGAACTTTTCTCTCGAACACCCCCAGAGCGGCTGCGTCAGTTTGCGAAACTACCCATGCCTCAGCGCCATAAAGCAGCACAGGTAGAACGAGCGTCTTGTAGAGTGTTAGTTTTGTCGATCGAGAGAGGGCTCTGGAACTTAGTTGCTTACTGAGCCCGTAGTAGCACCTATTAGCAATTATTGTTCTTCGCTTTATCTCCAGGCTGATTTCGTTTTTGGTATTAATGGCCGTGCCAAGGTAAACGAACTCCTTGACTACTTCAAAGTTATAGCTGCCGGATGAAACGTGGGAGTCTAAACGCCGAGCTCCCTTGTTTGTAGACAGCATATATTTTGTTTTGCCCTCATTTATCGTCAAACCCACTTTGGCTGATTCCTTTTCGATAGCGGCGAAAGCAGCGGTAACATCTCTCTTGGTTCTGCCGACAATATCAATATCATCAGCGTACGCAAGGAGCTGGACGCCTTTGTAGAAAATGGTGCCATTACGATGCACACCGGCCTTTCGTACGATCCCCTCCATGATGATGTTAAAGAGATCGCAAGACAGTGGATCGCCTTGCCTGAAACCTCTTTTGGTATTGAAGGTTTCGGAGAGGTCATTTCCTACCTTGACGGAGCTGCGTGTGTTGTTGTTTGCGTATAGGCAATCCCTTCTCGGGCTATCGAACGCAGCTTTAAAATCGACAAACAGATGGTGTGTGTCAATTTGATTTTCGTGGGTTTTCTCCAGGATTTGTCGTAGCGTGAAAATCTGGTCTATGGTGGACTTACCAGGTCGAAAGCCACACTGATAAGGTCCAATCAGTGTTTTTGTAATTGGCTTTAATCTTTCACACAGTACGCTTGAGAGAACCTTATATGCGATGGAAATAAGACTGATACCTCTATAACTAGCGCAGATTGTTGGGTCTCCTTTCTTAAGTATAGGGCACAGTACGCTGAGGTTCCAATCTTCGGGCATGCTTTCTTCTAGCCATATTTTGGTGATGAGCTGATACATGCGCCTTATCAATTCATCGCCGCCGGTTTTAAACAATTCAGCTGACAGGCCGTCAGCACTCGCTGCTTTGTTGTTTTTGAGTCGTTGGATAGCAACTCGAACCTCTTCATGGCTAGGTGGTGGTACTTCCACTCCGTCATTGTTGATTGGTAGCTCTGAACTGCGCTCTCCATGGGCGGCATTGGTGGAATCGTCGCCAGTAAGTAAATTGGAGAAGTGCCGTCTCCACAATCTCAGCACACACTGCGTATCCGTATTCAGATCTCCATTTTCGTCTCTACAAGTGGATGCTCCTGGCTTGAAACCTTGGGTTAGACGCTTAACCTGTTGATAGAATTTTCGTGCATCCTTCTTGCCCTGGTATACCTCTAGTTCCTCACGCTCACGCTTTTCCTGCTCTCTTTTCTTGCGTCTGAAAAGGCGCCTCTCTTCCTTCCTCTTTTCGCGGTAGTTTTCTCGCACGGCTCGCGTTGCAGCTGACTGCAGCGTTTTTCTATAAGCGGCGTTTTTTACTGCAGTCGCAATGCGACACTCCTGATCATACCATTGGTTCCGAGGTTGCGGGCGCCGGAAACCAATGACTTCTTCAGCGGCAGCGCGCATGGAGTGGGATATATGCGCCCAAAGTCCGCCGGCGTCGTCGGGTCCAGAGATTGGTTGGTTGAGCTTAACCGAGAGTTGAGCGGAGTAGGCTTCGGCAGTCCGTTGTAATTGCAGCTTAGCGACATCCAGCTTTCGTTGCATTCCTGTGCGTATGTTCTTCGCATTGCATAATCGCATGCAATGTTGAGTCAATGTTGACCCCCCGAAATGTACGCACATCTAGAACACTAGAGGCATGCCTTCCGTCGATTACAACATGATCAATTTGGTTTCGCGTTTTTTGATCCGGGGACAGCCAGGTGGCCTTGCGGATGTCGAGGTGCTTAAATCTGGTGCTACTAACTACCATGTTTCGCGCCGCGGCGAAGTCGATCAGTCTTAGACCGTTGTTCGTGGAGGTCTCATGAAGACTGAACTGACCGACAGTGGGGCCAAAGATGCCTTCCCTTCCGACTTTCGCATTAAAATCGCCGAGGACTATTTTCACGTCATGGACCGGAAGGTGGTCGCATACGTCCTCAAGACTAGCGTAGAAAGCGTCTTTGACGGCTTCGTCCTTTTCTCCGTCGGGGCGTGCGCGCAAATAAGGCTGATGGAGAAAAATTTTTCCTTGATGCGGATCGTGGCCAATCTTTCGTTGACAGGTGTGAACCGGGAAACAAGGTGGCGTAGTTTCCGGCTAACAACGAATCCACATCCAAATTCGCGCCTCTCCGCATGGCAGCTGTAGTAGATATCACAGTGTGCTTGTTTAGAGCAGCCTTGCCCTTTCCATCGCATTTCCTGGATGGCGGTGATGTCAGCCTTTATTGTTTTGAGGGCTTCCGTCAGTTGGATAATGGCACCTTCCCTATAAAGGGTTCGGACATTCCAGGTGCATATCCGTAAATCATTGTCCGTTTTTCGTTTGCGGTGGTCGTCAACGTAATTGGGGTTCTTATCCGAGGCTGGTTTAGTTTTCATTGGGCAGTAGTAATGTGGCGGGACCCAAACCCTGCGCACATTCCATGTTTAAGGTCTATGGAGTGACCTGCTTGTTTGCCGTTGCCCAGGGAACACCACGTGGAGGTTTGAGTCGACTTGAGACGATTTCGACATGGATAATGCTGGCCTCGCCAGGTTGAGGCGGTCAGACACGTTGCCATGTGAAGGTTCGCCCCCTGTTCCCTGTTTATATACAACTTATATACAAACGTGTTTATATACAATGTTTACAAAAAAGTTTTATAAACATGTATACGTGTTTTTGAAATTTAACCCTCAGTAAAAATCGTCACATCGCCGCTTAAGAAGTTTAATTTCAAAAAAGGAACAATAGAAAGGTTTGAGCAAAGATCAAAGGAAAGATCAAGATAGAAAGGTGAGCCACGTAGAACATTAAAAAGTAACAAATATATTTCAGATCAATACGTAAGCTTTTGTGAGTGCCATGCGAAAATGCTTTAAATTCTTGCTTGAGAGAAAAGATTCCGATCTTTGCATGCACTTTCTCCTTGCAATACTCTTTAGCTCTTTTCATGCTTTTCACTCCCCAGTGCTTCACAGCAGAGATCGCAACTGCATGGTTTCACATAGGTAGCGAGCGTCGTGTGTTTTCGTGTTGTATTTATTTTTTCCGTTGTTGTTTGAAAAAACAAAAGCTTTTATTTGTTTATGTTGTTTTCATTATAAGTGATTTGTGGATGTTCATAAAACACGTAGCATGTTTTTGGCTAATTTTTGAAAATGTCACACTTCGTCACAAGAACAAAAACCAGTGTTCGATGTTCGACAATTGTGAAAATTGTTATGTTTTAGTTTTTTTATAACACTTCAGTTCAGCAAAAAACGTTGCTTTAGCTCCGTTTGCTGCTCTTACTTGCTTTTGATCTTTGCTTTTTAAGCTGCTATACTTGTTGAAGGTGTTACAAATGAAATGGCTTTTATAAATTTGATCGGCTTAAAAATAGTTTTAGCTGCATTTTTTTCGGTTTGTGATGCTTTGGTTTTATTAGATGAATGTTTTTATTGATAAAAAATTAAAACAATATTTAATATAAAACTATATTTTATTAAAATATAAAATTTTTAAAACTGAACTCGGAAATTTGTTGTGACGCAACGCACGACAAACTCCCCCTCCCCCCCAATTTATGAACATCCCCTTAATGCAATGTGGTAAATGCAGGGACCGCAAATAACGATTATCGCTATCAATAATTTTATAGCAATTATTTTTTGATCAATATTTTGTAACGAACCTCCGGACGTTACCTCTAATTTTCCATCCAGGGTAAACTCAGCGGCTGTCCAGGGTCTTGTACAAGAATTTGGGGCTGCGTTAGGTGCAGCACCAGTTGGAGATTTTAGCTTATATTCTGGGTAAGGGTTGGCCTCACCATCGGCTCCTAGCTTTAGGAGCTTTTGGATGGTTTTTGTCGTGGCTGTACCTTGTTTTTGTCGCGTGATCTTCTTTGGATTTCTATATTTGTTGCTCGGGTGTGTGTGTGTATGTGTGCGCGTGTGTACTGTTGGTTTCCCCTGACAAGCGGTTCAGTTGTTGTTGTAGGTATCGCTCGTGCAGAGTAATGGTGGAGAGCAAACAACAGGCAGAGGTAATAAGACCATTCTATGACCCTGATGTGTACTCGCAAGGCGGGAGAGGAAAATGTATTAGTCGGCTAACGTGGTGGGTATCACTCGTATAGAGAAATAGTGGCAAGCAACAACAGGCAGAGGTAATAAGACCATTCTATGACCCTGATGTGTACTCACAAGGCGGGAGAGGAAAATGTATTGTTTAACTACAGTGGTGGGTATGTCTCGTTTAGAGTAGGGGTGGCAAGCAAACAACAGGCAGAGGTAGTGAGACCGTCTATGACCCTGATGTGTACTCGCAAGGCGGGAGAGGAAAATGTATTAGTCGGCTAACGTGGTGGGAATGACTCGTGTAGAGTAGTGGTGGCAAGCAACAGCAGGCAGAGGTAATAAGACCTTCTATGACCCTGATGTGTGCTCGCAAGGCGGGAGAGGAGAGTGTCAATGCCTGTCTTAGTAAATGTCTATACCTGTTTGTCGTATCCCGAGCAACGATGTTCGCTGAGTGGCTGATGCAGCAGCTATGATGGAGATCCGAAATGAAACACGACTGTTCAGCTTGATGACTATTACACGACTCATTTATTGAAATAAATGGAACTTAAACCTAAGTGCTGATTGCTGTCAGCTTTGTACATTTGTTACTAACTTACTACGTTCTTATGTACTTTGTACTAAGTACTATTTACAAGGGATGCTTAGTGTATATACTTCATGTTTGATGGTAATAAAATATAATTCATGTCTTATGTTTAACTTACTTGTAATGATATATATGGTAAGTATAATCCATGTATATTAAATATAGACTATAGGTAAGATATTAGTGGTATTCAATTAACGCCGTATTTGTGGTGTAAATAGCGTATGTGTCGTAAGTTCATGCAACTTACCACACATACGCAGTTTACATCACAAATACGTCGTTCATTGAATACCACTATTATTTCATGTATATTAAATATAGACTGTAGGTAAGATATTATTTCTCTTAACGTTGTTTTTCAATTTGGTTGGCCGCCATACGTGTATGCAATGCGGCTGGTCTGATGATGGAACAGCTTGATGTCCGCATGACGAAGTGGTCGGTATGCCGTATGGCATAGAGATTGTGCGGTGCTATTTCACTCCTGAAATAGTGTTGTCACAATTTTTCGATCAGAATTAAAGGTTACTTTTTTATCGTTATTTTTTCGATCAGAAATAAAAGTTATTTTTTTATCAGAAATAAAAATTATTTTTCGATAATTTTTCGATCAAAATTATAAATCATACGAAAAACAACGAAATGGCCGAACGAAATCCGCCCTTGAAAGGACTTTGACCGAGTTTTTTATGATCAATTATGCTGTGCATGGTGTGGAATGCTTAAACACAAATGATCGAGAACTGGACATACACGCCACGTACCTCAACCAGAATGCCACGGCCGCCAAATCAATCATTGAACTATATCTTTCCGATCAGATTAAAAAAATATTTTTAATCTTAGATTAAATTTATACCAATAAAAAAAGTAACATGTGTATGTACATGACTTACTTTTAATTATTTAAGCTGGTCGCTGGGTACCATCTGGTAGCACGCGACGAGCTTAAATTGTTTTACGCCTTATTGCTGACGCTGCATTTTTCATGCACTTGAACTTGGCATTGACTTTGAATTTATTGAGTTATGAACTGATAATTATTAATTATTCTTGTAGGCTACCAGAGGTAGTGCCTATAAATATGCATTGATTTAAGTCTTGTTTTATTTGTTGGAACTAGTTGATACTAGTTCACAACAAAACAGTCACAACTCAAAATTTACAAATTTTTACTTTTTAATATAAAACTATTCATAGCGATCATATACTTTGACTGTCTGTAACACATAAAATTCATTTACACATCTTCTTTCTCTGTAGTTTAAAAAAAAAAGTTTTGTTTTATTCCTTTGTATGGAGATCCTTAAAAAGTAAAATTATCTTATGCTTCACCTAGAAATTTAAAAATTTCGAGTTGTGACTGTTTTGTATTTAGTGTGCGATATCCCCATTCGCATCGTAACCGTTGGTCATAGCTTGTATTAAAGTAACCTTTTATTATAACTAACGCTCGTATCTGTACTGTTTTTCGCAGTATTGTACTGTTTTTAGATTAGTTTTTTAATACCGTTTTTTAATAGTTTTTTAGTACCGATTTTTTTCCAAAAGTAGTGCTTGTACTGATTTTGTAATGCTTTTTTATTGAGAGAAAACGCAAAGTATTACACAGAACAATGGCAATCCGTAACAAGTGTGAAACCATGTTCAAGACAAAACAACGAATAATGGCAACCAAGGTAAATCTAGAATTTGAATTCACCTTGATGGCAACATTGCCATATAGATTTGTGTCTTTCTACCTCTCTTGATTATTGTCCCGTCATTATTCATGCTTGTTCAAAGCGTGCCACTTTGAATTTACTTTTGGTGGTTAATTAAAAGAATAAAAAAATTAATAAAAGAAGTGTTTAAGAAGTTTGCTTAATAAAGTGGCGCTTCTACCTGCACATCTTTAGCAACATACTTTCAATCGGATTTAGATCTTCTTTTAGCAACAACAAAAGAAGTGTCGGTTAGTTTAAAAATTTTAAATCCAGATATGATTTAAAAGATTTGCTGATAGAAGCGCCACTTTGAGCAATTTCATGTTTTTTATTTCGATATGACGATCAATATCCGCGTTACCACCAAGCGCAATGGGGAAAAAGTTCCTTTGCATTTTCTGTACAAAATATCTTTTGTTTTGTTTGTTTGTTTTGTTTGTCACTTTTTGTTTTTTCATTGAATAAAATTTTTTATGCATATGTACTTTTTTTTTTAAATTGGTGTACTGTTTTTTTTTAAAGTTTCGGAAGTAATGTACTGTTTTTGATAGAAAAAAAGGATACGAGCGTTAATTATAACCAGGTATGGTCACCACTACATTTAAAGATTCGTGTTGTGTTGTGCTCTTTGCACTGAGAAAAATTTTTATGCATATTAAAAATATAAAAAATTAAAACTGAATTCTTTCTGGTTTAATTTATAAAAATTTACCACAGTTTGCACAAAATTGTGGTAAATTATAAACATATGTTTAGTTAGTTGCAAGATAGGAAAATAAAAAGTAGAATATGACAGAAGAAAAGATTGACCAATTGATGTATATATATTGAGTTGAGAGAAAAAAATTAATGAGAAAAGTGAACTGGGGTTAAAGTTCTCGATTTTTAAAATAAAACTTCAAATAAAATCAGGCTATTTTAATTAAGCTTCTAAAATTTCGCATAATATCAACAAAATATGTTTAAATATTTAATTTTATTTAATTTATTTTTAATTTAATGCAAAATATGCGCCCTCTGCAGAACACATTAGAATTCTTTTTAAATTTTATTCATAATAACATGCAGATCATGTAGGCATTAAGATTTGTTCGCTTGTTTGTTTTTAGAGTGTAGCTTTTTAATTTTTTTTCGCTGTTCTCTTTTGCCTTCGTCCGACATAAGTCTTACCCGCTTGCAGTCTTTTTCGACACTGAACTGATTTTCGCGCAGACGAAGTAAATTTCTCATATAAGACTGCGAGAAGGAACCGATATTGCGATACGAAACGTGCCATATACGTAAAGTTTGGAATAAAAGAATTAGACAAAAAAAAATAGTAATTTTAATGTATTGGTACTACGCCAAGGCGTCGCTAAAGCGGTACGTTTACGTTACACTGAAGTGGTACGATTACGTAACCCTTAAGTTGTACGTATAAGCAGCACCAAAGTGGTGCGTTTACGTAACTCGAATATGACGCAAATAAGCAAAAAATTGTTCGACACGTTTAAATCAGTTTGTATTATTAACGAAAAATCGGTCCGCTTTCGTAACGGTCAACGCGGCTCTTTTACGAAGAGTTGTACGTTGAAATAATGTCTAATTTTGATATAAAAAACTGTAAAAGTGTAAGTGAAATGGCGTTCCGTGTACGGTACGGATTTGTTACGTTTATTTTTCTAAGAGGGTAGTTAAAAATTTTGTAGTGAAGTAAAAATGCTTCAAATAGAATAACTCGACGAATTTTCAACCGATTTCAATTAAATAAAACTTGCTGGATTTAGAAAAGCTCGATTTTTTTATTTCTACGTCATAAAGGGACATTTAATACAAAATATGATCTGAAAGAGAAAAAAATATGAAAAATTTGAGGAAATTTTTAATCGTGTCATCATACAGATGATGGATTGCGCCTAACACAATTTTTGAAAGAAGTTAATTTAGATTTAGTTTCTGGCAGAACACTGGGAACGACTAGATATGGTTCAACCATTGATGCGTTGTTTTCACGATTCGTAAATCATGTAACTTCCGATGTTCACGTATCATATTTTAGTTACCACAAACCTATTGTTACAGTATTTAATAATGAAGTTACTATTTATGAAGTTCATCAATTTACCTCATAATGAATTTATGTAATATAAATATAAGCAGTAAAATAAGAGATGCCTTTATTTTTACCCTTTACCTTATACAGTATAATCTGGATATAGCGATTTCGCTTATAACAGTGGTGCTCATTCTACATCATAGAAATTTTCGTCTGAGTTAGAGAGCTTTAAGCTTTCTTTTTGTTTTTACTAGTGAAGTGTAGCAAAGTAAACATTGCGCTTCATTAAAAGCATTCATTATAAATAAATAAGCAACGCAGTCTTCATGCTTGAAGTGCCAAAGCGATCTGAGGTGATTTTTTATATGCGTGAGCTTTATATACGTGTGAAAGCACAAAAGCTTTTGTGCACATTTGTGCGCCTTTGAGCAACAGTGGCTTATAACGACTAACCATTTTTAGCGACCACTATGTAAACTCCAGTTTGGTTTTATAACTCAGTACTAGGAAAACATATCCGTTTAGTACGACTTCGGTTTAAGCGACCATCTGCTTATAGCAACCTGTTTTATAGATAATTCGTCCGGTTAGAACGACGCGCAGTGTGTCTGAAGCTCTGAAGCCTGCGGAAACGCTCGATGTGTTTATTCAAACTATCTTTGATGTTGATGATGATGTTATGAAAACTAGGTCGTCGAGTATTTACAATGTTGTACGAAGTTCTTACTATCGAACAAAAATTAATCAAAAACAAACTCGAATTACAGACTTTCTACGTTAGTAACTGCATATTTAGTTGCATAGAATGTAGGTTCATATATTGTAACTCTTTGTATATATTACTGTATGTTTTTAATGCGGAATGTTCAAGTAACATTAAAGTTATTTGTACTTGGTAATTAATGTTTTATTTTCGTGAATGGAAACTTATCCGGTTAGTACGACGGAGTTTCGCAGGTCCCTTCGAGGTCGTTATATCCGGATTCTACTGTATATACATCTCGAATTCCAGGCAATTGATCTAGAGGAGTAACCTTCAGTCGCGCGTCGGAGCTGTGACACGCACACTTTTTGTTTTTTTTATTTAATGTGACATGTGACAACGCTTTCTCTTATTGAATAAAAATAGCTGGCCATATCATATAAAAGGAAGCGAAATGCAAGAGCAAACGTTTTTGTTTTATTATTTTTTGTACAAATTGTTGTAGTATTTCGTTATTTTAGCAACTTTTAATGTATTTGATGCATCAACAACTCCTCAGAATATATTTTAAGAGCGTGTTATTCGAATCGACTAACATTGAATATGACGCATAAAAAATACGCTTGGTTATGCAGGGTTAAAAAAACACCCTTTACGAGGCATTTAACGCATAGCATCAGAATGCGAGAAATCCGTTTTCAAACATGATTTTATATCTTATTTGCTAACTTTAAACCTAGAAGTTCTTAACAAATGCCATTAGGACAACGCTTTGTCCATTCGTATTTAAACTTTTAATATAAAATTGTATTATTGGACATCCGTTTTACTATATGTCGGCTGGCTGCAGCTCAAAAATTGTTTTTATATACATACAGTATTGTTAAAACCTCAGCCTTCCCATTTGAATTAAGTTCCGAACTGCATTTATTGCGCAGAAAATAAAGTAATAAAAGGTTTTACTTTAAAGCTTACATATTTGTAAGTACATTTATTAAAAAATAAAAACATGCTTTCCTTAAGTAACAATTTATAAAAAAACAAAAACAAAATATATTCCATAAAAGGTTGTGCAAAACCTATACAACTTTACGTATTCCACTACATTTTTAATTCAATTTGGCATTTAATTCATTGCTGGTTGCCGCGTTGCACAATGCACTTTTTTGTCACTTTTTTTGATATTAAATCTAGAACTTTTGAACCACTTGAGATTTTTCATCCCGGTTTTTTTATATATAAGAAAATTGATTGCGCTATATAGTAAACACAAAAAATTTTCCAAAAATTTTTTGGTTTTTTACAGGGTACATGTTAAAAAACATGATTTTTTTTAATTTTTTTATATATGATTTTAAAGGTATTTTTTTAAACTTAAATTCAGTTAATATCGCTTAATTTACAATTTTATGAAAAATAAGAGACAATTTTTTAATTGTGCTTAATAAAAATATCAGTATTGCCTGAAAACATACCTTACTAAAAGTATAACTATTAACACGTTTTGAAATTCATATATAAAGAAATTTGTCACGGTTTTTTCATTGTTTTATTAAAAGATCTCTGATTTCATCAAAATTGTCTCTAAAAAAAACTTTTATTTTGTACATTTTTGTGTCGCAGTGATGTTATTAATGGGTCCGACGATATCATTAGCATTGTAATTAAGTCAGTATTTTGGTTCTCCCTACTATTTTTTCATGTGTCACTTAGTCTGAAATTCTTGTAGTACTTATTTTTGGCTTCTTGGGCCTCCTCCGATAGTTCACCAATTGATAAAAAATGATATTTTATTATATTTTTTCCATGGCATAAAATTTTATGAAGAGTTGGAGTTAGGTCCTTCCAACTTCCATATAAATTTTTGTGCAAGTTCTGCGTTTCTGATGCGAATTTTTCAAACTTTTCTGCTGCAATGTGTTGGCGAGAATTCATGGCAATCAAAATTTTTTTAAATTTCTTAAAAGCTAAACATTGATTTTTGTTATTGATGCTGTCACTGCAACATCTTCAAAAAAAAAACGCCTCGCAGTGTTGCCATCGTTACTTTTTCCAAAACCTTGCTTAGGGAAATCAATAAGTAGCCCGGTTTCTTCTCGAAACTCATCTTGAACTCTTTTCTTTTCTTCAACTATAAAGTTATTTCTAGTTTCTTCTTTTTCTTTTGCATTTAGGCTTTCAAATTGTTTATTTTGCCTGAATTCTTGAAATTTTAATTCAAACGCTATCTTTAAGCAATGTTCCATAATACAGATTCTTGCATGAAGTGGTGAAATCCATAGTTCATACATTTCTTCGATATCGTCTTGAAAGCCCTAAAAGCCTTGTTATCGACTTGGTTGAACTGCTTTTGCGTAGCATGGCAAACAACAGTACACGATCTGGTTGATTTGTTGCCTAACAAAAAGTATATAAAATAATTAAAAAAAGTGATAGTTGGCCTACCCTACACCATATTTTAAAATTGTTTGGAAATTGGATGGACTACGTCAATTTCAGGTTTTTATCAATATCACGATAATTTTATTACTTTAGAATTGATAAAAAACATACCAAGTTTTGTCACTCTAGCTTAATTTTAAGCTTAATGGGAGGTGGACGTATTTGTGGGCGTGTCAGACAGACGGACAGAGCTATATCGACACAGGGGATAACGATGATCAAGAACATATATATTTTTTCTATACCGGCAACGCCTCCCTCTTTACAAACGTTTCCCAAAAGTTAGTATACCCTGATCTGTTCTGGTGTTGTAAGTTTTAAAGTGTGGTAAATTTTAACCATTTTTCCATTTGTAGAAAACCACTCTTTATGTTTCAAGTTTTTTTATTTAATTTTTCATATAATTATATTTTTCTGTTAAGAGCTCAGTGGTTTCTTTAGAATATGAGAATTCAATAGGGCTACAATATTGAACGGAAGATGGTCGGTCGTTTTCCAAAATTCTTTGATATTTTGTACATTTTTAGAAGTTGTTGTTATATCCAATGTAAGTCTGAAGGGTACCATTGAAATCATAAACATGTGCGAATGGTCCTTATCTTAAAAATAAAATTAATGGCTTAGTCTCAATAAATTATTTTAAGGTGGTTATTGGCTTGGGCTTTTTACGTATAAATTCCGGTACCATTTTCTGGAGATCGGCTAGACCGATTCTTTGCGCACTTATTATTTTAGTAAAACTAAGTCCAATGTACGGAGGAATTTTATAATAAAACAAAACTTAATTAGTTATTAGCTGTGAAAGTTTTAACATTTAAATTTTTTTTAAACAAAAAAAGTATATATATATGTTATCAACTTTTTAAAATTTCCTCCGTACATTCGATAGCTAGTACTGCTACCTATCGGCAACAAAAAAATTATCTTGATATCTGTGACCATTTTTGAGAAAAGTGTACCGAAGTGGAAAAAAATTCGAAAAAATCTTTTCAGACTTCAGTCAGTAATCCCCTTCAAAAATAATAAAAACGAAAGTATTTGTTTTGTTAAAATGTTTTGAAGGAATGGAATATCTTACCCAATTTTTGTTTGTATTGACCTTTGAATGCAAAATTCTCTGGGCAGTGTGGGCTAAGACACATTGCAATGGAAATACAAAATTGTTTACTATCTCTTAATTTTTCAACAGCAGGCAATCCGTGGTAATGCTTTTTAATCAAGGACGATCGCAATATTTTATATTGTAGGTAAGTCAATCCAAGGTCCATATATAATGCAAGTGCTTCACCTATGCTATATTCTTCACTTTTTATATCAGATGCAGTTTCCTCCACGATTGATCTTTTTTGGGAGTCATCATTAAGCATTGCTTCAATCAGATTAACCTTACGATACTCTCACTGGCTTCGTAAATGATGTCTTACTATATCCAATGCTTGATTTAAGTCGATATCTTGGGCAATTTGTTGCATTTTCTTGCGTTTGGAAATATTTGAAGACAATGCATAAGATTTCAAAGGCCGACCCTTTAGGTTATAGTTTATTGTAAGCTATTTAAAACAAATACAATATTATTGATACATAAAAACAATAGATATTAAACACACAAATTCTTTTAAAAAAACCGCATTCAAAAATCTCAAATGGTTTTTTTACGACGCTATTCTAAAGTTGAAAAAAAAAATATCAAAATTTCCACTTCTTGAAAAAGTTGAAAAAACTTCCAAAGTTTGAAGCATATATCTTTTCATGTGTTGAAGAAAGCTAAAAACAAAAATCAGATTAATAAAATATAGACATTTCTTAGTAATAAAATAGTAAAAATTTTAGAATTCCGATCAAAAATTTTTTCGATTTTACTTATTTAATATAAAATTTCATGCTCAAAAAGTGGACTTCAATGCCAGTGAAGCATATATCTTTTCAGGTGTTGAAGAATGCTAAAAACAAAAATCAGATTAATAAAATATGGACATTTCTAAGTAATAAAATAGTAAAAGTTTTGGAATTCCGATTAAAAATTTTTTCGATTTTTACTTATTTAATATTAAATTTCATGCTCAAAAAGTGCACTGTGCGTTGTGCTAATTTTTTTGGTTTTTTTATCATGTGTATTTAATATGTTAAAACTCTTAAAAAAGAAATGAAACAATTTTAAAAACGATAGAAATTGTGGTTTAAAATTATTATTAGTTAAATGCTTTTGGGGTTAATAAACTAATATAAATGCAGTGGAAACATTGTTAATGCTAATATTGAATGACAATCTCGAAAAAATAATTTTAAAAGATTAAGCTATGTAACGAAGCTCCCGGTCTTTCGGGTCTATAGCTGAGGTAAGCTCGTCGGGATTCCAGGATTCGTAACAAAATTTATAGAAATTAAAGACGCGATAATATACATAGTTTAATCGTTTTATTTTTGGTTATTTACTTCTTGGTGGTTGTGGCTTGTTGGTTGTGGCTTGTAATGCCGTTAGTCCTGGTCTCTTTGCTAACTACTAGCCCAAGCTAACCTACTAAAGTTACAACTAAACTTGCTAATAGATTTAAGTTCTCTGCTTAAAGTGGCGGACTTGGCGGCCACAATTAAATCCACTGATAAATCTAGTTTAGCCTGCTTAAAGTGGCGGACCTGACGGCCACAACTAAATCCACTGATAAGTTCAATCTTTCTATATAACGTGGAGAACCTGACGGCCACAACCTAGTCCACGGCTAGTCTAAGAGATTTCCTGCTTAAAGTGGCGGACCTGACGGCCACAACTGAGTCCACTAATAAATCTTATCTAGCCTGCTTAAAGTGGCGGACCTGACGGCCACAACTAAATCCACTGATAAGTTAATTCATTCTATATAACGTGGAGAACCTGACGGCCACAACCTAGTCCACGGCTAGTCTAAGAGATTTCCTGCTTAAAGTGGCGGACCTGACGGCCACAACTGAGTCCACTAATAAATCAAATCTAGCCTGCTTAAAGTGGCGGACCTGACGGCCACAACTAAGTCCACTGATAAATTCAATATTTTCTACTTATGCAGTCTCGTCCTTGTCTAGCCACAACTTACCCACATACCGTGTCGCTGCTGGCTCCTTTAATATTGTCCTTCTCGCCTTGGTGTCTTCTTGACACAACCAACTCTTATCCTTTTCCTTTGCTTGCTATGCTTACGTGTTACTTCCGTCGTCCGTCAGCAACTAACTATCTGCAGCACACTCGACTGCTCGCTTTCGTGGTCCGTCAGCAACTCTTCATCAATTTGCAAACCTACCTCTAGCTATGCTGTTGTCTACTGCACTTCTTCTTTCTGCTTTTGAGTGTTGTTGCTCATGTGTCTGTGGTTGTGTGCGTTGGTTGCCTCTCATTGTTAATACCAAACTGGTTTTCTTCTCTTTCTTAATATCACTTGTCTTTTTGCTGTTTGTTGCTCTGAATTTAAGTGCTGTTGTTTGTTACACTCACCACCATAGTTACTTATATGTTAACTATTCATTTATGTTGGCACTGGGTGCTTTCTTAAAGTCTACTTATAAAATAACATTACTTCAGATGTTACTAATTCATTCAGTTTAATAAAAAAGTTATAATGAAAATTAAATGCAATTTTAAAGTAACATTTTACTTATTTAAAATTCAATTATACATAGAAATAATAAAATAAATATGTTTCTTGCGTTTTCCTATTGTGTTGCTGCTTGTTCTGCTTGTTGCTTTCCATGTCACTTTGTGTGTGTTATTTCATGTGTACATTTTGTGTGTTTTTTTTTTTTTTTTTTTTTTTTTAAGACGACAGGAGGAAATCTTTTATAGACAAATGGAAGCCCGTACTTCCAAATAGTGGCAGAATCCCCAATATGGTATACTGACTAAACCTCTCCTTACTTTTCGCTGTTCCTGTTAAGACCCTACGGTACCACCAGTCAAGGCATTACTTCGCAGAGCAGGAGTGAGTATTATTTACTCATCTATACTTCAGTGTGGATAGCCCTCGCTACTTGCTCATCCCGCCTCAGTTGCTGCATTATTCCAGTGATGATGTCTGCACATATATCCCATGCATACTTTGATGTAAGCATGTATCTTACCACACCTAAGGGAGTTATCGCTTCATGCATGTGTGACCTTAGGAGTCTTCTAGCTTCTTCAAAGCGGACACAGTCCATTAAGACATGTTTTGCATTTTCCACCATATCTGCGCAGTACAGGCAGTGAGGATTCTCAACATGTTTGTATTTGCAGAGATATTCTCTGAAGCATCCATGTCCGCTTAGGAACTGTGTTAGGTGGTAGTTCACTTCACCATGCTTTCTCTGGATCCATGTTTGTATGCACGGGATTAGTGTGTACGTCCATCTGCCTTTGGTAGAAGATTCCCATCTTTCTTGCCACTCTTGTTGGCTACGGCTTCTTATATTTTCTATTTCAGAAATGCTTTCACGTTCTGACTCGTAATTTAAAAGACTTCGTCTGGCTGCAGCCTCTTTAGCTACTATGTCTATGGGCCAGCGTCCTGATATTACGTTTGATGCTTCGTTGGATACTGTTCTGAATGCACTGCACACTCTTAACGATGTCAATCTGTATGCTGCCAAGGTTTCCTTCATGTATGAATTTGTATGCGTCGCAGTTACCCATATTGGTGCAGCATACATTATGATGGATGTATTAACGCTCGCTAACAGCTGCCTTATGGGCTGTCGTAGTCCACCAACGTTTGGCATCAGTCTTGCTAAGGCTGCACCTAATCTAGCCGCTTTATCACTGGAATACTTAAGATGATCCCTGAAGTTTAGCCTATGGTCTAGTAGAACTCCAAGATACTTTATATATGGACTCGATGTGATCGTATGTTCGCCAACCTGAATTTGGATCTTTTCCACTTTTTTCCTGCTGCTCATTAGAACTACTTCTGTCTTATGGTCTGCGAGCTCTAGTCCGGCTACATGCAGCCATTCTTTGACATGCTGAATTGTCACGTTGCAATTTTGCTCAACTTCAGATAGTGTTTTACCAACTACCGTAATAGCAATATCGTCTGCGTATCCAATAATATGCACACCTTCGGGCTTTTGCACTCTCAAGATACCATCGTACATTATGTTCCAAAGAAGCGGTCCGAGAACGGATCCCTGTGGAACGCCTCCGGTTACATGGTACTGCTTAGGACCTTCATCCGTATCATATAGAAGCAGTCTATGCTCAAAGTAGTTCGCGATGATTCGCAGTAGGTAGGCTGGTGTATCGATACTCGTGAGGGCGGTCAGTATGCGCTCCCACCTGGCGGAGTTGAATGCGTTTTTAACGTCAAGCGTTACTACTGCACAGTATTTCTTGTTGCCACCTCTCCATCTTGTTCCTTCTAATGCGCGGCTTGCAATGTTGCATACTTTCTCAATTGCGTCGACTGTACTACGTTTTTTCCTAAAACCGTATTGGTCATCTGATAACGCACTTGTTGCCTCGATGTGGCTCTCTAGCCTTGTGCAGATAATTTTCTCCAAGACTTTTCCTGATGTGTCCAGCATGCACAGGGGCCGATAGGAGGAGGGTTCCTCTGGGGGCTTGTTTCCTTTTGGGATTAGGACTAACCGTTGGCGTTTCCATCTTCTCGGGAAAATACCCTCTCTGAGACATGATGTGTAAAGGTTACTGAAGACTTCTGGTTTCTTGCTTATCAGCATTTTCAACGCTGCATTTGGTATGCCGTCAAGCCCCGGCGTTTTACTGCTTTTGATTGTGGTAGCAGCATTGAGGACTTCGTGACAGGTTACTGGTGGTATGGATGTATCTGCAATATGTGGTTCTCTGTTGAGTGGCTGACGTTCATGTTGAGGGAATAGACCAAGTACTATCATGGCCATTATTTCTGGGCATTTTGGTGCATTTCCTTTACTTCCTTTTATTTTTTTCACGACAATTTGGTACGCACTTCCCCATGGGTTGTTTTGGACTTCGTCTCTTAGTTTGCAGAAAGATTGGCTTTTACATCGGGCTATAGCCTTGCGTAGTTCTTTGCGTTTTGCCTTGAACTCTGTTCTTAGCTGCGGATATTCATTTTTGCCTCTAGCTCTCATCTGTCGTCTACGGTAGTGCAGGCATTGTGCGCGCAACGTAGCTATATCGTCGTTCCACCAGTAGACGGGGGCTTTTCTGTTTCCATTCCTCTGTCGGGGCATAGCGGCGTCACATGCATTCTCTATGGAGGTCATTACGTATTTGGTTTGCTGCTCGGTGTTGCCTTCTATAGCTTCAATACTTTCAGTCATGTATAGGAACACTTCTGTGTCCATTTTGGAAAGTTGCCATCCTTTCTGTTGCGCCTTGCGGATTCTTATTCTTTCATGTCGTGGCACTGTTTCTTTCATGTTGAAGATGATGGCTTGGTGATCGCTGTGGGTATAGAGGTCTGTAACTTTCCAGTCCATTAATCTTGAGAGTGATCGGCTTGTAAACGTGAGATCGATTATTGAGCCAGATCTTCCATTGTGAAAGGTGTGAGCGTCACCGTGGTTGAGGAGCACAAGATCTAGGCAGGCGAGTGCTTCTAAAAGTGCCGAGCCTCTGCTGTTTGTCCTGCTACTACCCCATTCTACTGCCCAGGCATTGAAATCGCCCGCAATGACAAGTGGTGACTTTCCTCGTGCCGCTGTGACAAGGTTATCTAGCATTTGCTCGAACTCTTGATGGCTTAGGCTCGGTGGGGCGTAGCAGCTGAAAAAGTGTAAGCCTTTAACTGTTGCCTCCACGAAACCATCTTGTTGTCGATTGGCTTTTCTCTCAAAAGGCAGGTTGCCGCAGGTCAAAATTGCTGCTTTCCCAGTTCTGTCTTCAGCCCATTTGCCATTATTACTGGGGACTTTATATGGTTCGCTTATTATTGCTAAATCTACGTTTTCTTCTATTGCAGTTTGCGCGAGGATATCTTGTGCTGCTTCACAGTGGTTCAAATTAATTTGAAGGCACTTAATCATCCTATCGTACCTTTTCCCTCACTGCACGTTGGTACGCCTGACACTTAAAGCTACCCGTGGGGTGATCAGATCCGCCTTTACAGTCTGTTGGGCAAATTGCGCATTTGGGTTCTTCCTTGCACGTCTTCGCTAGGTGCCCTTTCTTGCCGCATCTAAGACAGACTCCAGTGCGGTCAACGGTATTGCGACAGTGCTTGGCTACATGTCCATACTCCAGGCACCTAAAGCACCTGGTAGGAGTAGTAAGCTCACGTATCCGGCATATTACCCATCCAACTCTCATTTTCCCAGCTTTTATGAGCGTTTGAGCTGCTTTTGCGGGTAGGCTTATAAGCGCCTTTTGTGTGCCGTTGGGTATAGCTCGCAATGATTTTATTGCGGTCTGCTCTATTTTTCCAAAGCTTGGAAACTGCTCTTCTATTGCACTGCACACCTCGTCTGGTGTAGTGACCTCGTCTAAGTCTAAGCATTCCATGGTTATTTGGTGCGAGAGTGCTCTCACATCGGCTGCATTATGCAGTACCGTCGCCATGTCTGCTCGATGCTTTTCAGTAAGGACATCTGACTTGCCTTTAAGTTCCATCAGCAGTTCACCTTTCGCAGTTTTCCTTATTTTGTTGACGCTTGCTCCAAGCTCTTTGAGCTCTGGCTCGGATTTAAGTTGTTTCAATATATCCGCGTATGTATGATTGCCAGTTTGGGATATAATAATAGCGTCAGGACGCGTAGGTTTCCTCTTCTGGTACCTCCTCTTTTTTGTAGAGATTTTTTCGGGGGGATCTTTTCCAGGGTTGATTTTTTTTCCCTGGTACTCCTTTCCGACCCTTATCCATTTTCTTTCCGGTTGGCGTATCAGCTGTGGACTTTTTGGTGTATCGCCTAGTGTGTCGACTGGCATTTCAGTTGGTGTGTCGACGTTTCTGGCCTTCGGCGGTATCTTCCTGTTTTTTTTTGCAGTTGGCAATATGTCTTCTGTTTCACGCTGTCTTTTATTCTCTCGAGCTTTTTGAGGTGTAGAGGCAGGTGAAGTCTGCGTAGTTTTGCAAGAAGAGTTGTCTTGGCGCATTATTGCTTCTGCTTTTTGACTCATTGCTCGTTTGTGTAGTATGCCGATATTACAAACTAGATCCCTCATCGCTTGGTTTACATGATGCTGATTTCCCATCAGTCCAGTAAGCTCCGCTATTTTGGTTCCAAGGCTCTTGAGGGGGTCCTCTTCTTGATCACAGTTTTTAAGGTCCCTTTGTCTCGACGGTGTTACCTTCTGCGAACCTAGGTATCCGTCCTGTTGGCTGCTTTGTAGTGGCGCTGTTTTTGGAGGTGCCATTTCGTTTGTACATGCACGTGCTGGGGCGCGTGGTGGTGATCTGTGTACTTTATTTTTCTTTGCGAATGGATCTCCCGCTGATATTTCGGTAGGTGTTATTGGGCCTACTAAAAATGATTTGCTTGTATTATCTGCGGCCAAGCTAGCCGCCGCCGTTGTTGTTGTTTTTGATGAATTCATGGCTTTTGGGTCCCCACTCAAAGCCGCTATCGGTGTTCGGATGTGTAGTCACCAAGAGATCTCATGGTTATCTTTGCAAGCAGTGAGGCCATGCGAGGGTTGACACAAGCCCTTATGGGGCCATGCGTTCAGGGCCAGATCGGTGCTAAACAGGGAAAATTGCATCTGTACCTACACCACCGACTTAACGGTGACGAAACACAGAACGTACTTTGAGTCCTGCCAGGGTTTTAACGGGACGGAGGCGCATGTGGCATTAGCCTGAAAGCCATTTCGACAGGATTTCACTCCTGCTTACTCAGGTAACAGAATACCACATCCGTCAGCCCTTGAAGCGTTCTTCACAAATATATGATCCAGTATGCCATAATTAAGACTTTACTGGGCTCGGTCTTAATGCGAACTTTTGTTAGGGTGTCCATCCCTTTACAAGCTGCCGCCCCTCTGGAGTCAGACGCAGACCAAGAAGCCGCCCAATCTGGGACAGACGCTCTTGGGTTTGATGGTTCTGTTTGGTCCGCGGGTGGTATTTGATTTCCCACCTACCCTGCATATACATGCCGAGCTTTCCCCTATCCGCCACCCTGGGGACGCGCACTGTAGGGATGCATAACCCCCCCCAGTGTACATTTGTGTGTGTGTGTGTGTGTGTGTGTGTGTGCTTTGTGTGTGGCAAAATTGCTGGGCTGTTTTCCCTCCTACTTCGCCGGGGTTTCGACGGTTATCTCTACCTGCCCGTTTCTGGAAATCATTATACGGTACCATGTACCCTGGATAAACCTGCGTCGGGAAATTCGTCTTCTCTGCCCTGAACTCTCTTGGAGCATCTGCACTTCTGCTTGTAGTGCCTCTTCGACTGTCTCGGCTCTGTCTGAATCTCGTGGGTTTGGGTCGTGGCTGAAGTCTGCCGTTTCTTGTCTCCCGTCTTCTGGATCGTTGTCAGCCCCATGTTTACTATCAGGATCCGGTGCGGTCTGAGTGTTGCTTAGGTCTACAGCCGTTTCTTCTAGCTCGCCTTCTGGGTTATTGTCAGCCCCCTCGGCTATTGGCTCGTTGCCGCGCGTGTGGCCCACGTCCTCCTCTAAACATTCCCAGAGCTCTGTGTTGAGGGATATGGTGTCGCCTTGGTCGGAGTCTAGCAAATAATTCGCCAGGAGCTCTTCCGTTTGTGGTGAGAGACATATGGGAGCTGGTTCGGATGATACGTTAGCTTCTTCAGTTGCTGTCTGGGTGCCTTGATTGTTGGCAAACGTGGGGCTCGTTTGTGTCGAGCGGTTTGTCCTGGGTGAGTCTCGGGAATGGCTCTTGGTGCCGGGAACCAATTTTGGTGGCTTCTCTGTGGCGTATCTTCTCTCGGGTGTTTCGTCGTCAACTTGCGGGGTGATGTGGTCATTATCGCCGCCCTCTGCCTCCTGCTCCATTGGTTCCCATGTCAAATACTGTAGTGTAGGTGATGGCGGGAATTCTACCCATGGTTCGTCGTCGGCAGGTCCCGTCTGCTCTGGGTCCCGTATGGTCATGGTTGCTCGAAACTGTAGCACGTATTGGGTCCATCCTTGCCCACTGAATTGGTCTCTCAGAACTTGGGTAGTCAACCAGCGGCCGCGGCGTGGCACGTAGTCTTCGTCTTCCTCGCTAGCATATATGGGTTCTTCGCCAGGTTCCTTGAGATCCGCCTCACTGCCGCTGCTGACCGTGGCGTTTTCAGCGTCCTCATCTTTCTCATGCTCATCGAAACTGGGTATTCCCATCTCTTCTGGCTCGAATAGTTGGCCGATATCGCTGCCTTCGTCGGTTTCTTACTCGATATTGTTGTTGGTGTTGTTGTTGTTGTTAGGTAGTTCAACTTCCTCCAGTTCAAATAACTGGCCTATGTCGCTGTCTTCATCGCTTTTCTCCTCATTAACATTGTTGATGTTGTCATTGTTGTTTTCCTCGTGATCAGTATTATCTCCAGTGGCAACATCCTGGTTTCGTGCTGCGAATCGTACTCGGCGGTAGCCGGCTGGCTCGTTTTCAAAGTGGGCATGGCTATCGTCTGGCTCTTTTTCGTCGTTGGCCACGGCTTGGCTGGATAGGTCTGGGCCTGCGAAACGGACTCGGCGATAAGATGTGGACGTCGATGGCCCCTGCTGATTGTCTCGGGAGTAACGGTATTTCATGTTGGGTGGGTCATGGCTGCACCCGGGTCCATTGTTCATAGCATCTGCTGCTTTGGTTGATCCTCCTGCACCGCTGTAGTCGTTCATTCCTGTCGTCATCCGATGTAGGCGCACGCGTGGGTACTTTTGAGCTGGCTCATCTACCCTCTCCTTCCAGGTGGGGCTTAGCCGTCGTGTTCGAGGCTGTCTTCGCTGTTCTTCTAAGAGTATTGCACGGAATCTCTCTCTCGCTTCCTCCAACTTCTTATCCATATTAATACGTGCTGCTTCCTTAATGCTTAATAATCGACTGAAATACGTGAGCTCTGCTTGGCTGTATTTAATAAATGTTGGTGGCTATACATGTAGTGAACCGCGCTCAATGACGGCAAATAAGAAATGATTGTAATTGCTGGTAAGCCGTCATATGATGTTGCTAATTGGATTGTACTCAATTTGTGGGGAAGTTTTAAATTTAAAATAACTGCACCTGGTAGCTCAAAATTAATTTATTTGGCTTATTGACATACACCCAGAAAATGTGACGTTTGTTCTTGGAGTGGTCTCCAGATTTTCACGTTGGTTGCTTGGTGTTGGTGTTTGGCTATAACTTTCAATTGTTGGGTCTTCAACTGAGTGGTATATTTTTAATTCACCCAGGTGGGCCGCTCGCGATCGCATCTCTCCAGTTTTCTTGATGCGGACTATTACTGGGGACAGAAATGACTCTACTTTATAAGGGCCGTTAAAACGCGGTGCCAGTTTGGCTGCGAACTTGTCAATCGCCTTTGACAATGGGTGCTGTTTCACCCATACTAGTTGCCCTATTTCTGGCTTCCATTGCCTACGTCGAAGATTGTAGTGGCGGGCCTGCGATTGTGCTGCTTGCTCCATTTTTCTTCGGACAATCTTAAAAACTTCTTGCAGTCGTTCTGCCCGCTCGCTTGCTGAAATGACTTCTTAACCTGTCCCTGTAACATTTTCGTCGAAGAGGGCGCTGGGGAGTCGAGGCTCCCGTCCTTGTACGATGAACGCTGGGCTATATCCTAATGTCCCATGCATTCTGTTGCTCCGCGGTATACTGAGAATCATTGTCTTTATGGTTCGGTTGGTGCGCTCAGTGGGGTTTTCCTGAGGGGTATAGGGTGCAGTATACCTTTGCTGCACACCGAGTTCTTTTAAAAAATATTGGAAATTCTTGCTGGTGAACTGGACTCCATTGTCCGTAATCAATATCTTAGGCGTCCCAAATCTCGCCAGCACGCGTTCACGAAAAGCTTTAATGAGCTGCTCGGTGGTGTCTTTACGGAGTGGCATCATTTCCATCCACTTTGAGAATTTGTCCACAAACCCTATAAGCATAGTGTTGCCATGTTTCGGTCTGGGTAGTGGTCCCACAAAGTCTGCGCAGACTGTGGACCAAGGTTCTTCGGCTAGGTGGGTCAGCATTTCGCCGGCCGGGCGCTGTTGGCTGTCCTTGTAACGTTGACATACCTTGCATCCTCTCACATACTGGCTTATGTGCCGGAACATCCCTGGCCAGTAATATCTATTTCCCACTCTAGCTATCGTCTTCCGGATGCCTAGGTGGCCTGCAGTAATTTGGCACGCACAACTTCCATGGCGTGCAATCTTCGTCGCCGACAGTTCTATTAAAGTGTCGATACAATCTTCCGCTTTCGATAGTATATTCTGGAAACTTCTCCGGATTTAACTTCACTTCGCTGACACGTCTCTTATACCAGGTGCCTTAATTTTTGTCGCGCTGTTCTATGGCACAGCCGCGTACCACTTCCTCTGGTTGTCTAGACAGCGCGTCGGCAACCACATTTCGCTTTCCCTTGCGATACTGAACGTCATAGGTGTACTGTTGTAGTTAAAGTGTCCACCTTGCGATACTGCCGGACGGGCTCTGAATGGAGTTCAACCATTTAAGTGTGAGGTGATCCCTGATTACCGTGAACGCGTAACCCTCCAGATAGGGTCTCATTTGCCGTATTGCTCATACGATGACCAGGCATTCTTTCTCGGTGGCTGTATAATTGATTTCGGCCTTATTCAAGTGTCGGCTGGCATATGCTATTACTCTTTCTGATCCATCTTTACTTTGGGTTAGCACTGCTCCGAGGCCATAGTCACACGCATCGGTCTGAAGCTCGAATCGCTGATTGAAAATCGGACAGGCTAGGATGGGTGCTTCGGTGAAATTTCGTTTCAGTTCCTCGAATGACTGTTGTTCTTGTTCCCACTTGAAATGCTTTCCTTTCTTCAGCAGGGAGGTTAGCGGATGGACAATTTTCGAGAACTCGGGAACAAAACGTCTGTACCATGATGCGATACCAAGACATCGACGGAGTTCTCTCACGTTTTCTGGCACGTCTTGAAGAACTCAAATTTTTTTGGGATTTATGCGTAAGTTTTCTTCGTGTAGTCGTCTGAATACTTCTGCTAAATTTTCCATGTGCTGCTGTAGTGTGGTTTTGGTGCTGATGATGTCGTCGAGATACGCAAACGCATGGGGTTCTAGGTCGGCACCGATGACCCGGTCTAGAGCTCGCTGAAATGGCATCACGCGCCATTGGAAGAGTCCTCTGCCTGGAACTGTGAAGGCTGTATATTCTTTGCTGCTTTCTTCCATGGGTATTTGCCAGTACCCGTTCTTTAGGTCGATGCTACTTATGAATTTTGCATTCCTCAGTCGATCAAGGATGTGATGAATCCTAGGAAGAGGATAGGCGTCTGGAATTGATCGAGCGTTTAGTTGTCGATAATCGATGCATAGTCGTCACCGACCCGTTTTCTTCTTTACTAGGACTATGGGTGCGCTGTGAGGACTCCAGGATGGCTCGATGCAGTCCTTTGCAAGTAGTTCGTCGATCTCAGCATCAATTATCTTTTGCATTGTCGGATTCTTCGGGAAATATCTCTGCTTTATCGGACGTTCGTCGCGCATGGCGATGCGGTGTGCCGTTATATTGGATGTGCCCTGTATGTCCTCGAAACTCTTCAGCTCTTCCTGAAGGAAATTATCGAGGTCGACCTTCTTGCCCTTGATGCTTTCTTGCCAGTTGATAATGCAGGTGTCACTGCACTTGATGCTTTCTTGCCAGTTGATAACGCAGGTGTCGCTGCCCTTTGTGACCTTTTCCTTCTTGTAGACACCATTCGTGGCGCCATTGTTGCGGCAGTTGATAACGCAGGTGCTGCTGCGATGGCAGTTGGTGACGCAGGTGCTGCTTCAACGGCAGTTGGCGACGCAGGTGCTGCTGCAACGGCAGTTGGTGACGCAGGTGCTGCTGCGACGGCAGTTGGTGACGCAGGTGCTGCTGCAACGGCAGTTGGTGACGCAGGTGCTGCTGCGACCCGGTGGATGGCTTCCACTTTCGTATTTCTGGTTGGTGTAGCTCGTAATTCAAGAGAAAAATCTCCACAACAGATCGTCGTTCCGATGCCAGATAGGAAGTCCAACCCTAGAATTAGGTCATCCAACACCTCTGGGAGGATCAAAATCGTTGCACGATAACTATGTTTTCCTAATGAGACTTTTGTTTTAAGTGCCTCGGTACTCTTCTGGGCCCTTCCATCAGCTAAGCAGACTTGCGTGGTGGTGGCAATGGTGTTGTTGTGATTTCGTAACTTGTCGGCATAATACTTGCTATTAAAGCTACGCGTTGCACCCGTGTCCAGTGTAGCTTGCATCCATACGTCATCGAGCGCTACAGTGGCAATGATGCGACCTCCGTCGACTCGCAGGTCATCTAGTGGTGTAGAGGACTGGCATAATCGGGTACCCGTTCTTCTCGACGTAGAACAGGCCCTTGACCGTTTCCCTGACTCTGACGGCAGCAATCAAATGTGCGAATATCTTTTCAACCGCAGTCCCAACAGAAATGTACTACAGGCCCCTGTCAATTTCGCGCCAAATGCCCACTCTGTCCGCAGCGTCGGCAGGCTGTGCGCGGATCAATGAAAGTATTTGGACCTTGCAAACTTCGCCTCTGTTGCTCCTCTAATCTTCTGGGCTCCGGCCAATTCTGTGTTGCACCTGGCCTCTCAAGATTCTCAAAATCTCCTGCCATACTAATCAGTTCGTCCAGATTCGAAAAATCCCTTCGTTTTACGTATAATTGTAATTCGTCGCTACTGTTTCGATATATCCTTTTCAATTTTCGTCGTTCGTCTAAGTTAGCGTGGCGCATCACGTTTTGTATCGCTAACACGAAATCCTTGAAACTTTCGCCAGGAAGCTGGTGGCGGCAGCGAATGTCATCTTCTAATGTCTCGAAAAATCTTGTTGGCAAGAAGAACTATAGAAAATCGGCCTTAAAACTTCTCCAGTCCCTCCAGTGACCGTTATTATTCATTAGCCAACAGAGTGCTCTATCTTGTAGAAATTGAGGCATGGCCCTCGGCAAGAGGTTGTCATCTATATTATAGACTTCCGCAAGCTCTTCAACTCGTTCCACGAACGCCAGTGGGTCTCCTTCACCCGGGTATCTTACCGACCATTTCTTTATTCTGTCGATGATATCTCCATAGCCTATTGTCCTCCGCGTGTCTCTCGGTGCCTCTGAATGCACTGCTGGTTGTATTCGGTACCCTGGTACCCTCTCTATAAATGGTGATCGTGTTACTTCATTAACATTTGTGACAGCCACTTCGGGCGGCGGCCCCGAAACTGTTATTGAAGGCGGCACGTTCGGATCCATGGTTGAAGGTACTCCTGGTGAGCTTCCTCGCATGTGTTTCATCTCTAATTCTGCCAGCCGCTGCTCCTGCTCCTGTTTTAGCACATCCTCGTTAACAAGCGCTGCATATCGCTTCCTTAACTCCTCTACCGAGCCCTCGGGGTCAAAACCAAATTCATCCGCATAAC
Organism: Coremacera marginata; assembly: GCA_914767935.1. Taxonomy (NCBI): domain Eukaryota; kingdom Metazoa; phylum Arthropoda; class Insecta; order Diptera; family Sciomyzidae; genus Coremacera; species Coremacera marginata. The sequence goes on from OU612043.1 coordinate 124,825,117, forward strand.
TGAGAAGGTCTTCGCGTCTCAGTGAATAGATCCAGGAAATCTTCACCATGATTCTTGCGTTTTAAATGTTTTGCAAAAATTTTTTATTTTTTCTTTCACCTTTTCCTCCACAATATGCTCTTCGTGTATAGTTCTTCACTAAGCTGGATTTTCTTCAATGTTCAATTTTCTTTAATAAATCTTTTCCTGATGATAACATTCTTCATTCCTTAGTTTTAAATTCCTCTTATTTTTTTATTTTCTTTTTTTTTAAATCTTTGTATACTTGTATATTTTCATATATTTTTTTTTTCATTCATAATTAATTTGTCTTTAATATTTTTTTTTTTTTAATTGTTTCGTGTCCACATTCAGTTAATTTTTTTTTATAAAATTTAGTCACACAGTTTTATAATTTAACTATATTATGCGCGTCCCTGCTCGGGCGCCATGTAACGAAGCTCCCGGTCTTCCAGGTCTATAGCTGAGGAAAGCTCGTCGTGATTCCAGGATTCGTAACAAAATTTATAGAAATAAAAGACGCGATAATATAGTTTAATTGTTTTATTTTTGGTTCTTTAGGCCACATTCCTTAAGTTCACTTAAGATGGTGAGGAAACAAACTATGGTGTGTCTGATGTGGTAACTTTTACTTCGTCTGTGACTTCTTGGTGGTTGTGGCTTGTAATGCCGTTAGTCCTGGTCTCTTTGCTAACTACTAGCTCAAGTTTACCTACTAGAGTTACAACTAAACTTGCTAATAGATTTAAGTTTCCCTGCTTAAAGTGGTGGACTTGGCGGCCACAATTAAATCCACTGATAAATCTAGTTTAGCCTGCTTAAAGTGGCGGACCTGACGGCCACAACTAAATCCACTGATAAGTTCAATCTTTCTATATAACGTGGAGAACCTGACGGCCACAACCTAGTCCATGGCTAGTCTAAGAGATTTCCTGCTTAAAGTGGCGGATCTGACGGCCACAATTAATCCACTGATAAGTTCATTCATTCTATATAACGTGGAGAACCTGACGGCCACAACCTAGTCCACGGCTCGTCTAAGAGATTTCCTGCTTAAATTGGCGGACCTGACTGCCACAACTGAGTCCACTAATAAATCAAATCTAGCCTCCTTAAAGTGGCGGACCTGACGGCCACAACTAAGTCCACTGATAAATTCAATATTTTCTACTTATGCACTCTCGTCCTTGTCTAGCCACAACTTACCCACATACCGTGTCGCTGCTGGCTCCTTTAATATTGTCCTTCTCGCCTTGGTGTCTTCTTGACACAACCAACTCTTATCCTTTTCCTTTGCTTGCTATGCTTACGTGTTACCTCCGTGGTCCGTCAGCAAAATCAGCTATCTGCAGCACACTCGACTGCTCGCTTTCGTGGTCCGTCAGCAACTCTTCATCAATTTGCAAACCAACCTCTAGCTATACTGTTGTCTACTGCACTTCTTCTTCTTTCTGCTTTTGAGTGTTGTTGCTCTTGTGTCTGTGGTTGTGTGCGTTGGTTGCCTCTCATTGTTAATACCAAACTGGTTTTCTTCTCTTTCTTAATATCACTTGCCTCTTTGCTGTTTGTTGCTCTGAATTTAAGTGCTGTTGTTTGTTACACTCACAACCATATACTTAAATGTCATGATACAATTATAAGGTAGGCTCACATTTAAATGGCTGCACAAACAACAAGTTTTGCAACAACAAAGCTGTGAGAACGCCAAACGTCAAATGATAAAGGCAACAACAAAAATAAGAAAACTAAAATTCGACCAGCCGATGTTGACATACAGCTTACTTTTTTCTCCAACTTGAGCCTACCTTATAATACTGCCATGCTTATTTGTTAACTATTCATTTATGTTGGCACAGGGTGCTTTCTTAAAGTCTAATTATAAAATAACATTACCTCACATGTTACTAATTCATTCAGTTTAATAAAAAAGTTATAATGAAAATTAAATGCAATTTTAAAGTAACATTTTACTTATTTAAAATTCAATTATAAATAGAAATAATAAAATAAATATGTTTATTGCGTTTTCCTATATATATATGTGTGCACTGCCCCATGGGTTGTTTTGGACTTCGTCTCTTAGTTTGCAGAAAGATTGGCTTTTACATCGGGCTATAGCCTTGCGTAGTTCTTTGCGTTTTGCTTTGAACTCTGTTCTTAGCTGCGGATATTCATTTCTGCCTCTAGCTCTCATCTGTCGTCTACGGTATTGCAGGCATTGTGCGCGCAACGTAGCTATATCGTCGTTCCACCAGTAGACGGGGGCTTTTCTGTTTCCATTCCTCTGTCGGGGCATAGCGGCGTCACATGCATTCTCTATGGAGGTCATTACGTATTTGGTTTGCTGCTCGGTGTTGCCTTCTATAGCTTCAATACTTTCAGTCATGTATAGGAACACTTCTGTGTCCATTTTGGAAAGTTGCCATCCTTTCTGTTGCGCCTTGCGGATTCTTATTCTTTCATGTCGTGGCACTGTTTCTGTCATGTTGAAGATGATGGCTTTGTGATCGCTGTGGGTATAGAGGTCTGTAACTTTCCAGTCCATTAATCTTTAGAGTGATCGGCTTGTAAACGTGAGATCGATTATTGAGCCAGATCTTCCATTGTGAAAGGTGTGAGCGTCACCGTGGTTGAGGAGCACAAGATCTAGGCAGGCGAGTGCTTCTAAAAGTGCCGAGCCTCTGCTGTTCGTCCTGCTGCTACCCCATTCTACTGCCCAGGCATTGAAATCGCCCGCAATGACAAGTGGTGACTTTCCTCGTGCTGCTAAAAACACCTCCCTACCAGGTCCGTAAATCCCCCGGGACCACCTATCGGTATTGCTTCGGAAGGCGGACAGAGCATCTATCTCTCACTAGTCATCTGTCGTTAGTGTTTGTCACTAATTCTATTTAGCCCCTTCTAATTCCGTGTAGGATTAAATTGCACTCTAGTACAGAAACCCATACTGATCTAATCTACACTGGCCTATTTTCGTTTTCTATTCTATGTGACATCTTATCAGCGCGTACTTTTTGCATAATGCGCGTGATTATGCTGCTTACTGTGTCCCATGCTTCTGGCGATGTCATCATATATTGAACTATCTCCGAAGGACTTGTATCTTGGGTGCTGTTATGTAGTTCTTCAATATCTTCTTCGAAGCGTGTGCACTCGGTTACTACATGTCTTGCATTCTCGGCTTTGTTGTTGCAGTATAGGCACAATACGCTATTCACGTGTCTGTATTTATGCAGGTACTCTCGGAAACAGCCATGTCCGGAGAGCCATTGCATCGTATGGTGGTTTACCTCACCATGCCGCCTAGTAGTCCATGCTCTAATGCTAGGGATCAGTTCATAGGTCCATCTTCCTTTTGTTGACCGTTCCCATCGTTCTTGCCACTCTCTTATGCTGTTTTCGCGGATCCCTGCTATTTCTCTCCTGGTTGTTGCCTTCCGTAGAGCTGCTGCTTCTTTTGCTGCAATTTCAACCGGCATTCTTCCAGCAATAACATTGACCGCGTCATCAGATACTGTTCGGAAGGCTCTACATACTCTGAGCGAGGTCAGTCTGTGCGCTGTGTTAGCTTCCCTCATGTAGGATCTCTGGGCTGTTGCTGCTGCCCACACTGGTGCTGCGTACATTAAGATTGATGTGCTGACCATTGCCAGCAATTTCATGCTTTGTTGTTTGGGGCCTCCAGTGTTTGGCATGAGTCTAGATAAGGCTCCACTCACTTTCACTGCCTTTCCACCAGCATAGTGCAGGTGGTCCCTTAAATTTAAGCGGTGATCTAGTAAGACGCCGAGGTACTTTACGTGTGGGCTGGAAGTTATCACGTGCCCTCCCACTCGTATTTCCAGTCTCTCTATTTTTCTGCGACTACTTATTAGTACTGCTTCTGTCTTGTGGTCGGCCAGTTCTAACCCAGTACGCTCTAGCCACGTCTTTACGTCCGCAATTGTCTTGCTGCATTTGCTAGCAATAGCTTCTAGCCTCTTTGCCACCACCTATTATATCCTATCCGTATTCTATTATGTCTACGCCAGTCTGTTTTTGAATTTTCAGAACCCCATCATACATGGCATTCCACAATAGGGGCCTTAGCACAGATCCTTGGGGTACTCCTCCTGTGACCGCGTATTGTTTCACACCTTCGCTAGTGTCGTATACCAATGTCCTATTTTCGAAGTAGCTAGCCACAGCTTGGAGCAGATAGTCTGGGGCTTGTAGTTCGCATAGTGCCTTAGTTATTTGGTTCCAGTCGGCGGAGTTAAACGCATTCTTGACGTCTAGAGTAACAACGGCGCAGTATTGTTTAGCTCCCTCTAGCCATCGCGTTCCTTCCACAGCTTTCCGCGCGATCTTGCATACCTCTTCTATGGCATTTACCGTTGACCTCTTTGGTCTAAAGCCGTACTGCTTATGCGATAGGCCGCTTGTTCCTTCTGTAAAGTTCTCCAACCGCCTTACAATAATTCGTTCGAGCACTTTTCCCATCGTGTCCAGCATACACAGAGGTCGATATTATGATGGTTCCTCCAGCGTCTTGTCTCCTTTGGGTATTAGCACTAACCGTTGCTTTTTCCACCGACTTGGAAAAGTTCCTTCTTGGAGGCAGGTTGTGTACATCTGACAAAAGAAATTTGGTGCCTTGAGCATTGCAGTTTTAAGAACTTTATTTGGAATGCCATCCAAGCCTGGTGCTTTCTCTGCTCTAATTCTTTTTGCTGCTTCAAGTAGTTCGCTGGTGTTGACGGGTGGAACTTCATTCTCATCTAAGTGCAGTTCTCGAGGCAATATGTGTGGGTCCCTTACTGGAAACAGGCCCGCCACTATATTTCCCATAATTTTTGGGCGTGTTGGAGCTTTCCCACCAGCCGCTTTCATTTTATTGAAGACTATTTTATAGGCACTTCCCCATGGATTGTGTTCCAGGTCATTGATGAGTTCGGAAAAGGCTTGGGTTTTGCTTTTTTGGATCGCGTTGTGCAGCTCCCTTCTTTTAGCTTTAAAGTCATGTTGCAGTTGACTATGGTTGTCTTGCCTTCTTCCTCTAGCTCTCAGCTGCCTCCTTCTGTGCTTATGGCATTCTTTCCGGAGCGAAGCTATTTCAGCATTCCACCAATAAACGGGTGCTCTTCCGTTGCCGTTTCCTGATCTTGGCATTGTTGCATCACACAAGTCGGTCATGAACATTGCTGCTTGGTTTGCCCTTGCCTCTGCGTCTCCTTCGGTGTTTCCGATGCTTTCTAGCATGTATTCTAGCATGTCTTCGTCGAGGTGTCTAATTTTCCAGCCTTGCTTTTGCGCTTTTGGGTGTATTTTTAATCTTCTTCGACTTGTTTGCTGCCGAGCTTCAAAAATCATAGCGTTGTGGTCACTGTGGGTGTAGATGTCCGAAACGCTCCAATGAATTACTCGGGCTAGTGCGCTGCTGGAGAAAGTTAGGTCGATTATCGATTTAGCTGTTCCTTTGATGTAGGTGGGATTTGTTCCTTTATTAAGTAATACCAAATCAAGTTCTGCTATGGACTCAAGAAGCATTATCCCTCTTCTATTTGTTTTTGTGCTGCCCCATTCAACTGACCAGGCATTAAAGTCACCGGCTATTATGATTGGCACTTTCCCTCTGGCATCTGCTACCAGTCGGTCCAAAATTGCTTGATATTCTCCAGGATTTAAGCTCGGGGGCACATAGCAGCTGTATAGGTGCAGACCGTCTATTTTTGCGTATGAAAAATATTCGTGATGGCCGCTGCCCTTTATTTCGAAAGGTACGGATCCGCTTATCCAGATAGCAGCTTTCTTAGTTTTGTCTTCTGTGTATAGACAGCTGTTTGTTGGCTTTTTATAGGGTTCGCTAATGAACGCAATGTCTATCTCCTGCTCTATAATTGTTTTCTTAAGGAGGTCTTGGGCAGCCTCGCAGTGGTTAAGGTTTAGTTGTATGCACCTAAACATTCCCCGTCATAGCTTTCCTCATTGCCTTCTTGAACTGTGGGCACTTAAAGCTTCCAGTTTGGTGCTTATTTCCACCCGGTGTTTCCGGCTCACATATGGCGCATTTCATAGGTGCTTTACATGTCTTGGCTGTGTGTCCTTTCTCAGCACATCTGTAACATACATCTGTTCGGTCTGTTTCGCTTTTACACTGTCTAGATACGTGTCCAAAGTCTAGGCACCGGAAACATCTTGTTGGGCTGATGCGCACGCGTACTCTACACCTTACCCATCCCACTCGGACATGAGTGGCTTTGATAACAGTTTTTGCTACTCTTGCCGGAAGACCTATCGTTGCTGTTTGTGTACCCTCTCGTGTCGCTCGTAAGGATTTTATTGCACTACAGTCTACTCTGCCGATTTCTGGAAATTGTTTTTCGAGGGCGGCGACAATTTCATCGGGTGTTGTAACTTCATCGATGTCAAGACACTCGATGACTGTTTCTTGGCATAGCATTCGAACATTAGCCGATCCCTGCAGGGCTTTCTCCGCTTCTTCTTTAAGGCTACACGTTTTGGGATCTGACCTGCCTTTTAGCTCTAGCATTAGTTCGCCTTTCGCCGTCCTTTTAATTTTTTTAATATTTTCGCCGAGCTGCTGCAATTCGGGTTTTGCCTTCATCATCTTCAGCATGTCAGCATAGGTCAAATCACCTGTTTCAGTGATAACAATAGCGTCAGGGCGTAGTGGCTTACGTTTCTCAGTTCAAAAGCCTCTCTCTCTGCGGTTTTTCGCCGGCTCCGGTTTGCCCTTTGGTCGTCTTTTTTTTTTAACCGTTTTCCACTCAGATTTGGACTGCTGCTCTTGAGCTGCTTCCGTGTTTGGTATTTCACCCGCCTGTTGTGATACTCCAGGATGAGTTGGTTCGTCGTCTTTCGTTTTTCCCTGGGATTTTTTATTTCCGTCTTTTCTTTTCGCCTCTTTCGTTAGACGTACGGGAGGTGAGGTTTGGGAGCTCTGGTTCACCTTTAACTTGACGTTTTCTCCTTCCTCGTGCAATGCTTCTGTAATTTCCGTGTTAGTTTTTACCAGGTTCGGAATTTTCTCGCTTGTACCCTGGCTTGCTTTCAGCCTTTCTGCCTCGATTGTTTCTCTGATCGGAGGTGAGGTCTGTGAGCTCTGGCTAACTTTCATGGGGTTCTCATGGCCATTTCTGAATATCTGCTCTGCCTGTTTATGGAGTTTGGCTATATCTCCTATGAGATCCCTCATGGCCTGGTGTATTGACCTGCGGTCGACTAGCATGTCCACGAGTTTTTTGATCTTGATTCCAAGATTCCGGAGAGCCTGCTCTTTTCTTTGGCTTCTATCTAGCGCCTCTTCCGCCGTCGCCATTAACTCCTGGGTTTGTGGCGGGGTTCGCAGCATTCTGGAGCTCCTATTAAATGGTTGCTCGACGTTATTTTCTTCACTTTCTACATCGTTTCCTTGTTTTTGTTTGGTTGTGCTCATTTTTTGGGTTGGTCGCCGGCCCGGGCTTTACAGCCAAGGAGGTTGCAACCTATATTGTTTGTGAGGAAAAAATGTCGCCCGCAGTATAGCCTCCTGCTGCGGGAAGGCCACAGTTACTCTCTGAGGCGAGGCGGCCAGGTATCAGAGAGGCTCCGTTAGCGGTGCTATATTGTTGTTATCCCTAGCACCATTCAGACCTTGGCACGGGTCGCATAATACCTTGTCTTTGGGATACCCTTGTAGGGGTGGTACAGCTGCTCCATCTAGGAGAACAGACGCTGACCAGAAAGCCGCTCATTGTGAGTCAGACGCGCCAGGGTTTACTGTTAACTAGGGTCCGCGGGTTCGTTACGCCCGAAGGATTTGTTCGAAATAAGTGGATCCCCCCTGCGGACAAGTAGCCGCCCAATCTGGGACACACGCTCTTGGTTTAGATGATTCTGTTTGGTCCGCGGGTGGTATTTTATTTCCCACCTACCCTGCATATATATGCCGAGCTTTCCCCTATCCGCCACCCTGGGGACGCGCACTGTAGGGATGCAGAACCCCCCAGTGTGTGTGTGTGTGTGTGTGTTTGTGTTTTTTTTTTTTTTTTTTAAGACGACAGGAGGGAATCTTTTATAGATAAATGGAAGCCCGTACTTCCAAATAGTGTCAGAATCCCCAATATGGTATACTGACTAAACCTCTCCTTACTTTTCGCTGTTCCTGTTAAGACCCTACGGTACCACCAGTCAAGGCATTACTTCGCAGAGCAGGAGTGAGTATTATTTACTCATCTATACTTCAGTGTGGATAGCCCTCGCTACTTGCTCATCCCGCCTCAGTTGCTGCATTATTCCAGTGATGATGTCTGCACATATATCCCATGCATACTTTGATGTAAGCATGTATCTTACCACACCTAAGGGAGTTATCGCTTCATGCATGTGTGACCTTAGGAGTCTTCTAGCTTCTTCAAAGCGGACACAGTCCATTAAGACATGTTTTGCATTTTCCACCATATCTGCGCAGTACAGGCAGTGAGGATTCTCAACATGTTTGTATTTGCAGAGATATTCTCTGAAGCATCCATGTCCGCTTAGGAACTGTGTTAGGTGGTAGTTCACTTCACCATGCTTTCTCTGGATCCATGTTTGTATGCACGGGATTAGTGTGTACGTCCATCTGCCTTTGGTAGAAGATTCCCATCTATCTTGCCACTCTTGTTGGCTACGGCTTCTTATATTTTCCACTTCAGAAATGCTTTCACGTTCTGACTCGTAATTTAAAAGACTTCGTCTGGCTGCAGCCTCTTTAGCTACTATGTCTATGGGCCAGCGTCCTGATATTACGTTCGATGCTTCGTTGGATACTGTTCTGAATGCACTGCATACTCTTAACGATGTCAATCTGTATGCTGCCAAGGTTTCCTTCATGTATGAATTTGTATGCGTCGCAGTTACCCATATTGGTGCGGCATACATTATGATGGATGTATTAACGCTCGCTAACAGCTGCCTTATGGGCTGTCGCGGTCCACCAACGTTTGGCATCAGTCTTGCTAAGGCTGCACCTAATCTAGCCGCTTTATCACTGGAATACTTAAGATGATCCCTGAAGTTTAGCCTATGGTCTAGTAGAATTCCAAGATACTTTATATATGGACTCGATGTGATCGTATGTTCGCCAACCTGAATTTGGATCTTTTCCACTTTTTTCCTGCTGCTCATTAGAACTACTTCTGTCTTATGATCTGCGAGCTCTAGTCCGGCTACATGCAGCCATTCTTTGACATGCTGAATTGTCACGTTACAATTTTGCTCAACTTCAGATAGTGTTTTACCAACTACCGTAATAGCAATATCGTCTGCGTATCCAATAATATGCACACCTTCGGGCTTTTGCACTCTCAAGATACCATCGTACATTATGTTCCAAAGAAGCGGTCCGAGAACGGATCCCTGTGGTACGCCTCCGGTTACATGGTACTGCTTAGGACCTTCATCCGTATCATATAGAAGCAGTCTATGCTCAAAGTAGTTCGCGATGATTCGCAGTAGGTAGGCTGGTGTATCGATACTCGTGAGGGCGGTCAGTATGCGCTCCCACCAGGCGGAGTTGAATGCGTTTTTAACGTCAAGCGTTACTACTGCACAGTATTTCTTGTTGCCACCTCTCCATCTTGTTCCTTCTAATGCGCGGCTTGCAATGTTGCATACTTTCTCAATTGCGTCGACTGTACTACGTTTTTTCCTAAAACCGTATTGGTCATCTGATAACGCACTTGTTGCCTCGATGTGGCTGTCTAGCCTTGTGCAGATAATTTTCTCCAAGACTTTTCCTGATGTGTCCAGCATGCACAGGGGCCGATAGGAGGAGGGTTCCTCTGGGGGCTTGTTTCCTTTTGGGATTAGGACTAACCGTTGGCGTTTCCATCTTCTCGGGAAAATACCCTCTCTGAGACATGATGTGTAAAGGTTACTGAAGACTTCTGGTTTCTTGCTTATCAGCATTTTCAACGCTGCATTTGGTATGCCGTCAAGCCCCGGCGTTTTACTGCTTTTGATTGTGGTAGCAGCATTGAGGACTTCGTGACAGGTTACTGGTGGTATGGATGTATCTGCAATATGTGGTTCTCTGTTGAGTGGTTGACGTTCATGTTGAGGGAATAGACCAAGTACGATCATGGCCATTATTTCTGGGCATTTTGGTGCATTTCCTTTACTTCCTTTTATTTTTTTCACGACAATTTGGTACGCACTGCCCCATGGGTTGTTTTGGACTTTGTCTCTTAGTTTGCAGAAAGATTGGCTTTTACATCGGGCTATAGCCTTGCGTAGTTCTTTGCGTTTTGCCTTGAACTCTGTTCTTAGCTACGGATATTCATTTCTGCCTCTAGCTCTCATCTGTCGTCTACGGTAGTGCAGGCATTGTGCGCGCAACGTAGCTATATCGTCGTTCCACCAGTAGACGGGGGCTTTTCTGTTTCCATTCCTCTGTCGGGGCATAGCGGCGTCACATGCATTCTCTATGGAGGTCATTACGAATTTGGTTTGTTGCTCGGTGTTGCGGTGTGTGTGTGTGTGTGTGTGTAAAATATAAATATATCAATATATCAATAAAACTGTTTATACTGACTTTATATTTGGGTTTATATTCCAGCATCACATGTAATTTTGCTTTTTATAAAAGTAATATAAAGTGAACCAGAATCAAAACAATTATTTCTTCCAAGAAAAGACTGCCTCAAAAAATTTGGCAAAGTTGAAATAGTTGTAAAAAAATTTAGTGTACCTAAGAAAACGGGAACCCGTGCTGACTTGCACAGGTACATGTCAGAATTTGGTTATATGGGAAAAAAGTACTAATTTTTCCAAAAAACCAAAATAACTTTTCTAAAAGTGTAAATTTTGAAAAAGCTGGCTTGCAGCTCGTTTTATATTTAATTTTTCTTTAAAATAAGCTATGAAACATGAAAATTGGAAGAAAACCTCCAGAGTTCTGATTTTTTACTATTCTTTTACTTTTTACTTTTACTATTAATAAAAAATCTAGAAAATCCAAATTTGAAAAAATTTCACTGAAATCTTGTCGAAATATTCTCTTAAACAATACCAAATGGAGATACAAAAAATTGTGTAATTATGTTGTATAACCTGGTCCTTAGGAATTTTTTTGCTAGAAGGGCACCTTTTTGAAAATTTCGAGTTTGATTATTTTTACAAAAAAAAAAAATTCCCAAAAATCCAAAAATGTAAAATTTAGGAAAAAGGCACAAATAATTTAAGCCTGAAATTTGAAAAACATGAAATTCGGGGAAAAAAGTTATACCTGCTGAAACTTGACTTTTTTTTTAAAAAATACTTAAAGTGCCCATTAAAGGTCTGCAGAGAACCATCCATTCTACTTGTACAAACAGATAAAACAAATAAGATCTGGATATTATTGGTAAAAATACAACAGCGAGTACAGCTTTATTTATACTTACATCCCACTAGGAAAAGAGAGCGCAGTTCAGTGCCACCATTCAACGATGACGGAGTGAAAGTACCACTACCTATCCATGAAGAGGTTCGAGTTGCTATCCAACGACTCAAAAACAATAAAGCAGCGGGTGCTGATGGCCTGTCAGCTGCATTGTTTAAAACCGGCGGCGATGAATCGATAAGGCGCATGCATCAGCGAAATATGGCAAGCGGAAAGCATGCCCGACGATTAGAATCTACGCGTACTGTGCCCTATACTTAAGAAAGAAGACCCAACAATTTGCGCCAGCTTTCGAGGTATCAGTCTTATTTCCATCGCATATAAGGTTCTCTCAAGCGTACTGTGTGAAAGATTAAAGCCGATTACAAAAACACTGATTGGACCTTATCAGTGTGGCTTTCGACCTAGAAAGTCCACCATAGACCAGATTTTCACGCTACGACAAATCCTGGAGAAACCCACGAAAATCAAATTGACACACACCATCTCTTTGTCGATTTTAAAGCTGCGTTCGATAGCCCGAGAAGGGATTGCCTATACGCAACAATGTCTGAGTTCGGTATAACTGCAAAGTTGATTAGACTTTGCAGAATGACGTTGAGCAACACACGCAGCTCCGTCAAGGTAAGAAATGACCTCTGCAACCTTCAATACTGATCTCTTCAACATCATCATGGAGGGGATCGTACGAAAGGCCGGTGTGCATCGTAATGACACCATTTTTTACAAAGGTGTCCAGCTCCTTCGTACGCTAATGATATTGATATTGTTGGCAGAACCAAGAGAGATGTTACCGCTGCTTTCACCGCTATCGAAAAGGAATGGGCCAAAGTGGGTTTGACGATAAATGAGGGTAAAACAAAGTATATACTATAACTTCGAAGTAGTCAAGGAGTTTGTATATCTTGTCACCGCCATTAATAACAACAGCCATTAATACCAACAACAAAATCAGCCTGGAGATAAAGCGAAGAACAACAATTGCTAATAGGTGCTACTTCGGGCTCAGTAAGCAGCTAAGTTCCAGAGCCCTCTCACGATCGACAAAACTAACACTCCACAAGACGCTCGTTCTACCTGTGCTCCTTTATGGCGCTGAGGCATGGGTAGTTTCGCAAACTGACGCAGCTGCTCTGGGGGTATTCGAGAGAAAAGTTCTTCGCAAAATCTCGCATCCGAATGAACCACGAACTGTATGAGCTCTACGAAGAAAAAGGTACTCGAGGCGAGGGTCACTGGTCAACGACGACGAGGGAGACCATGCATCCGATGGATGGTCCAGGCCGAGGAAGCCCTAACCGCACTTGGTGTATCCGATTGGAGAAGGCGCGCGCAAAGCAGAGGCGCCTACCGAAACCCGAACACGGGTTGTTACGGCCATCTAAGTAAGTAAGTAAGTACATGTTCTATCGTTATGTAAAAGAGAAATATTTCATGCATACTCAATGCTTATACAACGAAACCGATACAAGTTGACGTTAGAAAAAATAACAACACATAACTTGTATGCTTAGATGGTTCTTTGCAGAGCTTTAGTGCCCATTTCTAGCATTTCGATCACAAAAAAAAATCATAAAAAATCGAAATTCATATACTTCTCACTTGGAGCACCTTCAATAATTCTAAGAAATATTTCTAATTTTTATTAAAAATTTTTTGAATTCCAGGGTTGCCAATATAACTTTTTTCCATTCCTTTTTTTATTAGGTTGGATTTATTTGGTATTTTAACGAAAAAAGTCCCCAAAAGTCGAAAAATGCTCTAATTTTTTAGCATATATGCCCTAATTGCATTCATTTATCCCTAAAATGTACTAAAATTAAATTTCTGTCCATTTTGGAACGTGGCTTCAACGTAACTTGCATGAACATGTTTCGATGAATGCCGGCACGGGTTGTCGTGCTCCAAATCAGCAGAAATGTAGTTTTCGTGTGTTTTAAAGATAAATGAGTGTTAGTGTATAGTGTTCAAAAATATTTCTATTATTTTTAGTATTTTTCGGATTTGGTGACTTTTTCGTTTAAATACCTAAATCCAACCTAATAAAAAATGGATTGGAAAAAACGGTATGTTGTTGGCAACCCTGGGATTAAAAATTTTTTTAATAAAAATTAGAAATATTACTTAGAACTATTGAAGGTGCTGCAAATGAGAAGTATATGTTTTTCGATTTTTTATGATCTTTTTTGTGATCGAAATGCTATAGAAATGGGCACTTTAAGGGGGTCCTCTGGTAATCCGAAAAAATTTTTTCGATTTTTTTCCAAACATTTCCAACATTTTCCCAAAAGGATTTTTCAAAATTCGAAATAGTTTAGGAGATACAGGCATTTTTGTGTAGGTATGTTTTCGTCAAAATAACGCATCAGCAAAGTTGTTTATTTGCCTGCAGTCATTAGTCGAAAATTCTGTGGAATTCTTCCAAAATATGTATTGATATTACAAAATATACACACACAGTATGTATACATGCAGTATGTATACATGCATGTTTTGATTTAGGGGTTGAAATGATTTTGAGCCCAGGTGTTCACATGAAAGAAGCAAACGAACGCTTTTCGAACGCTGAAAGCTACGCGTGCGCGATAACTGCTGTTGTAAAATAAAAGAAAAATCGTTTTGTGTTTTTTTTTTTGCTATGGATAAAAAAAGCCACCCAAACGCGCCGCGTAAGTACGCGTATCGAACAAAAAAGAGGCATTTCCGTGGAAACCAGCACTCCCAAGTAGAGGACACCGACTTTGCCAGCACATCGGCCAAAAAATTGAAGAAAACGCAAGACAATGAAGTCATCATCGAAAACAACCTCCAGTTCTGTTTCTTGGAATTTTTTTCATTTTTCCAAACGCTTGCTGCTCTGGTTATCTGCGCCCAATGTAAACAAAAAATTCGATTTGGAAAAACATGTATGCGTGGAGTCGGCTTCAAAGTGAGTCTGCAGTGCCAATGTAAAGCTACACAGTATATTAATTCTTTGCCGGTGGTCGGTAAATCTTTTGTTGTAAATCGCCGGTTGATATTTGCCATGAGATTGCTTGGAATAGGGAGAGAAGGTATTAATATGTTCTGCGTATTAATGGACATATGCCAAGGATTGTGCCTTGATGCGTACTATGGCACCTTGAAAAACATGCATGTGTCTGCTAAAGCAGTTTACAAGCAGTGCCTGTTGAATGCGGTTAAAGAAGAGCAGGAACAGCAGAAAGAAAAAAATCCTGACTGTGACTCCTCACTGCTGACCGTTTCAGGGGATGGCAACTGGAAAAAACGGGGATTCTCGTCTCTTTTTGGTGTCACTACGCTCGTCGGTAAACATACCAAAAAAGTGGTTGACTCCGTTGTCAAATCAAGCCTTTGCCAGGCATGCAAAATGTGGGGGAAAAAAATGACTCTGCAGACTTCGAAGAATGGTACGAATCGCACCAGAAAACATGCACAAACAACCACAGTGGGAGTGCGGGCAAGATGGAGGTAGATGCCGTGAAGGAAATGTTTGCCTCATCGATCGAAAAATATGGCATAAAATATGAAAAATATATTGGCGATGGCGACAGCAAAACCTTCAAGGCCATTATAGACCTTGATCCGTATAACGGCGACCCCGTTGTCACAAAAAAGGAGTGCATCGCTCACGTGCAAAAACGCATGGGCACACGGCTGCGCAAGGCCAAAAAAGAAAACAAAGGCATCGGTGGAAAAGGCACTGGCAAACTGACAGACAAAGTCATAAGCGAGCTGACTACTTACTATGGACTTGCTATTCGACGTAATAAGGACTCTGTGGAAAACATGAGAAAAGAAATATGGTCAACATATTATCACAAAAGTTCAAGTGATAGTAATCCACAACATATGTATTGCCCACCTGGTGAGTCCAGCTGGTGCGCCTATCAAAAGTCAGCAGCAGAAGGCTCATTAGCCTCATTTCACCACACGTACGCCCCACTTGATGGAAAGGTTCTGCAAGTAATGAAGCCCATATACGAAGCGTTATCATCCGACGATCTACTCAACCGATGCACTGGAGGTGAAACGCAAAATTGTAACGAATCGTTCAACTCGCTTTTGTGGACCTTTGCGCCGAAACATATCCACTGTGGTGCTACCACAGTCGAAATCGCAAATTTTCTGGCAACCTGCATTTTCAACGAAGGCTTCACAAGTATTTTAAAAATAATGTCAACAATGGGTATTGTCATCGGCCCACAAGCCGAGATGTATGCTGAATCTCGCGACGGAAAACGACTTCAACGCTCAGAGCTAAAAACGTACGCATCATCGAAAGAGGGTCGCACAGCCCGCAGAGCCCAAAAAGCCATGGAAAACTCGTTTTATGAGATGGAGGAAGGCACACTTTATGGGGCTGGAATTGCCGATTAATATTCGTAAGTATTGTATTAAAAAAATATGTGTTAATGTCATTTGTGTGCCTCAAAATTGAAGTCAAAACTTTAAACGCGTTTTTCTCGAAACCATGTTTTTCAAAACTTTGCGCACGATAACTCAAACAGTTTTTGACCGATTTTGATATATGAGGCATGAAACGACGCAGAATTTACGCCGCTATAGCCCCTACCTCAAACTTGCCGAAAAAATAATGTTTACTATTTTTTTTCTACACTAGACTACAAAAAAAAAGGTCTAAATTCGATTTTTCATTTGCAAAGTGGCGGCTCCCCCCCTAAAAAAATTTCGATTTTTGTTTCCGAGGTAGGGGCTATAGGGACATTCATTCGAAGTAACTGAATATTTTTTTTTTTTTTTCAGACGATGTTTACACTTGGAATCGTGCGCAATTTGGACCCACCTTTTTTCCGGAGAACCTCGTTACCAGGCCGAGAACTTTCTGAACGGTCCATAAATTCACTTTTTCAAAATTTTGTATTTTTTTCAATAAATTAAGCTACCCAAATCAAAAAACGGAACTAAAATATCTTTACTCGTTCTCTTTCCACAATATTTTGAAAAAAGGCTAAAATTTGGCATAGATTACCAGAGGACCCCCTTAAGTTATTTTGGAAAAGAAAGTCAAGTTACAACAGGTTTAACTTTATCCCGAATTTCAGGTTTTTCAATTTCTTGCAGAAAATAGCTCAAGACTATGCTTAAATTATTTGTGCCGTTTTTTTCCAAATTTCGGATTTTTGGGAATTTTTTTTTGTAAAAATACTCAAACTCGAAAATTTCAAGTTAGTACACTTCTAGCGAAAAAATTCATAACAACCAGGTTATCTATATATAAATAGGCTAAAGAAAAACAGTTCAGTACCATTTTCTCCTGTGTTTCTCAACCGATTTTGATGATTTTCTTTAAATGAATCAGAGTAGGGAAGGAGTACCGACGAATTTTTAAAGAAAAATGTTAGCTGGAATACCCGGCGTTGCTTGGGGTTTGGCATGAAATTTGGCATTCAGGGTGTTTCTCAACCAATTTTGGCATGAAGTTTGGCATTCAGGGTGTTTCTCAACCAATTTTGATGTTTTTTTTTTTTAACGAATCTGATTAGGGAGAACGAGTGCACCGAAAAGTTTTTAAAGAAAAATGTCAGCTGGAATTCCCGGCGCGCGGCGTCGCTCGGGAGTGGTATGGCGAAAAGGTCGAGTTTCGACCACTGGCATACTCTAGTTCAACATAATTACACAACTTTTTGTATCTCCATTTGATATAGTTTAGAAAATATTTCCACAAGATTTCATTAAAATTTTTTCAAATTGGGATTTTTTTAGATTTTTTTCCAATACAACAAGAACAAAAAGGAGTTTTTTTCAAAAAGTAAAAAATCACAACTCTGGAGGTTTTCGCCCAAATTTCATGTTTGATAGCTTATTTTAAAGAAAAATTAAATGGGAACAATCTGCGAACCAGCTTTTTTTAAAATTTAGACATATGCAAAAGTTATTTTATTTTTTTGGAAAAATATAACCAAGTACTGATATGTACCGATGCAAATCGACACGGGTTCCGGTGGTCCTATGTACACCAAACATTTTGTACATTTATTTCAACATCATACTACAAAAATTGAGGGGGTACCACATAAAAAAAACAACTTTGATTTTTTGGGACACCCTAAAATAGATGTTTATGGGGTGAAATAACACATACAATGCAACTGATCAGTAAACTTATGGAAAACTACTTTTTTCAATAACGAATGCTTATAAACTCGAATACTTAAGGGCCTACTAAAGTTTTTTAAGCAGAGAAAACCCTGTATTAAAAGTTGAATTTTTAAGCTACTGTTTATTTAAGGTACATTTTTTATTTACGTTATAATTATATATGTTTTGAAAAAAGTTTTGAAATTTTTGTATATAAAATATTAACCAAAATATAGCAGGGAATCCGTAGTTTAGTAAAGTACCTTAAATATGCGGTGGACAACATTTTTTTCAGAGGTTGTTCATCTAAAAAAAAAAACAAAAAACAAATGATTTAAGTTCTGCTGAAGCTTTTTGAGCTTTTAATCGAAGATTTTAGAAAAATGTTGGTTTTTACCAAAATGGCAGTAAAAAAAAATTATTTTTGAATTAAAAAGGCCATTTTTTTAGGTTATAAAAAAAAAGCATTTCTCTAAAATAAAAATCGAACGATAAAAAGTACCGAACTATAAATAGTACCGATCGTATTTGCTTAACAAGTGAAATGAATTTGGTAGCGATCCTTGGCATAGTTTTTGAGTATTGCTGTCCGGCCCGGTTTAACGGTTTCAAACAGCCTTTTCGAAAAAAACGCTTTTATAGTTTTATAAGTAGTTTATTAAGGTATACATTAATTTTTTTTCAACTAACAGTATCATCTATTTCATGATCATCATTTATTATTAGAGTGAAAAATTATTTATATAGAAATATAAAATATTAGCAGTAAAAATCCGGCGTTAACACGCGCACTATTGTTCAACAGTCAACGGTTTTTTTTAAAAACTTAGTTTGTTTATATACATGTTATCACTATACTCTATTTACAATCATGAGTGTCCACAGAACCTTATGCCAGGAGGAAGCTCTCATTATTACTGTTATTTAATTTTTTTTTTTACAATAACAAGAACTTCCTTTTTCTGAAGACCGGAAGGGCTGTTCCCCTCTGCTCCCCCTGTGGATACCTATGCTTATTTGGTGCGTGCAAACTATTATACGAACAAAAATTTAGAAACAAAAAGAATTTTATTTTTTTATGTTTTTTATTTCAATATATTTTTTCAACTGAATATAAAAATTTTATTTTTCTTGATATAAAAAGGAACTTCTTAAATTTACAAACAATATATAAATTAAAGTATTTGATACAGTATATTTAAATAGTAAATCTGTTGTGGGACACCACATTATTCCCCCTCTTTATGAAATCTAACTATACTAACAGTGTTGTTGAAGTGTACTTTTTTGTGGTTTAGGTCCTGAAGGTAGTATGTGTGGTGGCTCGGTGTTTTAACGCTGGTTTAATTCTATCAATATTAACAGTAACTGTGGAATTGTTTTTAATGATTTTAAAATATTTGGGTGTTCGTTCAATAACTTCGAACGGTCAATCATAGGGCTCTTGGAGTTTCCTATGGATGGTGTAATTTTTGACGAAAACAAATTTGCAATTATTTAATGTTTTAGGGATATATTGTTGAAACTTCGTGTTGTGATGTGAAATGTGTGCTTGTTTGTCCTCAATAACCTTTTTAATTTTTGGGAGTATATCTGAAGCATTAAAAGTTTCGTCTTTAGGAATCACTAATTGTTTCGGTAATCTGAGCATCTGACCAAAAACCGAAGATCTGAGGCCTAAAAAAACTAGCGGTAATTCTGTATACCAATGTGTCTGGTTGTTGCTCGCGATGAGGGAAGCTTTTAGCTGACGGTGAAACGTTAGCTTGTGGGTGACAAGCTGAAGTAGTTATGTGTTGACAGCCAAGATTTTTGATAAAGTTGCTGAAGGTATCGAAGTGAATTGAGCTCCTCGATCGGATGTAATTTTTAATGGAACTCCAAAACGGGAAATAAATTCTCTCTGAAGGGTGTCAACTATTGTATCAGAATTAGTATCTTTCAATGGGTACGCTTCTGTCCAACGTGTGTTTCTGTCAACTGCTGTGAATAGATACCTATATCCATTAGATATTGGTAAGGGACCGACTATATCGTTGTGGATATGTTCAAAACGACCGTGTGGTACATTGATTTTATGTGGAGTTGTTTTTGTGTGCTTATGTATTTTTGAACGTTGACATCTAACACATTCTTGTGACCATTTGTTGACTTCTGTATTAATTTTGGGCCAAAAATATTTTTGTGTTAGTAGACGTCGTGATGCTCGTGTTCCTGGATGTGAAATGCTATGTAACTGTCCGAAGACTTGTTTTCGTAGGGTTTGTGGTATGTAAGGTCGTGTTAGTGAATTTGTTTGTTCGCACCAAATTTTAATGTTGAGTAAAGGTATGTGTATTTGTTCGAGGTTGTACTTGTGACTGTCTAATATCTCTTGTAACTCTGTGTCAGCGGTTTGTGCCGCTTTGATATCCGTAGAAGTGAAAGCGTCTATTCCGGCCCGTGACAGTGCATCTGCTACAAGTTTTTCTGTACCTTTAATGTGCTTAATGTCATTTGTAAATGTACTCCAGGTGTCTAGTTTGTCTGGAACTACGTTCCGTTTGTGAATGGAGTGAATTGATTAGAGGTTTGTAATCTGTGAATATCGTGAAATTGTTACCTTCGAGATGATGTCTAAAGTGTTCAACTGTCAAATATATGGCAAGTAATTCTCGGTCAAATGTACTGCAATATACTTGGTTTCTGTTTGCGAAAGTTTCTTTGAAAAGAATGCTATAGGTTCAAGTATTTCATTGTTTTGTTGTAATACGCCTCCGTTTGCGGTGTTTAATGCATCTACAGCAATTGATAATTTCGCATTACTACTAATATGATTGAGTAGTGTTTGCTTTGCAAAATTATCTTTAATTGTTGTAAAGGCATGTAGAGTTGTTTCGGCCCAGAGTAAGTGTTTAATCTTTGTTTTAGATGCTACTGTGACCTTTTAGATGCTACTGAGGTCATAAATACAGGGTTCAGAAATTCACTCATCTTCACTCACAATCACTTACTGGCAGCACACAACACACAATATTATTTTCATTTCATGTGTTGTGTGCAACCGAGTTGGCGTACTGTTACTATTACTGACTATTCTTCATGAGTTCTTCATTTTAATATTTGATTGCGCTGCACGTACACAAACCGTGATCGATCGCAACGGTTCACTGTGGCTGCGTATCGAACTTGTGTTAGCTTCACACTGTTACTTACTTACTTAGGTGGCCGTAACAACCCGTGTCCGGATTTCGGCCGACCTCATCAGCTCTCGCCAGGCGCCTCTGCTTTGCGCGCGCCTTCTCCAATCGGATACACCAAGTGCGATTAGGGCTTCCTCGGCCTGGTCCATCCATCGGAGGCATGGTCTTCCTCGTCGTCGTTGACCAGCGACCCTCGCCTCGAGTACCTTTTTCGCTGGCGCTTCGTCGTGCATACGATGAAGATGACCCAGCCAGCGTAGTCGCTGCACAGTTATACGCCGAACTACGTCGATGTCTTCGTAGAGCTCATACAGCTGTGGTTCATTCAGCGTGGTTCATTCGGTTGCGATAGTCATCGCCGACTCGAACAGGACCGAAGATTTTGCGAAGAACTTTTATCTCGAACATTCCCAGAGCGGCTGCGTCAGTTTGCGAAACTACCCATGCCTCAGCGCCATAAAGGAGCACAGGTAGAACGAGCGTCTTGTAGAGTGTTAGTTTTGTCGATCGAGAGAGGGCTCTGGAACTTAGTTACTTACTGAGCCCGTAGTAGCACCTAATAGCAATTATTGTTCTTAGCTTTATCTCCAGGCTGATTTTGTTGATGGTATTAATGGCGGTGACAAGCTATACAAACTCCTTGACTACTTCAAAGTTATAGTAAATACTTTGTTTTACCCTCATTTATCGCCTAACCCACTTTGGCTGATTCCTTTTCGATAGCGGTGAAAGCAGCGGTAACATCTCTCTTGGTTCTGCCGACAATATCAATATCATCAGCGTACGGAAGGAGCTGGACACCTTTATAGAAAATGGTGCCATTACGATGCACACCGGCATTTCGTACGATCCCCTCCATGATGATGTTGAAGAGATCGCAAGACAGTTGATCACCTTGCCTGAAACCTCTTTCGGTATTGAAGGTTTCGGAGAGGTCATTTCCTACCTTGACGGAGCTGCGTGTGTTGTTGTTTGCGTATAGGCAATCCCTTCTCGGGCTATCGAACGCAGCTTTAAAATCGACAAACAGATGGGGTGTGTCAATTTGATTTTCGTGGGTTTTCTCCAGGATTTGTCGTAGCGTGAAAATCTGGTCTATGGTGGACCTTCCAGGTCGAAAGCCACACTGATAAGGTCCAATCAGTTTTTTTGTAATCGGCTTTAATCTTTCACACAGTACGCTTGAGAGAACCTTATATGTGATGGAAATAAGACTGATACCTCTATTACTTGCGCAGATTGTTGGGTCTCCTTTCTTAAGTATAGGGCACAGACAGACGATTTCAGCATTGACAACTTACACCTGCCGTAAGGCTCAAGTAAGTTGGGTTATCCAAAACCTAGGGTAATAGTTCATGAAACAGAAAACCATGAACTTTGTGCTACCACAACACGGACCCATTTACAATTTAGCAAGTAAAACGTACGAGGCATCCGGTGTGGCAACACGAACATGGAAGCTGCTTCACAAACACAAAGCATCACCCAGTGCCCTGCTGATTAGGAGCATTATGAATTTACATACTGCCCGTAATAGCAGTACCAGTTTAGACTTCCGTAGCGACGTACTTCCATCCATCTACTGGTGGAGACGAGACCTACCCAATCTCTTGCATATTAAGACAGATATGCCAGCCCGGTCGTACCATTGCGCGACCCCGCCAGTCAATCTAGACCTGTGTAGCATTCACACAACCACAACCAGTACGAGACTTCCCGAAGGGCCAGCCCACGACAGTCATCTGGGCAACTCGATCCCGTCAGATGAGGATCCACAACATCCCCGCAAGAAGACCAAGAAGACACAAATGCAATTATGAAAAAGTGCCTTCTTATGCATGACTGTGCTCAATGAGCACTTAGAGGCTAGTATAACAGTTTGCAGGTGCCGACTCAGCTGGAAACTATTGCACATGACTGGTACCTACTTTGGAGGACCTTTGCAATTGCCACTCTCACTCTGGCCGTTCGGAAAGTCAACATCCAGACACAGAGTATTGGCCATTGTTCTCAGGGACTGCCGTGCTCAGTATGAGAACCCTTAGTTTAAAACAACCAAAACCAACACTTCCCTCAGTGACTGCCGTGCCAGTTTGAGGGTGCGAGTCAAACTCTTGACAAGCAACACTTCGGAAAGCCGAAGAGTTGACACTCTGACGCACGCATGCCAACACTTCACATCCAGTTTTTCCAGCCGAATTAAGGTCTCCATGCGGTGGATAGATAGGGTCAACCCCATCCGGCGAGTAAAGACTGTCCCCGTACTAACAAGTTTTAAGGTCAATTGCTATACCTTCGCAGGCTTGTTTCATATCGATATACCGAATATGACCTGCTACCAAGATGGGCGCCACCCCAAGCTCTTGGTTGGCTTTATCAGTTTTTACGTTTGCAGGACGTATCCTACAAACAACCCTCCTCCTTTATCCTGGCTTGGGACAGGCAGGCCGAAACCTGGCGGAGTTGTATACGGCACAGTACGCTGAGGTTCCAATCGTCGGGCATGCTTTCTGCTAGCCATATTTTGCTGATGAGCTGATGCATACGCCTTCTCTCTTTCCGCCTTTTTTTTTGCGGTAGTTTTCTCGCACGGCTCGCGTTGCAGCTGACTGCAGCGTTTTTCTATATGCGGCGTTTTTTTACTGCTGTCGCGATGCAACACTCTTGATCGTTCCATTGGTTCCGAGGTTTCGGGCGCCGAAAACCAATGACTTCTTCAGCGGCAGCGCGCATGGAGTGGGATATATGCGCCCAAAGTCTGCCGGCTTCGTCGGGTCCAGAGGTTGGTTGGTTGAGCTTAACCGAGAGTTAAGCGGAGTAGGCTTCGGCAGTCCCCCCGAAATGTACGCACAATTAGAACACTAGAGGCATGCCTTCCGTCGATTACAACATGATCAATATGGTTTCGCGTTTTTTGATCCGGGGACAGCCAGGTGGCCTTGTGGATGTCGAGGTGCTTAAATCTGGTGCTACTAACTACCATGTTTCGCGCCGCGGCGAAGTCGATCAGTCTTAGACCGTTGTTGGTGGAGGTCTCATAAAGACTGAACTGACCGACAGTGGGGCCAAAGATGCCTTCCCTTCCGACTTTCGCATTAAAATCGCCGAGAACTGTTTTCTCGTCATGGACCTGAAGGTGGCCGTATACGTCCTCAAGACTAACGTAGAAAGCGTCCTTGACGGCTTCGTCCTTTTCCTCCGTCGGGCGTGCGCGCAAATAAGGCTGATGAAGAAAAATTTTGCCTTGATGCGGATCGTGGCCAATCTTCCGTTCACAGGTGTGAACCGGGAAACAAGGTGGCTTAGTTTCCGGCTAATGACGAATTCACATCCAAATTCGCGCCTCTCCGCATGGCAGCTGTTGTAGATATCACAGTGTGCTTGTTTAGAGCAGCCTTGCCCTTTCCATCGCATTTCCTGAATGGCGGTGATGTCAGCTTTTATTGTTTTGAGGGCTTCCGCCAGTTGGATAATGGCACCTTCCCTATAAAGGGTCCGAACATTGCAGGTGCATATCCGTAAATCATTGTCCGTTTTTCGTTTGCGGTGGTCGTCAACGTAATTGGGATTCTTATCCGGGGCTGGTTTAGTTTTCATTGGTCAGTAGTAATGTGGCGGGACCCAAACCCTGCGCACATTCCATGTTTAAGGTCTATGGAGTGACCCGCCGCTCAAATTAGCCGTCAAACTGACGGATGCCAGTTTTCCGTTGCCCAGGGAACACCACGTGGGGGTTTGAGACGATTTCGACATGGATAATGCTGGCCTCACCAGGTTGAGGCGGTCAGACAAGTTGCCATGTGAGGTTCGCCCCTGTTCCCCTGCTTCACAATGTTCCTGTGGGATAATTCATTCCCTCGTGAAGACAAAAATGAAAAAATTTTTCAAACACAACTTTTTCGTGTTGGAAAAAAATTGGCGATCGTGAAGAGAAAAATGAATGCACTGACATATTAATTGCTATGCACGGCCAAATGTGCGAATCATTATATATATTAAATTAATATAGAACTCCTTATCTATCTATATATCTATATAAAATTGTAAAAAAAAAATCTGTACATTTTGAATGACGAGGAGTCCGAAAATCGCATTTTTAAAATTTTTGTATGTTTGTCTGTCTGTCTGTTAAAGCATCACTCGAAAACCACTGGTTGGATTTAAATGAAACTTGAAATCTAGATTTATTATATCCCCGGTCATAACATAGGCTACTTTTTTTTCAGTAAAAAAAGGTTGGACCCTGTAGGGGACGCTGCGATCGGGTTCCAGGCATTATTTTTTTGTAGCTTATCTCCGAAACCGTTCATCCGATTTGCATGAAAATTTGTACAGTTTTTCGGATACGGTGATTTTTTATAGCTTATCTACTATGTTCTATTTCGAACACCAGAGGGCGCTGTAGTACAAATATTTTGAAAACCTCGAAAAACTACACCGTGCATCTGATTTGCATGAAAATTGGAATATATGGGTTTTCTGGGACGGTGAGTGTTTTGGACTTAACTTTTTTGTGCTATTTTGCACACCAGAGGGCGCTGTAATACAAATGTTTTAAAAATCGTCGAAAAACTCCTAAGCCGCTTATCCGATTTGCATAATAGTTGGTATATATAGGTTTTCGGAAAGGTAAGTTTTTATGGTTTATATACTTTGTTCTATATTTAACACCAGAGGGCGCTGCAGTACAAATATTGCATCCGGTTTGTATAAAAATTGGAAAATAGGGGTTTTCTGATACGGTGAGTGTTTTGAACTTATCTTTCTTGTGCTATCTTGAACACCAGAGGGCGCTTTTGTACAAATCTTAGGAAATCGTGAAAAACTCTAAAACTGCTCATCCGATTTGGATGAAAATTTGTAAATAGCGATTTTTGAGTACGGCAAGGGTTTTGGTGGTATCTTTTTTGCTCTTTCTCGAAACTAGAGGGCGCTGTTATACAATTTGTACGTGTGTATGTTATTAAACTGTTCCTTAACGGCTGCACTGATTTTGATGAAACTTTTTGTGTATGTTTGAGTGGATCCCTTGATGGTTCAGATTCACAATTGGACCCGGTAGGTGGCGCTGTATTTTGTTTTTATAGCTTATCTGCGAAACCGTTCATCCGATTTATATGAAGATTTGTGTATAGAGGTTTTCGGATACGGTGAGTGTTTATGACTTATCTACTCTGTTCTTTCTTGAACACCAGAGCTCGCTGTACTGCAAATCTCTTAAGAAATCGTGAAAAAGTAGAAAGCCGCTCATCTGATTTGAATGAAAAATTTTACTAAAGGATTTTCGTGTAGGGCAACTCTTTTGGCGTAATCTCTATTGCTCTGTTTCGAAAACTGGAGGGCACTGTTGTACAATTTGTATGTGTGCATGTTATTAAACTGTTCCTATACGGCTGCGCCGATTTTGATGAACGTTTTTGTGTGTGTTTAAGTGGATCCCTGGATGGTTCAGATTCGCAATCGGACCCGGTAGGTGGCGCTGTGATCGGATTCCATGAATTTTGTTATTATAGTTTATCTCCGAAACTATTCATCCAATTTACATGAAAATTTGTATTTAGGGGTTTTCGGGTACGGTAATGTTAATGACTTATCTATTTTGTTCTATATTGAACACCAGAGGGCACTTCAGTACTAATGTTTTAAAAGTCTCGAAAAACTCCTAGCTGTACATTTGTTGTGACTCAGTCCTCACAAACCAATTAAGACTTTAATAAATTAATGCCGATATCAAATATCGACTAACCTTGATCATGAATTGAGGCATTAACAGGTAATAAAATAAAACGCAGCACAAACTGCTTTAATTACCGACCTACCTCAATTCATGATACCAGGCATAATCCAATTACGACAAACAGAAGCACTTCAGAGCGCGTGCTTAAGTTAGAGCAGCAATTAGTAATATGCTGACTTAACAAAATAATGCCACACAGGTGAACGACGCTATGCGCCTGATACCTGAGTCGCGTTACTGTTTGATGAAATTGGGAAATGTCGTACAAGCAGTGAACTCGATATTTGATTTACTTTATTTCATGCAGCTATTAATCGCTATTTTGTGACCAACTGAAAATGCATAATTGCCAAAGCTCAATTAACAATGTATGTATGTATGTATGTTTATATATGGGTATATTTTAACTAGGAAGTAAGATAAGTTAAGATTGTTGCACAATCGCAATGTGACAAAAAACTGTCAATTCTACAAAATTATAATAGTGTAAAATTAAGTGATAATGTAAAGATTTTGGAAGCAAGATATTTATTATAAATATCTGTGCTTCAGCTAGAAATAAGGGGAATGAATAAAGAGTCTGAAGACGCAGTACATTACTTTTCCCAGACACCAACAAGTATTTTCTTTCCTTTGAAGCGGACTAGTGTGGATAGTACACATTAAAGTAAGTATACAATCGGCTGGTGAGCCATTATAATACACACCCAAAAATCTTTTGGCAACCTCGCGGCTGCCTATTCATTTGGCAGCTACCCTGCCGGTTAAATATAAGGTAACATTTTTTTATCTAGGGAAATTGTGGTAGGAATCATAAGGTTTTGAATCAGATAACATTTCAGTTTAGGGCCACTAAGGACTTACGGGTATCCTCACAGGGAGAATCCCAATATATTTGATTTGCGTGAAAATTTTTACTTAGGAGTTTTCATTTCGTTGGTATATAGAGGTTTTCGAATACGGTGAGTTTTCATGACTTATCTACTCTGTTCTATCTTGAACACCAGAGGGCGCTGTAGTACAAAGATTTAAAAAAAAATCAATAACTCCTAAGTCGCTTATCCGATTTGCATGAAAGTTGGTATATAGAGGTTTTCGGAAACGGTGAGTTTTTATGACTTATAAGCTAGTATCTATCTTGAACACCAGAGGGCGCTGTAGTACAAACATTTTTAAAAAGTCGAAAAAGTAAAAAACCGTTCATCCGATTTGCATGAAAATTTGAAAATAGGGGGTTTCTGATACGGTGAGTGTACGATTTCATGGTCATTGAAATGAACCGATTTCAAGGCCATGATTTCTTACACTTTTTATCACAAACAACCTTGGCATTGCACTTGCAGCGTCAGCATTTTTTGACCAACATTCAATTCCAGGTAATGGCGGCCAAGCAAGCGGAGTTATATTCTCTTTTTGTAGTCATTGTTTTTTATGTTGAGCTTAGTGCAGTGCCAAGGTTGTTTGCTGTTAACGTATCTTGTATGTATGTATTTATGTAGTATATATTAAATAATAATGTAGTAAATATTAATATTATATTAAAAGGCAATTTCATTGTCTTTATAAGGAGAAAACCTAATAATAAAAAGATCAGTAGAATTCTAGAGTGTGATCAAATAAGCTCCAATAGTGTTTTTTTTACTCTTAAGGTGTGCAAACGGTTCAAGTGCCGTTTTGTACAACAACTCTTTTCGGTTAGTCCAAGTTAAAGTGCTTGGTTAGTCCAAGTTAAATTAGGATTTAACATTTGGTGACCCCGACGTGATTCAGCAAGAATCACATATCAACCGCAGCCGTCAGGACAATAGAAGCAGCCTACGGCCAAACAGAAGCAGTCTGTGGCAAGAAAAACAATGTCTACCTTTGACGAATTGGTAGAGCTCCAATAGCAAACTGGCAGCGAAATACAAGCTGTCATTAGAAACTACAAAAAGGATCCAGACGATCGCAAAAAGACAGCATCCTACTTCGAAAATCGTATTCATCGTTTAGACGAAGCCTGGGCACGGTTTGAGGATCAAGACAACAAGCTCAGAGTAGTACCCGGATTAGACCACGATTACTTCACTGCAAACTATTA
This sequence comes from Coremacera marginata, assembly GCA_914767935.1. Taxonomy (NCBI): domain Eukaryota; kingdom Metazoa; phylum Arthropoda; class Insecta; order Diptera; family Sciomyzidae; genus Coremacera; species Coremacera marginata. Next base: position 124,853,625 of record OU612043.1, read on the forward strand.
TAACGAAATCATGGCTGTAGTGAACACTTTTAAGGAACAATTTGAACAACAGATGATAACCCTTTCAACAAAAGCCGCCCTAGAAGCAAATCCACGTATGGCAACCACAACCACTGATAAAGGCGCTGGTAACTTTAGTTTAGTGAACGTTTCTGGAATTATACGAAAGCAAGTAGCAGCCATATCTTCACTAAGTAGAATTTGTGAGGGTCTGATTTATAACAATGAAGACCAGCCACCACAATTCTATGAATTAAAAATAAACACAATCAATCGTTTGTGGCGCCAAATCGAGACCATTAATGCTACGATTTGGGAACATTGTGATACTCCGAGCTCTCAAGAATATAATATAGATGAATATAATAATATGGAAGATACAGTTCAGCAGGTGCTCGTCTAACTGTCAATCAAGTTGAGCACACACCCATCAATTGAGGTCCAGTCAGTTACCACACCGATTACACAAATGGCCATGAGCCCACTTCATTTGCCAAAAATCACAATTCCAAAATTCAGCGGTGATTATCTGCAATGGACACAGTTTCACGACTTGTTTTCAGAAGATATTCATAAGCAGCAGGTACCACCATCGCAAAAATGTGGTACCTTAAGGCAAGTGTTACCGGCGAAGCAGAGAATCTTATTCGACATCTTGCATTGAGTAGTGAAAATTATGCTACAGCATGGAAACTACTGCAAGACAGATATAATAACAAAAGGGTCATTGTATCAACAGTAATTCAAAAATTGTTAAATCAGTCTGGAGTGCCAAACAACCTGTCAGCGGAAGATGTGAGGTCCTTACACAATACTACACACGAAGGACTTCTGGCTCTAAACAATCTGGAAATTTAAACAAATTCTTGGGGTCCATTGCTACTTCACATTTTATTGGCTAAGCTCGATAAGCAAACTCGATTGCTGTATGAACAATCACTGGAAAACTCAAGAGAGATTCAACAAGTAAATCAATTCCTGAAAATCCTGGAAAACAGATTCCAATCATTGGAGGCAGTGGGCAACAAATTTTGCCCAATTAAAACAATAACAACAACTGTGGTCGAAACGCAATCAAACAAGTGTGCGTTTTGCAACAAAGAACCACATCCTCTATATCATTGTAAAGCCTTTCCACAATCTAACTTTCAAGATCGCATAAGGTCTGTGCAGAAACTTAAACGGTGCATGAATTGTCTCCGATCTGGACATATGGCTCAAGAATGCAGAAGTCGCCACTGCAACATATGCAACAAAAATCACAATTCGTTGCTTCACGTGAAAAACTATCAACTTCAGCCAAACCATCGCGCTGCATGGAACCACAAACGAGTGACATTCCAGTTGCAGCCAGATTAAATCAGTCAGATCAAGCTTCATTAATCACTTGGTACTGTAAAAATAAAAATATCATCAACAAACCGACAGATTATCGAATGCAGAGCAATTCTTGATTCAGGTTCACAGGTGAACCTTATAACTGAAAAATTGGTCAAAATGCTATAGTTGCAGCAGGAACCAAATCCCATATGGATAGAAGGCGTCTCTAGAGGAAAAAAGAGTTCACAGTAAGTGTCAACACAAAAATACAATCACGAATAAACAACTTTAGCATGTGTCTTAAGGCATTTGGGGTGCCTTCAATAATTTCAGCTCAACCCACTAGAATGCTAGATACAAAACATTCAATTGGCAGACCCAGAATTTGGTACACCAGGACAAATTGATTTACTAATAGGTGCTGAATACTATTACTCTTTCTTGTCCGTTAGTCAAATCAAGCTGGCAAACGACTTACCAAGCCTTCAAAAAAACTGTGTTTGGATGGCTTTGCAGCGGTAAGATAGAAGGTGGTGGTGACAACATACTGTCATGTGGAGTATATTCAACAGATGAATATCTTAACAACGCTTTGGAAAAATTCTGGCAACTTGATGATGTGAAGGCTCCAGAAACTAACCTCACAGCAGCAGAACAAAAATGCTAATCATCTTTTGTTCAGCATACTCGGCGTGATAAAAACGGACGATTTATTGTAAGAATCCCATTCAAGGTTGACCCGTCAAACTTAGGGTAATCGAAGCAGATGTCAATGAATCGATTCTGTTCTTTAGAACGAAGGCTGAATAAAAATCCAGGTATCAAATCATCATGCACAAAATTTATGCAGGACTATGAAGCACTTTGGCACTTGGAAAAGATTAACGAGGAAAACATGTTGTCTCCGCACTATGTAATATCGCATCACTGTGTTCTCAAACCAGACAGCAGCACAACTAAATTAAGAGTCGTATTTGACGCTTCAGCTAAAACATCTAGTGGAGCATCACTAAACGATATAATGTATAATGGTCCTGTGGTACAAAGTGATCTTACATCTATACTAATGCGCTTTAGATCTCCACGCTTTGTGTTTACCACCGACATTGAGAAGATGTATCGCCAGATTCGTATACATTCACAAGATGAAACATTCCAGATCATAATTTGGAGAGAAAACTGCAGCAACAAGTTACAGTTCTATCAACTTAAGACTGTCACTTATGGTACAAGAGCAGCACCATATTTGGCTACAAAATGCCTTCAAACGTTAGCAAGGGCACATAAACAGCAATATCCACTTGGTGCAGCTGCATTAGAAAGGGAATTTTATGTGGACGATGGCTTATGCGGTGCAAACAAATTGAACGACGCCTTAGAAATGAAGCAGCAACTCATTAAAATATTGGATTCAGCTGGTATGAAACTTCGAAAATGGTTCGCCAATCACGCTAAATTACTGCAAGGAATACCCACTGACGATCAAGAAGTAGACCTGGACTTCTATAACGATTCCGACAAGAGCATCAAAACACTTGGCTCCCAAAATCAGATGAATTTTGTATAAAACCTAATGAATCCTCGAGTACAAAATTTACGAAGCGGTCTGTAACATCCGATGTAGCACACATTTTTGACCCGCTTGGACTAATGGCTCCAGTAGTTGTTAAAGCAAAGATGTTCGTGCAAAGATTGTGGCAAATAAAAATATCATGGGATGAATCACTTCCAATTAAGGCTCTCAATGATATAAGACTTCCTCGACATATCACAGCTCACAGAGAGGCCAGATACTTTCAAATGCACCTATTCACCGACGCTTCAGAGCAAGCATATGGAGCTGCGGTATACATCAGATCTCTAATACACGATGGAACAAGAACAGTCAACTTATTGTGTTCAAAGTCACGCGTCGCACCACTGAAAACTCAACCAATTCCTCGGCTAGAGCTGTGTGCTGCCTTATTAGGGGCACAATTGATCTCCAAGGTGAAGCAGGACATGTCTGTTGAAGATTACACAACCTTTTTGTGGACTGATTCTGAAATTGTCCTGCACTGGATAAACTCGGAGCCATCATCGTTCCAAACATTTGTATCCAATCGCATCAGCAAGATTCAGGAACTCACATTAGTGGAACAATGGGGACATGTTGGCTCTAAAAACAACCCTGCAAATTTACTGTCCATAGGAGTTGAGCCAACGGACATAAAACGTTGCTCAATATGGTTTTATGGTCCTCTCTTTCTTCATGCAAAGGAGGATTCATGGTCCAAACCATTCAGCAAGAAACTCACCATACCAGATCAGACGGAGCTGAAAAGAAGGATTAATGTTCTTGCTGTATCAACTAATGAAGATATAAGTGACATGGTTTAAAAGATAAATCATCGTAACTTATTTTCAACATTGCAACGAGTAGTTGGATATTTGCTGCGATTTATCAGGCATATACGTCAAGGCAACAGAGCAATTAATGTGACACTTTTACCCGAAGAACTTAATGAAGCATTAATTGTCATAATCAAAACAGCTAAGTTGTTAGCGATTTTCGTGAAGAAATACAACAATACAGAAATACAAGCAAGAAGTAATGAAGACAAGTGTGCTTCACGGACAATCAAGGAATTTTCTCGACAATCAAGGAATCATCAGAGTGGGAGGACGACTTGTTGAATCAAATCTTCAATATAATGCTAAACATCCAATGGTATTACCGTACAATGATCCAATCACAAAGTTAATAATGAAGAAGTTGCACACCAAGAACCTTCACTGCGGTCCACAAGCACTTCTTGCTCAAACAAGACAGCGGTTCTGGCCCATAAAAGGCAAAATTATGGCTAGATCTATAGTTCATCACTGCGTACGTTGCACACATGCCCGTCCTCATACGTTCAAACAAATCATGGGCAACCTTCCACATGACAGAGTGCATCCAGAGCGTCTGTTCCTCAATTCAGGTGTCGATTTTTGCGGTCTAATTTGGATACACTACAAAATCAGAGGAAAACGACCATGCAAGGCTTATATTGCCGTGTTTTGTTGTTTCAGTACAAAGGAAGTGCACATGGAAATTGTGAGTGATCTTTCCACTGAAGCATTTATTGGTGCACTCAAGCGCTTTACTTCACGAAGAGGAAGATGCCAAAATATCTACTGCGACAACGCCACCAATTTTGTCGCAGCCAAAAACCAGATAGAAGAGCTGAAACACACCATTCACAGCAGTCTTGCTCAAGACACAATTATTAAGTCATCTACGAATTTGGGTACCATCTTTCATTTTATTCCTCCAAGATCACCACATTTCGGAGGACTGTGGGAAGCGGCTGTTAAATCAGCAAAATATCTCTTGGTAAGGAGTATCACAAACTGCTCCCTCACTTATGAAGAACTAGAGACAGATGTAATTCAAATCGAAGCAATATTGAACTCCAGACCTCTAATGCCATTGTCGTCTGATCCAAATGACCTTTCAGCCCTTACACCAGGACTTTTTCTCATAGGCGAGCCGTTAACAGCGCTTCCTAGTGGCAATAAGAATACCTCGAACGCATCGCTTCAAGCGCGATGGAAACTAGTAAACCATTTAAAGGATGAGTTTTGGAACAGATGGACTACAGAGTACCTGAATGAACTACAGTATCGCAGTAAGTGGAAAGATCAAGCTGAAAATGTAAAGGATGGAATATTGGTGTTATTAAAAGAAGACAATACCGCTCCTCTGCAGTGGCCAATGGGGCGAATTATTAAAACATATCCTGGCACTGACGGAAAGGTTCGAGTAGTCGATGTCAAAACGAAAAATGACATCTTTAAACGTCCTATTCACCGTCTGGACCCACTGCAAATGGAAGAACAAGAAGACGACCATACACGAGGAATACCACGAAAGAAAAGCAGGACTTCTTCGCATTATTTACTATGACCTTAAACCTTATAGGACAGAAGTAGAGTCCTTCGCAAATGTGACTTCAGCATTACGGAACATGTGCCAAGAGCTACAACAAAAGAGTAGTTGCAAGGTTGTCGAGGAAGAATTCAGGCTAGATGACAGTCTTCTTGCAGCCAACAGAGTTAGAAGAGGTGTCCTAAATATTGTCGGAAACGTAGCTAATTCCCTGTTTGGAGTACTGGACTCTGAATATGCCGAACAAATGGTTAAGACAATAGAAAACGTTAAACAAAATGAAGGTCATCTCCAGAGTTTGCTTAAAAATCAAACATCAATTCTTGATGCAACGATCAACATCTTTAAGCAAGATCAAATGGCAATTCAGAAAAAGTTCAATGATCTGGATGTTCAAGTGAATGAGATATGGTCGAGAATACATTTGCTTGAGGAAATCGATTACCAGTCTACCTTGTTTCAAATTTTTATTTCACTAGCCATGCAGCTCACAATTATAGCGACAAAATTACAACGAATACAATCATCTGTCATAGACGTACTTACGGACACACATCATGGAAAAATAAGCCCGAGTTTACTATCACCCAATCAACTTCAGGAGGAGTTGGTAAAAATTCGAAATTTCTTACCACCATCCTTGCAACTACCTGTCGAGCACGATAACGTCATAGAACTGCATAAATTAATGACCGCAGAAGAAAGATTAACAGAAAATCACGTCATATTTAAAATTGTAATACCCTTATGTGATCAAGACACATTTGAACTATACAAACTTTTTCCGGTGCCCGCCAGTGTTAACAATAGTATCATTGCAATAGAACATTGTGATGACCTAATCGCTATCAACGCTCATCGAGATCAGTACTTTCCCATGAGCACAACCAAACTAAACTCGTGCATTCTTACAGGAACCGAATCATATTTATGCTCAAACATGCAGCCCAAATATAACAAGGACTCAGAAATATGTTCCTGCGAGACAAAACTGTTCAACAATGAAACCCGTTCAGATTGCATGATAGAGTTAGTAAAAACAAATTTTACGTGGACCCACGTATGTGATACTCAGAGTCAACAACTTATCCTGAAAGGATCAGGAATACTATCGCTTCAGCCTCAATGTGTTATCAAAGATAGTTTTATCACTCACTATTCAAGGACACCAAGCATATTCCAGCAGCAGCCATACTTCGTATACCAGCCTAGGAAATTTCACAGAAATTATAAGGCCCAATCAGCTTGGCCCACTAATTCATGAACCATATCATTACGATACGCACCTAAGTAATTTCACCGAACATCAAAATTCTTTGGCACATCAAAAGGCTTTAGATTTGCCTACTCAAATCCAAACTATAAATTATCACTACTCAACAGTAGGCTATACAGCACCTGCCTTGTCGATCACCATCACGATTTACATCATCTGGAAGGCAAGGTCACATCAAATCAATTCCCAATCAACAGAAGCAAGGACTCCTCAACCCATTCCACGTCAAAGATCAGCAACATCAGATTTTGTCGTCACTGTAACGTAAATTTATTGTAAGGTCATTATAGCCTCAGACCTTACCGGGGGGGAATGTACGATTTCATGGTCATTGAAATTAACCGATTTCAAGGCCATGATTTCTTACACTTTTTAACACAAACAACCTGGGCATTGCACTTGCAGCGTCAGAATTTTTTGACTAACATTCAACTCCAGCTAAGGCGGCCAAGTAAACGGAGTCATATTCTCTTTTTGTTGTCATTGCACTTTGGCTGTTTATGTTGAGCTTAGTGCAGTGCCAAGGTTGTTTGTAGTATATATTAAATAATAATGTAGTAAATATTAATATTATATTAAAAGGCAATTTCATTGTCTTTATAAGGAGAAAACCTAATAATAAAAAGATCAGTAGAATTCTAGAGTGTGATCAAATAAGCTCCAATAGTGTTTTTCTTACTCTTAAGGTGTGCAAACGGTTCAAGTGCTGTTTTGTGCAACAACTCTTTTCGGTTAGTCCAAGTTAAGGTGCTGGGGCTACAACCAAACTCCCGAAATCCAAATTAGGATTTAACAGTGAGTGATCTTTCTTAGGAAATCGTGAAAAACTCCAAAACTGCTCATCCGATTTTGATGCAAATATGCAAATAGAGATTTTTGTGTACGACAAGGGTTCTGTTGCTATCTTTTTTGCTTTTTCTCGAAACTAGAGGGCGCTGTTGTCCAATTTGTACGTTATTAAACTGTTCCTTAACGGCTGCAGAAGGCGTAGCAAAGCGCGAAGGGTGATAAATATCTTCTTTTCTTCTTTATGTTTATTTATATTCCACTATCTTTTTTCGCAAATCAGGACAGCTGATGCCGAATTCTGTGGTGTTTGAGTACGCATCAACACAATCGCAAGTCAGTTGCGTCGTAAGTTGGCGTTGTTTTGACACTTTAATTTCTATTTTCAGTGCTTATTTAATTGTTGTTCAGTTTCCTGGTGAATTGCCAAGAATTCGTTTTTGCTCTGATTTTTTCCAAAAATGTGGAATCTATCGAATACAATATAAAACTTGAAAATATATTTTTGCAAGCAATCGGCGGCGTGCACACACAAATCACGATTTTCCTAACTTTTTCTCATAATTTTCTGATGTTGAATCTACATTTTGCTCATTTCGCCGAAGTTACCGGTTTGAAAGATGCACACAAAATTCCATCTAATGTTTGTGAAAAGTTTTTTCAAATTGACGAATGAAATCGAAAATTATTTATATCAACTCCAGAGTTAAGCCGGGTATTCAGCTAGTATATATATAAAATTATAAAAAAAAAAATCTGTGCATGAAATATTTTTTTGAAATTCCTTTTGCGATGAATGTTTTGAATGACGCTGAGCACGAAAATCGCATTTTTAAAATTTTTGTCTGTCTGTCTGTCTGTCTGTTAAATCATCACGCGAAAACCACTGGATGGATTTAAATGAAATTTGGAATCTAGGTTCCTTATATACCCGGTCATAACATTGGCTACTTTTTATCCAGTAAAAAAGGTTGGACCCGGTAGGGGGCGCTGCGATCGAAATCCAGGCATTCGTTTTTTTAGCTTATCTCCGAAACCGTTCATCCGATTTTCATGAAAATTTGTATCGAGAAGTTCTCGGACACGCTGAGATTTTTGACTTATCTACACCGTTCTATCTCGAACACCAGAGGGCACTGTAGTACAAATATTTTGAAAAACCTCAAAAAACTCCAAAACCGTGCATCCGATTTATATGAAAATTGGTATATAGAGGTTTTTGGATACGGTGAATTTTCATGACTTATCTACTCTCTTCTATCTTGAACACCAGAGGGCGCAGTAGTACAAATATTTTAAAAAATGTCAAAAAACTCCTTAGTCTCTTATACGATGTGCATGAAAATTCGTATACAGAGGTTTTCGGAAACGGTGAGTTTTTATGAATTATAAACTAGGTTCTACCAGAGGGCGCTGTAGTACAAATATTTTTAAAAAGTCGAAAAAGTCCAAAACCGTTCATCCGATCTGCATGAAATTTTGCATGTAGAGGTTCTCGGACACGTTGAGTTTTTTTGACTTATCTACTCTTTGCTCTCTCGAACGCCAGAGGGCGCTGTAGTACAAATATTTTTAAAAACCTCGAAAAACACCTAAGCCGTGCATCCGCATTGCATGAAAATTGGAAAATAGCAATTTTCTGATACGGCGAGTGTTTTGGACTAATCTTTTTTGTGCTATCTTGAAAACCAGAGGGCGCTTTAGTACAAATATATGGAAATCGTAAAAAACTCCAAAACTGCTCATCCGATTTGGATGAAAATTTGTAAATAGCGATTTTCGAGAACACGAAGGGTTCTGGTAATATCTTTTTTGCTCTTTCTCGAAACTAGAGGGCGCTGTTGCCCAATTTGTATGTGTGTATGTTATTTAACTGTTCCTTAACGGCTGTACTGATTTTGATGGAATTTTTTGAGTGTGTTTGAGTGGATCCCTGGATGGTTCAGATTCACAATTGAACCTGGTAGGTGGCGCTGCAATCGTGTTTAAGGCATTTTATTTTTATATTTTATCTCCGAAACCGTTCATCCAATTTGCATGAAAATTTGTGTCTAGAGGTTTTCGGATACGGTGAGTTTTTATGGCTTATCTACTCTGTTCTATCTTGAACACAAGAAGGCGCTGTAGTACAAATCTCTTAAGAAATCGTGAAAAAGTAGAGAGCCGCTCATTCGATGTGGATGAAAAATTTTACTAAAGGATTTTTGTGTAGGGAAACTGTTTTGGCGTTATCTCTTTTGCTGTTTCGAAAACTAGAGGGCGCTGTTGTACAATTTGTACGTGTGCATGTTATTAAATTGTTCCTAAACGGCTGCACCGATTTTGATGAAATTTTTTGTGTGTGCTTAAGTGGATCCCTGGATGGTTCAGATTCGCAATTGGACCCGGTAGGTGGCGCTGCGATCGGGTTCCACGAATTTTGTTATTATATGATAGTTTGTCTCTGAAACCATTCATCCGATTTACATGAAAATTTGTATTTAGGGGTTTTCGATTTAAAAATCTCGAAAAACTCCTAGCTGTACATCCGATTTGCGTGAAAATTTTTACATAGGAGTTTTCGGATACGGTGGGTATCTTAGACTTTTTATCTGCGCTACCTTAAACACCAGATGGTGCTGTAGTACAAATCACTTAAGAAATTGTGAAACACTCAAAAACCGCTCATCCGATTTATATGAAAATTATTATGTCGGATATATAGGATTTGATTATCGAGTATGGAAAAGGCATTGACGTTATTTTTTTATTCTATCTCGAAAACCAGAGGGCGCTGTTGTACAAATACCGCATAAAACTCAAAACAACTCATCCGATAAGTACGATTTTTATAAGTGGTTTTCGGATGCGGTGATTTTTTTGGCGCTATGCATTTTGCTATATCTTGAACCCAAGAGAGCGCTGTACTACAAAATACAGTAAGGCGTAGCAAAGCGCGAAGGGTGATAAATATTGTTTTTTTCTTCATTTTCTTTATTCGCAAATCAGGACAGCTGATGCCCCATTCTGTGGTATTTGAGTATTATATTATTTTCAATGTTTATTTTATTTTTATCCAGTATCCTCGCAAATTGCCAAAAATTCGTTTTTGCTCTGATTTTTTTTTAAAAATGTGCAATCTATCGATTACAATATAAAACTTGAAAATATATTTTTGCAAGCGGTCGGCGACACGCACGCACAAATCACGATTTCCCTAACTTTTTCTCATAATTTTCAGATATTGAAGCTACATTTTGCTCATTTCGCCGTAGTTATCTGTTTGAAAGATGCACACAAAATTCCTTCTAAAGTTTGTGAAAAGTTTTTTCAAATCGACGAATGAAATCGAAAATTATTTGTATCAAGTCCCGAGTTAAGCCGGGTATTCAGCTAGTATATTTATATTTTTATCCGTTCAGAAAACATTTATTTAGACAAAAAGTACAAAAAATTACATTGAGTTCTGAATTTATGGCTTATATTTCATATGCTGAACAGTCTAATAAGTTAAAATTTAATTTTGTAATTAAAATGTTTCAAATGGATTTATTTGATAGTTTAGATCTCAAATTGGTTAATACGGTTGAAAGTGCAGTAAACGCATGTTCTACGCATTTGTAGAATTTGTCACATTTGGCCGAACAACAATCCAATACGCTGCACAGCCACCAAAAAAACATCGAAAAGCAACCAAACGGAACAAAAACAACTAATACGTCACTGAATTAATTTTTCTATTCAAGACCGCTAAATTTTTCCAATACGAACAAATTGTGTTTAAAAAATGTTCTTCATTTTTGTCTTCACGAGGGAATGAATTATTCCACACGAACATTGTGAAGTTAACCAGGCGCGCAACCAGAATTTTTTTTGGGTCGATTTTAAAATAGGTCGGACTTTCATATAAAAAAACACGTTACTACAGCGGCTATTGTGTACTGGTTAGTGAGTCCGATTTTTGCACTAAAAGTTCCTGGTATAAACCTCAGCCAGGGCAAGCAACATCTTACCATTCAACTTCACCTCCAGTGGCGGACTGGCCATACTGGAGGATCTGGAGAATTCCAGAAGGGCCGGTGCAATTTGGGCCGGTTGCCGTATAGCACATAAGAAAATGAGGAATCATTCATCATATATATTTTCTATATATATAAAAATGTAATGGTGTCCGTATGTTACTCCATCACTTCTGAACCGTTAAATTGGTTTTTTTCAAATTTCTAATTTATATATTTTTCCTTAATTTATATATTTTTAAATGCATGCTATTTATATTTTATTCCCACTTTTTTACCCGTTTTAGGCTGGTAAAATGCCATTTGTCGTTTTTTTATGCCAGCGCGAATTTTTTTAGATCTGCGACCAATTTTTATTTTGAAATTTTGACTAATATTGAAAAAGGCTATCGAGCTATCGCTTGATCCATTTGCGTTTTTATTTCAAAGTTATCTTCTTCAGAACATGCCGCACCTTTATTTATGACTGGAAAATTTACTTTTTATGAACTTTTAAAGTATCTTAAAACATTGTAAAACGTTTTGATTATAAACGTAATGAAGAATAATGTCTAAGCTGAGAGGGCCGGTCAAGTCATTATTTTCCAGGTCAAATTTTAGGCTCCAGTCCGTCACTGTTCACCTCACAGTAGTAAATTGTAACTTTTAAGAGTAATATTTGCATATAAAAGTATGGTAAAGTTAACAAACAAAAAAAGAATTTCACCACAATTTTAACATACGTAATAGTTGCATTCAACTTTATTACAATTTGGCACCACTCGCGATTAGGTGTCAAAATACGAGTGCGAGCAGTAAGACGATAACTCGTCAAAGATTACTTGGATTTGCCAACTATGTTCGTTTTGAAAAAAATGCTTTATAGTTGGCAGCATTTTAAGATCAGAAATAGAGCCAGGAAAAGAGCTGGTTCTAATTTTTGTTTTTTCATTGTAAATAAAATAGTCACGCTCTAGACCAACAACCACGGGAATGCAGCTAATGTAAACTAAAAATAAGTTTTTATAAAAAGTGTTTTATTTGTATTAAAATATAATTAAAAATTTAAAAAATTGCGATCAATTGTTTGCTTTTTTTGCTTTTGTGATTAAGATTATCAAAATGAACCAAAACTATATTTTCAAATTCAGATTAATAGTATGTTTCGAATTTCGAACAATAATGGCTTTTCAGCTGAAAAGCTACATGATATTAAGTTTTTCGCCATAGAAGAACTGTCAAATGAAAAGCTGATATTTGTTTGCTTTTCAGCGAAAAACTCTGAAAAGTTAGAAAACAACCCTGGTTCGGAAGTCTGTTCGTTGAAGTTAAGTCAAAATCTATTACAAAAATTCAAGTTGTCACTAATATTTGACATTTCGTCTGTCTGTTTTAATTTGTTGTGATTTATAGACAAACTTTCTTCCCAATTAGAAAAAATCTTAAAAATGGAAAAAAATACAATGAGTGGAGTGACATTCATGAGGTGATATTTGTGGAGTTGTGGGAGAAGTGATGCTGCCATCACGAGAGTACAGATTTGCTCCTAACGCAAGTTTAATATATTTGCCAATGCCTGGCGACGTTCACTTTGGCGTTTACAAGTTTTGCTACCCAGCAATTCGGTGTTTTTTTGCCAGTTATCTTTTAAAGCCAAATATAACGCAATAGCCATCGATATCCAAATAAATGGAATCATTTTTGCAAGAAGAAAAGTTATTCTAAAGAATTTTATTTGCTAAGCCAAGCACAATGAAACAAATCGCTATAATAACAAACATATGGCTACTGTCTGTCAAATGAAAAGCTGCTTTTCAAGTGTGAACACCTTTTTCTGAAAAGAGGTTTTTCAGCTGAAAAGCGGCTTTTCGGCCTGTGTGTGAACATGCTATAATCTTACTTTCAGCGAGTTTATCTTAAATTTTATACCAAACATTCAGTTTTTAAATCTTCAAAATCTCCTTCCAAATAATCTTAATAAAATCCAATTAGTTTTTCAAAAACTCTTAAGGAAAACTCTTAAGCCATATCCAGCGGTTTTGTATCGTCAGGAAATGGTGTTGAAATGAATAGTGGAAATAGATGTTTTAAAAATCTCTCTTTAAAAACTCGCTTTAAAACCTCTCGCTTTAAAAACTCTTAGGTTTGAGGTAAATCAAATGCTTGTCAAAAAATTTTGACAGAGACAGAGCCAACTGTTGATTAGTGTCAAATCAATTTTTATTTTGTTGGCTTTATGCTTAGAGTATAATAAATAAATTCTGTATACTGTCAAGTAACAAATGGAATGTGTGGTAATTTAAAAACAAAGTATTAGTGCTTCAACCACAGCTCTATCTAGGGAACTAAACGCCCTTTCACCCTAGTTGGTCATTCAATGAGTGGCGCCATTGCAGTGTTGTTTTCTACTTTTTTTTTAAATTAAATTTATGCACTTTTTTATTTGCGCACTTCTTAATTACTTTTTATTATTATTTATGCTCTTTTAAATTATATACTCCTATATTGTTAAAAGCAAACAAAAATCACATATTTCACAAACTTCGTTTAGCTAATGGGTTTTGCTTTAAATTTACCATCACATGTTCTTAACAGATCTAGGGACATTTTAGGTGAGGGAGATACGCTTCCAAATAGAATAAGAAAATATGCTGCCATCTTGTTTCTCACACCATGCTCAAATCGAAGAATTGTCAACAATACCCTAAAAGGTCAGAATTACAACTAAAACACATGTATTCTGAACGAATAAAACATGAATAGTTTAAAAGATTACGGTACAACGACAATAGATATGAAATTTTTATTTTGGGTTTTAATTTTTTTGATAAAAAATTGTGATTACTTTTTGAGTGAGTCATTTTGATTGTGTCCTATTTCTCTTTTTGCTACGATAATTTTGAGGGGAGGAGGGGTTTAAACCCCAAAAGTTCCCCTTTGGTTGCGCTAATGAAGCTAACACAAGTTCGATACGCAGCCACAGCGAACCGTTGCGATCGATCATTGCTTATGTACGTGCAGTGCAATCAAATATTAAAATAAAGAACTCATGAAGAATAGTCAACAGCACGCCAACTCGGTTGCACACAAATTTTTCTTGATATAATTACAAACAAATTTACAAAATTTATTTTGTAAATTTAAATTTACAAACAATATATAAATTAAAGTATTTATTTGATACAGTATATATAAATAGTAAATCTATTGTGGGACACCACACTTACATACTTATATAATGAATGAATTAAAAAAAAATAATAGACACATAAAAGAGTGCATTGAAAAAACAAAATATCAAGCGCATTGAATTGCAAATTCTTTATATTTAAGAGAAGAGTTTTTGTAGCAGCTGGTATGAGTAAAAGCGCGTTTATTGTGAACGATTATTGAGCTTATTTGAACTTATTTTGTATGTCTATCTCGCTTTCTTACACAGCGAACAACCCAATAAGCTCAAATAAGCGTTTACTATAAACGCGGCCTAAGGGCAAGTATATTTTTCATTGTCTTCTCTACGGACGATTGGGTTTATAACTACAACAATTTTTATTCAAACTTAAAACTTTCTGAGAATAACCAGTGTACTTAATAGTAAAATCTTACAAGCTGCCATTGCTTTTAAACGCCAAAAGTCTTTATTCAATGCGTTTATTTTTCGTGGCTCGGAGCACATTAGGATGGAGAGGAATGCAGATAGTGTCTGCATCAGCAGTCTGGATGAACTGCATGAGGCTGTTGGAACAACATGCGAAGCTGTGTCTTCTAGCAGATAATTTTAATTTTATTTCAACTTTTTTAGCTTTTTGTTTTAGTTTTCCTTATATTCTAAAATACTTTTTTTTTTTTCTTAACAAACATGCCTCTAACTTTGCACTCTCTTTCTTATTTACCCTTATATAAGATGTTTGATTGTAGTGTATTAGATCTTTATTAGTTTATTATTATTAAAGCTTTTTGTTATTCGTCTGACTATGTTGCCTGTTGTTCCCATGAATTCTAGTGCTTCTTATGGTGTTGATGATAATTGTATACTGTTAATTGATATTTTGTGTAAACAACGTGATGGTTTGTCTATAGTCTATTTTAATGCTAGAAGTTTGAATCATTCAAAACTTGATTTTGTTAGATACGTTTTTGATAAATCAAATGTAGACATTATATTTGTGTCTCTGAGACATGGTTTATTTCCGAAATTTTTAACGCATACCCGAATTATACTTTGTTTAGAAATAACAGAACGGGTAAACGAGAAGGCAGAGTTGCTATTTATTGCAAATCATATTCAAGGTCAAACCTTATCAATAAATCCAATGAGTCTGACGTCGAATTTATAAATGTAGAAATTTCTGATTCCAATTTTAAAATATTTTTCTCTTGCGTATACAATCCCAACAGATGTTATAGTGTTGATCCGTATTTCGTGGATCTTTGCAATCGTGTGACTGAATTTAACTTCTTTTCTATTTGCGGTGATTTTAATGTGAACTTGCTTAAGAAGGACAATATTTATGATAATTTTTACGACAAAGTCAATGCAGCTGAATTGACAATTATTAACTCTTCTCTTCCAACTCGTTTTGCTCCCAATGCTACCCCTAGTCTACTCGATGTCTTAATACTTTCTGATGAGTCCATGCTTCTACTTTTTGATCAAATTTCATTTATCTCTGACCATGATCTGCTTTTTTGTACAATTAATTATAATGCTTGTCGTAATTCTGTTCCAACGACTATTTCTTATCGCGATTACAATTCCATTGATTATTCTTTGTTGTATGATAATTTGTCTCATATCCGTTGGAATGATTGTTGGTTCTGCGACTGTGAATGAGAAATTAAATATTCTTGTCTCCCATGTTAGCCATGCTTTTGAAAATTTCGTTCCTCTTCGTATGTTAAATAAAGTAAAAAGTTTAGGTTTTTATATTAATAGTAGACTTTCATGCACTGATCATGTCAACAATATCGTTCAACGAGTTTACTACGCGCTTCAATGTTTACGATTGTCTGCTAGATATACACCAACTAAGACAAAAAAGAGGCTTGTTGTTCAATTAATACTTCCAATTATATCTTACTCTAAACTGATATATAGCAATCTTGACTCGCACTCTTCGCATAAAATTCTAGTTGTCTTTAATGATGCGGAAAGATACGTGTTTGGCCTGAGACGCTTTGAGCATGTTTCTGAACAAAGTAAAAGCATTTTGGGTTGTAGTATTCTAAACTACTTAAATGCGAGGAATTGTTTATTTTTGCATAAACTAATAACTTATAAGACTTCTTATAGCTTCTTCTAACTTATAATAACATGCAATCTTATACTGTCTAAATTCAACTCCTTAATTACTAAACGACTCTTTTTCATCAACGCCATCAAACTCTGGAATTCATTACCTTTAAGCTTAAAGTACTACTGTCAGTACGAATAAATTTAAGTCATCTATTATGGTATACTACTCAAACATCTAATTCTCTATAACTCTTTTTCTTCTAACTATTCATTCTAACTATTTATTCTTACTATTCATTCTGACATTTTTCTTACTGTTTTTCGTCTTTGTTTTTTTCTTTTTTTCTTTTGTTCTAGTTTTTTAATTTGTTATTAAACTCATAATTAATTATATATTTAGTATTTTAAGATAATTAAAGTATTTCAATTTAAGGTTTGCTGTTGATTATACAGGGTGTCCCGCAATTGAGTGCAACTATTTACGGAGGTGAAAGGTTATGTCGAGCTGAGAAAAAAATCGTATGGGAGGGGGCGTCTATTTTCCCACTCTTAGGAGCTTTGGTAGTTTCAACCGATTGATTTCATCTTTGAACGAGCACAGCTTGGTAACGGTTATGTCTGTCGGTACTGTTTGTTGATATACCGTTGAAAATGTGATTTTATTGCCTTTGCAATGAATTATCAAAAAAAGTTTTCCGGAACTTAGTTTTTGTGCTAGAAACAATAACGTGAATCAAAGTCGTGAAATATTATTTAACCCTGTAGCTCCTAAGAATGTGAAAATGGACCCCTCCTTCCTATACGATTTTTTTCTCATTTTATGACTATGTTGTACTTTTAAAAGACCTTCTTGTATCTTATTGTACTAATTAATATCAAATATCAAAAAATACTTTTAAGATGGTATACATTCGAAAAATGTAAAAAAAAAAATTGATTTTTGGTCGCCGAAAAACTTCAGAAGGCCCTTAATCCACATTTTTCTGGTAAAAACGCTTGGGAAGCGGTATTGATTTTAGTTTTCTTTTCCAATTTCGACAACGGCTTCAACTACGAAACTACAAAAAAATGTAATTTCATCCGTTAAAACATTTTAGAAATTGAGATTGTTCATTAGGCTAGGGAAGCATAATTCACATTAGTGGAAGTTTCACTACATCAAAAATCCTTGATATACATCAATGATTAAAATGGAGATTAATAACGTTTCAAGTAATAGTTTTTAATTAATTGATAATATTTCTAGACTTTAATCTCATCTAAAATATAGCCAGGATGCTTAAACGGCTATTGAATATCAAGTTCTTTCAAAATAATAATATACTCGTAACTAGCTTAATTATGGCGAGTGTGACAAAAATCATTTGAAAACGTTATTTTAAATCTGAGAGAATAAAATCCTCAAAGCTGTGCAAGATTTATAATAAATTTAGAATATTATTCAAAATGTGGTAAAAGTTGCTTAGTTTTACACAGTATATTTTGGACTATTTTTTAATTTTTCATAAGCTATTGCCGAAGGAAAAATGTTTTGGTTTTTTAATATTTTAATTACCATATTAGCCTTGAAGGAAAGCCTCTTATTTCATTTACTGCGCAGTAAAAAAGTTCTAAGCTTAGTTTTAGTGGTAAGAGCGAGTTGTTTAGATTTTGCACTATTACTGTATGTACTAGCTATACATTTTTTAGAATTTCTTCTATAGTGTTCGAGAATAGAAAATTTTTTAAAAGCATTAATTTTTTATTTAAAGGGTGCAGGTCATAACGATGTCGAGCTACACTCTCAATACTTCGAAAGACTTAAAAAGTTTTTAACTGTTGAATTAGTAAAATGACAATTAAAGAATACGGCAAG
Source organism: Coremacera marginata (assembly GCA_914767935.1). Taxonomy (NCBI): domain Eukaryota; kingdom Metazoa; phylum Arthropoda; class Insecta; order Diptera; family Sciomyzidae; genus Coremacera; species Coremacera marginata. Next base: position 124,871,988 of record OU612043.1, read on the forward strand.
CGGTTACAACTCTAATTCCAACCCCGCCGTTGCCAACGTCAGTGCTGCAGCCTCTGCTTCTGGTGGTGCTGAAGCACGTGCTTCATATTCATCCGCTGTTGTGACTGGTGCTGCATTAAACAATGAAAAGGACGAAAATGATGGTAATTATTTTTTTTTCAATTTATGATTAACGTTTTAGCAGGGACCCAAAACAATCGTTAGTTTAAAATTTTTTAAATGAAATGATCAAAAATAAAAAGTTATGAATATAATCTTATATAACTTCTTATATGATCAAATAATTTAGATTTTATGTGTCATGATTTTTATACGTTAACCAAATTATATCATTTATTTTTTCATTGTTATTTTTTCGATTAGAAATAAAAATCAATGTTTCATCGTTATTTTTTCGATCAGAAATAAAAGTCAATCTACAATCAACGAATCTAAAATCAAATGACCGTAAATTTTTTCGATAAAAAAAACGGGTGCAGTCCTCAGGACTGCCGACGGAAGCGTTAGCTTCTTAGCATTAGATGTAAAATTAATATAGTATTGATTGAAAGAATAAACATTCACACACTTTTAAGTTTATACATTTTGTTAAGTTTATCAATGAAATTAATAGCAAAAAAATTTTGATTTGCGCAAAATTTATGAATCTTAATCAAAAGTAAAGTATGCAGTTAAATTGGAGATGACCAGGGCTCGGATTTTGAAGACCTTAAAAACATCCAACAATGACCTAAAGAAGTGACCTTATGCCCTAAAAAAGCATTAAAAATGCCACAAGAAAACCCATCAAAATGCCGTTAAGCCTAACATTAATGATTATATTTTATTAATTTAACCCTTAGCTGCCACATGGGGTAACAAGTTACCTTTGAAATTGATACAAGAAACGACATCTGCCGGTAGTATACAATTGTGAGATGTGACTCCATTACATAGGAAGACGAAAAAACGCGTGGTGGCGCTTTGAGCGTTCGTTTTCTTGGCGTGGGGTAACTAGTTACCCCAGTGTGGCCGCATCCGTTGCTCGGCAGGAATTTTTTTTTTCAAATCGACTTATTTGAGGTGTCAATAGAGACAACATAAAGGTAATTTTTTGATGTTCTAGTAAAAAATTTTTTTTTTAATCCTAGTCGTTATGTATACCCCTATTATGTATTACAACTCAACTAAGTTATTAGTTAAAACTAATCATATATGTTTATAAAACTAAGTTTTACATTGCATTTTTATAAACTAAACCCCACGTGTTATCCTACAATGAACGTACAGAAGATTTATTCAATAAGCAATATTATATAAAAATTAAACTGAATTATTTCACGTGAACAGACAAGATTACGACCCCTATTATGTATTACAACTTAACTAAGTTGACTAGATTCAACTCAATTTTTATCGTATAACGAATAACATACATTTCAGTTAAACCATGTAGTTTGCCTTAATCTTTTAAGAATTTTCAAACTACATGGTTCAACTGAAATGAATGTAATTCGTTATACGAAAAAAATTGTGTTGAATCTAGTCAACTTAGTTGAGTTGCAATACATAATAGGGGCCGTAATCTTGTCTGTTCACGTGAAATAATTCAGATTAATTTTTATATAATATTGCTTATTGAATAAATCTTCTGTACGTTCATTGTAGGATAACACGTGGGTTTAGGTTATAAAAAAGCAATGTATAAACTTAGTTTTATATACATATATGATTAGTTTTATATGTTTCAAATGCCCATAAATAAAAAAACACAGGTGCGTTGTTGGACACACGAGAAAAGCAAAGCTTTTCGCAGTTACATCGATTTAATAGCTTAATAATTTTTTCTTTTTAATAAATTAACTTTTAAAATCAAAAATTTAAAATAACATAAAATAAATTACACACAAACACAAAACATAGTTAAAGATTATTTTTTTTTATTGTTTAATGTCAAATTTCCAAGCCAATTACATATACGGACACATAATGCCAGCGACTCTCCATTTTAACTCTCCACACATGGTTGTGAACTTGGCTGCACTGAACAAATTTTTTCCTTCAACAGCGTACTACCTAGCGAAAAAATTCCGCTGCTTCTTCGCTGTCAAAAAACTCAATGTACTTCTTATGGGAATTTTGTTTTCGTTTTTACAACAAATTTGCTTCTACTTGCTACAAGATGTCACTAGCATCGGTGTTTTCCTTTGCGCGTTCACATCAAGAAAAAACAAAACACACCGATGCTGGTGACATCTTATTGGCATAAACCAATACATAATCCTCCATCTATCGACAGATTAGCTTATGTTACTTCTGTTACTTAATAGAATACTTAACATTGAATCAACAGCCATTTCTAACACAGCTTGGTGGCCTGGTGGATAGCAAAGCCCCCCACGGGGGCAAAGAAGTATTTTTAATATTTATTAATATTAAAGTATTTAATTTTCTTGTTGTAATAAATGCCAGCAAGAAGAAACCATAAAATTCTAAGAAAATATCTGTCGAACATTTTTCAGATTTCACTCCAAGCAAATCACAGAACGAGGCGTAAAAAGCTTCGCTTCAAAAATTGACAAGATACTTTCCAAACAATTTTTTGAATAAAAAAGTTACGCGTCTACATGTAAGAAGTAAAATAGATTTTTTTCGTGTGATTACTGCGTGTTGGCTTTTTTTCCATCTATTCCCGCGTAAGAATGCAGATGTGTCCACGGGGATAGTATTCTCTTCTCGATTACAATAATATTCCTGTACACGTGGAACGCTCGCGTATTCATTCAAATACATGATATCTATATTTTTCGAAAATATTAATTTATGTATAAATACTAGCATTTACAAACTTATTTTTATGATGATATACGCGGAGGCGCTTACTGTGAGAACGAAAGAAGGCAAAAAAAAAGCCGTGTTGGATGTTCGGCCTGTATAAGACTGGCTTGCGGGGAACATTGGTTCCCTTTGTGAATGACGTGTGCTGGTCAATAAAATAGGATTAAATTTTTTGGTAAAATATAAAAATAAAATTGTTTTTTCTACGTACGTAAATATGTATTTAGAAGCTAATAAAACACAAAAAAGGCAAATTGTATGACTAGTATTTTTTTAAATTTTTCCCTCCAGTAATTTTACAAAATAAATATACTTTTTGAGTAATCGGCGGTCACTGTTATTTTTTTTATCCTAGTGGTATATGTTCAGGGGCGGATTTAGGTAGGGACTAGGAGGGGCTGCAGCCCCCGGACCCGAGCAGGCAGGGGCTTCTGTCAAAATGTCTAATTTGATTTTTTGAATGCATTTTTCGATCCAGGAATAAAATTTGCATATTCTTAAAATTTTGTTCCTTATTATTTATGTTCCATTTTGCTTGTGTCTATTTTAGCAAAAGGATGCAATATTTAAAAAAATTGTTTGCCCTTATGGGTATGAAAATCATACCTCATCGCGTGATAGTTTTATACACTAACCACCAATCCAAAAACTTTCGATAAGCAAAGTTGGTTACATTAGCAGCTATCTAATCTATGCAATCTAAAAAATTGCAGAAAATAAAGTTTCTTCTACATTGTCATAAGAATGGTTATAGGTGTCTTTGTTGATGTGAAAGGTTTTTTTCAAATATGATAATTTAAAAAAAAAAAAAAAAGTTGCCATTTCAACCCTTGAAAGGACTTCGACCGAGCTTCTTATGATCAATTGTGTTGTGAAATGTTAGAGCACAAATGATCGGGAACTGGACCTACAAGTTTTATGCCGACTCCGAACGTCTTATGTTCTCAAGAAGCACTTCATGGCAGTTTTAACTCTCTGAGGTTTGCCATTGTCTGCAGAGAGTTGACGGCCGAACAGAAAAATTGATTCAATTGAAAAACTTTCTGTGTCAGGAGGGAATTGAATCAGGGTTCTCTGGCGTTTAGGCCACGCACTCTTCCGACGGCGCCACGGCCGCCAATTTAAAAAGCAATTTATAAAATAAGGTCAATTCAAAATATTACGAAACACTTTTTTCTGTTACAAAATAAGAGATTAAAAAAAATTTATTTCTTCAACAAAATAAAAATTCAAATATTAATTTCAATTCAAGTTAAGTTCCATTCAAGAAGTAAAATAATTTCACAATTTTAAAGATAATTTCATAAATTTTAACCAAAACGAATTCATATTATAATCATTCGGTGAGATCAGGACTCTGTGTTAATATATTGCTTATGTCAACACAAGATCAGCAAGCGACCACAACCTACTAGCACGAATTCTGAACAGCTACTGAAAGCTTGATGCTTTCGTTTTAATAATGAACTCGTGCTTTTCTTCAAGTGCAAACTTTAACAACAAAAGCTTTACAATATGAACATAAAAATGCGTATGTATAATTTTGGACGCTGTTGATATACTGTCAGCGTCAAAAGAAATTGTACACGTTAATATGTTATGTTTTTGTCTTTATTTTACTAGTTTGCTTTATCATTTTATTCAACATATTATGTTTTTTGAAAAATATATTGCATATTCTTTCATTTTATAAAAAAAAAAAAATAACAAAAATTTAACAATAAAAAAAATTATAGAACAACAACTTAAAATACTTCAAATTCACAGCGTCAAAAGAAATTGTACAGTAAGTATAAAAAAATTATTTCAAAGAATTTTAAAGAGGTTAGTATTTTGTTTGCTTTCCATTTGCGTTGATTACAGCTTGCAATCTTCTGGGCATCGATTCCACTAGGTTTCGGGTTACATCGGAAGAGATTTTTTGCCATTCCTCCATTATCACTGATTTTAGAGAGTCTTTGCTGGTAATCGTTCTTTTTCTAATTTGACGGTCCAGATGCTCCCACAAATGCTCGATAGGGTTAAGGTCGGGTGACTGGGCGGGATGATCCAGCTGTTTTGGGGTATGATATAGCAGCCATTCCTTTACTATTTTAGCAGTGTGCTTAGGATCATTGTCTTGTTGAAAGACCCAAGTTTGATCCAAGCCCAATTTGTCGACACTAGGTTGCAAATTATCTTTCAAAATGGTGAGGTAATCTGTTTTATTCATAGTGCTCTCTATGAAAACCAAGTTACCTACACCACTGGCTGCCATACACCCCCATACCATGACCGAACCACCACCATGCTTGACGGTAGATATTACATTTTGTTGGGCAAATGCTGAATTTTTGCATCTTCAAATTTTAGTTGGTGTTTTCTTACCAAAAATTTCAAATTTGCTCTCGTCAGTAAATACCACATTATTCCAGAATGAATTTGGTTCATTTTGATACTTTTTAGCAAAATTCAGACGTCGCTGTTGATTGGTTTTTGATATGAAAGGTTTGCTTCTTGGAACTCGTCCACGTAGTCCATTTGCATGTAGTGCTCTACGTATAGTACTGGAGCTAACGTTAACACCTGAGCGTTCTGAAATGTTCTCGGATATTTTAACAGCACTTTCAGTTGGATTTTGCTTCACTCGTCGCACAATGGATCGTATTTGAGTCGCATTTAGTTTACGGGGTCTTCCAGATTTGGGACGATTTTGTAAATTTCCGAACTTTTTGTAATTATCAATTATATGTTTTACAGTATTATGGCTTCTATCAATCATCAAACCAGTTTCACGCAATGTTTTTCCTTTTTTATAATATTTTAGCACAAGTTCGCGAACATCCGGGGAGGTTTGTTTACCCATTTTGAAAAGAAATTTCGTTACTCAAAAATCTTCAGATTTGAACTGATCCTCACGACATCAAGTCAATTAATAATTATTATAATTAGTTAATATTGCCTACAACATGATAAAAAGTCAAATCACTAAACATAACGGTAATTTTTTACCGTTAAAATTCTTTAAAATATTTGGTGCACGTGTTGTATAATTTCTTTTGACGCTATTAATATGAAGATGTTTTTGTTTTTGTTCTATGAATTTTTGTTATTGTAATATTGTTGTTGTTTTTATTATGTACATTAAGAGAGGAGAAACTATATTATTAAAAAAACAAAAAATGTAAAACAAAAGGGAATTGCAAAAGAGTATAATTTAACTGCAAACATAGAGGAACAACGTGTACAACTTCTTTTGACGCTGACAGTAGATCAGCCAGAATGTGAAAATTTTACCAAAACTGGTAAATTTTTTTTTTATGAGATCGTCAAATGATTCAAAATTTTCACTTAATTCTTTGGAATTTTTATGTCTTTTGTTATTCAATATACAAATACCATAGAGGTACCACATTGATTTAATTAATAGTGGAAATAATTCGCACTTTGTATGGTCTGCGAAAAAATATTTGTAAGAGCATACATCTAGATTGGCTTTAATTTACAAAAAGTGAAACAGCTATGTTTCAAACAATGTTCCCCTAAATGTGTCCCCGCTTATCCCCTAAAAGGGGGCGTAGCTTTAGTGAAGCCATGCTTTTATAGTAAGTTCTGAGTACGAAGTTCTGGGTTTATTTGATGTGTGACTTATTTCGAAAGCTATACTGAAAATTTGGGGTGCTTAAAAAGTACCACGCCCATCGTCCAACGCCCATAAAATGTTACCAGTGGAACGGCATGTGTAAATTGAGGTCGAATACTGAATTCCGAGGCTGTGCGACCTATAATTCCAAAACTGTTCGATATCGAAAATTTTAGGTGTATTTAAGGTGTCTTTTACGATCGGGGCACCAGACTTCACATCAACCTTCTCAAGGCTTTGGTATAAAAATTGTCTTAGCGGTTTCGATATGTATATACATACGTATATAGGTACATTATGTCGCCTCACGCTCCTTAGAAAAAAAAAGTTGTTTAGGCTGGTTCTTCAAAATAATCCATGGCTTATGTTATGATGATCCCCAAAATGTTTCGACTGAAAATATTGGCTGGTATGGTAGTTAAAAAAACAAAAGGTCAGAAATAAGAGTAATGGAAAAATTCTTTTGCATAAAAATTCTTAAATTTTTTCCGTTGGACCAAAGATAATGCGGATTTTTATGGATTGTTCTAACTTTTTTCATATTATTTTCACTAAAATTCAAATGAATTTTTTTCCATACTATTTTAGTCAGTCAATAGTCAGTCACTAGCGTCAAAATGTGAATGAAAATAAAAACAAGTTTCGCTCTCACTTCAACAAGCTAAACAAAAAATTGTTGTTGTTAAATAAAAAACTACTGATGCAAAAAAAAAATATATAGCTATATATAGTAGGCAAACTATTTTCAAGGATTTTTCAGCGCTTTAAATAAAAGATAAAAAAAAACTAATCGAGATGAAGATACTCAGCAAAGCTTAGCAAACCGACATAATTTTGCGGAAGTTAAGAATTTTAAATTTTATTTTAAGAGCACGAATGAAATACACGACTTAAGTAAACAGTAATGCCAGAGTAGAGTTATATAATAATTCTTACTTAAATTTTATGTGTTATTTAAATTAAACACTTAAATTTAAAAGTGTTAAATTTAATATTAAATGTGTTAAAGAGGTTTAGGTTTCGATCTTAATTTCAGCAAATAAAATGTAATTTTAAAGCAAAGTGCCTTAAAAGTCTACAAAACTGGTATAAGGGAGTCGTCGCTGATTTCAATTTTAATATCATGTTCCGAAATCTTAAAATAGTTTATCGAATATGGACTCAAAATACCGTGCGCCACATTGAAGTTGTCCTATAAAATTTGTGAATTTTTGCATCAAATTGGAAATCAGCGACCCCGAAAACCCCATTACACAACGTTTCATACAGATACAGTAGAGACTCACAAAAGTTAGGACTCGCAAAGGTTAATTCTACGAAAAAGGTTACCAGACTTCTGCTGCCACAGGAGACTCCAAAATGTTAACTTTTGCGTTAACTTTTCCGAGTTCTGTTTTCACCTTTTTTTTTTTATCTACAGCATCAATTGATTTTGTGTCAATTGTCACTCTCTGGATTTTGGCAGAGAAGAGTAAAACGCAAAACACCCGGGATTCACCGTTATGAAGAAGAACATAAAGGGTGGTTAAATTTTAAGGGTCGATGTTGAATTGAACACCTAAACGTCAAGTTTTTTTCTTCATTTCATTTGACATTTCTCAATTTCAGACTTACTCAATTTGAACCATGGAAAGATACACAATCGAGCAACGCGTTAAAGTTATTCAGGCTTATTATAAGAATGGGCGTTTAAATCAAAATGCATATCGTGCACTTCGTGATTTTTTCGGTCAATTTAATCGTCCAAATGAGCGTACAATCGGAAAAATCGTGAAAAAATTTGAGCAAGCCGGGTCTGTAGGAGATGTGAAAACACTAGTGCATGCTCGTATAGCTCGTACTGCAGAAAATATTGCTGCTGTTCGCGATAGTGTGGCTGAAGAGCCGTCCACCTCAACTCGTCGTCGTGCCCAACAATTGCACCTATCACGCTCGTCGTTGTTGAACATTATGCATAAAGACTTGCATTTACACGCTTACAAGGTGCAATTGACTCAAGAACTAAAGCCTCTTTACAATTTCAAGCGTCGTCAATGGTCAGAATTTTGGCAAGAAATGGCACAGTGGATGATCAATTTTCGAAGAAAATCATCTTCAGTGATGAGGCACATTTTCACCTCAGTGGATTTGTCAATAAGCAGAATTGCCGAATTTGGGCGAATGATAATCCAAGAGTGATTGTCGAAATACCAATGCACCCACAAAGAGTGACTGTTTGGTGCGGTTTATGGGCTGGCGGCATCATCGGGCCGTATTTTTTTCCAAAATGAGGCCGGTCAGGCAATTACTGTGAATGGTATTCGCTTTCGTGAGATGATAACGAACTTTTTATGGCCCGAATTGGAAGATATGAATGTGGACGATATGTGGTTTCAACAGGACGGTGCCACTTGCCACACAGCTAACGAAACAATTTTTCTTTTGCACGACAAATTCAATGACCGTGTTATCTCACGTGGTGGCGATGTCAATTGGCCGCCAAGATCATGTGATTTGACACCGTTGGACTTCTTTCTTTGGGGTTATTTGAAAGAAAAGGTGTACGTCGATAAGCCAGCAATAATTCAAGAGCTAAAGGATGTGATATTTCGGCACATTAACGACATAGAACCTCACTTATGCCTCAGCGTCATCGAAAATTTGGACCATCGGATGGAGGTGTGCCACCGATGTCGCGGCGGCCATTTGGCCGATATTTTGTTCCATACATAATTGAACCATACCAATATTGTCACAATAAAAAGAAATGACAATCATTTCCTAAATAATTTGTGTTTAATTCAAAATCATCTTCGGCCCTTAAAATTTAACCACCCTTTAGTTGTAAAAATGATTGACCACAGATGATTCAGATGATGACATTGTTACTAAAAATCCAGGGGTGAAATCGGCTAAAATGATAGTTGTCAGTCGCTGTTTTGATTACCGTTTTTGAAAATGACACCTAAATAGCTGTCACCAGAGAAGTGCACAAGCCTACTTGTAATCCAAGCTTTTTCAAGTACTTGAATTCAAGTATGTATCCAAACTTGCAAAAGCCTGCTTACAAAAATACCAAACAATTACAAGTCATATCCAAGCTTTCTCGTTGGCTTGGCTTGTTGAGGCTTACTTTGTCGGGTAAGAAAGTTGAAAAGCTTGAAACGATCGGAAAAAGCTTGTAAGCTCGCAAGTATCCAATTAACTGAATTTCAAGCAAGTATCCGAAAAAATTCAATTAGCTTGTTTAGGAAAATCTTAAGCGTATTAAGACTTTTAAGGATTCTGTGGACTCCGTGGTTGGCAGTTTTAGGGGTTAGCTGATTTTGAAATTGATGTATAAATTTAAAAGTCAAGATGGCGAATAGAGTTGCCACCTTGACTTTTTGTATTTTTGCGAATTCTTGTTATTTTGAAACTCTGACAACGGATTTGATTTCGAATCTAATGTCTTACTTACTTACTTAGGTGGCCGTAACAACCCGTGTCCGGATTTCGACCGACCTCATCAGCTCTCGCCAGGCGCCTCTGCTTTGCGCGCGCCTTCTCCAATCGGATACACCAAGTGCGGTTAGGGCTTCCTCAGCTCCCTCGTCGTCGTTGACCAGCGACCCTCGCCTCGAGCACCTTTTTCGCTGGAGCTTCGTCGTCCATACGATGGACATGACCCAGCAAACGTAGTCGCTGCACAGTTATACGCCGAACTACGTCAATGTCTTCGTAGAGCTCATACAGCTCGTGGTTCATTCGGATGCGATAGTCATCGCCGACTCGAACAGGACCGAAGATTTTGCGAAGAACTTTTCTCTCGAACACCCCCAGAGCGGCTGCGTCAGTTTGCGAAACTACCCATGCCTCAGCGCCATAAAGCAGCACAGGTAGAACGAGCGTCTTGTAGAGTGTTAGTTTTGTCGATCGAGAGAGGGCTATGGAACTTAGTTGCTTACTGAGCCCGTAGTAGCACCTATTAGCAATTATTGTTCTTCGCTTTATCTCCAGGCTGATTTCATTGTTAGTATTAATGGCGGTGCCAAGGTATACAAACTCCTTGACTACTTCAAAGTTATAGCTGTCGGCTGAAACGTGGGAGTCTAAACGCCGCGCTCCCTTGTTTGTAGACAGCATATACTTTGTTTTACCCTCATTTATCGTCAAACCCACTTTGGCTGATTCCTTTTCGATAGCGGCGAAAGCAGCGGTAACATCTCTCTTGGTTCTGCCAACAATATCAATATCATCAGAGTACGCAAGGAGCTGGACACCTTTATAGAAAATGGTGCCATTACGATGCACACCGGCCTTTCGTACGATCCCCGATGTTGAAGAGATCGCAAGACAGTTGATCGCCTTGCCTGAAACCTCTTTCGGTATTGAAGGTTTCGGAGAGGTCATTTCCTACCTTGACGGAGCTGCGTGTGTTGCTCAACGTCATTCTGCAAAGTCTAATCAGCTTTGCAGGTATACCGAACTCAGACATTGTTGCGTATAGGCAATCCCTTCTCGGGCTATCGAACGCAGCTTTAAAATCGACAAAGAGATGGTGTGTGTCAATTTGATTTTCGTGGGTTTTCTCCAGGACTTGTCGTAGCGTGAAAATCTGGTCTATGGTGGACTTACCAGGTCGAAAGCCACTCTGATAAGGTCCAATCAGTGTTTTTCTAATCGGCTTTAATCTTTCACACAGTACGCTTGAGAGAACCTTATATGCGATGGAAATTAGACTGATACCTCTATAACTAGCGCAGATTGTTGGGTCTCCTTTCTTAAGTATAGGACACAGTACGCTGTGGTTCCAATCGTCGGGCATGCTTTCTGCTAGCCATATTTTGCTGATGAGCTGATGCATGCGCCTTATCAATTCATCGCCGCCGGTTTTAAACAATTCAGCTGACAGGTCGTCAGCACCCACTGCTTTATTGTTTTTGAGTCGTTGGATAGCAACTCGAACCTCTTCATGGCTATGTGGTGATACTTCCACTCCGTCATCGTCGATTGGTGGCACTGAACTGTGCTCTCGATGGGCGGCATTGGTGGAATCGTCGCCAGTAAGTAAATTGGAGAAGTGCTGTCTCCACAATCTAAGCACACACTGTGTATTCGTATTCAGATCTCCATTTTCGTCTCTACAAGGGGATGCTCCGGGCTTGAAACCTTGGGTTAGACGCTTAACCTGTTGATAGAATTTTCGTGCATCCTTCTTGCCCTGGTATACCTCTTGTTCCTCATGCTCACGCTTTTCCTGCTCTCTTTTCTTGCGTCTGAAAAGGCGCCTCTCTTCCTCTTTTCGCGGTAGTTTTCTCGCACGGCTCGCGTTGCAGCTGACTGCAGCGTTTTTCTGTATGCGGCGTTTTTTACTGCTGTCGCAATGCGACACTCCTGATCGTACCATTGGTTCCGAGGTTGCGGGCGCCGGAAACCAATGACTTCTTCTAACTACCATGTTTCGTGCCGCGGCGACGTCGATCAGTCTTAGACCGTTGTTCGTGGAGGTCTCGTGAAGACTGAACTGACCGACAGTTGGGCCAAAGATGCCTTCCCTTCCGACTTTCGCATTAAAATCGCCGAGGACTATTTTCACGTCATGGACCGGAAGGTGGTCATATACGTCCTCAAGACTAGCGTAAAAAGCGTCCTTGACGGCTTCGTCCTTTTCCTCCGTCGGGGCGTGCGCGCAAATAAGGCTAATGTAAAAAAATTTTGCCTTGATGCGGATCGTGGCCAATCTTTCGTTCACAGGTGTGAACCGGGAAACAAGGTGGCTTAGTTTCCGGCTAACGACGAATCCACATCCGAATTCGCGCTTCTCCGCATGGCAGCTATAGTAGATATCGCAGTGTGCTTGTTTAGATCAGCCTTGCCCTTTCCATCGCATTTCCTGAATGGCGGTGATGTCAGCTTTTATTGTTTTGAGAGCTTCCGCCAGTTGGATAATGGCGCCTTCCCTATTAAGGGTCGGGACATTCCAGGAGTATATCCGTAAATCATTGTCCGCAGTAGTAATGTGGCGGGACCCAAACCCTGCGCACATTTCATGTTTAAGGTCTATGGATCGACCCGCCGCTCGAATTAGCCATCAAACTGACGGATGCCAGTTTGCCGATGCCCAGGGAACACCACTTGGAGGTTTGAGTCGACTTGAGACAATTTCGACATGGATAATGCTGGCCTCGCCAGGTTGAGGCGGTCAGACACGTTGCCATGTGAAGGTTCGCCCCCTGTTCCCCACTAATAAAGATGGTTATTAGTGTGGCCAAATAACATTTTTTTATTTTCACGAATTCGGTGCTGAAGCAAACACTTGGTAAAAATGGCTCGCTGAGTCCGAATTCGATGCTGAATTTCCGTTGCCAGATTTTCAAAATTGTGTATTTTTTTATAGTAGTATTGCCACCTACCGAAATGTACATTTTTACTTAATGTTCGCTCCAGCACCGAATTCGTGAAAATAAAAAAAAAATTTAGGTGGCAACACTATTAACCATCTTGAATTTTAAAATTCTAACATCAGATTCGAAGTCAGCGACCCCTTAGCTCTGTTAAATGATGTTTAAAACTCTTAAAAATACATTTTCATAGATGACAATGCTGTTATAAAAAAAATTACACAACTTCGAAATTCTGGCAACGGATTCGAACTCAGCGACCCATTTTTACCTATTGTATGCTCCAGCATCGAATTCGTGAAAATAAAAAAATTTTAGGTGGCAACACTATAAACCATGTTGAATTTTAAAATTCTGAATTTTAAACCCCTTAACACTGTTAAATGATGTTTAAAACTCTTAAAAATACATTTTACTAGGTGGCAATACTATGGTGAAAATTTAGGTGGCAAGCCTATCCTCCATCTTGAATTTTAATATTGTGACATTAGATTCGAAATCAAATCCGTTGTCAGAATTTCAAAATTACAAGAATTCGCAAAAACACAATAAAATCTAGGTGGCAATCCTAGTCACCATCTTGAATTTTAAATTTTGACATCAATTCAGAAATCAGCTACACCCTAAAACTACCAACCACGGAGCCCACAAAACTCTTAGAAGTCCAAATACGCTTAAGATTTTCCTACACACGCTCATTGGTTTTTTTGCATACTTGCTTATATATTGGATACTTGCCTTCAATTTCAAGCATTTCAAGCTTTTTGTCGAAGGCATCAATTCTGCCTTTACTTGTGACTTCGTGCCGTTCGCTTGTAAGCTAGCATACTTGCAAGCCGCAAGCTGTCGTGGGCTTATTTATTTTTAATCACAAGTCATACTTGATTGAAAATTATCAAGCTCATGCTAGCTTGAATTTATATTTTAAGCAAATACTTGAAATCGATTTCAAGTAGGCTTGTGCAGGTCTCTGGCTGTCACATGAAATCAATAGGAAAAAAGTGATTGCCTATTTGATAATCACCTTACATGAAGCAAAAGCGATGATTTTGATTGTCAACTATAAATTATCACTTTAACCGGTTCCACCCCAGAGTTTGTTTCATACAACGATACAATATGTGCGGTAAATACACTGATCAAATGGAATGAGTACAGACAGTATCCGCTTAAGCAAGTACACCTGCCGCAAGGCTTAAGTACTTGGGTCTCCAGACCTAGGGTAATAGTTCATGAAACAGACAACCAGAACTTAAAATGTTCTGGTTCTGGAACTTTAAATGTTCTAATTGCCTCATTGTTGATGAGAGCATTATTTGCAATTCTTGCAATACCGAATTTCATAAACAGTGTTTGAACTTAAGTGAAGTGCAGTGCGATTTGATTAAAAGTCACTCTAATATAACTTTTCAATGTGATAATTGTCTTGGTAAACCAGCAAACTTTGCATCAACAATTGCTAAATTGGCAAGTGAAGTTAATGTTATTAAATCTCTGCTTGTGCAGACTATTGGCAGTAATGTTATTGAACCCATAATACTCTCTAACACGACAAGTTCTGATGTGGTGGTGGCTCCAGCTGTTATCTCAAATGTTGGTGTGGCTCCAGCTGTTACCTCAAATGCTCCCCCATTGCAATTACCTCGTCTTCGTTCTCGTAAACCTGCTGGTTCAGTTACAAATGTAGGTAACACGCAGAATGTCGCTCAATCTCGCTCTCGTACTCGAAAACCGGTTTCTACCTCCAATGCCCCATCAGTGGATACTGTCAGAGGATCATCTATTGTTGCTCTTGTCTCTCCTGCGGTAGATGCTCCTGATGCTGTTTCTTCTGCTGTGGATGGTGTGGATGCTGGCTCTCATGCTGTGGATGATGTTGATGCTGACGGCGTTGCAGTTAATGTGGTTGTCGCAAATGAAAAAACCAAAACAAAAGCTGCTTCTTGCTCTTCTGCGCTTGTTATACCGACTCCTCCTGCTGTTGTGGATAGGCAAGCGGTTGTTGATGATGTTGTTGTTGCTGTGCCAAACTATTCTTCGATTGCTGCTGCTTCGAATTTTAGCTCTTCGATTGATGGTATATATCAAACACATGATAACGAAGAGTGGAATGTTGTTAAAACTAGGAGATCGGTTCTACGTGAAAAATCTGTTACTGGTCAAAGTGATAGGCATGAACTTGATGTTGCCCCAAAATTTATCTTTGTTCATGTTGGGTTTTTTAACCCTAAAGTCTCTGCACAAGACATAATTAATTATGTGGTAAAATATTCATCCATTCGTGAATGCGATTTAATATGCTTTAAATGAATTAAAAAAGATGCTATTCTTGAAAATCTTAAAAGAGTATCTTTTAGACTTGGTGTTGCTGAGCACTCTATTGATGCCATTTTTGAGCCGTCGCTCTGGCAAGAGAACACTAAAGTTTCTATGTTCGGAAATTTTCAGAAAAGAAGCCAGAAACAGCGAATGAACTAATCCGATATAATCCCTTAGTATGCAAGTCGAGTAAAACTTTGAAATGCTATTATCAGAACATGTCTGGGATGAGATCCAAATCTGATTTAATCTCTAATTATACATCACACGAAGATTTTGATGTCTATGTTTTAATCGAAACATGGCTACAGCCTGAGTTTTTCGATGGTGAATTCTTCGATCCTAATATTTTTAATGTGTATCGTAAAGACCGAGACGCAATAAAAACTGGGCTTGTACGGGGTGGTGGAGTACTAATTGCCATAAAAAGAATGTATTGCTCATCTCTTCAAAACTTTATCAACTTGGACTCTTTGCTTGACCAGCTATGTGTTCGAGTATCTACATCTAACGAGTCGTTGTATATCTGCGCTTCGTACATCCCACCAAATAGTGCAGATTCAATATATGCTGCGCATGTCGACAACATAATTGGAATAAACTCATCGATGGATACAAATTCTCACCTTTGCGTCTTGGGTGATTTTAATCTGTCTAAGATTATGTGGACCTTTATTGCAGGCGATTTAACTCCAACGAATATAAATCAGACCCAGGAAATAAATTTGATTGACAGTCTATCCAGTATAGACCTACATCAAATTAATTATATTTTTAATAAATTAAATAAATTGTTAGACTTAATTTATATTTCCTCAAATATTAAATTCAATATAATAGAATGTCTTTATCCCATCCAGAATCTATGTATGCATCATAGGCCACTAATAATTGATTTAGAGTTTTATGAATATCTTGAGTTTGCTGAAGATAAAAAACTGTACAATTTTAATCGTTGTAATTTCAATATATTGAATAACATGTTACTTAATCTAAATTGGAGCGTACTGCTTGATGGTTATAATGCCGAATCATGTTTTAGTATTTTTAAATCTCAGGTTTCGACTATGTGCAATTCGTATATTCCGCGTAGAAAAAAAAACTAGTCACAAGCTCCCCTGGTATACAAGGGGTCTTAAAAAGTTAAAAAACCAAAGAAATAAGTTTTTTAAATTATTTAGGGCTACCAATGAGCCAACATATAAGGAAAAATATTTACATTTCATGCGTGAATTTAATTTCCTTAATAAATTTTTATATAAGCAATACATCTTGCAATCTGAATCAAATATTAAAAAAAATCCTAAATCTTTTTGGAATTTCATACAGTCCAAAAGAGGGAGATCGCAAATTCCTTCTTCAGTGTTTTTAAATGATCAGTGTTCAACTAACTTAGTAGACACTGTAAATATGCTTGCCGATTTTTTCAAGTCAAACTTTGTCGTTGACAATAATAATTTTATTGGTAATGCTGTGGATCCAGTTGACGCGTTTACAGATATAGGTACTTTTTCTGTTTCTGTTAACGATGTACTTGAGGCCATCTTGAGTATGAAAGAATCATGTAAGGGTGATATTGATGGTTTTGCCACAATAATTTTCTTAAAATGTTCACATGCTTTAGCGGTCCCACTTTGCGACATCTTTAATAAGTCCCTGTCTGAAGGTAATTTTGTTAAGTGCTGGGAAATCGCCTCTATTACCCCCATTTTTAAGTCTGGAAATAAAAGCAATGTTGCTAACTATAGGCCAATCTCTAAACTGTCTAATGTCTCCAAAATTTTCGAAAGTGCCATGAAAGTTAAACGTTAAAAAAGTTTCTTGATTAAACGTTATATTTGTCCGGAACAACATGGTTTTATTGCTGGTCGGTCAACAGTGTCAAATTTAATCCTTTTCTCTGAGTACTGTGTATCCGCGTTTGGGCTGGGTCATCAAGTCGATGTGGTTTATACAGACTTCGCAAAAGCATTCGATAGAGTTTCTCATAAACTATTACTCTTAAAACTATCAAAAATGGGATTTCACTCGTCATTTTTGGCTTGGATAAAGTCTTATTTGCAAGACAGGATATGTTTTGTCAGTATTAATAATGTTAAGTCTTTTCAATTTACAGCCTCTTCAGGCGTTCCGCAGGGTAGTATCCTTGGTCCCTTGTATATTATTCTATTTATCAACGATATTTCCAAATTGCATTTTAAAATCTCGTTTCTTACTCTATGCAGATGACCTAAAACTTTTTCGGAAAATTTCGTGCTCGACAGACGTTGTTGAGCTACAAGCTGATATTTCTAGAGTTTATACTTGGAGTCAAACTAATGGCCTAACGTTAAACTTAGCAAAATGTTATCATCTTACTTTATCTAAACTCACTCTCAATACATTGAGCAGCTCCTACTTTTTAAATAATTCAATAATTCAATCGGCTGATACTTATCGCGATCTTGGTGTTATTTTTGATGCGAAATTTACATTTATTGACCATGTAAATTTTCTCATTCCTAAGGCCTACTCTTTACTAGCATTTATACGTAGAAATAGTAGTGAGTTTTCCGATCCACATACCTTAAGTATGTTAGTTAATGCTTTTGTAAGATCTAGACTTGAGTATGCTTCCATTATCTGGTCTCCATTTTATGCTTCTACCTCTTTTAGACTTGAAAAAATACAAAAGAACTTTACCAGATTTGTGCTGCGTTCAATAAATTTTCATGATCCGTTGCCACCTTATAGTACGCGCCTATTACTTCTAGGACTTAAATCTCTTGAATCAAGACGTAAGATTGCATCGCTCTTATTCATACATGATGTAATTTCTGGCACTATTGACTGTCATTATCTTTTAGAGCTTACTTCTTTTAATATTCCGTTAAGATATTTAAGAAATTCAAAACTCTTTTATTTAAAATATTGTAGAACTAATTATGGCTTAAATGAGCCTATTATGAGAGCTTTGACTCTTTTTAATGAACTATGTATTTCACATGAAATTGATTTATATGTTCCCAAACATGTTTTTAAAAACTTAATTAATAATATTTTTTTAACATAAGCCTATTATTATTTCTTAAACCATTATTACCTATACCTGGAATTGTATAACTTATTTTATAATATATTATTTTAATCCTAGTCTGTAAAGACTTCTGTATCTAAAGACTTTATGAAATAAACTAAACTAAACTAAACTAAACTTATGTGTTGTACTACAACACAGACCCGTTTATGCTTTAACCAGTAAAACATACGGGGCATCCGGTGTAGCAACACGAACATGGAAGCCGTTTCACAAACACAAAGCATCACCCAGTGCCCTGCTGATTAGGAGCATTATGCAATAAATTACATACTGCCCGTAATAGCAGTACCAGTTTAGATTTCAGTAGTGACGTACTAACAATCCATTTACTGGTGAAGACGATACCAGATATGCCAGCCTGGTTGTATCACTGCATGACCCCGCCGGTCAATCTAGACCTGTGTAGCATTCACACAACCAGTACGAGTCTCCCCGAAGGGCGAGCCCACGACAGTCATCTGGGCAGCTCGATCCCGTCAATGAGAATCCACAACATCCCCGCAAAGAAACCAAAAATGCACTAATGCAATTACGAAGAAGTGCATTCTTATGCGTGACCGTGCTCAATGAGCACTGAAAGGGCCATTTTAACAGCTCACAGCTGCCGGCTCAGTTGCAAACTATTATACATGACTGATACCTACAGAGGAGGACCTTTTGTTGACACTCTTACTCTGGCAGTCCGGATGGTCTAAGGATCTCATGTCTAACGAAGCAATGGCTCTTTTGCGCGACAAATTCAATGGGCGTGTTATCTCACGTGGTGGCGATGCCAATTGGCCGCCAAGATCATGTGATTTGACACCGTTGAACTTCTTTCTTTGGGGTTTTTCAAAAGAAAAGGTGTACGTCGATAAGCCAGCAACAATTCAAGAGCTAAAGGATGAGATAATTCGGCACATTAACGGCATAGAACCTCACTTATGCCTCAGCGTCATCGAAAATTTGGACCATCGGATGGAGGTGAGCCGCCGAGGTCGCGGCGGCCATTTGGCCGATATTTTGTTCAATACATGATTGAACCATACCAATATTATCATAATAAAAAGAAATGACAGTAATTTCCTAATTAATTTGTGTTTTATTCAAAATCAACATCGGCCCTTAAAATTGAACCACCCTTAACATACATAATATGTTTGTAAATATACTGCTTTTTTCTTATTTCATGTATATATGTAAATCTAAATTGCACTATTATCCTTAAAAAGTTAACAATTGTTATGTTTACCTTTAGAGCTATCAATGTCTCAGACACTGAAAACTTCCCTGCTAGCGTGTTGGCTGCGCTGATACGCTGGCTTATGAGCGGCTATAACTCGTCGGATATGGGTGTGATCCTTGCCATGCATAACTAGCAGCAGCAAACGACATAAATAAAAATCTTACCAGTCTTGTTCCTTGCGTACGCTGATGATATTGATATTGTCGGCAGAACCAAGAGAGATGTTACCGCTGCTTTCGCCGCTATCGAAAAGGAATCAGCCAAAGTGGGTTTATCGATAAATGAGGGTAAAACAAAGTATATGCTGTCGACAAACAAGGGAGCGCGACGTTTAGACTCCCACGTTTCATCCGGCAGCTATAACTTTGAAGTAGTCAAGGAGTTTGTATACCTTGGCACCGCCATTAATAACAACAACGAAGTCAGCCTGGAGATAAAGCGAAGAACAACAATTGCTAATAGGTGCTACTATGGGCTCAGTAAGCAACTAAGTTCCAGAGCCCTCTCTCGATCGACAAAATTAACACTCTACAAGACGCTAGTTCTATCTGTGCTGCTTTATGGCGCTGAGGCATGGGTAGTTTCGCAAACTGGGGTTCGCAAACGAGGGAGACCATGCCTCCGATGGATGGACCAGGCTGAGGAAGCCCTAACCGCACTTGGTGTATCCGATTGGAGAAGGCGCGCGCAAAGCAGAGGAGCCTGGCGAGAGCTGATGAATTCGGCCGAAACCCGACACGGATTGTTACGGCCACATAAGTAAGTAAGTAAGTACCAGTCTTGTTACCCTACATGCCTGCGACTTTTCGATAGTCATATCCAGACTGAATGACAAACAATTAATAAAACGCGATTGCCTTCACGGCTCGTTATGCGACGTCCGGAGAGGAACTACCATCAGATCTTGGTTGGTGTACTTTATTCTACCTGCACAATATGAACATGATTCACCCTGCATTATTTTTTTTATTTCTTTTTACACAAAACATAATTTCGGTCAAGCTCCAACAATCACGTTTATAAAGTAAGCCCAGTTTCAGATGATGAGCAATGAGTAGTACTATTTTGTTTGTTTACTTTTGATTCTATTTCTTTTTAAACAAAACATAACGTTTACAAAGTGTGCCAAGTCTCAGATGACGAGCAGCCACCAGTAAAACATTAAGACACTGCGATCAATTGAATCGAACAAGAAAAGACAGAATAAAAACACAAATAAAAACAATGTGCAATCTCAGCACTTTGCTTTGTAAGGACAAAATTTTACGAGTAAAATTTTACCCAACATGTTTTGTTTTCTAGCTTCATCAAGTACCGAAGTGCCGTCATACACATTTGTAGGCGTCCTAAATATCACAGGGCCTTTACCCGCCGATCCACCGAACCGACCCTGGAAATTCCCATCACTCGAGAAGCTAACTGCCATTTGAAAATATATGTATTTGATTCTGTGTTACCTATTTATTAACACACCAAAAGCGCTGGTGCAGTTATACTTTTACAAATAGTTATAGATAGGCATAAAATTATAACAAGTCAAACAGGTGTCGATTGCCTGTTTGAAATTATATTTTTATCAATACAATTAAAATAGACTTTACATCTAGCAACTGAGTTTTATTTTCTACAGGGCATGCTATGGAGTAAGATAGGGCACCTAGGGGTTAATCGATGAGATGACAGGGCCACTCTCTTAGAATAGAATACCATATACTCTCATTCATACTTTCATTTCAGTACTCGAAGGTAACATGAGTATTTCCACTACAACGAAGTATAAAACGGAACAATCGTACGATGCGACTGGATTAAGTCATAAATGAGAGACAAGCGTGAACACCATCATCAACATTTCCCCTCATAGCCAGCCAGCTGGATTAAAATACAATAGACGCACTAACGGGATAATCAGGCGATATTAACGACCACACATACAGCTAAAATGGTGAGAAGTTGAGAGAGCGAATGACCAACATACGGTCATGCGCAGTAGATATTTGAGCGTAAATCCACCATCAACAGTGAGCGATTGAGTGAAGAGAATCTCTCAAGTGGGTCACTCAAACGGCGCTATAAAAGGTCAGAGAATCGCTCAAAAAGGGATCAGTCTTTGTGAACCGCAGAAGCAACCAGTTCTAGTTGAAAATAAATCCGTGATCGTGCTGCTGAAGTCGACGTCGAAATAATTACTGAACACATACAACGCCAGCGTCATTTCAATAAAATCTACGACAGAGCTGCTGACAGAGCAGCTTCGTAGGATTGGAATCAACAACGCCAGCTGAGGGTACAGTCAACGATGCTTCAAGTGGGACAGCCGCTTAGCCAATATCGGAGACTTCAGTGAAAATTTCAAGGAAATCGATCGCAGCACGAGGGAGCAGCGGAATTCCGGTCTCGCAAGGTGAGAAGGGGGCTATAAAGGTCCGTAGTCATTATCGGAGAGAAAGTAGAGTGCCTGTGACAAAGTAAGAAGAGGACAGGGCTGATTAGTTTTGTTATATTATTTATGAACAATACCTACCAAGAATTCCTAAAATTCCCACCAACCCTTTTGATCGTAGTGGTGTCGAGGTATCACACCCTGCCACTGCGTGACTCCACCTGAACGGTACTCTTATCCTTGTTCAAGAGAACGATAGCGCGGTATCACACTCAGCCGTTTCTCTTATCCTATATTATCCTTGTACTCTTGGCCTTAAAGGCATCTTCCGAAAGGAATTTGGGTATCCAGTTTCGACTAGTGAATGCGAGGTATCACACCCTGTCACTACGTCACCCGTCAGAGGACGGTCTCTAAAACGAATCAGTCCCGCCCGTAGCCTATTGTGTCCGCCGGCACAGGGTACAGATCATTACGTCGACCATCCATCGGTAGCCCCGCCACGAGACCTAGCTTACTTACTTACTTAGATGGCCGTGACAACCCGTGACCGGATTTCGACCGACCTCATCAGTTCTCGCCAGGCGCCTCTGCTTTGCGCGCGCCTTCTCCAATCGGATACACCAAGTGCGGTTAGGGCTTCCTCAGCCTGGTCCATCCATCGGAGGCATGGTCTCCCTAGCACATGGAGACCTAGCACGTCGCCTAAAAGAAGGCAAACCTTTCGCTCACCCAGGACAGTAGAAACGCCGTGGACATAATCGAAGGATTCGGTGATATTAAATCCTATTTGTATATTTCTTGTATTAAATTCTATCTTTTATTATTACTCATTATTGAATATTATCGTTATTACCCTATCTTATATTTATATATATATATCTAGTGAAAAGTATCTCACTAGGTCTACTAAACTAAATTAGATCTTGAATTGCCTCACGAGCATTTAGTCTCATCTAAACTTGTTAGTCATAAGATTTTCCCAACTTATTCAGTAAAATCGAATAAACATTGTAACGATCAATTGAAATATTTGCGTTTTGATTTAGTGTCCAACAAAACAAATATTGGAACGACCCTGGACAGCCGTGAGTCTGTCCCAGCTATAGACCCTGGAAAAGGGGATCGTTACATGGCGCCCGAGCAGGGACACGAAATCAATTTCAATTGTTTCGTTATATGTTGGGTAGAGATCCCTGTCATCACATCGAATACCCAACCCAACCGTGTTCTATTTTATGATTAGCGAACAAAACAAATCATTGACTTAGTGAGATAGATACAGTATAATACTTAGATTATATCACCTTAGTCGGCTAAGGCGATAAATTAAACTAAATCCGTATATATATTTAGCCATTCTGTTTGCCCTAAAAATAAAATCTTGCTTTGGAAGGTATATGTTCTAGTTGGAAAAGAAAAGAGAGAAATTTTCATTTTGACGTAACAGAGTAATATATATTCCATACGCACAAAGTAGAGCTGAGCCTAGATATACGTGGGTAAATTTATAGGAAAACATAAGTATAGATTACCTATCTAAAGGAAATAATAACCAAAATCTTCTTAAGAAATTCAAAACAAAGTACATAAAAGGGAAATATCCCGCATAACCAGATCGAGGGTAACGTTTCGAAGGGAACGCATTCGGTGGATTAGCGGGAGTAACATTAAGTTCTATTTT
The DNA here is from genome assembly GCA_914767935.1 of Coremacera marginata. NCBI lineage: Eukaryota > Metazoa > Arthropoda > Insecta > Diptera > Sciomyzidae > Coremacera > Coremacera marginata. The sequence goes on from OU612043.1 coordinate 124,895,479, forward strand.
TTTTCAGAGGCCATCACACCAGACGAGGCCACAGCGAACTTCGGTACCCGACTGAAGGCCTATGTGTGCGTGGCGGATGAACAGATTTGCGGGCTCGCCACACCACAGACTTAGTCAGCTCCTCGCGTGTAGCCGATTGGCTATTAATTTAAATACACGTTCCCTACACCCTGCCGTGAAGGAAGGCGAATTGCAGTTAAACATGGTGAATACTTCATGGATCCATGCTCTGCGCAAAGATGATCCCGTCGCATATGCCCAAGAGTTTGGCTACGACGAGAATGGTACGGTTGAAGAGCTACGCAAGCGGTTTGCAGCTTTTACCACCGACATTGAAAATGAATTAAAGTGGGAACAGTGCCTGCAAGAACTAGAGAGAAAACATACGGAGAAAGGCCTGTGTCCCCACGAATATTACCAGTACCCCAGAACCAGGACCCCAGAGGGAGCGATGGCGTACATCATCGACTCCAGGTACCTGAAGGGGCACTCAAACGCAACGACTACGCACACTGGCAGCAGCATCTGCCGTAAACAACTGCAAACTGGCAGCAGCACCTGCCAAAACAACTGCAAACGGGCAGCAGCATCTGCCAGAACAACTGCAAACGGGCAGCAGCATCTGCCAAAACAACTGCAAACGGGCAGCAGCATCTGCCAAAACAACTGCAAACGGGCAGCAGCATCTGCCGTAAACAACTGCAAACTGGCAGCAGCATCTGCCGTAAACAACTGCCGAAAACAACTGCTCATCTACTGTTTCAGTCAAGTTGAAGAAAGAAAAGGAAGAAGAACCCAATAAAAGATGACAATCTTCCGCATATAACTCAGAAGAGAAAACATTAAAACCGACAATATTCTGTATATAGTCCATAAAGCCTAAAGGAGATTGGATAAACCCACCATAGCCACGCAGAAAGTACTACCAAGACACCTCACTCTGTGCGGTACCCGTTGAGTGAAACAAAATGTATTTATAGTTTACCCGTAGAAAAAAAAACCCACTAAAACAAAATGTATTACGAATAAGAGCAAGAATAAAATAATAGCAAACCATCTATATTGCAGTCTACTACATTTTGCACAAGCTAATCAGTAACACTTTAATGGCAGTACTATTCACTAATTTGTTTCTTCCACAGCTTGGAAATAGAGTCACAACCAGCATGATGGTCCATGTAAACGCCGACTTGCCGTCTAAACACTCAACAAACGATTTCAAGTGCAACCGTGGTTGCATGTCAAACACTGACAACTCACCGATCTGGCAGCGCAACAGATTCAAACGTTGTCGTTAGCTCGAGTGTTTAAAAAAAAAAGAATCTAATTGGCAAGTGCGCAGAAAGTCTCATGCGAATAAAATTTGATAAATTTACAAAGTGTTAAGATCCGAGAGTGGCAAATAGACTAATTAGTGGTATTTTACAGACTATAAAATAAAAGAGCTACAAAAAAAAAGAATCTAATTGGCAAGTGCGCAGAAAGTCTCATGCGAATAAAATTTGATAAATTTAAAAAGTGTTAAGATCCGAGAGTGGCAAATAGACTAATTAGTGGAATTTTACAGACTGTATAAAGTAAAAGAGCTACAAAAAAAAAAAAAACCAAACTACAGTGAAAATAGCAAACGGCAGTGTCTGCTTTGAAAAAAAAAATAAATAATAACACAACGCAATCACCAAAACGGAACCACCATGAAAAAGACCAGAGCAAGAGCGCCGAAAGATAATGACACAGTGCCTCCCGAAGAGAAACTTCGCGGCGCTCAAATTGAATCATCGGCACCATCCAACTTAGTGGTAGAAACATCGCGTCACCCAACAACGCACGCCTCGTATGAAATTACCAGGGTAAGTGCTAGTTCTAAGGCAACAAGATCGGTTATCGTACCTGTGCCGAGGGTAATCTTAACTTACCCTCCAGGGCCAGGTAGCATAACTCTCTATAATAACGATTATGAACGCTTAGAGTGTGGTTTGTTCTTAAACGACACGTTGATAGACTTTTACCTGACATGGTTATGGCACCAACAGGCCAAGACTATACAGGACGACACGCATGTGTTCAGCACACACTTCTTTGGTCAGCTAACACGACCCGGAGAAAACCTCACGCCTCAGGATCGCTATGGGCGTGTTCGTCGCTGGACCAAACGAACCAATCTGGCACAGAAGTCATACATCATTGTGCCAATTAATGAAGCATTACACTGGTACCTGGCCATTATATGCCTCAAGCGACGGCCCGGCCCATCTCAGCAGCGGGGATATATATGGATTCTGGACTCGCTAGCCAACACACGCCGCGACCATGTGGCTCCAATCTTACGTAGCTATCTGCAGTGCGAGTGGCAAAATATCTATGCCGATACTACACAGAGTACCTGGGATGAGAACTCGATGCCATGACATGCCGTCGCGGTGCCCCAGCAGACCAATCTGAGTGATTGTGGTGCATTTGTGCTACATTTTGTGGAACTTTTCCTACGACAGCCGGACGCCGACCTACGCAGAGTTGGAGGCCCTAAGTGGTTCCGCTCAGTGGAGGCATCATACAAACGGCACGAGTTGGCCACTCTCATTCAACAGATGGTGAGCGAACCCATCAGAGTCAGTTTAGCCCAACTCTACTTACCTGATCGACCGGACACCTCAGCTTTAGAGGCCTCAGCTTTCAACCAGCCGGGGTCAGTCACGTCAGACGCCAAAGGCACCACTTGCTTACACTCAACAAGTAACACCACCAACTCTAGCTCGTCACACAGTAGCACGAGTAGCAGCTCATCCAACAGTGGCAGGTCTGAGAGTAGTTCCGAGACTGATAGCCCCTCCGAGTCGCCCGATCGTTACCATAACACTCGGCTATCCAGGCATGACTCCAGAGCCATGTCACCAGACAGCACCACCGGTAGCCACAGCGCGAGCCGCGGTCCCAGCATAATTAGTATACCTAGCGACACGCAAATGGACCACGCCTCAAGTAACCACGGCAACAACGATAATCAAGATCGACATGGAGTCATAAGAAGGTCACTAAGCTCACGCGCTAGTGTCATTATATCACCCACACGTTCGTGCTCCGTCGTCTCCCAAATGGCCAGCCCAGCCAGCGTGACAAGGTCACCACCATTCCTGGGTTATGGAACCCCGTCATCACTATCCAACCAGGGTTACATCGCATTCAACTCTGTAGACAAATACAGTACCTACATGAGCGGTACCGCTTCGTCGTCAGGTCACAATGTCAACATGACAGCAACATACAGCACGGCCACAAGCCCGAGTTATACTCCAGCAACAAGATGCGTGCCTGACCGCACCAGCATCAGGAGCAGCACGATGCTACCGACCCAAAACGACAGCGCTGCAGCACATAGTGCATCCGGAGGCAACCACATAAGAGAAGTGTCAAACCACCGCGATGTCAACACAGCCGCAGGATGCATGCCCAACCTGCGCATCAGCATCAACAATATACACAGTCGCACCACTATCGCGCCATCATCGAGCGCCAATAGAACGGTGCTAACAACTCCGGAAATGCCTGGCAATAGGCGCAATATCAGCTATGCCACACCATCGTATCACGATAGAGCATACCCGTCGACCGATGGACCAAGGAACACCTCGAGCTCACCCGGCAACCATATGCCACAGGTGGAGTGTACATCGGACCTGTTGAGTTCCACGGCATGGATGCAACGGATAATAGGCTCCAAATCTGATGACACTGATGGTACCCAGATATCACCAAGAGCCCTGACAGAAACTGAGGCCGATGACGAAGACTGTGAGCAGATAGGCGAGCTCATAGCACCTTCGGAAAATCCTCTGAGTGACAACGAGGATTGTATGTCCATAATTGCCCCAAGCACTCCGGAGATATCACCACCTCACCACCCTGACCCGAAAATGCGGGCTTTCAACCAGCTGCGCGAGTTCATCGATGAAAGACGCGAAAATTGGACCCCGGGGCGAAGGGTCAGATCCAGGATCACCATTGACGCAGTGCAAGATCCTGATCGACAGGCGCGGGACCGCGTATATCACCGAACGCCCCACAAAGTAAGGGGGAGATGTAAGGACAAAATTTTACGAGTAAAATTTTACCCAACATGTTTTGTTTTCTAGCTTCATCGAGTACCGAAGTGCCGTCATACACATTTGTAGGCGTCCTAAATATCACAGGGCCCTTACCCGCCGATCCACCGAACCGACCCTGGAAATTCGCATCACTCGAGAAGCTAACTGCCATTTGAAAATATATGTATTTGATTCTGTGTTACCTATTTATTAACACACCAAAAGCACTGGTGCAGTTATACTTTAACAAATAGTTATAGATAGGCATAAAATTATAACAAGTCAAACAGGTGTCGATTGCCTGTTTGAAATTATATTTTTATCAATACAATTAAAATAGACTTTACATCTAACAACTGAGTTTTATTTTCTACAGGGCATGTATGGAGTAAGATAGGGCACCTAGGGGTTAATCGATGAGATGACGGCCACTCTCTTAGAATAGAATACCATATACTCTCATTCATACTTTCATTTCAGCACTCGAAGGTAACATGAGTATTTCCACTACAACGAAGTATAAAACGGAACAATCGTACGATGCGACTGGATTAAGTCATAAATGAGAGACAAGCGTGAACACCATCATCAACATTTCCCCTCAAAGCCAGCCAGCTGGACTAAAATTCAATAGACGCACTAACGGGATAATCAGGCGATATTAACGACCACACATACAGCTAAAATGGTGAGAAGTTGAGAGAGCGAATGACCAACATACGGTCATGCGCAGTAGATATTTGAGCGTAAATCCACCAACAGTGAGCGATTGAGTGAAGAGAATCTCTCAAGTGGGTCACTCAAACGGCGCTATAAAAGGCCAGAGAATCGCTCAAAAAGGGATCAGTCTTTGTGAACCGCAGAAGCAACCAGTTCTAGTTGAAAATAAATCCGTGATCGTGCTGCTGAAGTCGACGTCGAAATAATTACTGAACACATACAACGCCAGCGTAATTTCAATAAAATCTACGACAGAGCTGCTGACAGAGCAGCTTCGTAGGGTTGGAATCAACAACGCCAGCTGAGGGTACAGTCAACGATGCTTCGATCGCAGCACGAGGGAGCAGCGGAATTCCGGTCTCGCAAGGTGAGAAGGGGGCTATAAAGGTCCGTAGTCATTATCGGAGAGAAAGTAGAGTGCCTGTGACAAAGTAAGAAGAGGACAGGGCTGATTAGTTTTGTTATATTATTTATGAACAATACCTACCAAGAATTCCTAAAATTCCCACCAACCCTTTTGATCGTAGTGGTGTCGAGGTATCACACCCTGCCACTGCGTGACTCCACCTGAACGGTACTCTTATCCTTGTTCAAGAGAACGATAGCGCGGTATCACACTCAGCCGTTTCTCTTATCCTATATTATCCTTGTACTCTTGGCCTTAAAGGCATCTTCCGAAAGGAATTTGGGTATCCAGTTTCGACTAGTGAATGCGAGGTATCACACCCTGTCACTACGTCACCCGTCAGAGGACGGTCTCTAAAACGAATCAGTCCCGCCCGTAGCCTATTGTCACCGCCGGCACAGGGTACAGATCACTACGTCGACCATCCATCGGTAGCCCCGCCACGAGACCTAGCACGTTGCCTAAAAGAAGACAAACCTTTCGCTCACCCAGGACAGTAGAAACGCCGTGGACCAATCGGAGGATTCGGTGATATTAAATCCTATTTGTATATTTCTTGTATTAAATTCTATCTTTTATTATTACTCATTATTGAATATTATCGTTATTACCCTATCTTATATTTATATATATATATCTAGTGAAAAGTATCTCACTAGGTCTACTAAACTAAATTAGATTTTGAATCTTGAATTGCCTCACGAGCATTTAGTCTCATCTAAACTTGTTAGTCATAAGATTTTCCCAACTTATTCAGTAAAATCGAATAAACATTGTAACGATCAATTGAAATATTTGCGTTTTGATTTAGTGTCCAACAAAACAAATATTGGAACGACCCTGGACAGCCGTGAGTCTGTCCCAGCTATAGACCCTTGAAAAGGGGATCGTTACAGCGTATGACTAGTGGCGGAAATACTGATTAATTCTATTAATTCTTCATGTAAATTTAATTATAAATAGTTGTAATTTTATTAAGAGAAGGCAGAAGTAAACGTGCAGCGGAACTATGCTAAACAATTAGCTCTAAAGAAACTCTTGTTATTTCTCGTAAAGTGGCGGTAAATCGCCTTATAAGTTTGCGTTGGGCACGCTATTAGAATGTCCAAATTTTAAGGAACCACATAACCCCACATTGATTTTCTTTCTTTCTAAACCGATGTGATGGTGTAATTCCATTGTCTCTGAACTCCCCCACGAATGGCTAAATGCCATTTCGATAGGAAATAGGTCGATTTCCGAAACTACTCTAAAACTCAGAAAACTTATGCCTTGTCCTTTAGTCCACGCCACCTGTTCAGTAAATCTTTGATCGCTCAACAAAACCAAAGCTAAAAGATTATGTTTCGTTTTAAATGTATACATATTTCACTTTTTTTTTTTTTTTATAATATATTTATTTTACATATTTTTTACTTTCATTAAGTTGGGCCTCAGCGCCTGAGAGGCATTTAGAGGCAAGTGGCAATTTATATAATTCATTTATTATAAAATAAATATGTTTTATAAATATGTATATTACAATTAATATAAGCATAAATAATTATTTAAGAAAAAATTGTGTTTGTTTTTAGCGATATTATAGGCTTTGTGGAGCAACGAACCAAAAGTCGCCCCCCATTTCTAAGGTTGTAGACGCCATGCCGAGGGAGATTGCACCGGTGGTGTAGGGTCTAGGGGTTAAATGGGGATAATGGGATCTCTGTCCGTTCGGTCCGTTTTTCTCCCCAACTCGTGGGATATTAATGAACACACAAAAACAAAAAAGGAAGGGTGCGCTGTGGGGAAGAGTCCCGAAGCGGTGGAATCCCAAAAGGATTTAACCGTGGAAGGGTGCGGGAAGCCGCAAGGTAACCCGCTGGGCCTGGTGGACGATAAAGCTCCGAAAGGAGTGGAATTGTCAGCCAGACCCGTCGAAGCTGAAACACCAGGGAAGGAAGCTGAGTCCGAGGCTAAGCGTCTCCTTGATAGGGAGAAGCAAAGGCGGAGGAGGAAGCGTAAGAAGGCGGGCAGAACTGCGGGCTAGATTGCTTTGGAGTCCTCAGTCAATAATATGACGGATCAATTCCAAAGCATGTCATGCGATGAGTCCACCCCGGAAACGAACAAGTGTAAAAAATTCAGGGAACAACCTGGATCTTCCGGCGAAGTCGATAACGGGGTGACTCGACCATGTTATTCGAAAGGTGGACAGCTCACGGCTGTTAGCTCTTCGGCTAAGGACGGCGAAGGTGGACATCCTGTAAAGGTTGATAGCCTTCCACATAAAGGAAGGACGATGGAAGTTGGTGGACGACCCTCAAAAGTCGATAGCCAGTGGAAATCGTGGAGGGCTGATAGCCAGAAACCGAGCGGTAGCAAACCTTTGCCTACACAAAGAGTTGCGTCCGCGAAGTCGAAGGCTTCAGCGGGAGGGAAATTCAACCCGGAAGGGGTTATTGGAAGCGGCCATGCATCCTATGCTACGGTAGCGGAAAAGGACCTCTTAATAGGCATCGTTGATTGCTCCATCGATGGTCAGTTGGGAGAGTCCCAGTTGGCGGCCTTTAAATCCGCCTTCTTGGAGGCTCTCGACACCATCAATGAAAGCGATGGCGATGTAGGATTTGTTGGAAATGCAAAATTGGAGGATGGAATTATTGTACTCAAGTGCAAGAACCCATCATCTAAGGTATGGCTGTGCCGAACCGTGCCAAAGCTCATGAACTTATGGGAAGGGGCTGAGTTGCGGGTCGACCGACTATACGCATTAAAGGACGTTAGAAGGATGTTCATCATTGTTTACGGTACTTCCGAAAGCAAGGAGGTCATCCTTAGGAGGTTGCAGACCCAGAGCCGGTGCGTTGCGGACACTTCTAAATGGAGAGTTAGCAATGCAACGAAGTTCGGAGATGCAAAGGAAGGAGGCGTCAAGTTCACTGCATGGTGCCGGACGGATGAGGTGGAAGCGATCAGGCTGGCAGGGGGGAAACTCATCTGCGGCCTTGATCAAGCTCTCATCAAATTCCAAAAGGATGCAAGGTGAGCTCGACGAAACCCCTTGTATGCGGCTGGTGGGGAATTCTGCAAGGGACGAACCACCAGGGCGGGTGGTGGGCCCGTACTAGGAAAACCTCGTGGTGTGTCAGCTCAATCTACACCATAGTAGGGCAGCATCAGCAATGATGATGCGTTGCATGGAGGAGGATGAAATTGACATAGCAATGCTCCAATAACCTTGGATTCTTCACAATAGAATCAAAGGTCTCTCAGAGCAGAAAGCCACGCTGTACCAACCGATGGCAGACGGAGGACCTGTATCCTGGTGAGACATGGTATACTAGCGGTACATATGCCACACCTATGTTCCCCGGATCTTACCGTTGTGAGAATCGGGGATGGTACAGGTACTTGTATGATGCCTTCAGTGTATCTTCCTTACGACTCTCCGGACCAGCCACCTTCAAAAGAGGTGGAGAACCTGGTAAAGTACTGTGAGGAAAGAGGCATTGGAGTGTTCATAGGATGTGATGCCAACGTGCATAATACTGCGTGGGGAAGCTCCAACAGCAATGACAGAGGAGAGCAACTTCTTGAATTTGTAGAGAGGTATAATCTGTTGGTAGCAAATAGAGGAGTACAGCCGACTTTCGTTGATGCAAGGCGAGCGGAAGTCATTGACGTCACTCTTATTTGCAGAAAGATTCTGAGCAGAATAGAAAACTGGAGGGTCGTGGATAGGCTAACCATGTCGGACCACAGATCCATTCAGTTTGAAGTCAAGTTCGAAATCCGACGCCAGCAGAGTAGCAGGAAGGTCAGGATTCCCAAGAACACGGATCCTGTGAAATATGAGGCGAAGTTGAGGGAAACACTGACCCAAGAAGCTATAAAAGTACCAGGGAACACAGCGGAAGTGGAAAGCCATGTCAAACATCTTAGTTCGGCCATGGTCGAAGCTTACGAGGTGGCATGTCCAACAACTTCATAAACGAGGGTGATCCGACGCCATGGTGGTGTACGGAACTCGAATCTCTGAAGAAGAAGGTAAGGAAGGCCTTTAATCGGCACATGAGAGGGAGAACCCCAGAAACATGGGCAGAATACAAGGCACGGAAAAGGGAACTTAAGAACCTCATACGACACCGTAAAAGGCATTCGTGGAGAGAATTCTGCTCTGGGATGGAAACTATTTCAGAAGCATGCAGGCTTCAGAAAATGGTTTCAAAAGATCCATTCTCCAAAGTGGGACTGATCCGAAAAACGGATGGAACCATGGCAGAGAACCTGGAAGAGTCGATGCAAGTTCTGATTGAGGTGCATTTTCCTGGAAGTTTTAAGTCTGATGACCCTTGGACAAACCTGAAGAAAGGGATGCACAGGGTTGATAGACTGGAAGCCGAAAGAATGATCACTATGGACGGGGTAAGGAGTGATATACGCTCATTTGCTCCGTACAAAACATCAGGGATGGACGGTATATTTCCGGCTATGATGCAATGGGGGGAAGATCTCATTGCACCTAGGCTGTGGGGTATATTCGTTACTTGCTTAGCGACTGGGTATGTTCCGAGAGTCTGGAGAGAGGCGAAAGTTGTCTTTCTCCCGAAACCCGGAAAAAAAGATTATGCGGAGGCGAAGTCGTTCAGACCGATCAGCCTCACGTCTTTCCTCTTGAAAACGATGGAAAGAGTGATGGTTGACTGTCTTAAGAGCACTTCACTGATGCATAATCCTCTGAGTATATGCCAATATGCTTATAGAGCAGGCATGTCTACGGAGAGTGCTCTTCACAAATTAGTTAGAGTGGCTGAAAAAGAGATATTTTCAGGAGGCATCGCGATGGCCACATTTATGGACATCGAGGGTGCTTTCGACAAAATATGCTTTGGAAGGCTGCGACAGGCTCTGACAGAGCGCAATGTAAGCCCAATTATAACAAATTGGGTAGACAATATGCTCAAGCACAGGGCTGTCAACATGCAGAACGGTAGAGTCAAGGCTAGAGGTAGAGTAAGTAGAGGATGTCCTCAAGGAGGGGTGTTATCGCCAACCCTGTGGAACATCACTGTGGACTCACTTTTGTTTATTTGTACTTTCATCAATGGATTTTTATCCTTACTGACTACAGCTAATATAATATAATTAATTACAATTACACTACCCTAAGATTAAGATAGCATTAATTACAACAATATATAAGAAAAATTTAAAACAACTTAGCGATAGAAAATATTTAACTGGTCTTTTAAAACAATTTTAGAGCAAGAAAAATCAATTTCTATAACTTCAGATAATTTATTAAATTCAATTAAAGCACGATTTATTGGGGCATTAACTGCATAATTAGTCCTTTGCATGCCAATAAAAAATAAATCAACAGAACGAAGGCTTCTAGAAGGTACATTGAAATTTACCAACTCTAAAAGGCGAGGACAATCGATTACTCCAGTTATTAAGTCAAATATAAACAAAAGTGAAAGGATTGTTCTTCTACTTTGCAGAGTTTTCAGATTTATAAGCAAGCAACGAGCATTATATGGGGGCATAGGATCAACAAAATTTAATGGACGTAAAGCATAGCGGATGAAGGATTTTTGTATACGTTCGAGACGATTAATGTGCGACGCATAGTATGGGTTCCATATAAACGATGCATATTCTAATTTTGATCTAACAAGAGATGTATAAAGAATTTTGTGAGTGTATGGGTCAGAAAAAGCTGAGCAATTTCTGCGAACAAAAGCCAACATGGCATAAGCTTTAGCTATAATAAAGTCAAAATGGCTTAAAAAAGAAAATTTGGAGTCAAATATTACTCCCAAATCTGACGTCTTATCAACTGTTTTTAGGGCACACGTATCAATAGAATATGAAGTATCGAAGTTATTTTGAGATTTGGTAAAGGTAATATGGTAACACTTTTTCACGTTTAATGAAAGACGGTTTTTGCAGCACCAAGTATAGACTTTCGACAATTCTTGTTGTAGACTTTCAGAATCCGAATTATTTCTGATTGCGTTATATATTTTTATATCATCTGCATATAAGAGGTAATTGACTTTCGTAAAACAGGAGCTAATATCATTTATAAACAAAATAAAAAGTAAGGGTCCCAGAATACTGCCTTGTGGGACCCCAGAAGAGGCTAAGTATGGGGCAGATTTCACATTATCAATTAAAACAAAGCAAATTCTATCCGTTAAATAGGAGCGTAACCACTGTAAAAGCACTGAGTGAAAGCCCAATTTATATAGTTTGAAAACCAAGATATTATGTGATACTTTATCGAAAGCCTTCGAAAAATCAGTATATATAGTATCGACTTGAAAGCCGCATTGAAAAGAAGAGATAAAATCTTCAGAGAAGACCGCGAGATTAGATACTGTTGAACGTCCTTTAACAAAGCCATGTTGATTGGGACAGATTAAACGTTTAACACTAAAATACAGTTTTTCTTTTATGATGCTCTCAAGAAGTTTTGAAATGGTAGACAGTTTGGAAATTGGTCTATAATTAGCAATATCATTTTTGTTACCACTTTTAAAAATAGGGGTAATTAGAGAAATTTTCCAGTCATCAATAAATACACCAGAAACTAGGGATTTATTGAAAATAATCTGAATGGGTTTAACTAATGCTGAACAGTTTTTTAATAGGAATGCGGATATGCCATCAATATCAGTCATCATTGAAGGTTTTAAACTATTGATACCATTAATAATATCTTCAGAAGATAATATAAGGGACCCTAAGTCAAGGGACGATTGAATATTATTGAAGAAACAGTCATCAGAATTAAAATTGCCACTATCATGCTCGAAATTTGACTGAAAATATTCAGCAAACAGGTTAGCAGCATCATTGGAACAGTTAGCTTTTTTGTCATTGTAAAAAACTGCTGAGGGAATGTTAGAAGAGTTTTTTTCGATTTAAGATACCGCCAGAAAGCTTTAGGATTAGATTTTATATTAGTTTCAAAACCCAAAATGTAATTATTATAAAGATAATTGTTGAGAAAATTAAATTCCCTCATATAATGCTTATATTTTTCAAAAAATATTAAATTATTGCTGACTTTGAATTTCTTGAAAAACTTGTTTCTTAAATTTTTTAGCTTTTTAAGGCCCTTAGTAAACCAAGGGAGCTTATGAGAATTAGAATAAAACCGAGGAATGTTTGAGTTGGATATTTCATTTACTTTAGACCTAAATTCCGTGAAACATGCAGCAACATCAGCTCTATTAAGCAAAGAGACCCAGTCTATATTTTCAAAAAGATTATTTAGAAGATTTAAATTACACAATTTATAGTTAAAAGATAATACAGAATTAGTTGAACTAAGTGTTGAAAATACATAAAATTCTAGTTCAATGCATAACGGAACGTGGTGCATATCACACACGGAAAAAGGAAAAGGATTTTCAGATAGCTTAGAATTCATATTATTGCTTACAAAAATCAAATCTAAAATTTTATTAAGCCTATTAGCAATATTGTTAATTTGATGCAGATCAAGACTTAAAAAGCTATCAACTAGATAAATTTCACTAGAGCTATTTACATTAGATGGAATAAGAATATTTTTATCCCCTATATAAGACCAGCTTAATTTGTTTAAATTAAAATCTCCTAAGATACATAAATTACTATCTCCGTGATTATTAGATGCCAAACTGATGATATTATCAGCATGAGCCACATATAAACTATCTGCGCTATTCGGCGGAATATAAGATACGCAAATAAATAAATCTCCAGATACTCCATGTAGCTTAACACACAACTGATCCAGAAGAGAATCCATATTATTAAGCATAACAAAAGAAACGCGGAAATTACGCTTAACAGCAATCAGCACCCCACCTCCTCTAGAGCAGCCAGTTTTTATAGCATCCCGATCTTTTCGAAACGAACAATATATTTTTGAATCAAAAAACTCTTCATCAAAAAAGTGCGAATTTAACCAAGTCTCAGTAAGCACAACAACATCATATTCAGCCAGCGAACTTTTTTCAAGAATAGAGCGAGATTTAGTTCTAATACCTGACATATTTTGATAGTAGATCTTTAATGAGTGAGATATTTCATTAGTTAGGCAATTTTTTCCGAAACTCCTGTTTTTGGAAAAAAACTAAATGGGCGGACATTAACTCCAACAAGCCATAGAGATTCAACAAGAAGTTTATCATAAAGTGCGGAAGAGACTCCAAATTTGAAAGTTATTCTCTTAAGAGATTCAATGGAAACATCTTTTTTTACTAACTTGTAGCAAGAGAGATGATGTTTATCAATTTTTGCGTGTTTAGCAACATATTCAATAATATCTTCCTCTTTAACTGATGGCAAGAAAGAAGAGAGGTGCAACCATTCTTTATTTAGAACGACATCAAGATCAGTAGCTGCATTGCTACCAACAACTATTATTAGATGCCAAAATTTATTTAGAACGACATCAAGATCAGTAGCTGCATTGCTACCAACAACAATATTATTGTTACTCCTCTTTTTCTTAGCACTCACTGTAGTCCAAGCATAGTTGGGCTGGGAAAGTAGTGAAGGAGCTGGCGAAGAGAAGAGACCATTATCCAAGAAGTTAGCGTTATCAACAGAGAGCGACGCAGCAGCAGGTGGCGCGTCGGCCAACGCTATGGAGCTTGCATTATCAACAAGAGCAGAAGTAAGAGCAGCAGATGCATTTAAGTGATGGCATTGATTAGCAGAGAGCCACGCAACCGCAGGTACAGCGTTCAATGAGACGGAGCTAGCATTATTTACATGAGCACTAGACAGAGCCGGCGAGACGTCAATGCAATTATTTAGATTTGTAGAGAGCAACAAAGCAGCAGGTGAAGCAACATCGAAAGAAACAGGCGATAAGCCAACAGCATTATTAGCATCAGCAGCAACGGCAACTTGTTTTTTTTTATTTATATTAGACGGCAGAGAACTTTTGGCTAGACTAGATGAATCGGGCATACACACGAGGGTATGCAGATGATATTGCGTTGGTGGTCTGTGGTAAGTTCATTGACACCATTTCTGACATAATGAAGGGAGCACTCCGAATAGTGGAGGAGTGGTGTCGAGAACAAGGCCTCACCGTGAACGCAGGAAAATGAGACAATATTCTCTCTACTAGAAAGAGGGTAGGCCTGAGGAGAGAACCACTCAGACTTTTTGGAGCTGAAATCAACATGTCCACGAAAGTTAAATATCTAGGGGTAACTCTAGATAGTAAACTGAACTGGAACGAACATGTAGGAGACAGGATTCAAAAGGCCAAGAGGGTTCTGTTTCAGTGTAGACGCGTTTGTGGTCTAAAATGGGGGCTAAACCCAGAGGCTATGAAATGGATCTACACTATGATGGTTAGACCTGTCATCACGTATGCTTCGGTGATCTGGTAGACAAAAGTCAGTCAGAAAACCATTAAGAAGCGACTAGACAGAGTCCAACGGCTGGCGTGTTTTGGAATAACAGGGGCAATACGCACCACTCCAATAAGCGCAATGGAGGTTTTGTTAGGTATGCTACCGTTGGATTTAGAAATAAAGAAAACGGCAGCGCTAACAGCCCTCAGGATGTTGCGAAATGCTACGTGACATGGAGCAACAGCCCCCCATGGTCATATGCGCATCCTGGACATGACACAGCGAAATGTCAGGGAGACGTGTATGCCTATGGACGGAAGGCAGAGAGTGAGAATAACAGAAAAATGTTATAAAACTCTAATAACAGATGGATCCGTTTGTGAAGAAACCGCTGGTAGTGACATCAGTATATTCACAGACGGCTCTCTGATGAATGGCAGAGCCGGGTCTGGCGTTTACTTAGAAGAGTTGAACCTATCCTGTGCACTGAGACTGGGAGGTTCGTGTCTGTATACCAGGCGGAAATGCTTGGTGTAGTGCATGCGGTGGACCACTTGATAGATGACCGGGTAAATGGCAAGAAAATTGTCATTGCCCTTGACAATCAGTCGGTGATTAGGTGCATGCAACGGACAGATATTACTTCTAGGTTGGCCATGGAATGTCTTACCAAACTCAATAGGTGCGCTCAGACAAATGAGCTCACACTTATGTGGGTGCGAGGACATTCTGGCATAGAGCAGAATGAAAAGGCTGATTCTTTAGCAAGAGAAGGGTCAGCAGAAGAATTCTGTGGACCAGAACCACGTATCGCCATAGGCGACAACATGGTGGCAGGCCTTATTAAGCAATGGACGGACTCGGAACACCGTACAAGGTGGGAAGAAGCTGGTAATTGCATGCAATCAAAGGCGGCCGTGAAATGGTCAAGTAGTGAGGCAGCAAAAGTCACCCGATACAATCGGCAGACTTTAAGCTGGCTTACTGCAATGGTCACAGGACACGGTCCCTACATGTACCATCTCAGGAAGATTACTCTGACCGAGGACAATGCGTGTAGGTTATGCCTAGAGGAGCCGGAAACAGCAGCACACATTCTGTGCCAGTGTCCGGCGGTGGCAAGCATAAGATTGACCATTCTGGGACGTCCATTTATTGACGAAGCTGAGATTGGTCAACTGACCTACAAGGACATGCTTGAGGTGACAAAGGGTGCTTATATAAGGAGCATGCTCACTTATGAGTGCTCCGAGCAGTAGCATCCTTCGTCAAATAGGGGACGAAAAGGGACCCACTGTGGTCTGATTCGGCCAATCCCCGACTTATTATATATAGCGATATTATAATATAAAAGTTTCGATTTCGATAAATCTTGAAACTGTATTTATTTCTTTGAGATGGGATGGTAGCTCGTTATATTTAACTCCGCCAATGTAATCTACGCGTTGTTTGGTTTTCTCAAGTCTACATCTCGGGACCCATAGATTATATTGGTTTCTCGTGTTGAAACTTGATTGGTTTAGAGCAAAAGAAATGGTGTGGTGGCCGATATTGTGAACACATTTAAAAACAAATAAAAGCACCTGGTATTCATGAATTCCATAAACTGGTAAAATATTTTTAGCTACACTCATATATAATAAGTTTGTTGGAAAGTTATCGGTAAATTGTACACCGTTTTCAAAGCCTTAGTCTGAAGACTTTGAAGTGATTTTAATGAATTATTATTTTTTTTATAAGCATAAGAAATAACGCTTGAAATATCATATTTTTAGCCCTCTAGAATGCCTATAGCTGGAGCTATTTTCCGCTTCAACTCAACGATATGCAAGTCCCATGATAAGCTACTCTGCAGAATAACTCCCAAGTATTTTACTGAATGAGTCTCCTCTATGAATTTTCCATCCATAAGAACGCCAAACTCTTGATTAAGGTTAGCAGAATGCAGCCGAAATCGAACCATTTTGGTCTTATCCGAGTTAAGCAATAAGCCATTTTACCTAGCAAATTCAAACAAAAGCGAAACTTCCCTCTCAAACTGAGCCTTTAACACTATTTCATGCTTATACGGGTAAAAAAGACATATATCATCCGCAAACATATACAGCTGGCCGGTCAAGCCCAAGTTCCCCAAATCATTCAAATAAATTGAAAATAAAAGAGGACCAAGCCCACTACCCTGTGGCACACCAAACTTAACAGAGCCCATCTAGCTTCTCGAGTCATTAATCTGGACGAACAGTTTCCGGTTTGTAAAGTAACTCTTAAATAGTAACAATTCAGTGCTTTGAATCCCATGAAACTCAAGTTTCCGCAACAATATCTCATGATCGACAAGATCAAATGCTTTCGTGAAGTCAAAAAATAAGCCTGCTACACAACTGAATCCTTCATCAAGGACTTTACATATGAATCGCACAACATTTAACACCTCATCCTCAGTACCGCAACCCCTCCTAAATCCAAATTGGAAATCGTACAGAAGATTTTTCGCTTCAAGGTAAAATAACAGTTTATCAAATATAATTTTCTCAAAAATTTTATCAATAGAGAAAGTAATGAAATTGGTCTGTATTTATCCACAGTCGAGACATTGCTCAGCTTCGGTATAGGTACGATCTTGTGAATCTTAAGAACATCAAGATACACGAACGAATTTACTATTTTGTTAAAAATCTCCATCAGACTAGGTGCAATCTCATCAACACATTCTCTAATAAACTTAGGAGAAATATTGTCGCTGCCAGAACTCTTATCAGTTTTCATATTCATTGTTGTATTTTTGATTTCCTGTATCTCAATATTATCAATCTTAAAGCGATGCCTCGACTGGGAAAGCGTGCGAAAAAAGTTAAATGTGTCAACTAGTTGAACATCCATTTGACCTTTCAAATCGATAATGGAGGAAATAAAGTAAGTATTAAAAGTATCTGCCTTTGTCTGATCGGAAATCACTAGCTCACCATGAGAATCTCTAAGCTTTACTTCATCAGTCTTCGATTTACCCAGGGTCTTATTAATAAAATTCCACGATTTTTTTGAAACAGTCCCTTTTTTTTCCGCAATATTTCTTCATAGTAAGTACTCCTACAAACTTTAACTGCAAATCGAATAATTTTGCTAATTCTTTTCAGACTTTCATCAATATTTTGCTTGTTCCTAGATCTACGTCTTCTTCTAAGTAATTTATCTTTCAGCAAAATTCACTGCTGAAATTTCAGAAATCGGAAATTTCCGACGAGTTGAAGTGAGCGGCCGTTTTTAATGTTTCGTTTTTTTTCACATGCATCTGCCAACCTTAAAATCGCCGTCTCTTCATTTCGTTAGTCATGCGATGCATGTCAGCAGACAAAGAGTCTCCTTGTCGCATGTACATATACGAGTACCATATATGTACTTTATACTTTAATAATTTTTCTAAGCGGCCATCAAAACTATAAATCAATTAAAAGAAATTAATTGAATTGCAATTTCGTTCTAAATTGCAGACATTTCATTGGCATGTAGGCGAGATTTGACAGAATGCTCTTCTTCTTATAGAATTATCATATTCACAATGACTACACTCATTAATCAGATTCGTTTATGATTACTGAACACATCTTTTCTTCGAAAATTTCCGACGATTATTTTTCATCATCTCAATAGATGATTAAATCTAAGACAACTTCGGAAAACAACAACAAATGTACTGAAGGTTTCGTAAATTTCAGCATTTCTGAAAATTCAGCTTTGAAGTGAATACCCTTACTATATTTACAAAAAAATAAATTAACATATGAGAAAAATAAACTTAATTTTAGATATATCTATTTCTGACAAGTGCTTAATTCTTCAATAACAAGAGATCTTCAACTTATTTATTACTGTTGTTAATCCTTTCATTCTGGTTTAATTCTGTATCATGGAATACTTAAACAATCCAAGCAAAGTGTGTACTTAGCCACTAGATTAACCAAATAATCAATGAAAATACTGAATTCATTTAATTTAAATTATATTTAAATTTCAATGTGCACATTTTTTTAAGAAAAGTATTTTTTACTAACTTTCTATTGTTAATACGTCCTTTAAGCGAATATTTGTTTTTTAAATTTTATGTTTTTTTTTTAATTTTAAGTGAATTTTTTAATATGAAAAAATTTTGTGAAATATTTTTTCTTCTGTGCTTATTCTTTATATAAATAATTTCCACTTATAATTTGTTCAAGATTTTCATATTAATAAGTTCTAGATGACAAATTACTTTTTGTTGTTTTGGCGGCTCGTTAACGATTGCTTTTTATAGTTTTTGGCGACTCGTTAACGAATTGCGTTTTTTTAGTTTTGGCGAGTCGTTAACGAATTACTTTTTCATAGTTTTGGTGACTCGTTAACGAATTACGTAAACGAATTATAAAAACTAGTAAGGGTGGTGTTTTGGACAAATTAGTTTATTTGCCCGTTGGTAATTACAACAAGCACTTGAACTTGTTGCAATTAGTTTTGTAATCAAGACAAGCACTTGGAACTTGGTCTGAATCGAAACACCTTGTTGAGTTGTAAGAATTACACTGATATTTATTGACAAATTGCTAGTTTATATAACTACAAATATGCTAGTGTTAGCAGAAATGATTAAATTAATATTAACAAACAAAATAAACGCTATGACACAATTAAACATATTGCAAAATTAAAAATACGAATTTAAGCAAAATTATGAACTATGTTAATTAAACAAAAAGGTTGTTGCTATTGTTAGCAGAAGCACTTATACATATTTGCTAATAAGCAGTTTTACATTTCTTGTAATAAATATTTTTAACGTTTAGTAACCTACTTATGTTTTTACGCTTATCTTAACCCTTTGGTTGGCATTCATGTTAACCCGTGTGTTAACATTCTCCCCCGCGTTGAATGATTAATTCAACGTTGTGACTGTAGAGTTTTCATGTTGTAGTTACATTGAATGTTGATTGATTTCTTGGGAGTGGCGTCGGAAGCTTTGGTAGTTGCTGCTTTTTCTTCTGGTATTTGCTCCATAGAGTTACAATTATAAAAATGCTGATCCCGATTGCCAATGCTAATGCGATATATGTAGCTAGCCAGGTATGTTTTTGTGTTGATTCTACTATTGATGGTAATTTAAGTAGTTTATTCTTCGTCAACTCTCTATGAAATACTCCAAGCTCTTCTATTTGAGTGGTATATTGTTGTTTGGTAAGCACTTCGATGTGTTGTGATTTGATAGCTTCTAACGGCACACCGACGCTTGTATAAGTTGATTTACGGGAAGTAGTCAAATACTGATGTCCTTGAATTATTATTTGGTTGTCTCTTATTACGCAGTTTTGTTGAAGCTGGAGCAATCCCGATCCATTAAGCGTTAGTTGAGAAGTTTCTTGTCCACATACAGCACTAAGCCGAATAGGTTTTCTTGCGGCATACGTCCATTGATTTTTGTCAGTTAATTGATGCCATACGATGGATTTGTTTAGTCGTATAGTGTCGCATCTTGGATTTGTTTCATTGTTAAACAGATCCACTTCACATTGGAATTCATCAGATTCTTTTCTGTGTATAGACTGTATTTTTGAGCATAAATAGCAATCAGTTTCTAAAGTTAAACAGGATTGAAGATCTGCACTTCCCATGGGAAAGAATTCGTCTCTGTGAGGGTTGATTCCCAAAAGTTCTGTTGATATTTTAACTTCGATTAACGTGTTATTGATAACTGTTGTTACCGGAACAAGATTAAATATGTCGTAATATTTTTGATCAACCAGAGGGATTTTGATGTTGAATACAACATGATCAGCTGTCACTATGGCCTCAACTTTCATTAGGCTATAGAGCAGCAACAAGTTATCTTGCCTGACCGGAAGTTGAAGATGGGAAGGTAGGTGATTCTTAAGTTTTCCTGCTTCTTCTTTTAGTTGTTGGGGTGTAAGTATGAGGGGATTAATTTTTTCATGATGTGTGTCTGTGAGAGCATCGATGATTGAAGACTGTATGCGTTGTAGGTTTGATACCATTATTGACATTTGCAGGCATAGAGCTGTTAGGGTAATATCACTGTTATTGCTTTCGTTATTGTTAAGTAGCTTCATTATTTTGTCGATATCTTTGAACTTTTTCATCGAAGTCATTTGATCTCTTGTGATAATGTTGATGGTAGAATCGATAACTGAAGTTTGGTTTTGCAAAAGTTCACGCAGAAAGTCGTCATTGTTCTTCAGTTGATTGATGGTATCTGACATTGTGGTGGCATACTTGGAATCGAGTATTCCGAATAGTGAGTTGCCAATGTTTCCAATAAAGTCTAAGGCTCCTCTTTTGACTCTTCTTGGCACTCTCCGTATTGACAGCATTTCAAATTCTGAGCCTATTTCTTGCTGTGAATTTTGAAAGTAGTTTACAAAAAATTCACATATTGGACTTGGTGCGCTTTCATTGCAGTGACGTTGAAGTGTTGAGATACCAGTGCGTAAGACATTCAATTCCTTATAAAATGGTAATAGGTCGTAATAAACAATCAAATTCCATTTTGTTGTTATTATTTTTGCCGAACCTATTTCTTTAAAATATATACCAGGATTTGAGTGAAACTGGGTTATTTTTATTGGGCAGGCTATTGCTAACGGTAATAGCAATAGCGTTACCAATATAGTTGTAATGATGCTGCCGATGGGAACACGCCGTCGTTTTGGGGGTATGGGAGGGTTTTCTTGATCTTGAATATTGCTGCTGTTGAAAGTTTTTCCTTTGTGCAGATCTTTAATCGCCTCTCTGGAGCGATTATCTTCTGGATAAAGTGGGGCTAGTCTATGGATTGGACGTTTGCAAGTCCCCGCCGCTGTTTTTATATCAACCACTCGAACAATTCCATCATTTCCTGGGTGGACATGCGTGATTCGTCCTAGTGGCCATTTCAATGGTGGTGAATTATCTTCTTTGATTATAACCAATGTTCCTTCCTTTATGTTGGGAACTCGTTCCTTCCATTTGTATCTGTGCTGAAGCTCAGTGAGATATTCTTGACTCCATCGTGCCCAGAATTCTTGTTTAATCCGGCTGACAGCCTTCCACCGTTCTTGCAATGTTGATTTGGACACATTGGCGTTTACATCTACTGGATTAGTTAAAGATTCGCCAATGAGGAAGTGTGCTGTCGTAAGAGCGCTTAGATCATTTGGATTGCTAGACATAGGTGTGATTGGTCTTGAGTTGAATATTCCTTCGATTTCAATGACAACCGTTTCTAACTCTTCATGTGTTAACGATGCCGTGTTTACGCTTCGAGTAAGTAATGTTTTTGCAGACTTTACTGCTGCCTCCCAAAGTCCTCCAAAATGTGGAGCTCTTGGGGGTAAATTGAAATTTAATTCCTCTGGAGCTGCATGCATTTACTATTTTTTCACTGCCATCTTTTCCAAATAGAGACGTTTGTATATCTTGAAGTTGATTCCTCGCGCCAACGAAGTTAGTAGCGTTATCACAATAAAGGTTGAGGCAATGACCTCTTCGAGAAATAAATCTTTTTAATGAACCAATGAATGCATCGGTGGTTAGATCTGTTATGATCTCTAGATGAATTGCCTTTGTGGCGAAAAAGCAATATACGGCAATATATACCATGTGTGGTTTCTTTCCTCGAACTTTATAGTGTACCCACAGAGGGCCACAGAAATCAACTCCAAAATTAATAAACGGTCTTGAAGGGGACACTCTTGTTGCTGGCAAGCTTCCCATGAACTGTTGGAACATTGTGGGCTTGTTTCTGGTACAACGAAGACATTTCTGTACTGTTGATCTTGTCATGAGCTTTCCCTTGATCGGCCAAAAGCGTTGACGAATATTTGCCAACAATGCTTGTGGCCCACTGTGCATGGTGTCCAAGTGAGTATCTCGCAAAATTAGCTTCACTATGGGGTCATTATATGGTAGCATCATAGGATGTTTCGTGTCATACGAAAGCGAAGATGAATGTAGACGTCCTCCTACTCGGATGATTCCATTTTCATCCAGAAATGGGGAGAGAGATGCAATTGGACTGTTCTTGCTAACAGTTTTGTTTCACCTCAACTGTCTGATTTCTTCGTTAAAGTCTTGTTGTTGTATTAATCTCACTATAGTCTTTAGAGCTGAGTCGAGTTCCATTGGGCCCAGTGAATATTCTTGGGACCGCTGAGCACCTTTACTGTTTCTGATGTATCGTTGAATGTATCCAACAATGCGCTGTAGCCTTTTGAATGACTCTCGTGCCTTTATGGAGTAAATTAAGGAGTCTGAATGTACTGCACTTGTAGATACAGTGGCTATGATTTGATGAGTCTGCTTGATTTCAGGAGGGTCTTCGATGATGAGATTCTTTTGAATGGCTGTTTGCCACGTATAATCTTGCTGATGTAGAAAAACGGGACCATAAAACCAAAGATTGAACTGAGGTTTCATCATATCCTCTGGATGGGCTCCACTGTTCAGATAGTGAAAGTTTCTGAATCTTGGCCACTCTGTGTGATACAAATGTTTGGAGTGTTGATGGACATCGAGATATCCAAGCTAATACGACCTGCGAATCAGTCCAAAAATGAGTTCTGGTGTTCTGATACCCAAGGTCGAGTTTAACTCGAGACATTAGTTCGGTACATAACAACGATGCACAAAGCTCCAACCGTGGAATGGTTTGTGTTTTTAATGGTGCTACTCTGGACTTTGAGCAGAGAAGTCTGACCGATATGCTTTTGTTTTTAAAGACGGTCCGAATGTATATTGCTGCTCCATATGCCTTTTCCGAAGCATCCGCGAAACCATGAAGCTGTATTGATTGAGGAATGTTGTGTCCAAAGACGTGGCGTGGGATTCTAAGTTCATTTAATTTATCCAGGCTGTTGCGGAAATTTGTCCATGACGTGTGCATCGTCATTGGAAGGGCTTCATCCCATTGAAGTCTTAGCATCCATAACTGCTGGATGAATATCTTCGCTGCTACCACCACAGGTCCCACGAGTCCCAATGGATCGAAAATGTGTGCTACGTCAGATGTAACGCTGCGTTTTGTGACTCGCTGCATAGCACTTAATTTTGTCGTTATTTTAAAATTGTCACTCGTTGGTGCCCATGAGAGCCCTAATGTTTTGATGGTTGACTCTTCTTCTTTTCCAAAGTCCAAATCTACTTCTTGATTTTCGATGGAAATGATCTGAAGAAGCTTGGGGTGATTAGAGCACCATTTTCGTAGATGGAGCCCTGCTTTCGTCAATATCTCAATAAGTTGATCTTGAATGGCCTTTGCTTCATGAAGTGTGTCTGCTCATGCCAGACCATCGTCAACATAGAAATTTTTGTTAAGTGCGTTGCTGCCTAACGGATGTGTTTCCTTATTGATGAGTGCTAGTTCCTGCAAACATCTCGTTGCTAAGTATGGAGCTGCTCGCGTTCCATAAGTCACTGTTTGAAGTTTATATACATCCAGTGAATCTTGTGGATTGCTTCTCCAATAGATTAATTGAAATCTTTCATCGTCATGATGAATTCGAATCTGTCTATACATTTTTTCAATATCAGCGGAATCGGAGGAGTATTGCGAACAGATCACTCTGAACTGTTGGACCATTGTACATTATGTCGTTTAATGATACTCCGCTTGATGTTTTGCACGATGCGTCAAATACCACTCTCAGCTTTGTTGTGCTTTTTTCTGGTCGCAGAACACAGAACGCAGAACGCAGAATTTGGATCTAACACATCATTTGGATCAACTCTTGTCATGTGTCCTAATGATTTGTATTCATCCATGAATTTAATGTATTGTTCTTTGAGTGTAACATCCTTTGTTTGGCGTTTTCCAGAGAAATAAACCGATTGTAGGCAATTTGCTGCGAACTTCCAAGCATTGATGTGTCGTTTTTAAATGGTAATCGTACTACGAAACGACCAGCTGCATCTCTTTGCGTATGATGGATGAAGTGCATCTCACACTGTTTTTCTGAATTTGACAATTGTGGTTCCGTCTCAGCGATGTCTTCTAATTCCCAAAATTTTGCAACTGCCTCATTCAGGTTATCGTCAGCTAAAACTCCGCATGTAGCTAATTTTCGTTGTTCATTGTCAATTTTTCCATATAAAATCCATCCAAGAACGGTTTTCTTAAGGACTGGTAAACCTTTTCCCAGTTTGACTTGCCCCATTGACATTATTTGATGTGTGAATTCTGCACCTAACAGAATGTCGATTTCGCCTGGATTATTGAATTGTGGATCAGCCAGTTGTAGATTTTGAGGTATCTTCCATGATGATGTGTTGATGAATTTTGATGGCTGTTTACTTACAATTTGCGGAAATATGTAAGCTTCTAATGGAGCCTTGAACCCACAAGCGCGAGAGTGAAAAGTGACGTTAACGCGATGACGGGCAAACTGTTTCTGTCTGCCGATACCTTCAACAGATAGGGATGAATTTTGATGAGTTAACCCAAGTTGCTGCGATATTTTTGATGTTATAGCATTAATTTGTGATCCGGAATCTAGCAACGCTCTGCATTCAAGAGTTTTGCCATTTGCTACTAGTATTATTTTTGCAGTACTTAAAAGAACATAGCTTGATTTTGGTTTGACTGATGATGCTAATGCGACTGGTTTTGAAGCCTCGTTTTTTCTTTGCTCTTGCCCTTCTTGATGGAGAAGAGTGTTATGCCTTTTGTTGCACTTGCTACATGTTCCGCTGGTGCATTTGTATGCTTCATGACCACCTTTTAAGCAATTTGTGCATAGTTTGTTCCTTTTTAGAATTTCATTGCGTTGAGAAATCGGTTTTTCTTTGAATATCAGACACGAAAATAGTGGATGTGAACCACTGCAAGCTGGACACTGGTTTGTTGATGTTGATGTTATAAACAATTGATTATTATTATGATTATGTGATTAGATGTCGATCTAATTTTCTTATGGTGATGTGCACAAGAATCGCGTCCCATGTTGACACTGGTATGCCTAATGCGCTTAGTCTATAAATGCATTCTTTTGTTTACAGACATTTAATAGCGTGCACTGACTCCTGACTTATACTAGCCTGTGCCAATAACCGATTAAGTAATGCTGTGACAAGCAATCGTTTGTTGTCGTATCGACTGGTCAATATCTCCCATGCTGTCGTGTAATTTTGAGCTGATACTGGAAAATGTTTGATCAGGTTCTTGGGCTCACCATTAAGATTTGCCGTAAGATAAAACATTTTTTGCACATCACTGTACGGTTGGCTGTGTATGAGTTGCTCATACAGGTCCTTAAATTGTACCCATTTTAGATGATCGCCATTAAACGTAGGCAGCGTTATTGTTGGTAGTTTTACTGGTTGAAATTGTGTGTGTTCATGTAGTGCTCCTTGACCGTTCTCAGCAACGCTTGTCGATGCCTTTATGTATTGGTTAAGGGCCACTAGGACATGTTGTATTCTTGCTTCCATGTCGTAAAAAGTTTCCCAGTTGTAGTCATCTACTGTGTCCAACTGAGTAGAATCCCATATTTTGGAGTTATTATTTATTAAATCTGCTTGATATTTCTCGAGTATTGATGCCTTTAAAATGCAGTACATCTCGGACTGTGGCTCACCATCTGCATCAATTTCGTTTAAAGTTTTCGAAATAATGTTTAATAACGCCTTCTGGTTGCGAAGCACCTTTTTTAGTTCTTCGTTAGGGCCTTCTAATTGCTTGGATTTTGAAACATGTTTTGTTGCTTGTTGATTTTCTAATAACGCATTCATGTGTTCTTGAAAGTGTTGAATGTATTTTGAGACCAACGTTTCTATTTCACCGTAGTAGTTGTTAGTGAAATAGTCGTGGTCGTTGTACTCTGTCTCTGACACTCTGATCTTCATGTCGTTTTCTTCGAATGCTTGCCAGAGTGCCTTGAGCTGCTCAATTCTATCTTGGAAGTATCGAGCATTTTGTTTCCTGTCTGAAGGATTCTTTTTGTAATTTTTTACAATGCGTTCGATCTGTTGACCTGCATTGCTTTGAGCTGCTACCAACTCTGAGAAGGTGGCCATTGTTGATGATCGTCTGTTGATGATCGTCTTCTGTTGTTGATCCTGCTGATGATCGTCTGTTGATGATCGTCTTGGAGATCTTCTGTTGATGATATGCGGAGATTGCAGGGTCCTGTCACGGTCGCCAAATGTTTTGGACAAATTAGTTTATTTGCCCGTTGGTAATTACAACAAGCACTTGAAACTTGTTATAATTCGTTGGGTTTTTTTGGTTATCACAACAAGCACTTGAACTTGTTGCAATTAGTTTTGTAATCAAAACAAGCGCTTGGAACTTGGTCTGAATCGAAACACCTTGTTGAGTTGTAAGAATTACACTGATGTTTATTGACAAATTGCTAGTTTATATAACTACAAATATGCTAGTGTTAGCAGTAATGATTAAATTAATATTAACAAATAAAATAAACGCCAATGACACAATTAAACATATTGCAAAATTAAAAATACGAATTTAAGCATAATTATGAACTATGTTAATTAAACAAAAAGGTTGTTACTATTGTTAGCAGAAGTTATCTTAACTTCTATTGTTATCTTAACCCTTTGGTTGGCATTCATGTTAACCCGTGTGTTAACAGGTGGAGCTTCGGCAGGGTACCGAAGCTAAAATACCCCCCCGCGGCCATATTGAAGTATATTCGAAGTCTTTAGCCACGACATACACGATGGCATTCTACTACTACTTACTTAGGTGGCCGTGACAACCCGTGTCCGGATTTCGACCGACCTCATCAGCTCTCGCCAGGCGCCTCTGCTTTGCGCGCGCCTTCTCCAATCGGATACACCAAGTGCGGTTAGGGCTTCCTCAGCCTGGTCCATCCATCACACGATGGCATTCAGTTTTATATATTAACGAAAGTTTTCCTATTTTGATGACCTCACTTTGTATGGGAAGTAGTCGTGGTTTGGATCCGATTTTGCCACATATCATAGAGATGGTTCATATTATATATCAAAGCTAAAGTGCAAAATTTCAAGACATTTCATTAATTTTTGTGGATTTTTAAGAGATTTAACGTTTAAAAGAAAGTCACTTTGTATGACAGGTAGGCGTGGTTTTCATCCGATTTGGCCCATTTTCGAACTTGATCTTCCTTTTTTAAAAATAAACTTATATTTTGAACTTCATCGCGATAGCTTTAAAATTGCGGCTGTAATCGTGTCGACAGACGGACGGAGACACGGAAATCGACTCAGGAGATGATGCTGATCAAAAATATATATATTTTTCTATACCTGCCACGCCTCCTACTTGGCTTTACAAACGGAATGACAAAGTTAATATACCCTACGCAGTACGCGTTGGGGTATAAAAATAATTTCGAAAGCCAAATCTTTAAAAAAATACCTTAATAACAAAAAAAATTTTTTTTTTTTACCAAGTTGAGGTTCGAACCCATGTCCGCGAATGCTGGCTTTTATTATCAAGCAAATTAAGCAAGATATATTCAGCATCTTAAATAGCCGAGTGGGTAAGGCGCCGGACTAGCATTCAGATGACGTGGTTTCAATTCTTGACGTAGTAAGCTTGAAATTAGTTTTTAATTTTTTTTTTTATTTTTTATGTGATTCGTTATCGAATTGCTTTTTTTTTTAGTTTTGGAAACTCGTTAAAGTATTGTTTTTTATAGTTTTGGCGTCTCGTTAACGAATTGCTTTTTTCGGTTTTGACGATTCATTAACGAAGGAGGAATTTCTCCCGCTCGCGGTATTATAAATGAATCGCTACTAATAATTGCTAATGAACGGAATGTACGAGAATGCGATTCGTAAACGATAACATTAGTGACTCATTTTGTTTGTTGGGTTATAGGCCTTTACTTATATCCAATATTACTTTACTTATACAGTGAAGTCTCATCACTTAAGGGCTTAGTGCCTTATAGTACCAAGAACAAAGCACCTTGAAAAAGGTGGTTGTAAAAAAATCATGAAAAATTAAGATATCGAAACCAGTTTAACGTGAAGTACCATATAATGGATGAAAAGGAACTCGTTGAATCTGGCCGCGTTATGCTGGGGACGAGTTAAATTAAAATTAGCTTTTGGCTTCATTTTAATTAAATTTTATTTCCATCGTTGGTTTTTTTTTATATAATTTAAATTATTTTCTCAATGTTTTTTGGTTTATTTTAACCGTATTTTATTTTCGATTTATTTCAGTTGGCGTATCTTCGAGCTTTATTTACCCCAAATTTTTTTCCGTTATTTTTAAATTTGAATTATGTTTCAGTTTTATGCGAACTGAATTTTTATACCCTTTTTTATATTATCCTTTTACTTTATTTGAATCGAATCTGAATTTCCGTTCTTTAACTTTAATCGAATTCGGCGATGTTTGATATCTTGCTTTTTTTACGCGGAAGCCGGTTGCACATTAGCGCTTTTTATTAGCCGGTTTCTTTATAACTTTGAGTTTTTCTTTTTTTTCAGTCAACCGCCTAACTCGACTCATCCAAACTCTACCGGTCCAACAAAAACGTCCAAAATTCTAATCCTCAAAAACTTTTTACTCGGTATGTGCCTTACTGTTGCTCTCCTTGTGCTGGGTCTCTCTGTCTCACTCTAGCGCACGGTGAGATCCCGACTTTTGAATAGCGCGCCATTGCTAAAAATACCGCCATATTTATACCCCAACGCATACTGCGTAAGGGGTATTGTTAGGATAGCTTGGTTGCTATCGAAGTCCAAAAAAAAAACAATATATAATTTTAGTTTTAATTTTATTTATTTCGGTTGGATCGCGAGTGACCAAACATTTTCAATACAGTTACACTCCTTGACTGACTTCTTATGCTAGTCTTAATCTAAAACGAAACTTACGAAGAAGGGTGTACATGACATGAGTAGAAAGTCAAGTATCGATGCAATTCGACATTGATACTTGAGTTCAATGACTTAACGCGAAACTATGAGAATAAACGAGATATGACGCGGTCAATAACTTTAATAAGTTATTGTGGAACTTGGAGTTCCATAAATTCCGAAATATGACGCGGTCAATAACTTTAATAAGTTATTGTGGAATTTGGAGTTGAATAAATTCCGCGCTATTTGATACTGCACTTACACTTAGGGTGATAAGTGCAATATGAGTTTATATGTAGTATGAACGAAGTATGTATTGATTTGCATTGTCACGCTACACCTCCCCTCATTTGGAAAAAAAAAAATTAAAAAATTAGTTTGAAGATTTTTTTTTTTTTTTTATATTAATTTTAAGTGACAAATTATGTTATTTATATTTTGAAAAATGTTGAATAAAGAAATTATGTACAAATATTAATATTTACGTAATAAAATTCTTATTTAATGTTTTTGAATACAGGATATAAATTTTTTTTTTTTTTGTGTTTTTTTAATACTACAGTAAAATGAACTAATGTAGGTAAAGTTGGGATTATTAAAAATACAGTAATGTTGGTAAATTTGAGATTATTAAAAATACAGTAATGTTGGTAAATTTGAGATTATTAAAAATACAGTAATGTTGGTAAATTTGAGATTATTAAAAATACAGTAATGTTGGTAAATTTGAGATTATTAAAAATACAGTAATGTTGGTAAATTTGAGCTCAAATGTTTATAATTATTATGTAGATAGAAATTTTCATGATTATCCTAATTTTAATCTATTTTTGTGTACATTTAATGTTTTGAACCGTTTGTAATTTTGCAATTTCCTCTGTTATCCATTTCAATCACTTGATAAGGACCCTTGAAGACGTTGTCTAGTTTGTGACTAGCATCGTCGTACAAATATACTTTATCATTTAGTTGAATTGATTGCCCTGAACAATTTCTGTCATATAGTTCCTTTGATTTTAGCTTTGCATGATCTACAAGTTTTAAAGCTCGCTTGTGAGCTTCTTGAAGTCTAAATTTCAGCTCTTTATCATATGCTTCAAAGTTATAAATTGGTGATGTTTTCTTATTCATAAAGCTATAGGGCTGTGGTGTTTTTCCAAATACTAGCTCAAACGGAGCGTAGCCATGAACTGACGATGGTGTTGTATTGTAACAATATACAAAATACGTTAACCATTCGTCCCAATCGGCTTTATCAGGGGAAAGGTACGATCGTATGTACTCATTAAAGGTTCTATGACTCCTTTCGACCATTCCTAAAGTTTGATGGTGATAAGGTGTTGAATTAATTTGGCTTATATTTAGAAGTTTACATATCTCTGCAAATATTTGATTTTTATACTCAGTTCCTAAATCGGTGAGTATTTCTTTAACTGAGCCGTATATCAAAATACAATTGTCGACGATTGCTTTTGCTATAGTTTTGGCTGACTTGTTTGTAACTGGAATTGCTATAAGATATTTTGTAAGTTCACACATGATTGTTACTGCGTATTCATTACCCAATATCGATATTGGTAATGGACCTATTGTATCAATTTGTATTCTGTCAAAAGGCTTTTGAGGTGTTTGAGTAATTACCAATGGTTCTTTGGATTTTATGCCTGACTTGTTTAATTTGCATTTTTCGCAATTCTTCACAAATTTACGCACATCATAGGTTATATTTTTCCATGTGTAATATTTTCTAATTTTTGTTAATAGTCGGTTCATTCCGCTATGTCCACCTAGGCTTGGATCATTGTGGAATTTAATTAAAATTTCAGTTTTTTCATTTGGATCCGTTATTGTTTTAATTTCTGGCGTTAACGCAATTTTCATTTTCTTTAATAACTCGTTGCCTACTTCTTTAAAATTGTATACACTTGTATATTTAAAAAGGTCATCATTTAATGCAATTTTTATGTTGCTTAAACCTATTTTGTTGACTAATTTTTCAAGTCTAGGGAAGAATTTCTCTAGTAAAATTTTCCCTTGAACAATTAGGTTTTTGACATATACTTCTAGAAGTTTTATTTTTCCTTTCATAATGAGTAGTTTCTGCATGCTTTCATTTAATTTAAGGCAAGGTACTTTTTTCATTTCTTTGTGAGTTATCGTTTCATATATTTGTTGTCTAATTTCATTTGTTTTCACAGGTGAAGGGTTTATATTTACGTTTTGATGGGATTTTGATCTTGTTTGCACTGCACAAATCTGTGCGTTATCTACATTAAGGCGTTTGATAAGCCCAAAATCAATACGCGATAATGCATCAGCGCCACAGTTGTCTTTACCTTTTATATATTCAATATTGAAATCGAATTCTTCGAGATCAAGACGTATACGGGTGAGTTTAGATGATGGGTTCTTTAAAGCAAAAAGATATGTCAAGGGTTTGTGATCACTTCTGATTAAAAATTTAGTACCATAGATGTATGGCTTGAAAAATTTTACTGCCCAATGAATGGCAGTGAGTTCCTGTTTAATTACTGATTTGTTACTTTCGCCTTTCGTGAAAGTTTTGGAGGCGAATGCAACTGGAAGTTGTAAGCCATCGTATTCCTGACTTAGGACAGCGCCACATGCTATTTTGCTGGCATCTGTGGTTATACAGAATTGTTTGTTGAAATCTGGATATTTTAAAATTTTGGGATTCATAAGGGAATTTTCAAATAGTCAAATGATTTTTCGCAATCTTCAGTCCAGTTGAATTGTGCTTTTTTCCGTGTAAGCCTAATCAAATGTATAGAGTAAAGAGAGAAATTGGGAATGAATCTTCTGTAATAGTTGACGAAAGCTACGAATCTTTTAATTTCATCTGCGTTAGATGGTTTTGGGTAATTTAAAATTTTTTCAAATTTCGATTCGTCTGGCAGTATGCCCTTGTCGGTGCATTTATGCCCTAAGAAGGTCACTTCCGATGAAAAGAAAGTACATTTATCTGGATGTAGTTTAAGATTAGTTTTTCTACATATTTCGAAAATTGATTTTAAGTTACTGATCATATGTTCTTCCGAACAACCTATTGCAATAAGATCATCCATGTATACGAACGCTTTGCTTGGACCTAGACCTGAAAGTGCTATCTGCATCATGCGTTGGAAGGAGTTCGGAGCTATTTTGAGTCCAAATGGTAATCTTTTAAATCTAAATGATCCATTTATACTGGAAAATGAAGTTAAGTCTCTGGATGAAGCATCTAGTTCTATTTGATGAAAGCCTGAAATAAGATCTAAGCAGGAAAAATATTTAGCTCGACCTAACTGGTCTAGAATGTCATCAATACGAGGTAAAGGGTATTTATCTGATGTTAGTTTTTTGTTCAACTGACGAAAGTCAATTACTAATCTCCATTTTTTTTCTGCCGACCCCGGTAATGACTTTTTGGGAACAAGGAGTATAGGGCTATTGTATTCTACCTATACGCTGAAGCTTCAATGATATCATCTTCAATCATTTTATTAATTTGTTTTTCTATTTCGGGTTTGTAAACTTGGGGTAATCGATAATTTTTTATATAGACGGGTGTATCGTCTTTCAGCTTTAATTTTTGTTTGTAAAAATTGTTGCATGTAACTTTGTCTGTTTCAACTGCAAAAATGTCTGTATAATTTCTGCACAAATTTAATAATTTTTCTCTAAATATCAAAGGACAATTACCTTCAAGTTTATGTAAAATAATTTTGTCTCTTTCATCACATTTTTTGATTGGGTCTATCTGCAATATGGTATATGATTCTAAACTTTCACCTGCAATTTTGTAATCATCTAGCAAAATATTTTGATGTGTTGTGTTTAAAATTTTGACATATGTGAATTTTTTACATGCAATTGTATTTGATACAAATATTCCTGGGGCTATTTCTTGATTTGGGATTAAGAATTCTTCCTCATTGACAGTGGCGTAACAAGGTGATCAAAGGCCCTTGTGCAAAACTTCGAAAAGGGCCCCCACAAAAAACAAAAAAAATTTTATAAAAAAATATCTGCAAAATAAAAGAAGTACAGTGACATTTTTTATTTTATTTTTTTAAATTTTTTGTCGAGCTTTGACATTAGCAAAATTTTCTATTAATTTTCCTAAATCTAATTCAGACGCCTGTTTGTTTTCAATTGCAATCAATGCTAAATTTGATAATCTGGATTGGCTTGTCTTATTTCTTAAATATGTTTTAATAATATTCAATTTACTAAATGACCGTTCTGCACTTGCGGAAGTCACTGGGATTGTGAAGAACAGCAGCACAGCTGTGAAAATTTCTGTTATGTCACATTCAATTGCTCCAAAATTTGTTATAATTTTTTGACACACCTGTTTAACAGAACATTCAATTGTTAATTCCGGTAAAATTAGTTTATAAATACTGATGAATTGATGAGTAAAATTTTGGCCAATTATTTCACAGTATTTTTTTTTAAATTTGTCGCATTTTTTCATCAAATCTGATTCGTTAATCTTGAGTAAAACTTCTGAATTAAAAATATCAAATATGTTACAAATGGAACTCATACCAACAAAACGTGTACTCAGTTGGGTAGTCAGTATATCAAGTACATTATTAAAAACATTTACTTTAAAATATTCTTCTTTGTTATTAAATCTGTAGTCTGAAGCTAATTCATCAACAAATTTTTTTACTATTCTTTGACGTTTCACAAAAAAGTGGGGATCGATACCGTATTTGTTAGACATTTCTATGGCCTTCTCTTTAAAAAAATCGAAGTCCGTTCTATATATATTTAACTTTTCATTAGCGGCTTTTAGTGCTCTAGAAGCTTTGTCCAAATCTATATCGCATTGTTTTAATGTTTTTGAAACTAAATTAATGTCGTTCAATATAGTGTAAAAAAATTCAAGCAGCAGAACAAATTCAAAATTAAATACTTTTTTTTGTAATATTTTGGCCTCATTACGTTCATCTTTGTTAGTACTTTCTAACACTATTTCGGATAGTGATCTATATATATCAAAAAATCTAACTTTAATTGCAGATATTGTGCAAATTCTACTGGACCATCTAGTAGGATTTAACTTTTTTAAGGTCACTTCAGATTCGCCAGTAAATTTGGATAATAGATCCCAGCGCTTAATGCTATTTCCAAAAAAGCAAAACAATTCTTGCAAAATAGCAAAAAAATTTTGTGCTTCCACACAACCGCGAACGGCATCGTTAATCACCAAATTTAAATTGTGGCTAGCGCAATGTACGTATTCGGCATTTGGCTGTTTATCTTTAATTTTCTTTTGGACTCCGTTATATATACCACTTATCACATTGGCTCCATCATACCCCTGACCAACGCAGTTTTTTAAATCAAGTTTTTTTTCATGGAAAAGTTTTGTAACTTGGTCAACTAAGTCTGCTGCAGAGTGTTCAGTTACTTCATAGAAACCTAAAAATATTTCTTTTACTTGAACGTTGATTGGATGTCCGTTCTCGGATCGATTTATTGATGCATATCTGACAACCAAGCTTAATTGATCCACCTTTGAAATATCTTGAGTTGTGTCCAAAATTACGGCAAAAAACGGTGATGATCTTATTTGTTCAAGTAAACAATGTTCAAGTTCGCTGCCTATGCACTGAATCATCTCATTTTGAATTTTTGGGCTTAAGTATTTTGTTGACCCTAAGATATTCATTTAAAAAGTATAAGTAAAATGCAAAAAAAACATAAAACCGCAAATACCTTTAGGCATATCTAAAACTTGACGCAGAACATGATCATATCTGGCAACGAGCTGGACAATTGACAGAAAATTTCCTGCATTAATCTCCTGACTTAAGTCTTCTCGGTGTCCTCTTAATGCAAGTGAGCTCTTTGCCAAAGTTATTATAATGTCGAAAAGTCGTTGCAAAACAGTTTTCCAAAAAGAGGACTCTTTTAGAATGTTACTCTCTAGGTCCTTGTCAATTGTATTTCTTTTTTTCCAAGCCTCGTAAGCAGCACATGCATTTGTATGAGCATTTGTCAAACTATGCTGTTTAATTTTTTGTGACAGGTGTTGCCAAGACCTATAACCTGTACACATTGAATTTTTTTCTAGTGCAAATAGCCAGCATGGTTGAAAATACACCGCATCCATAACTGTTGAATAACATAACCAAAAGCGCCTTACTGCGCCATATTTTGTGCTTGACATATAAAATAATTTAGAAAAGCATCTGTTGTCCTGTAAAGGATCTTTCGGAAAAGGTCCTGAGGGCTGAACAGGGCCCATATCAACAATTACTTTTTTCTCTTCAATGCTCAATTCTTTTTTTTCCAAATTTTCAATGGTGA
The DNA here is from genome assembly GCA_914767935.1 of Coremacera marginata. NCBI lineage: Eukaryota > Metazoa > Arthropoda > Insecta > Diptera > Sciomyzidae > Coremacera > Coremacera marginata. The sequence continues at coordinate 124,931,208 of OU612043.1, forward strand.
AACATTCTATTACGTTTGGTGGTTCTTTCTCTCCTCTTTCTGTAGGATAAAGCTGGATATTCTGCGTTTCTGAACAAGAAGCATCTTTAACAGGCTCTTCACTAGCCTTACTGCTCGGATACTGATTGCATTTATCGGTATCTGTAAATTGCTCTTCATTATTCCTTGGACCAGAAGCAACAAAAAACTTTTCTATTTTTTGTAATTTTTCCTGTTTTTCGGCCTTTTCTTTTTGTAGTTTGCGCTTACATGCCCCACTTTTTTCTTTTTTTTTATCCATTTTTCAGAAATAATTTCTAATTACCAATAGAAATTTGCCAACACCAACAAAAAACTCAACAAATTAGAACTGCTTAAAAGCTTATTCGAACTGCTGTTTGTTTTGAATTAACCGTTGTTTTAATCTTCTGTTTTACTTTGTCTGTACGTTTCTCTGTTCTCTGTTTCATTCACACGTGTGTTCGTAGTTTGACAGACCAATCGCTGTTTCATTTACTCGTTTGCCAATATTTTGTGGTTTGACGTTTTCCCATTTTCTTAGCTGTGTTCAGTGCTTTCTTCTCCATTTTACATTGAATGCGTTCAAAATAGATTGGGCCCCCAGACGATCTGACATGTTCGTCAGATCTGTTAAATCGTACGACAAATTTTACCATTCGTGGGCAGAAAATCGATTTGGAGTCCGCGAAGGGCCCCTATCGCCCAAGGGCCCTTGTGCACTGCACGCACTAGCACCTAAGGAGTTACGCCACTGCTCATTGATATTAACAGTGATCTTTCTGATAACTTCTGCTCTTGCTGGTAAAGATATGGCATTTAATTTTGGAGCATCAAGGATTTGGAGAATTTCACACGAATTTGAAAAAACTGGTCTAATGACAAACAAACTTTTAGATGAATTATAATCTAAAACACAATTAAACTTTTTGATGAAATCCAATCCAATAATACCATCACAAGGTATAGGAAAATTGTCTTCAACCACCTGTAGGTTATGCTTTAGTTTAAAATTTTTGAAAAAGAATGATTTTCAATGTATCCCAAAGTTGCTATTGTGCCTTCCCCAATACCTGTTAGCTTATAAGTAAAATCTGTATTCAATATTATATTGTTAATAAATTTTTGTTTTATTATGCTTAACAAAAATGCGTTTGACGAGTCATTATTAGAACTCTCGACAATCACATAATTGCAGAACTTTAGGTTTACGTTAAGTAATGTGCATGCGTTATTTATTCCTGATAAGTCCCCAGTTGGGCTTGCTGGGGTCTGTAACCGTTTTCCGAATCAGCATCGATTGCTCTCACGTTTCTGTTACCGTTTCTGTCATTGTTTGAATTCTGATTGTTATTGCGATTTTGTGGATTATTCTGGTTAAAGGATCTTCGCTGCTGTTGATTATTGTTGTTATTATAACGACCACCTCTAACGCGGTAATTATACTTACTACTGCCCCTGTTTGAATTTTGGTTACGATTATTGCGGTAGTTTGGTTTATACCGTACCATATTTACTCTGAACACATCTTCTGATTCGTTGCTTAGTTCAACAAGTTTAGTAACAACATCGCTAAGCTGATTGAAAGTCCCTGCCTGTAATAATAATTTAGCTTTGTCCGATTTGGCATTTTTGGTAAGTGATTTAATGGCCGTTTGTGTTGAATATTTTTTGGCTATTTCACTTGGCAGACCATCGGAAATGTATGCCATTTCGAGTTGTTTTGCCAAGGTTTCAATTTGTTTCAATTTCAATACTTTTATATTTCGTATGAGGCATTTATTTTATTTTATTTATTTTTATTTTATTTTGTTTTTCTTTTTTTAAATTTTTTTTTTTCGATCTTCTTATATACGTGGCGCAACGTTACTAGGTTTATTAAAATGCGCCTTAATATAATATCTTGCACATGTTAATATTATCATTAATATTAAGAAGAGTATAAAAAGTACATTGCCACTAATTGGCCAATTCTCATTCTCCTTTCCATTTTTTGCTACTTCATGTATTACTTGCTCATATTTCACTATTTGTTTTTCTGTATTTAATTCTTTTCCAATTTCGTAACCCGAAATTGCAATCAATATGCCGTTCAACACCTTTTTCCACCACGTCATTTTGCAGTGTTTTTTTTTTTTTTTTTTCATTCACAATTTAATTTGTTGTTACTGTTGATTTTATATTCATTTACTTGACCTATATCAACGGTACGTTTGTTAGGGCCTGAAAGGTTTATTGCAAAATTACTTTTATGTTTGTAGTTGCATAATAAGAATACAATTTTTTTTTTTTTTTTAATATCTTTCGTTTTACATTATTTTAATAATAATTTGAGATTTATTTTGTTGTTGGAGAAAAAAAAAATATTTATATAATTTAAACTATTTGTGTTTAGTCAGTTGGCTTTCTTCTAATTGTAACACTTAAATTTAAAATAAACTTGTATAATCTTAAAATGGAATTTGCTTACTTCATGATGTAGTAGTTAATATATTTTCTGCTAAGTCAAAGTTGAATGCTGTTGTAGTTCTGGTACAGGTGTTAATGATGATGATGACGTTTGAAGAAACTAAAGTTGGTGCTTGAATTTCCCTGTTGTAGTTACCAATATATTATTTTGCTGTGTTATTTGCGCTACAAATGAATTGTAAAGCTATCATCTGCAGCAGTTGTTGTTGTTGTCGTCATATGCATATTGTTGCTATTATTGCTGCCACTGTTATTGTTGATGTGCAGCTCATTGTTGTGGCGTGCTAATGCTGCTGCAGTTGTATAACATTCAGCTTTTCATCGGTTAGAGTTGCAATCAACCGATCGTTTGATTTAATTTGCGTCTTTGTTACAAATTCATTGGCGTCAAATTGCCTCGCTTCGATTTTGCTGTTGGGAAATTTGTTTTATTGCTGATGTTGTTGTTGGTGGTTGTTGTTATATGGGTATTTGTAGTTGGTCTTGTTTTTATTTTTTTTTTCTCTGTAAAAATTTAACTTAAACAGTTTTAAATTAGTCTTTGTGTAATTTGTTTCGAGTTTGTTTTTGTGTGGAAGAAATACTCTTTATTTTCATATCACTTTTGAATTAATAATTCTTTATTAATGAAAGTCTTTTCTTTTTCATTATAATGTTTGAACCAATAATCTTTACACTTCTGATGATTATGTTCTTTTTTTTTTTCACTGTACCCTTTTGGTAGTTTTATTGCAGGACATTTTTTTTTTTTTATAATTTACTGACTGCGGATCATAAGGATGCGTCTCCTGGCAGGATCGCCATGTTAGGATAGCTTGGTTGCTATCGAAGTCCAAAAAAAAACACAATATTTAATAACTTTAATAAGTTATTGTGGAATTTGGAGTTCAATAAATTCCGAAATATGACGAGGTCAATAACTTTAATAAGTTATTGTGGAATTTGGAGTTGAATAAATTCCGCGCTATTGGATACTGCACTTACACTTAGGGTGATAAGTGCAATATGAGTTTATATGTAGTATGAACGAAGTATGTATTGATTTGCATTGTCACGCTACAGTATATTAACTTTGTCATTCCGTTTGTAGCGCCAATAAGAAGGCGTGGCAAGTATAGAAAAGTATATATATTTTTGATCAGCATCACCTCCTGAGCCAATTTCCGTCTGTCTGTCCGTCTGTGGACACGATAACAGCCGTAATTTTAAAGCTATCGCGATGAAATTTAAAATATAAGCTTTTTAAAAAATGGATATCAAGTTCGTTCAAGCACGTACGCTTTGACCTTTAAAATGAGCCAAAGGGCTGAAAACCACGCCTACCTCCCATACAAAGTGACTTTGTTTTAACAGTTAAATCTTTTAAAAATCAACAAAAATTATATAAATGCCCTGAAATTTTGCACGTACGCTTTGACCTTTAAAAGCCTCTTTAAGCTGCTCAAATAAAAAAACTGTCATGAAATTTTCCACATAGGCTTTGATATTTATATACCATGAAATGAAACTGAAAATGAAATGAAATATACCACCAATATACCATTACGATGATATTTGACAAAATTGGATGAAAATCTCCTACATCCTACAAATTGGCTCCTACCTCCTACTTTTTTTAAACTTAAAATCTCTTAAAAATCCCCAAAAATTATAGAAATGCCTTGAAATTTTGCACATGAGCTTTGATATATAATATTAACCATCTCTAAGATATTTGGCAAAATCGCATCAAAACCACGCCTACCTTCTATACAAAGTGACGTCAGCAAAATAGAAAAACTTTCGTTTTACAAATCCAACCCATACCGATTTTTGCACATATATTGTATATACACAAATGGTGTAATGTGAAGTCTTAAGACTTGGAAAGTGGGCGTGGCGTTTTACTTTTAAAACTTCTTCAACACTGTGTGTCTGAAATCAACCAAATTTTGCCCTTGGTAATTTGAGCACTCTTAAGTTTATAAAATTGGGTGGTACTAGACAAGGGACTTGGCACTCTATTTTTAAAATAGCTCCATCTACACCGTTTTTCCGATTTCAACCAAATTTCACACACATATTCTTTACTATTTCGAGAAGTTTTAAGCCTACAATAGTGGGTGGGATTGTACAAGGGGCGTGTCAATTTTAATTCTTATCAAACTCCTTCTACACCGATTTTCTGATTTCAACCAAATTTGCCAAATATATTCTTTGGAATAATGAGCAGTGACAAGTCTAAAAAATTGGGCGGAATTAAACAGGGGCGTCCCACTTTAATTTAAATCGAACTCCTTCCATAGCGTTTGTCCGACTTCTTCCAAATTTTCCATATTCTTTGGAATAATGAGCAGTCAGTAGTCTAGAAAATTGGGTGGAATTGAACGGGAGCGTGGCACTTTAAATTTAAACGAAATTGTTTTACACCGTTGGTGTTCCACATACCAATCAAATTTTGCAAATATAATCTTTAGCATAATAAGCAGTCGCAGCTTAGGGCAAAATAAAATTAAGCGTATGACACAAATATTTTTGAAGATAATACATAAACATTTTATAGGCGGCTAAAGACTTCGAATATACCTCTCTACGGCCGCGGGGGTAATTAAGCTTCGGTACCCTGCCGAAGCTCCATTTCTTACTAGTTTTTCTCTCCAATCAGCACAACTTACTTACTTATGTGGCCGTAACAACCCGTGCCCGGGTTTCGGCCGACCTCATCAGCTCTCGCCAGGCGCCTCTGCTTTGCACGCGCCTTCTCTAATCGAATACACCAAGTGCGGTTAGGGCTTCCTCAGCCTGGTCCATCCATCGGAGGCATGGTCTCCCTCGTCGTCGTTAACCAACGACCCTCGCCTCGAACACCTTTTTCGCTGGAGCTTCGTCGTCCATACGATGGACATGACCCAGCCAGCGTAGTCGCTGCACAGTTATATGCCGAACTACGTCAATGTCTTCGTAGAGCTCATACAGCTCGTGGTTCATTCGGATGCGATAGTCATCGCCGACTCCAACAGGACCGAAGATTTTGCGAAGAACTTTTCTCTCGAACACCCCCAGAGCGGCTGCGTCATTTTGCGAAGCTACCCATGCCTCAGCGCCATAAAGCAGCACAGATAGAACTAGCGTCTTGTAGAGTGTTAGTTTTGTCGATCGAGAGAGGGCTCTGGAGGCACCTATTAGCAATTATTGTTCTTCGCTTTATCTCCAGGCTGATTTCGTTGTTGGTATTAATGGCGGTGCCAAGGTATACGAACTCCTTGACTACTTCAAAGTTATAGCTGCCGGATGAAACGTGGGAGTCTAAACGCCGAGCTTCCTTGTTTGTAGACAGCATATATTTTGTTTTGCCCTCATTTATCGTTAAACCCACTTTGGCTGATTCCTTTTCGATAGCGGCGAAAGCAGCGGTAACATCTCTCTTGGTTCTGCCGACAATATCAATATCATCAGCGTACGCAAGGAGCTGGACACATTTATAGAAAGTGGTGCCATTACGATGCACACCGGCCTTTCGTACGATCCCCTCCATGATGATGTTGAAGAGATCGTAAGACAGTGGATCGCCTTGCCTAAAACCTCTTTCGGTATTGAAGGTTTCGGAGAGGTCATTTCCTACCTTGACGGAGCTGCGTGTGTTGCTCATCGTCTTTCTGCAAAGTCTAATGAAATTTGCAGGTATACCGAACTCAGACATTGTAGCGTATAGGCAATCCCTTCTCGGGCTATCGAACGTAGCTTTAAAATCGACAAAGAGATGGTGTGTGTCAATTTGATTTTCGTGGATTTTCTCCAGGATTTGTCGTAGCGTGAAAATCTGGTCTATGGTGGACTTTCCAGGTCGAAAGCCACACTGATAAGGTCCAATCAGTTTTTTTGTAATCGGCTTTAATCTTTCACATGATACGCTTGAGAGAACCTTATATGCGATGGAAATAAGACTGATACCTCTATAACTAGCGCAGATTGTTGGGTCTCCTTTCTTAAGTATAGGACACAGTACGCTGTGGTTCCAATCGTCGGGCATGCTTTCTGCTAGCCATATTTTGCTGATGAGCTGATGCATGCGCCTTATCAATTCATCGCCGCCGGTTTTAAACAATTCAGCTGACAGGTCGTCAGCACCCACTGCTTTATTGTTTTTGAGTCGTTGAATAGCAACTCGAACCTCTTCATGGCTAGGTGGTGGTACTTTCACGCCGTCATCGTTGGTTGGTGGCACTGAACTGTGCTCTCCACGGGCGGCATTGGTGGAATCGTCGCCAGTAAGTAAATTGGAGAAGTGCCGTCTCCACAATCTAAGCACACACTGTTTATCCGTATTCAGATCTCCATTTTCGTCTCTACAAGGGGATGCTCCGGGCTTGAAACCTTGGGTAAGACGCTTAACCTGTTGATAGAATTTTCGTGCATCCTTCTTGCCCTGGTATGCCTCTAGTTCCTCACGCTCACGCTTTTCCTGCTCTCTTTTGTTGCGTCTGAAAAGGTGCCTCCTATCTTTCGTTCTCTTAACGCGGTAGTTTTCTCGCAGCTGCTCGCGTTGCAGCTGACTGCAGCGTTTTTCTATATGCGGCGTTTTTTACTGCTGTCGCGATGCGACACTCCTGATCGTACCATTGGTTCCGAGGTTGCGGGCGCCGGAAACCAATGACTTCTTCAGCGGCAGCACGCATGGAGTGGTCCAGAGGTTGGTTGGTTGAGCTTAACCGAGAGTTGAGCAGAGTAGGCTTCGGCAGTCCGTTGTAATTGCAGCTTAGCGACATCTAGCTTTCGTTACATTCCTGTGCTTATGTTCTTCGCATTGCATAATCGCATGCGGATCTTGGCCGCAACAAGAGAATGGTCGGAGTCAATGTTGACCCCCCGAAATGTACGCACATCTAGACAACTAGAGGCATGCCTTCCGTCGATTACAACATGATCAATTTGGTGTCGCGTTTTTTGATCCGGGGACAGCCAGGTGGCCTTGTGGATGTCGAGGTGCTTAAATCTGGTGCTACTAACCACCATGTTTCGCGCCGCGGCGAAGTCGATCGGTCTTAGACCGTTGTTGGTGGAGGTCTCATAAAGACTGAACTGACCGACAGTGGGGCCAAAGATGCCTTCCCTTCCGACTTTCGCATTAAAATCGCCGAGAACTATTTTCACGTCATGGACCTGTAGGTGGTCGTATACGTCCTCAAGACTAGCGTAGAAAGCGTCCTTGACGGCTTCGTCATTTTCCTCCGTTGGGGCGTGCGCGCAAATAAGGCTGATGAAGAAAAATTTTGCCTTGATGCGGATCGTGGCCAATCTTCCGTTCACAGGTGTGAACCGGGAAACAAGGTGGCTTAGTTTCCGGCTAATGACGAATCCACATCCAAATTCGCGCCTCTCCGCATGGCAGCTGTAGTGGATATCACAGTGTGCTTTTTTAGAGCAGCCTTGCCCTTTCCATCGCATTTCCTGAATGACGGTGATGTCAGCTTTTATTGTTTTGAGAGCTTCCGCCAGTTGGATAATGGCACCTTCCCTATAAAGGGTCCGAACAATGCAGGTGCATATCCGTAAATCATTGTCCGTTTTTCGTTTGCGGTGGTCGTCAACGTAATTGGGATTCTTATCCGGGGCTGGTTTAGTTTTCATTGGGCAGTAGTAATGTGGCGGGACCCAAACCCTGCGCACATTCCATGTTTAAGGTCTATGGAGCGACCCGCCGCTCAAATTAGCCGTCAAACTGACGGATGCCAGTTTGCCGTTGCCCAGGGAACACCACGTGGAGGTTTGAGACGATTTCGACATGGATAATGCTGGCCTCGCCAGGTTGAGGCGGTCAGACACGTTGCCATGTGAAGGTTCGCCCCCCCCCCTGTTCCCACCAATCGGCACAACGGTATGGCAAAATACCTGATTGATCACCATATAAAGAAATTTAAAATGGGGTCGCCATTTTTTTCTTCTATCGGTGGGAGACAAAGATGACCAAAAGAGACAGACATTACGTGCTGCTCTATCATTTCTTTCACTCTGTATTTGCAAAACGTCACCAACAAATCTACTACTTTTTAGTTGCCACGGATGGTACAACTAGAAGCAAAACAGTGTTTATGTGCACCGGACACAATTCACGAAAGTTGACAGAGCCAAAAACAAATAGGTAAACTTCTGTGATTTTCTACTGTACAATGGCATTTTTATTTTTCTGCCGCCATATCGAATCCGCCATTTTTAATTTTTCATTTTTGGCATCAAATTCGAAATCGGCGACCCCGAACAGTCAGTGAACCCATTGTGACATAAACTAATAATACCATTTTCGAATCATTTTTGTTTTTATTTTCGTAAAAATGTGTTTTTTCCTGAATTAGAGCTTGGTTTTGTTTTTATTTTTAAAAAAAATTATAGCCTGAACATTTTTTGTATCAATAATACTTCTGTTATTTTAAAGGAAAAATCTGCCGCGTTCAAGATAATTATGATTTAAAGTCACTGCAAAGTAAAATAGCATTGTTGAATTAAGTTTTAACATTTTTAGAAAAATAATTTTCTTATTTTCAAAATTTTTGTTTTAGATACAAGGAGTTATTATTTTTTCTTTCAAATTTATACAGATTATTGTACATAAAAAGTACTTTATAAAAATAATTTTTTTTTTTTGAAAATAGTTTTCAGGTTTTTATATAGAGGGCGCTAAAAATTACATTAAAAAAATACATCCAAAACGGTTCGATGGGCATCGCCTTTCCCATGTATCTGAAACAAAAAAATCAAATGTCATTTTAAAGTACAGACCACTAATTTGACATCCCCCATACCCACGACCCCCAGAGGGTTTTTTAAAAATTATGGCGAAAGTTAAAGTAAAAAATTAAAAAAAGAGGTAGGTTTTCACACGCTTTTTTATCAGTAAAAAAAAAATAAACAAAAAATAGATACTTGAATTTTCGGGGAATGCTTAAAGGACAAAATTACAAACAAAATGCAAAAAGAATCATTGAAATTGAATCAACAGATTTCGAGTTATCTATCGAACCGTTTAAAAAAAGACTAGTTTCGAGGAAATCGCGCTTTAAGCTTTTATTTTTTGAAATTTTGCATATATTTTTAAAATTATCGGTTGATAAACTTTCTATTATTTAATCTGCAATGTCAGGTATAATTTTAAAAACATGTATGTACATTCTAAAAACTATGAATGTATGTATATTAAGCAAACAAAGAAAAATTTTTCCTTAAATATTTCCACATGCTTCTCAAAAATCACTTACTTTATTGTCGGATATGAATCGCCATTAGGTCTGTTCGCTTACTTTTAGAGTAAAAACTTGCCAGTAACAATTTTTTGAGAGTAAGAAAAAATTCTCGCAATACAATGAAAATCTAAAAAGTACCCGAACAGAAAATTTCTTAAAACTTGCAATGCATGTCGAACTGTCAGAAAGCTGAAAAGAAAATAGTAAAAAAAATACGACTTTCAGCTAATAGCTAATTTTTAAAATTTGAGAAAAGGCGAACAAACTTTGAGCATGAAAAATTCAACTTATGTTCATGGTACATATGTTAAAGATATTTAAAAAAAATAATAATTTTTTTTGCTTACCCATTTTCTATTTATTTTGTAGATATAAAACATCTGTTTTAGACATTTATTTTTTTTTTATTTCATGAAAATTCTTGCAAGTTGAAAATCAGCCAGCAAAAACTTTTCAAAACTGGACTGAAGAGAAAAATCGTGCTCTCTTATTTTCTTTCTCACTTGCAAGTTTTTTGGGTAAACGAACGAATTTCTTTTAACAATTTGTAAAATTGTTATTTTCTGTTGATACGGGCTCAAGGTCACTTTATTTGTAAAATTTGTACAAATAGTTAAATTCTTTTGGGTACGCGAACAGACGTATTGAGTTAGTCCAAATGAACTGATCCAAAAAAACGAAAGTTGGTTGCTCGACCAATTTTAAAAAAAATTTAAATTTTTGTTAACAGCTGGGCAGTAAATTTGAATCTCAGAACTGCTTTCCAAAATTTTTTTCTTTCAAATTGGCGGCCATATTTTCTTTGGTACCTATCAGATTCGTCATTACTTGCCACTGGAATATCATTCGTCGTCAGACACAATCGCGCATAAAAATTAATGCATGCATTGTGCTCGAGTTCGTAAACAACGATTGCTGCTAAGCACAGCTTTTCTCGATTGCGAAGTGAAACAAAGGCACCATCCAGACAATGCAGACATTCGGAAAATTCGCTTAAAGCTCGAGTGTCTGCCGCAGCTCGAGTGTTAGCCGCAGCTCGAGTTTCTGCTGCTGCATGCGTTTTTGTTTTCGTACTTCACTGCCGTTTTTTAGCAGCGTATTGGCAAACAAACTACTGTTCTGCTTTCAATAAGCATTCAAGAAGAAGAAGAAAAAACAAATTTAATATTTATATTAAATTAATACGAGTATATATTTATTCAACGCTCCAGTTAAATATTTTATATAATCATTTACTTTTCAATTAATTTTTCAGTTTCCGTTCAATTAAAGTTCAGATTAAGATTTTTTTAGTTAACAATCAATATAATATTTTGTTTTTTAAAATGATGTTAATAAAAAAGTCTTCATAACAGAAACAAAACAAACTTATAAAATACTTGTAGTAGCTCAGTGTATGGATAAACAAACAAAAATAAAAATTATTTTTCTTGAAAATTCTAAAAAAATCTGTTAGAAGAGATGCATTTTCGAACGTTCGGGCTACCCGGGTAGTTTGGAATTTTTGATGTGTTTATTTGGAAATGAAAGTGCGTTTATTTTGCGCGGTTGATGCTTGTGACTAGTTTCTGTTTGTTTTTACTTTTTTTTTTTTGTTTTTTTGTTGTGTAGGGTAAAACTTTCAAAGTGGAAATAGTGCGATGAAGAACCGGACAGAGGTGAAAGGAAAGGAAACAAAGAACTTGCGTTAATATTTAAGGTTGCGAACATAGTGAACGCTTGTTTCTGATCAGGTCAAATCAGATTTTCGCATTGAAGCAATAAAGAAACCAAGTCATGCATCTCTTTTGCTCTAATGTGTTTTCTGATCTGATATGCCTGCCTGTCTAAATCGGAAATCACTATGTTCGCAACCTAATAAAAGAAAGAGTTCTGAACTTTCAACCGTTGCACAGTATGCAATTTAACCAATCTGGGCAGACAAAATTCTAAATTATTGTGATACGATTTCCTGGTTCATTCCTAAAAAAAATTGTTATGGTGTTGGGGTCTATCTCAAACATCCTCTTAATTACAGGCCATTTCATTGCGTTGCCTATAGAGGGAAATTAACACTTTATTCTTTGACTTTGAAACACTCAATTGTATTAGAACAACATAAAATTTTATAACATTCTTCTCTGTTATTACAAATAACGCCTGTTTAGAAGAACTTACAGGCTTTTCGGTTTTCAAAGAAACCCTATTTATTTTTCATTAGCTTTAAAAATACAAAAATATACACAAAAAGAGAATTTTTTGACTTTTGGGGACTTTTTCATTAAAATACCTAAATCCAAAGGTAGTAAAAAACAGAGTGGAAAAAACGGTATATTGGCCTAAATTCAAAAATTTTTCGAATGGAAATCAGGAATATTCCTCTAGAATTATTAAAGTAACCCCGAGTTAGAAATAACTTTTTTTGATTTTTTATAATTTTTTTCGTAATCGAAATGCTAGAACAGGGCACTCAAAGTATTTTTGAAAAAAAAGTCGAGTTTCAAGAGGTATTACTTTTTTCCCGAATTTCGGTTTTTTCAATTTCTTGCAGAAAGTAGCTCAAGACTATGTTTAAATTATTCGTCCTAATTTTTCCATATTTTACATGTTTGTATTTTTGGGATTTTTTTTTTTTGTAAAAATACAAAAACTCGAAATTTTCAAAAAGGTATACTTCTAGCAAAAAAAATCATAACGACTAATTTATTCCACATATTTACACAATTTTTTGTATCTAAATTTGGTAGAGTTTAAGAAAATATCTTCACAAGATTTCACTGAAATTTTTTCAAATTTGGATTTTTTAGATTTGTTTTAATACAACAAGAACAAAAAGGAATTAATTTCGAAAAGTATAAAATCACAACTCTAGAGGTTTTCGTCCAATTTTCATGTTTGACAGCTTATTTTAAAGGAAAATTAAAAAGAAAACGAAATGCGAACCCGTTTTTTTTCAAAATTTACACTTATACAAAAGTTATTTGGGGTTTTTTAAAGAAATTAGCACTTTTTTCCCATATAACCAAGTACTGACATGTACCGAAGCTAGTCGGCATTGGTTCCCGTGGTCTTAGGTACACCAAATTTTCTTACATTTATTTCAACATCATACGAAAAAATTGAGGCGCTTAAAAATAAAAAAAACAGCTTCGACTTTTTTGGGACACCCCAATACATATGCAAACAAACTTTTTGCCAGTCCATCAAGGTGATAGCTGAATTTATCTTTTCTTATTTATGCTACATTTTCCATCGCTAATTTGAATAAAACCTTGATTTATTAAGAGACTTATTTTATTTTGAATCAATCTACATATTTTTACAACAGCTTTCCATTTCCAAATTAAGTTAAAAAGTTAACAACTTTAATCAGTGCACTTAATACAAAAATACTCTCTTGACGCTTACGAATAGTTTTGAAAAACCCAAAAAGCACAATTTTACGACTGTCGTTTTAAATATATCGGATAAAGCAACATTTTCAAATGTTTGACTTTCTTAGTACACACACAGCTTTATTTGCAAGAAAAAAAATTTTTCTACTTTTTTCCTCGTAGATTGATAAAATGTCACACTGTGCGCTGTTCTGATTTGTGTTTTCAAGTTCTTTTGAACGCATTTGTTATTATTTTGATTTTTTTGTTATTGATCATAGCGTTGTTCGTAGAATTATATGCAAAAATAAAATTTTATTTTTGTTGTTTTGTATCTATCATCAATTTTGTTTTCTTTGTTATTAAAAAACAAACACATGTACAAGCAACAATAACACAAATTGCACTTAACGCTTAACATTTTGAACTCAACAACAACAATTGCATGCGCAATAACAAAAAACCTCACACGCCGATGCAAATATTAATAGCCCTGTTAGCAAAAGAGATGCATAACTTGGTTTCTTTATTGCTCCAATGTGAAAATTTGATTTGATCCGCCTGTCTGTCTGAACTGGCGTTCACTATGTTCGCAACGTAAGGAGCTACCAACAACGCAATGTCTTTTTTTTTATTAAAAATCATAGCAAGTAATTTGTTTCCTTTTCTTTCACACTCTTCCTATTCCATAATTTTCACAAAATGCAACACAAGGAAAAAATTAAAACAAACTGAAACCTGTCACAAGCTGCAATCTCAGAACATAAACGCGCCTTTTCTTTCATAAATAAGCTTAAAACCTTTAAGCTACCCGAAGCTAAATACCCGGAACTTCGGAGTATGGCTCAGGCAATTCGAACTACTCGGTTAGCCGGGTACTCGAAATTCGAGAGCCCTATAATAATGCAAATATATGTAGCTACTGATCCAATATGTAATTACAAAAATTATGTTACTAGGTGTTGTGGTGTTAAAGTTAGCATATTTATTTATTTATATTGCATAATAAAACATATTTATATAAATAAACTTCAGCCAAAAAAACAGAATGTTTCTCTTAATTTCAAAACAGAATTTTAACAAACAAAATAATCAATCAAATGAAATCTTCTTTTATACAGGGTTGTCAATATTCGAAGCGCCCATCTGGCAACACTGTAACTTTCCGCAGTGATGCCAAATCGACTAATGACATACCGCGTTTGAAGCGTCATTCCAAGCAAATGTTTATAATGGAACAGTACACGCCACGCGAACGCTCTAAAATTGTTGAAATTTACATTCAACAAAACAAGCCAATAGTGAAAACTCAACGTGCTTTCAAAAAAATAAATAAAGTGAAAAGTGCGCCTTCCAAGAAAACAATTTATCGTTTGTATGAAACTTAAAATCCACAAGAGATTCAAGAGGTACCTCTTCACGATGCAAAAGTCACTGTTTGGTGCGGCGTTTGTGCTAAAATGCTCATTGGGCCGTTCTTTTTCGAAGATGATAATGGCCACAGAGTTACTGTCAATCAGGAGCGTTATCGCGATATGATAAACAATTTTTTCATGCCAATCGTTCGTCGAAAGCGTATCAGGCACTACTGGTTTCAACAAGACGGCGCGCCACCACACACAAGCCGCACTACAATCGATTTTTTGAAGCAATTGTTCCCTGGCCGTTTGATGTCAAAAAATGGTTTGATGTCAAAACGCCTCCAGACTTCTTTTTGTGGGGTTATTTGAAATCAGAGGTTTACGTCAACAAGCCAAAGACCCTAGAAGAGCTGAAAACCAACATCCGTCAAGAATAACCGCCATTCCCATCGAAATGTTGAAGAAAACCATGGAAAATCCTGCAAAACGGGCACAATATGTCGTAGAGGCCAATGGCGACCATTTACGAGATATCATATTCAAGAAATGATGTAAGCAAATCTACTTGAACCCAATTAAATGATATTCATGACGAACAGACAAAAAATTGTGGTTTCTTTGATTTATTTAAAAATAAAATGGGCGCTTCGAATATTGGCAACCCTGTACTATTGCAATTTGTAGTATACAATAAATTCAACACTGCAGACTGCAGTTAACATTTTTTTTCTTATAGCGAATGGACATAAAAGCATGAAGTTTCGTTGCTTTTGGCGAATGCTGCTAATGTCATGCTTTGTTGGCTATTCGTGTCTCGTAGGCTTTCGTAATCGCAGGCGCTCGAACTCTATGGCATTCGTAACCACAGCGATTGGTGCAAGTAACACTGCATATTAATTATCGCATATTAATTTTAATGCAGAAGGCATATGTAGTTCGTATATTGACGAAACATTCGAAACGCCATTTTAATGCACTCAAGCTGTTCTCTGGTACCTATAGCGATATACTGTCAGCGTCAAAAGAAATTGTACACGTTAATATGTTATGTTTTTGTCTTTATTTTACTAGTTTGCTTTATCATTTTATTCAACATATTATGTTTTTTGAAAAATATATTGCATATTCTTTCATTTTATAAAAAAAAAAAAATAACAAACATTTAACAATAAAAAAAATTATAGAACAACAACTTAAAATACTTCAAATTCACAGCGTCAAAAGAAATTGTACAGTAAGTATAAAAAAATTATTTCAAAGAATTTTAAAGAGGTTAATATTTTGTTTGCTTTCCATTTGCGTTGATTACAGCTTGCAATCTTCTGGGCATCGATTCCACTAGGTTTCGGGTTACATCGGAAGAGATTTTTTGCCATTCCTCCATTATCACTGATTTTAGAGAGTCTTTGCTGGTAATCGTTCTTTTTCTAATTTGACGGTCCAGATGCTCCCACAAATGCTCGATAGGGTTAAGGTCGGGTGACTGGGCGGGATGATCCAGCTGTTTTGGGGTATGATATAGCAGCCATTCCTTTACTATTTTAGCAGTGTGCTTAGGATCTTTTGTTATTGTAATATTGTTGTTGTTTTTATTATGTACATTAAGAGAGGAGAAACTATATTATTAAAAAAACAAAAAATGTAAAACAAAAGGGAATTGCAAAAGAGTATAATTTAACTGCAAACATAGAGGAACAACGTGTACAACTTCTTTTGACGCTGACAGTATGTATGCAGTTTTGTTAACTTATATATCTCAGTTCCTGAGAATGATGAATTAAGAACTATAATATGTATTAAGCACTCTTTGGCCTTTAACCTGACGTATAAAAAATGCATATTAAATAATTTCATCATATTAAAAAAAATATAATATTTTTGTGTTCAAAACGTAATATCTTGCAACTGTAAGAATTTTTTTTTATAGAAAGCAGTAGTTGCCGTCATAATTTTTTTCCTGGAGTACATTTTGACTGTTAAGTCATACATTTTTTAAAATTCTGACTTATCAACTTTTTTATCAACAGCCTTTTAAAAATTTAAATTTTGAGGAATTTGCAAAATTTTAAATTTGTTCACAATAAGGTACATAATAGTATTAGATTGCAGTTAAAATTTTAATTTTGAAATTCGCTTCATAGTATGTATATTATGGTGGTCGTTATTTGACTTTTTCAAATTTCAATGACGGACGGAAAAAACTATGTAGGAGATGGGCGTGACCGAAGTTTTTTTTTCATATGTTGCTAAAGGTAGCAAATAAAATATGGCCGCCATTTTTAAAGGAGAAATGATATTCAAATATACTGGGCTACTGTTAATAAAAACTTCAACTTTTTTAAAAATGGTCGAGCAAACTTTGTTGGATCAGTTGATTTGACTGACTCTATTATAAAGGCGGATATCATAATACTCATCGCTCGGCCGTGTCTGCTTTTACTCATATATATATATAGTACTCCTATAGGGCTTCACAGCAACCAAAATATTAAATAAAAGAAAATATTAACTGTATTGCCAAAAGAAGTACGGTTGGGCACATTATGTATTGCGCCGAATTATCTATCTATCTATATATATATATATAAAATTGTAAAAAAAAAAAATCTGTACATGAAATATTTTTTCGAAATTCCTTTTGCGATGGACGTTTTGAATGACGCTGAGCCCGAAAATCGCATTTTTAAAATTTTTGTCTGTCTGTCTGTTAAAGCATCACGCGAAAACCACTGGATGGATTTAAATGAAATTTGGAATCTAGGTTCCTGATATACCCGGTCATAACATAGGCTACTTTTTATTCAGTAAAAAAGGTTGGACCCGGTAGGGGGCGCTGCGATCGAAATCCAGGCATTCGTTTTTTCAGCTTATCTCCGTAACCGTTCATCCGATTTGCATGAAATTCTGTATGTAGAGGCTCTCGGATACGCTGAGTTTTTTTGACTTATCTACTCTGTTCTATCTTGAATACCAGAGGGCGCTGTAGTACAAATATTTTAAAAAACCTGGAAAAACTCCTAAGCCGTGCATCCAATTTACATGAAAGTTGGTGTATAGAGGTTTTCGGACACGGTGAATTTTCATGACTTTTCTACACTGTTCTATCTTGAACACTAGAGGGCGCTGTAGTACAAATAATTTAAAAAACGTCAAAAAAACTCCTTAAGTCGCTTATACGATTTGCATGAAAGTTGGTATATAGAGGTTTTCGGAAACGGTGAGTTTTTTTGACTTATAAACTGGGTTCTATCTTGAACACCAGAGGGCGCTGTAGTACAAATATTTTTAAAAAGTCGAAAAAGTCCAAAACCGTTCATCCGATTTGCATGAAATTTTTTTATCTAATCTTTGCTCTCTCGAACGCCAGAGGGCGCTGTAGTACAAATATTTTGAAAAACCTCGAAAAACACCTAAGCCGTGCATCCGAATTGCATGAAAATTGGAAAATAGCAATTTTCTGATACGGCGAGTGTTTTGGACTAATCTTTTTTGTACTATCTTGAAAACCAGAGGGCGCTTTAGTACAAATATTAGGAAATCGTAAAAAACTCCAAAACTGCTCATTCGATTTGGATGAAAATTTGCAAATAGCGATTGCGTTCTGGTGCTATCTTTTTTGCTCTTTTTCGAAACTAGAGGGCGCTGTTGTCCAATTTGTGTGTGTGTATGTTATTTAACTGTTCATTAACGGCTGTACTGATTTTGATGAAATTTTTTGAGTGTGTTTGAGTGGATCCCTGGATGGTTCAGATTCACAATTGAACCTGGTAGGTGGCGCTGCGATCGAGTTTAAGGCATTTTATTTTTATATTTTATCTCCGAAACCGTTCATCCACTTTGCATGAAAATTTGTATCTAGAGGTTTTCGGATACGGTGAGTTTTTATGGCTTAACTACTCTGTTCTATCTTGAACACAAGAGGGCGCTGTAGTACAAATCTCTTAAGAAATCGTGAAAAAGTAGAGAGCCGCTCATCCGATGTGGATGAAAAATTTTACTAAAGGATTTTTGTGTAGGGCAACTGTTTTGGCGTTATCTCTTTTGCTGTTTCGAAAACTAGAGGGCGCTGTTGTACAATTTGTACGTGTGCATGTTATTAAACTGTTCCTAAACGGCTGCACCGATTTTGATGAAATTTTTTGTGTGTGCTTAAGTGGATCCCTGGATGGTTCAGATTCGCAATTAGACCCGGTAGGTGGCGCTGCGATCGGGTTCCACGAATTTTGTCATTATAGTTTGTCTCCGAAACCATTCATCAGATTTACATGAAAATTTGTATTTAGGGGTTTTCGGGTACGGTAGTTTTTATGACTTATCTATTTTTTCTTTAGTGAGCACCAGAGGGCACTGCAGTACAAATGTTTTAAAAATCTCGAAAAACTCCTAGCTGTACATCCGATTTGCGTGAAAATTTTTACATAGGAGTTTTCGGATACGGTGGGTATCTTAGACTTTTTATCTGCGCTACCTTAAACACCAGATGGTGCTGTAGTACAAATCACTTAAGAAATTGTGAAACACTCAAAAACCGCTCATCCGATTTATATGAAAATTATTATGTCGGATATATAGGATTTGATTATCGAGTATGGAAAGGGCATTGGCGTTATTATTTTATTCTATCTCGAAAACCAGAGGGCGCTGTTGTACAAATACCGCATAAAACTCAAAACAACTCATCCGATAAGTACGATTTTTATAAGTGGTTTTCGAATGCGGTGATTTTTTTGGCGCTATGCATTTTGCTATATCTTGAACCCAAGAGAGCGCTGTACTACAAAATACAGTAAGGCGTAGCAAAGCGCGAAGGGTGATAAATATTATTTTTTTCTTCATTTTCTTTATTCGCAAATCAGGACTGCTGATGCCCCATTCTGTGGTATTTGAGTATTATATTATTTTCAATGTTTATTTTATTTTTATCCAGTATCCTCGCAAATTGGCAAAAATTCGTTTTTGCTCTGATTTGTTTTCAAAAATGTGCAATTATCGAGTACAATATAAAACTTGAAAATATATTTTTGCAAGCAATCGGCGGCACGACACACAAATCACGATTTCCCTAACTTTTTCTCATAATTTTTAGTTGTTGAATCTACATTTTGTTCATTTCGCCGAAGGTACCTGTTTGAAAGATGCACACAAAATTCCTTCTCAAGTTTGTGAAAAGTTTTTAAAATTGACGAATGAAATCAAAAATTATTTATATCCACTCCCGAGCTAAGGCGGATATTCAGCTAGTATATATATAAAATTGTAAAAAAAAAAATCTGTACATTAAATATTTTTTTGAAATTCTTTTTGCGATGGACGTTTTGAATGACGCTGAGTCCGAAAATCGCATTTCTAAAATTTTTGTCTGTCTGTCTGTCTGTCTGTCTGTCTGTTAAAGCATCACGCGAAAACCACTGGATGGATTTGAATGAAACTTGGAATCTAGGTTCCTTATATACCCGGACATAACATAGGCTACTTTTTATCCAGTAAAAAAGGTTGGACCCGGTAGGGGGCGCTGCGATCGAAATCCAGGCATTCGTTTTTTCAGTTTATTTCCGAAACCGTTCATCCGATTTGCATGAAAATTTGTATCGAGAAGTTCTCGGACACGCTGAGTTTTTTGACTTATCTACACCGTTCTATCTCGAACACTAGAGGGCGCTGTAGTACAAATATTTTGAAAAACCTCGAAAAACTCCTAAACCGTGCATCCGATTTACATGAAAATTGGTATATAGAGGTTATTGGATACGGTAAATTTTCATGACGTACCTACTTTATTCTATCTTGAACACTAGAGGGCGCTGTAGTACAAATATTTTAAAAAACGTCAAAAAACTTCTAAGTGGCTTATACCATTGTCATGAAAGTTGGTATACAGATGTTTTCGGAAACAGTGAGCTCTTATGACTTATAAACTAGGTTCTATCTTGAACACCAGAGGGCGCTGTAGTACAAATATTTTAAAAAAGTCGAAAAAGTCCAAAACCGTTCATCCGATTTGCATGAAATTTTGAATGTTGAGATTCTCGGACACGCTGAGTTTTTTTTTACTTATCTACTCTTTGCTCTCTCGAACACCAGAGGGCGCTGTACAAATATTTTGAAAAACCTCAAAAAACTCCTAAGCCAAGCCGTGTATCAGAATCGCATGAAAATAGGAATAAGGGTTTTTCTGACACGGTGAGTGTTTTGGACTTATCTTTTTTGTGCTATCTTGAAAACCAGAGGGCGCTTTAGTACAAATATTAGGAAATCGTAAAAATCGTAAAAAATTCCAAAACTGCTCATCCAATTTGAACAAAAATTTGTAAATAGCGATTTTAGAGTATGGCAAGGGTTCTGGTGGTATCTTTTTTGCTCTTTCTAGAAACTAGAGGGCGCTATTGTCCAATTTGTACGTGTGTGTCTGTTTTTAAACGATTCTTTAACGGCTGCACTGATTTTGACGAAATTTTTTGTGTGTGTTTGGGTGAATCCCTGGATAGTCCAAATTCACAATTTGACCCGGTACGTGGCGCTCCGATCGTGTTTAATTCATTTTGTTTTTATAGTTTATCTCCGAAACCGTTCATCGGATTTGCGTGAAAATTTGTGTATAGAGGTTTTCCGATATGGTGAGTTTTTATGACTTATCTACTCTGTCCTATCTTGAACACTAGAGGGCGCTGTGTACAAATATTTTAAAAAACTTCTTAGCTGTTTATCCTAATTTCATGAAAATTGGTATATAGGGGTTTTCTAATATGGTGACTGTTGTGGACTTACCTTTTTTGTACTGTATTGAACATCAGAGGGCGCTGTAGTACAAATCTTTTAAAAAATCGTGAAAAAGTAGAAAGCCGCTCATCCGATTTGGATGAAAAATTTTATTAAAGGATTTTCGTGTACGGCAACTGTTTTGGCGTTATCTCTTTTGCTCTGTCTCGAAAAGTAGAAGGCGCTGTTGTACAATTTGTACGTGTGTATGTTATTGAACTGTTCCTAAACGGCTGCACCGATTTTGATGAAATTATTTGGTTGTGTTTAAATGGATCCCTGGATGGTTCAGCTTTGCAATGGGACCCGGTAGGTGGCGCTGCGATCGAGTTCCACGAAGTTTGTTATTATAGTTTGTCTCCGAAACCATTCATTCGATTTACATGAAAATTTGTATATAAGGGTTTTCGGGTACGGTAGTTTTTATGGCTTATCTATTACGTTCTATATTACACCATAGGGCACTGCAATACAAATGTTTTAAAAATTCCCAAAATTTTTACATAGGAGTTTTCGGATACGGTGGGTATCTTGGACTTTTTTTTTCTGCGCTATCTTAAACACCAGATGGTGCTGTAGTGCAAATCACTTAAGAAATCGTGAAGCACTCAAAAACGGCTGTAGATAAAATCCGATTTAGATAATTGTAATCCGATAATTTGTGTATCGGATATATAGGATTTGATTATCGAGTATGAAAAGGGCTTTGGCGTTATTTTTTATTCTATCGAAAACCAGAGGGCGCTGTTGTACAAATACCGCAAAAAACTCAAAACAAATCATCCGATAAGTATGATTTTTATAAGTGGTTTTCGGGTGCGGTGAGTCTTTTGGTGCTTTGTATTTTGTTATATCTTGAACACCAGAGGGCGCTGTACTACAAAAGACGGTAAGACGCAGCAAAGCGCAATGGGTGATAAATATCTTCTTTTTTCTTTATGTGTTTTTATATCCAAACTTCTTTTTTCGCATATCAGGACAGCTGATGCCGAATTTTGTGGTATTTTAGGACGCATCCAAATACTGTAATTTCTATTTTCAATGCTTATTTAATTTTTGATCAGTTTCCTCTCGAATTGGCAAAAATTCGTTTTGCTTTGCTTTTTTTTTTTAATGTGCAATCTATGGAATACAATATAAAACTTGAAAATATTTTTACAAGCGATTGGCGGCCCGCACACACAAATCACGATTTCCCTAAGTTGTTTTCATAATATTCAGATGTTGAAGCTACATTTTGCTCATTTCGCCAAAGTTACCGGTTTGAAAAATGCACACAAAATTCCTTCCAAAGTTTGTGAAAAGTTTTTTCAAATTGACGAATGAAATCGAAAATTATTTATATTAACTCCCGAGTAAAGCCGGGTATTCAGCTAGTATTAAATAATTATTATAAACTACACAATCAAAATAGTTATATATTATTGCATTTGTTTTTTTTCAGCTGCATCCTCCTCAAGTTCCGTTTCAACAAAAGCACTTGCAGAAAAATTTCTCTAGCATAAAAAGTCGGGCATAAATGCCGCTTTGCACACTCCATTTATTTCATTACGAAATTTTAACAATAATCCAGAAAACCAAAACCAACAAGGCTATCGAATTTCATCTTCCTCTTCCAGCAAGTATTCACGACGGTTCTGTGACTCACCGATAACAACTTCAGAACGTGTTTCACCTCAAAAGTTATGCCCTCAAAAAACTCCGACTTTCTCGAGAAGCAACATTAGATCTTCGCAAGAACTAAACTCCGCTACATCTTTGCACACCAATTTGGCTTCAACGCTGCCTCAACACTCTCCACATTCACCTCTACACCACCAAGCGCAGTCGTTCCAACACAACAAATTGTCCAGTCGTTACATCAATAATAAATCATCACCCTCAAAGTCACCAACCTCTGGAGATAATACAAACTCCAAATGTATTTGTATTCCTTCCAAAACTAAACTCAAAATGTCATCTGAAGGATTGCGTTACGGCTCATTAAAGAATCTACAAACATCAATGGGAAATGCATTATCTAAACAAGACACAATAGATATTGAGAATTTGTCCTTGCCTCTACCGCCTCCTCCTCCGCTAGTTTCAGGATCGTCATTAATTTGTAATTGCGAAAAATTTAAGAATTCAAATAGACAAATATTACAACAATCTCCTGAAATCAACCATGATGTCTCAAATACAACCGGCAAGACGGGAAATAGTATTGATGCTTATACAATAGAACATAGCACTGATAGAACTTTAATCACAAAGGAAACAAGTTCTAGTGTGGTAACAGCTTCTCCGAGCTCAAGGCGTTTTGTTGCCACTAGAAATGCTGCAACCAGTCCTAACTTGGATTTGCGTAAAATAGGAAATATAATTGCCGCGTCCCCTAAAATAAGTAAAGTTAACACTAAACAAAATAAATCTTTTGACAGCAAAAAACAATTGGCTTATATAAAAACCGCATTGGAAAAGTCAAATTCGCTGGGCGATTCTAAACCTCTGAAACAATTACGCACCACACGCTCTCTTTCACCTAGACCACCTGTGCGCCATCAACAAGCTATAATTGTGTCCGACGAAAATGATGTGATTTCAGTTAAAGTATCACCCAATGAGGATTATGATCAACAATTATTAAGTAAAACACAGGAGAAGGCGCCACTCTACAACACTGACCAATGGAAATCCAATAAGATCGAAAAAGATCGCAATGCAAGCAATCCAAAAAAGCACAAAGCAAAATCTGAACAAACTTCGCCAAACATCACCGACGGAACAGATAATAAGTTCTGTTACAGTAATTTTAATAACAAAAGTACAGGCTGTCTAGTTTACGTACGTGCAGATCCTTGGCTGAAGATGGCGGAATTTAATGATTTGTCTCGGGATATGATAATAAGCAAAGAACACAAAAATAGGAGCGCATATTTATCAAACCAAAATGAGTTAACTAAAGATCCTTGGGTTCGACAAAAAAGTGTGGATGCAAGTAATTTGGAAAGATCAGAAAAATTAAATCGCTTCCGAGAAATAAAGTCATTTTCAGCAACTAAATTTGAGCTCGGTAAAGTTGGTTGTGCTCATCCAAAACTACCTAGAAAATTGTCAATCCTTAATGACCACGATATAACATTATCAAAATTGACACCCTTACAATCAGCACCCGCATCACCGCATTTTTTAAAAGCGACTGAAAATCATTTTCACTCTGAATTCTCCTTATCAATGTCCCAATCCAACAATAAAACATTTAGTTTAGGCACTCCACCAGTTTCGGCCTATAACTCACCAACAAAATCATCATTTGGTTACCATCCAATAAACAGTTCAATAGTTCAGGAACAACTTTTAAATATCCCACCACAGTCTATAGCTGTTGCAGCCATGCCTGTTACAAAGCCCAAGCTAATCAACAGCAGTTTTTTGGACGTCTGCAATCCGAACTTGCTACAGGCGCGTCACAGTTTTTCCTCAATTCTTTCTGCTTCTCAGCATGAGGATGAACTTCAATTGAACATTCGAAGACTATCGGAGCAGATATATAGCACACAAAACTCGCTCAGAGGCAGCTCGGCTATCTCAATAAGTGACCGCAATGTTAATGGAAGTAGGAAACAATCCGGACGAAATATACCATTTCAACCGACGAGTACAGGAAGAAATAGTGCGGATTTCTCCGATTATTTGCTACAGTTCCGCTGCAGTGAGGCCAAGAAGGCCGCTGCAACGTCATCTGATTTTAACCCAGATCTGTCATTTATTGCTCACAAATCACGAACAAATCTTGATTCGAAGATGGAAACAACCTGTTGAAACTGACAGCATGTCTTGTTGTTTTTGCATTGAGTAGCATTTAACTAGAATATAATAAAATTGTACGGAAACTTATTTGCTTCAAAATTAGTTAATATTTGTATAAAATCGTTTGTAGCTGTATCACAAACAACGTTAAAACGAATACTATTTAAACAAATAAAAAATTTCTTTGAAACTAGAATATAAATGTTGTGTGTTAGATCTTTTCCAATACTTAGAAGGAAATTTAAGCAACATTTTAATTCTTCATGACTTATAATTTCATAATAAAATTAATAAAAAAAACGCCAACACAGCGGTTTATGCATTTAGTTTATTTTCTAAATTATTTTTTTTTTTTTTTATATAAAAATAGTAACTATAATTATATATAAAATTAAAGTTACTGGAATCCTCAGACGGATTAATACCCGTGTATAAGAGGATGTAAGAAAATATTAAAAATAATTTAAAACTAGTAAATAAATAATTTTCTTAGTTATAAAATTGCGAGATATCACTTCATATTGATTAAATCATTGAGTTATTCATCTTAAATTCATAACGTAGTTTTTAAGTTTTTGCTTAAAGATATTGATGTTTCCTGCATTTTTTATTTCTTCTGGTAAGTTGTTGAATTGTTTTATTGCGCTATGTTTCAGGCTGTTGACTTGCTGTGTTGTTCTTGCTTTTGGGATGTTGAAGTTGTTTTTCTGTCGTGTATTATGTTGATGTATCGCGTTTCTTGTAGTGAGTATCATGCTTGATTTGAGTAGATTGTTTTTTATTTTATAGATGTATTTACATTTTTCGGTGTATATAAGTTGGTTGATGTCCATTAGTTTAGTGGTTTTGTACAGGTCTTTTGTTGATGTAAATGTGTTTTTATTGAAGAGGATTCGGATTGTTTTGTTCATTAGCCTTCCGATTTGTTCTATTTGGAATTTACTGCACTGACTCCAGCTACATATGTTATATGTTATTTTTGATAAAATATGTCCGTTGTATATCAGCTTGGCTGCCTTTTCTGGTATAGATCCAAGTCTTTTGATCGCTCGTATGATTGGAATTATGTGATTTTTTATTCCCTTTATGTGGTCTTCATAGTTTAGTTTTTCGTCTATCACCATTCCTAGGTATTTCGTGTGCTGAACTCTTTTTATTTCTGTGTCGTTGATTTTTACTTTTATGTTTATTTCCGTATTGTTATGTCGTTGAAAGACGATGTAGTTTGTTTTCTCAATGTTTATGCTGAGCCCATTTGCGCAAGCCCATTCATGATAAGTCTTCATATCCTGGTTTACTTTATCCTCCAAATCTTTTTTAGATATAGCTGTTGTTAGAAAACTTGTATCATCAGCGTAGATATTGTACGCCGAATTAAAACTGCATTTTCTAATGTTGTTTATGTACAGTAGATAAAGTTTTGGTCCAAGGATCGAACCCTGTGGTACACCAATTTTGGTTATTAGTTCGTCACTGTACTCTCCATCTATTTTAACTGCATGAGGCCGATTGCTTAAATATGATTGTATCAATTTGTTTGCCACTCCACGCATACCTATATCGTTCAAGATATTAAGGAGTTTTTCGTGATCCACAAGGTCGAATGCTTTTGACAAGTCTATGAAATTGGCCGCCACAAGTTTTTTTTCGAGCGTCGTAGATCTTTTCCATAGTTGCCGTAATTGCTGATTCTGTACCGCTGCTAGCTAGGAAACCAAATTGATTACTGTCGAATTTTATTGTTGTATCAATAAAGTTTTGTATTCTTATATCAATAGCTTTTTCAAAAACTTTGCTGATTGCATTGAGTACTGCAATTGGCCTGTAGTTTTCGCATTTATCTTTCGCTCCTTTTTTGTATATCGGTGTTATAATGGCTTTTTTTAGGTATGTAGGGAATTCGCCTGTTGTGAAGCACTTGTTTATCATATTTTCCAAGATTGAGTTTATTGTTGGCTGAAGTATCTGAAGATCCTTTACAGATATTCCGTCTATTCCTTTTGCTGCATTACTGTTAAGATTTGTAATTATTTCTTGTATTTCTTCTTCTGTAACCGGTTTTACAAAAATAGATTTATGATTGACTACGTTAGGTATTGTTGTATTTGATGCTATGTTATTTTTTGCTAAGTTTGTTGCAGCCTCGTTGAAGTATTTGTTGAATTTGTTCGCTATTTGTTTTTTGTGCTGAGATGTCTGCTCATGATTGCCACTTGACGTAGTTGCTGTTTTTGTCTTATTTTTTAAAGTTGTGTTTATTGTATTCCAGAGTTTTCTTGAGTTGTTGCCAGCTTTTTCTATTTGTACGTTTATATGTCGCTCTTTGGTTTTTTTAATAAGAATATCCACTTCCTGCTTTATTTTTTTATATTCTGCCTTTTTATTTTGATCCGTAAGATTAGATTTCGATGCTTTGTATAGTTTTTGTCTCAGCTTTAGTTTTTTTTGGAGTTCTGGCGTGATCCAATTGTTGCTTCGAGATCTTATTTTTATGTATTTCGTACAAGTATTCTTCGCTGTTTTTATTATTTCTGCTAGATCCTCCAGCTCAGTAGCTCCGGTTCTGTTTAATTTTCTTTCAACTAACTCTGACATTTTTGCATAATTGATGCTAGGAATAAACTGATATTTCATCGGCTCCTTTTTTTGTAATATATTAGTTATTGTTGCTGTTGTGTATTTGTGATCAGTGATGTCTGTATCTTCCAGTTCGTAACATATTTTGTGTGTGGTGTCAATGTTTGTGATAATGTGGTCAATCAGTGTGTTTGAGCTGTCTGTTTGTCTTGTTGGTATTGTGTTGTTGACAAAAGTGTAACCGTTATTATGAACTAAGTCTGAATACCGGGTGACTGTGTTATTCTGTTCTAAAAGGTTAATGTTAACGTCTGCAAAGAATATGGAACTTTTGTTGTTTTGAAATTTGTCTTCTATGAAATCAATAAATACGTTGCAATTTTCATTAGGTGCTTTATAAAACGTGCCGATTACAAGCGGTTTCTTGAGATTCGTAATTTCAATGATTGTAAGATTGTACTTCTCCTCTTTATTTATTTCATTGTAGCTTAGGTTATTCTTGATGAAAATCGCCGTGCCACCCCCACGATTTCCGTTTCTGCAATTGTGAATCGACGTATAATTTGGTAGATTGTTAGATCCAATTTCATTTTCGTAGAGCCATGTTTCTGCAACAATTACGACATCTGTATTTTTGTGGTTGTTAACCATGAGCTCTAGTTCAAATAATTTGTTACGAACGCTACAGATATTGACATAAAGTATTTTTAATAGCGCACTATCTATCATGCTGAGTAGTTTATATGTTCTTTTTCGCCTCTTATCTTTGCAATATGTACGCTGCAATTGTTTGCGCCAGCTTTATGACCACTCAGAAAGTTTGCGCCATGTTCATTTGCCCTTAGGCAGTTGATGCACTTAAAATTACATGTAACTTTGCATGTTTTTGTTGCATGTTTTTCTGCACATAAGCCGCATTCCTCTTCTCCCATGCACTTGCTACTAAGATGGTGGTATTTTTGGCATTTAAAGCATCGCAACACAGACACATATTCCTTTATGTACCGCGCACGGTAGTTGAGCATTACATATCTATTGTTCATTTTTGACAGTGTCTCTCCAGTGACTTCAACTATATAATTCCACAATTTTGTTGTTTTATTCAGATATTTATGTACCAGCTTCATAGTATCATTTGATTCTATGAAGTGGTTTGTTGCCACCAGTTCTTCCACGAGATCATCCTGATTGTATTCGTGATCTATGTTCGAAAAGAATATTTTAGGTAGTTTTGTTTTCGGAGCAGAAATTATGTAGCCTTCTGTAAATTGCTGTTTAATTTCATTTTCTAACTTGTCTCTTCCGTTAGTGTCATCCGTTGTGACCATGATTCCACCTTTATTTATGTGTTTAATTGATGAAATTCCCACTTTTATTTTTGCTGGTAAAATTTTTGCTTTAATTTGTTTTTCAGTGTCCATACTGTTTTGCCCGTTTAGTGTTGGTATAATTATAATCCTGTTTTGGCTCATTGGTTTGCTGGGTTGTGGTTTGTTTACGTTGGATGTCAACACTTCTGCATATGTTTGAATTTTTTTTTTGTTTGTTGTTATTGTTTTTTTCCATATTATTTAGAACTGTTTTTATTTCGCTTATACTGTCTTTGATGATATCGTTCCCTTTTTTTATTTCTTCGTTTGCCGCGCAAATTTTTTCTAAATTTGATTCCCCTTTCAACCATTGCTTAAATTTTTTCTTGTCTGTTTCACAGACCCAAAAACATTTGTTTTTCAAAGAAATGATAGCATTATAATCATCGTCGGTGTAATTAATGCAGTCAATATGCCACCATGTTTGGCCCTTCACATTTAATACCTCTTGTATCCACTTTTTTTTTGCATTTTTTACAATAAGTTCTATTTTTTTCGCTTTCCATTTCATCCTCCGCCATTCGATCCACTCAAATCGCTGAATTGCTGTGAGTGAGGAGGTACGCTGCTTTGTTCACACCTTATCTATTTTTTTTTTGTTTTTGCTACTGTTGAAAGTTTTCTACATAATTTAAAATGTTGTTTTGAGCAATAATCAAGCCTGATATATATTTATTTTTTGTTCAGGTGATAGTTCCAAATTTTAATAACAATCTTTTACAGTTTTTGATAATTTCAATTGCTTAGTTTTACTAGTTTTATTTTATTAAGTTCAGCTGTATATTTCTTCGTGCACTTCTGTTTAGTCGCGTATTCTTTTTTATTTAGATTCTGATTAAAAAATATATCGTTCCATACATTTTGTTACTGGTTTTATTATGTACTAGCTTAAACCGCCGCTTCGCCGGGCTTTCAAAAAGTTTTTATTCAAAAATTGATAGTGGGTAGGCTTGATTTTTCGCTACCAAAACGATTTTTTATTGTTTAAGTAATACTACAAATTATTAACCTTAAGATTGTTATATCATCTGATAGGAAATCGAAAACCTAAATTTTGGATTTAATTTTTTTTACAACAAAAACAACTTTTATCCAATTTTTTGGCTTAAACTAAAAATTTTTGAACATTTTTTAAAAAATTTTTAAAAATATTAATACTTTGGTTTAGTAAAAATTTCAACTTATGTTTGAAGGATATTTTAACAAACAACATTTTTCCAAAAAAATTATTGAAATCCATTGCAAACTGACTGAAATATTTGCATTCAAAGCTAAAAGTGTGAATTTCAAGTCGTTTTTCTCTCATTCTCAGCTTATAATTAATACTAAAAAGATCTGGTACTAAAATTTTTCACAGTTTTCAAACTGCATACATGATTTTGGTATCAAATTGAAGGAAATTTAAAAGCGTTTATTGATTTTGTTCTCGTTTAACCGAAGTGCAATTTAATCCATTAGGGCCGAAAGAAAACCATAAAAAACAGACATTTTTAGACTTGAAGCAACATTTTGGTGAAAACTATGTATGCCATTGAGCAGAAATAAGTTATTATTGCATGCTAATTTTACTTTTTTTAAAAAACTGGCACTAAAACTTTTGAAATATTATGCAGTATTTAATGAAAATTCGAGACGCATATGTTTCCATATAGTAACATTGGTTGTTAATGGGTTAAAATAAAGTATCCTATTGCACTCTCTGCTGACCTATAAATATGTGTACAAAATTTTATAAAAATCTGAGTTGTCGTTTAAACGTGATGAGTGAACATAAAAAGTGGCTACAGATTTATTAATAGTATATAGATTAAAGATTTAACAGATATTTTTTTTTTATTATATTACTTATTCTTGATGTACATATTAACCATTAATTTTAGTTTTTCCTTAAATATAATATTTAAAATAATGCTATTATTTCAAATAGCTATTTTTATATTAATCGGCATTAAAGGTGTTTATTGAAGTATCACAAAAAAATCTCATATCTTTATGTTACATTCCTACTCTAACATGTGAAAATTCTTTCTGTAATATGTCTTAAAATGCAGTTGCAAATGCAAGATATATTAATAATCTATTTACAGCATTTAATTTGTCGTGAGTATTTTATAAAGAATTTTTGTGCTACCGGTATAATACATAAAAATATAAAAATAGAAATATAAATAAATAAATAAATAAATAAATAGAAATATAAAAAAGAATAGATTTTTGCGACTACAGGTTTGATTATAGAAAACGTTAGTATGAGCTTGCAATTCGATTGTATACTCAAATTAAGGTTGGTATCGTAGATGCGATGTTCATAACAGCACCGTTTCGTTTTTTATGAATTTAATTGCTTAAATTGCAATTTGATAATATAATATAATAAATTTGCTCGTAAAACTGTGCTGCCGTCGCACAGTGACTCAGAATAGGTTTTCATTGGCCAAAATTCTATAACTTTTGAACCGATTGAGATAATTGAGAAATTTTGTTTTAAGCGGCAATCCCTTATAATTTGTTGTGTGTAAAATTTTATTAAAATCGATTGAGCACTTATTGAAAAATTCAAGGTCAAAGTTGAACTTTTGAAGTCAGTATGAAATTATGCTTTTCTTATTTTTAATCTTCTCTATTTATTAAAAAGAGTCGTATGTTTATAAATAAAACATTTTATTATATATTATTAACCCATTAAGCCCTACGGGTGCAAAAACGCACCACGTAAACACATAATTTTAAAAAGTCTAATCTTAGATTCAGTAAAAGATATCGGCCATCTTATTTTTGCATTGAGAAGCAGAGGGATGAAATTTTTTTAGACTCGACATGTTTTGTCATAAGATGTCGTCTACCTATCCTTTTCCGAAGTCAAAAATTGTGAATTTCTAATTTGCAAAAAAAAAGTTTTTTAAATATTTCAAAATATATATACAAAAAAAAAAAATAGGGATGAGGATCGATATTAATAGTAGTCTTCTTTATTCTATAAAAATTTCATATCCAATACCAGGCCACAGGACACCGTGGTTTTTTCCTCACTTTTAGGCTTATGTGAGTTTCCAATTAGTATTGTTTGTAGCATTAATTTCTTATTAATTTGCCAAAATGTTTTATTTTATCCAACACAACTTTTCCAGAAGTAATTTATAACGCATCGTGGCTTTAGGGTCCAAAAAGGCACTTTCGCTTGTACAAAAAAAAAGAAAAAGTGTGGATGTGGCAGTGAGTGACCGCACTATGATTGACTCCAGTACTCCACACAAACATTTTTAGCCTCCTGCTCCCACGGGTTTGAGAGCCGGGCTTTTTTGTTTTATAATTCTTTTTTCTAATATATATATCGTACTAAAACAAGAAAAATCATATTTTAATTATTATTTATTTCGTTGGAATATTGCTTGCAAATATTCCTTACTTAGTTCTGAATTATTTTCGTCGCTTCTTCTTTCTAAGTTCAGGTGGAATCTTTCTTTCGTGTAGTTATACTGGCTGTAGCGCTTTTTTAAATTTTTGATTCTTCTAAGTCCAATGGTATTTCGAAGTTTATTTTTCTATGAACGTAGCTTAGAACATCTACCTGTTTTTTGTT
Source organism: Coremacera marginata (assembly GCA_914767935.1). Taxonomy (NCBI): domain Eukaryota; kingdom Metazoa; phylum Arthropoda; class Insecta; order Diptera; family Sciomyzidae; genus Coremacera; species Coremacera marginata. The sequence continues at coordinate 124,963,677 of OU612043.1, forward strand.
ACTTAAATACTCCTCGGTCAATTCTTTATAACTGAATCTCTCCATGATTTTTGAATCAATTTATTTATTTTCAATTGCAATGGCTGAGATATTATAGCAACTGAGATTGTATCCGAATATCACTTCCTTATAACCCTTTCTATACCGTAGTGCTTTCCTAAGCTCTATATCAACTATCAGTACCTGTATCTATTTACTCATTACCTGCACCAGTTCTATAAAGGTAAAATTTAAAACTACAAATCTCCGCATGTTTCAGACGGAATGAAATGGGTTAATTAAAAAAACTCTAAATTCCTCAGAAAAACTCTAATTGCCTCAAAACCCCAAAACTGCACATGTTTCATACAGGTAGAATGAAATAGGTTAGTTAAAAAACTTAATTACCAGAACCTGTATATATATTTTGTATATGCACCTGTCTTATAGAGTTGGGATAAAAAGGGTAAATAAAACTGAAAAACTCTTTGAATTGCATGTAATAAAATACCTAAAGTTTAAATTGGATACATCATTGCATGCTTATAGGTATGCGTTTAAACTAGCGTCATTCGAATATTTGTGTGAGTAGTTTCAGTAAAACGAAAAGGGGGGGTCGCGGGAGGTATAAAAATATATTGGGTGAAAGAGGAGACTTTCGAGGACGCTTTAATTTATTGGATCCGTTTTGATCCTTTAAAGTTCTATTCCACTAAAGTTAAATTTATACAAAGAAAAAACTTTCATTTTGAAAACATTTCGTAACACCCAAAATATAAATAGTACAGCTAAAACCTCGTACAATAATTTAACGATAATAGTCCAACCAACTTAACAATATAGTTTGCGAGCAATGGCCATTCATTTTCGATGAAATAATAAAAAAATCACCTTTTTCTGCAATTAGCAAAAACAGTTGTGCTTAACAGCATGCCACGCCCACAATTTCAGATATTTTGACCTAAATTTTTGGCACCTAACTTTGGATATATTTACTACAAAATGGCGCAAAAATCGATTACCTTACGCTGAAAAATAATAGGCCTTCCCAAACATAATTTGCAGGAAGTATATGTTTCTGCATGTTTCTTGGAAACAAGTAATCATAATTGGTTCCACATATAATATGATTAAGGTGGGACAAGACATTCGCGGTAGAGAAAACAGACCTTTTTTGAAAATTCATAACTCAGTCAAAAACACAAATTTTTCCAAAATTTTTTATTATTATTATTATTATTATTATTATTTTATTATTGTAGAGAATTGAACAAATTACAAGAAAAAAAATTTAAAAAAATATTTTTTCACTCCAACATGGTTTTATAGAGCTCTAAACTGGCGGCAGAGAAAAAAACGGGGCCTCGTGGTTGCATCGCTGGCAGTTGCAAAAATTGTCCGATCTGGAAAAAAATTACTTTTAAATCTTAACAAAATTGGTTATCGTATGACACGAGCTTTTTTTTAAATTTTTTTCAATTTTTGGTGATGTTCCAAATTTGAAAGTGTTTTCTCGAAAAAAATATTGACTATAAAAATTCATAAACAAATCGAAAAAAAATTTAAAAAAAAGCTCGTGTCATACGATAGCGAATCAAGTTTAAAAAAATAAAAAAAAATTCGTCAAAAAATGAACCCGCTAGTGCCGCAACCAGTACGAAAAACATGGTTTCGAGATAAATTCGTTCAAAGTTTGTGAACAAAGAAAAAAAAGGTTACCTTCAATCTGCCATGCCTGCTTCGTACTGTACACCTTCGTTATCTTGTGGTGTGCTGTTTCTTATAGTTTTTTTGCAATCGTTTAGCAATTCGAGCAATTATTAAAAAAAATTATTTAAAAAAACTGCCAATGTCATGTAACCCCTTAATAAATGCAATTTTTCTTTATATATATATTTGCATCTTAACATTATTTAATTGTACCTTAGCACTTGTTGTTTGAATTTGAAAACAATATAATTTGTTTTAAAGAAAATATGTTTTCATATAAATATATTGTAATTATAAATGGACTGAGAACCCTTTTAGTCTATTACTATTTGTTTGCTTGGCAATACAATTTAGTCAAGAATAACACTAAATATTCACGGACAAATATATATTAATTGGAGAATACATAATTTAATTGCAGCCAATCAATTCTTTTCAAAACGAGAATTATGAATAACATAATATATTTACCGATAATTACACTATATTTACTTAAAAACATATTTTAGCAAAAGAGATGCCAGAAGTTTTTCACTCTGATTACAAAATATTTGCTTAGAAGTAATTGTTGGTTTGAAGCAAACAAAATATGTTTAGAAAACAGTAAATAAGTTTTTCTCGAATTTAATTGTGTTGAGAAGTAACCATATTATGTTTATCCGACATTACAATAATTTTTATAAGCACACTTTATAAACACACCGCTTTATCAGCAAAGTTGCTTCAAAACTCACCTATTTTTTTATTTTTATTTTGTTTTTTATTTTATTAATTTGAAAACACACACTTTTAATTTAAACAAACATTTCCAGAAACACTTTTCACAAGAGCTAAACTTTTCAAAACGTTTGGCGCGGCTGCTTGAAACTTAAAATGACGCCAAGACTTGGGTTAAAAGCAAGCGCATAAAGTAACAAGGTTTCCGCTATTTTTCGTGCAAGTGCAAAAGAAACAGATATATGTATGTCTAGGCGAAACACATAAAAGAAAGCAGTCTGTTTGTTTTAAATTTGCGGAGTTCTGTTCTTTTTGAGTTTAACAGTGATGTAAATATATTTTTATTGGGTAGAAACACACGATTCTATTTTGTCACAAGCATATTAATGTAATGTAGCATATTAATGTAGACGTTAGTTTTTTAGCTAAGGCAATTATATTAATGTTGGACACAACTAATATCTTCTTATATCGAAAAATAATGCTATTGAAGGAAAGTTCTTAATCATTAGTTGGTTCCCTCTGAATATTTTGTTTTTGAAACCAAACATATATAAACATATTTTTTCTCAGAGTGCACAAAAAATGGGTAATTTGGCCAATGGATTTAATTCTTGAGCCACAGTGCGTCGTAAGGAAGAGTGTGACATCTACATTTTTCAAAATTCTGAACAAAAGTCAATATTTCATGAACAATGGGTGGAATAGTTATGAAAATTTAGTTCGCCAGAATATTTAAACCCAGTACTCTATACTATTATATAAAAGGAAATTATATAATACTTACGGAAATTGCTTACCAGCAAGCTGGGTAACCGCTGAACCGATTTTTACAGTTCGGTTGAGTTCCTAAACGTCTTTTTACAAAGCATCAGTGGGCTTTTTCTCTGAATTGGTGCATAGTAGATTGATCAAAACTGCGTTACTAAAGCGTGCTTAAAAATAATCTAGTTGCGAAGTTTTGGTGAATCTACTAAACACCAATTCAAAAAAACATACTGATGCTTTGTAAAAAGAGGATAGGAACTCAGCCTTCTTTTACAATTCAATTCCTATGATATTTTAAATTTGCATACCGTACTAGATTTTTAGCAAAATCGTTTCATTAGTAAATTCACTCATTTTAAACCATGCTTGAGTTGAATAATCCGCACGACACAACAGAATCAAACGCTTCTGATCTTTGCTGTGAAAGCAACTCTCAACCAAAGCTGTTAAATTGCGATTACAATTACAAACAAGTACAAAAAATCAAACAATCAAAGGGTGGTTAAATTTTAAGGGCCGATGTTGATTTTGAATAAAACAAATTATTTAGGAAATTATTGTCATTTCTTTTTATTATGATAATATTGGTATGGTTCAATTATGTATGGAACACAATATCGGCCAAATGGCCGCCGCGACCTCGGCGGCACACCTCCATCCGATGGTCCAAATTTTCGTTGACGCTGAGGTATAAGTGAGGTTCTATGCCGTTAATGTGCCGAATTATCTCATCCTTTAGCTCTTGAATTGTTGCTGGCTTGTAGACGTACACCTTTTTTTTCAAATAACCCCAAAGAAAGAAGTCCAACGGTGTCAAATCACATGATCTTGGCGGCCAATTGACATCAATTGTAAGCACATTTGGACGATTAAATTGACCGAAAAAATCACGAAGTGTACGATATGCATTTTGATTTCAACGCCCATTTTCATAATAACCCTGAATAACTTTAACGCGTTGCTCGATTGTGTATCTTTCCATGGTTCAAATTAAGTTAGTCTGAAATTGAGAAATGTCAAATGAAATGCAGAAAAAAACTTGACGTTTAGGTGTGGTTCACATTCAACATCGGCCCTTAAAATTTAACCACCCTTTCCAACCAACCAATCACGATTACTTGAGATAACGAAAATAATCAAAATTAATTAAAAGAATAATAACCGAATTACTTTTAGAGATTCTTTTCAATTCTTTTTGATTATTTTAAGAATTTTTGCATAAACTACCGTACGCAATGTAAGGTTGAAAGACTATTTTCTTATGCCGGCATAGTAAACAGTCCAAGACGGCAATCATTGCCTGCTTTTTCTTTTAAAAAATTAGTTATGAGAGTTTTAATGCATATTTATCATTCTTGTTTTATGACAATCTTTGTTTAATAGTTAAATACATCTAAAAGGTGATCCAATATGTCAATATGTCATCAATTATTATTATGATTAGTCAAGCGTAACATGTTGTGGCGTAGCGGGACGTTGACTCGAGGATGAACGAATACCGAAATCGTAATGCAACGTTTTGCATGCACCGATTTGTAGCCTGCAGAAAATTATTTAAAGGCACTCGCTTTTTTCTACTAGTATTAACTCGTCAATTAAAGACTGCATATTTTTTTTGAAAGTATTCAATTTTACAATTTTGGAAGTTAAGGGGGTCTTCTCATTGAGCAACTTTTTTTCGACTTTTTTTTTTTGCATTTATTTATAGCTTGGGTAGTTGTGAATATGCCCCTAAAAGGGGCACTTTTTAGGGACATACTTTAGAAGATACAGCCTCTTTTGTGAAGCAAGGTCTTCGTCAAAATGAGCTATTTTTTTCGACTCATTTTCGAACGAAGCGGCATAAAGTAACCACCGAATTCCGTTGAAAATGTTTATTGTTAGGTAAAAACGTGTTTGCACACATATTCATACAAACATACGAATACACATTTTATTTTAGGGGTTGAAGCATTTTTTGAGTCCAGGTGTTCAACTGAAAGCATCATTTAGTTCAGTTTGTATCGAGTTGAGCAACAGACGCGTGCGCTTCAGTGAACGGTAAAGTAAATTTTTCATAAATTTATTGTGATTTTTGTAAAATGGATCGGAAAAGTAATAAAAAAAAAAAAAACGCCCAAGTGAGCGTCAGAATCGTGCTAAAAAACGCGGGTTTAGTGGAAATCAGCATCTTAGACCAGAGGATTCTGAATATACCAGTACATCGGCCAAGAAATTCAAGAATAACGAAGACGACGAAGTATCAATCAAAAACAATTTGAAGTATTGCATTCTCGAGTTCTGTTCTGTGTTTACCACGTTGTCAGCGTTGGTAATTTGTGCCTCATGCAAGCAAAAAATAGAGTTCTCAGAAGCCTCACCAAATGGAGTTGCATTTAAAATCGCTTTGAACTGCGCCTGCCCACGCACAACATATATTCCTTCGTCACCAATGATCGGAAAATCATATGAAATTAATCGACGCTTGGTTGTTGCCATGCGGCTTTTAGGGATTGGGCCAAAAGGTATAACCATGTTTTGTGGCCTCATGGACCTCGGACAAAGTTTGTCCAACAATCTGTACTATACTATCCTACAAAATTTGTACGTTGCTGGAAAAGCCATGTACGAACATGTCATTTCAAAAGCTATTGGAGAAGAAAAAGCTGCTGAAGGTACGTTAGATAGCTTTCACCACACGTATGCACCTCTCGACAAGAAGGTGATGGAGGTAATAAAACTTACGAAGCGCTGTCGGCAGATAATTTGCTTGAAAGATGCCTTGGATCTGAAACTCAGAATTCCAGTGAGTCCTACAATTCTGTTCTTTGGTCACTTTCGCCCAAACACATCAACTCAGGCGCACGCACCATCGAAGTGGCCAATTTCATTGCAACGTGCCTCTTCAACGACGGTTTTATACCCATACTTAAAATTATGGGTTTGATGGGTATTGCGATTGGCAAAAACGCATACGAATACGCACTATCTCGCAATGAAGACAGATTGAACCGATCAGAGACTCGAGCTGCGGCATCATCAAAAGCTGGCAGAACGGCTCGCAGAGCAGAGAGGGCAGCAGAAAGCAGTTTCTACGAAAAAGAGGAAGGTGGCCTGTATGGAGCTGGCATCGCCGACTAATATTTGTAAGTAAAAATTGTCAGCTCTTTAAAACTGCATTTAAACATTTTTGATTTTTTTTTTTTTTTCCCAAAAAAATTACTTCAAACTTTAAACGCGTTTATCTCGAACCCACGTTTTTCGAACTGACGGCCATGATATCTCCAGTTCAACTGAACCGATTTTCATGAAACAAAGTGGAATCGACGCAGAATTGTCACCATTCTCGGGTGAACCTCGACCATAATTTTAAAAAATTTTTTACTATTTGTTTTTACACTAAACTAAAAAAAAAAACCCGAAATTGAAATTTTTTTTTTGAATGGCCGCCATTTTGTCAAAAAAAATCACAAAATTAAGCTTGAGGTTCACCCGAGAATTACATCTATACTGATTATAACCCCTTTTTTTTCATTTCAGACGCTCCGGAGACCCGGAATCGTGGCCGCCGTGACGACACCTTTTTTTTCACCACCAACTTTGAAGTCTCATTACTTTTTGAACAGCCCACGTATCGAGGCAAAAAAAATTTTTTTATTTACTTTGAACCTTTTGTAATACAATAAATAAAAAAAGTTTTCAATTATTCTTTGCGTTTTCAAATAAGAATTTTTTTAAAAAGGGTCAAAAAAAACGGGTTTTGAATGAGAAGACCGCCTTAAACAAAACTTTTTGCTTGTTTCACAGCTGTCGAATTGTCCAAAGACGTAACGTAACGTAGAAATCTTTTTTCTACAGACTTTTACGCTACGTCCCGCCACATTACGATTTCGGTTTCGACTTGTACACATTTATCATTAAACAGATTTCAACGTGACAGTTGGCAACGTAGCGCTACGCTACCTTACGGTTGGGTAATCAGCCCTTTACTCCTGAACTTTCTATCAAAATCATTTATCAGTCAGAGAATGTAGCTTTATTGAGGGAAACGTTTGATGAAAACTTCATTTCGAGAAAAGGTCCTATTAATTGGCCACCAAGATCATGTGATTTGAAGCCATTGGAATACTTTCTTTGGGGATATGTTAAATCACTTCTTTATGTCGACAAACCCGAAACTATTGACGCTTTGGAAAGCAACATAACTCGTGTTATTCAAGGAATACCGTCCGATTTGCTCGAAAGAGTTGTCGGAACTTGAACCCACAGAATGGACCATTTAGGAGTTAGTCGTGGGCAACATTCAAAAGAATTAATTTTTAAACATTGAGTCGTAGGAACCGATCTATCACTCCAAATAAAGATTTACGTCAATTTTATGCATTTTATTTAGAAAACAAAGTAGGAAGCTCTTATTGGATCACCCTTCAAGTTTTAAAAAAAAAAATTCACAAAATTTTGTTGTATTTCAGACTAAAATTATAAAAATATGTAAAAAGAATCGGACTATTTTTTTTTTTTTTTATTATTTTCGTAATCTCAAGTTATCGTGATTATAATTTGATTGTTTGTAATCGTAATCATTTGATTACTGAGCGAAACAAAAAAGAATAGTACTTAATCAATTATATTATCTTTTTCAAAAAATAATTTAACAGCTATGCTCTCAACACAATCCATGTTGTTCAGCAGCCATGTTGTTCAGTTGCAAACCACTACATAAACATGCAAGCTTGTGTGTGTGTGTCCAAGAGAGAGTGACGACGCTGTTGCGAAGCGAGTTCTTGCCTTCTTGAATGCTTAACGTCAACTTACATTAGGCTTGGGCATGGCAGAATTATAAGGTAGGGTCGACTCGAAGAAGAATGAATTAAGCAGTTGAGAAAATGCCGGCTAGTTGTCAAAATCAGCTGTTCATCTCGAGTTTCTTTGTGTTCACGTTTCGCAGTTGATTTTAGGTTAGAATTGCTACAAGTTTTCTTGCAAATTAAAGACTTCTTCCACATTTTATAGTTTTTATTACACTGTTTTTATATTTTCACTGAAATTATCACAAATTTAACATACGAGACAGCACAATTTACAACTTAGAAACATTTTATATTTACTTCGTTTGCAATTTCTACGAAATTCGTCGTTTTGACAACTAGCCGGCATTCTCATTTTCTACTATTCGTTGACGCGTGAGGGCACTAATGGCCAACTCACACGAGATTGTTTAATTGGCAATCAATGGACTTTTCTTACGCTCTTTTAAATTTTGATTGTTGGTAGATTGTTGGTAGCTCACATGACACGCCAATCTGTATTTAACATTTCTTTGAAATACAGTACTTTTTCTCCTCCACTTTATTTCGTTATATAAAAACATTTGGTAATAATTTAACATGATTGCTTATCTGTAATTGCTTGAATGTTCCCTTGTTCTTGAAATTATTATTTTGTTATTAACGCATTTATTATGTTTAATAAATTAAATTAAAATTTAATTAAAAAAAAATAATAACGAACAGCCTTCAATGACGAAAAAAACAAACTTAATACTAATTTTAAAGCATTTTAAAAATATATACAGTAAGCAACAAAAGTAAAACAAAAATTATTTTCCAATGCCTTGTAACATTTTTTAATCTTAAAGGCTTTCCTTTCAATTCATAAAAAAGTTTGAAGTCTTTTGTATACACTTCAAAATTAACATTTAAAAAAATATTTACGCTTATTTTCATACCTACGTTTATTCCAACATCCAAATGCCATTTAGACATCGGTTTACAGTGAACAATGAACTTAACACCGTAACGCAAACCGAATTTTTATTACGATTTGCATATGTTCACAACGCCATCTAGCTCTGAATTTGATTTCATCTGCATATCATTATCTAAATCTGACTTGGATATTTGAAAAAACTCAGTTACTATATAAACATGGGTATAAGTGCTGAAATTGAATTTAGCGCACTCTCCTTCTTGCTTATATTCTGGTAGCTGCGATCGCGCACATCCTACAGCTCGCGCTTTGCTTCCATCAAAGAAATTAGCAACTTCACTTTAACTCTTGAGTAAGCCGCCATAATTATCCTATCTGAAAGAAAATGTATTGGAGATATAGATACATTTAAATTTCAAATTATAGGTATTACAACTTCATATTAATGCTTACCTATTTTTTGTTTCATAAACACACTTTCTTGCCCGCTTTTTTCTTTGCTTACTTCATTAATTCACTTGTTAAGAATAAGGGTTTCATGCAACGATTTTTCCATTATGTTATTGTAAAAAGTACTACGTTTCTTCAGCAAAAGTACTTTTTAGGTACTTAAACTCAGCAAACATTTTATTTCGCCACCCAGAAACACTGTTCAGATTGCTGATTGCTGCTATGTACAGCAATCTAAAAATGTACAAATTTGATTGCGGCAATCTCTCGTTTGTTTGATCCGCTCTAGATTATTTGATTGGCAATCATCGTGTGAAATGGGGATAAGCGACTCGGCCTTGGCTGTCACATTGGCAAACTTCTATCTTCCGTTGACATTATTTTTAATATAAAATAAAAAAATATATATATAAATGGAATGAAATTAAATATAGTTTGTATTTTTTTAAAAATTAATTAAATTTGGAAAACCAAATTGAAACCTTTCAAGTGCTTCATTTGAAAATTAGATTGATTTTAAGAGGTAAGAGGTAATGATATGAATGGTATGATTTTTTGAACGATGTAAGTAGCAAATCTATTGAAATAATATGGAAAATTTGATTTAAAAAAAAAATTAAAGCTAAGATTAGCATACATTTTTTTTACTAGATAGTTTCAAAATAACAGAAACTGAATTTTAAATATAAATTTAATTTTAATTTGAGTACAACCAAGTTTGTTTCATTTTATAAAGGGTCCGCCAAATAACTTTTTTTTTTGAAAATGCAAAAAAAAAAACTACTGAATATTTTCTCAAATTTCTTTTTTTATTTGAATGTACAATCCTTCCGGTTAATAATGGAAAATAATTTCATTCAAATGGCTGCCTCTGCTGGCCATGCAGTAGCCTACACGATCGGTCCAATTTTTAAGCACATTATCGATTGTGTGCAGCTGTATTTCACCAATGGCTTCACGAATATTGTCCTTTAAAGCGTCAATTGTCTCTGTCTTGTTGGCGTAACACTTATCTTTGAGGGCACTCCACAAATAATAGTCCAACGGTGTCAAATCGCAGCTCCGAGGTGGCCAAAAGACAACAGCTCTGCGGCTGATAATGCGATCTTCAAAAACAGGGCTCAAAACATCGAGTGTAGATTCGGCTGTGTGGCACGTGGCGCCGTCCTGTTGAAACCAAATGTTGCCAATATCCTCCTCTTCAATTTTTGTGAACAAAAATTCGTTCAACATGGCCCGATAACGATGGCCATTGACTGTAACGGCCACTACTTGCTCATTTTCGAAGAAAAATGGCCCAATTATGCCTCTGGACCAAAATCCGCACCAAACAGAGACTCGTTTTGGGATGCATCGGCTTTTCAATGTATGCGTGCGGGTTTTCTGTGCCCCAAATGCGACAATTTTGCTTGTTTATATACCCGCCAAGATCAAAATGAGCTTCATCTGGAAAGATGATTTTTTTGGCAAAATCTGCATCTTCTGTAAGTCGATCGCAGGCAATATTTCCCAGCGTTGTTCAAGCGTGTACACAACCATATTCGTTCAGCGGAAGGATAAAACTAATTATCTGTCAAATCAGACATGTGCTAAGTAAATATTACCATTCACGAAATAAGCACTAGTTGAAAAAAAACGTTAGATGGCGGACCCTGTATATCTGTACATGAACGAGTAAGCCCAACGAACTAAAAGAACTAACGAACTAAAAGGACGAATTAAGGCGGGACATGACATTCGCGACAGAGAAAACAACCTTGTTTTAAAAATTCATAACTCAGTCAAAAACAAACATTTTTCCAAAATTTTTTTTATTATTGTATTACAAATTACAAAAAAAAAAAATCAAAAAAATATATTTTTCACTCCAACATGGTTTTATAGAGCTCCAAACTGGCGGCAGAGAAAAAAACGGGGCCTCGTGGTTGCAGCGCTGGCAGTTGCAAAAATTGTCCGATCTGGAAAAAAAATGACTTTTTTAAATCTTAACAAAATTGGTTATGGTATGACACGAGCTTTTTTTTTAAATTTTTTTTTCAATTTTTTGTGATGTTCCAAATTTGAAAGTGTGTTTTTTCGAAAAAAATATTGACTATAAAAATTCATAAAAAATCGAAAAAAAAAATTTGAAAAAAAAGCTAGTGTCATACGATAGCGAATCAAGTTTAAAAAAATAAAAAAAATTCGTCAAAAAACGAACCCGCTAGTGCCGCAACCAGTACGAAAAACATGGTTTCGAGATAAACGCGTTCAAAGTTTGTGAACAAAGAAAAAAAAGGTTACCTTCAATCTGCCATGCCTGCTTCGTACTGTATTCCTTTGTTATCTTGTGTTGTGCTGTTTCTTATAGTTTTTTGCAATCGTTTAGCAATTCGGGCTTCACCCATCACACTTCAAATAGGTACGAAATAACAACCACCAAATGTCAGGTAGCAAGTAGAACAAGTATATACCAGCTGCCGAACGTAGGTAGGTAAAAATTAAAAATGCGCTCTCACTAATCCGGCTGTAACTTTTGAACCCGTAGGAATTTTTCCATCAATTTTTTCTTAGAATCTTAAGAATATTTACTAAAATACAAAATTATTTTATTTTTCGATTTCAAAAAACTGCCCATGTCATGTAACCCCTTAAGTAAAACAAGCAACGACCAAAAAGGTCGAACGAGCTAAATGAACGAACTAGTTCACTAGATACGATTGAACTAAAAAGAGCTATATTTGTAGTGAACTTAATTGCCTTAGACTAAGTGACATCATTTGAATATCAAAATTGCGCTCACAGCTTCTCATAAGCACGAACCAAAGCCATTACTCGGCTACTGTTCGTATGCCACACGAAGTTTTTATTGTGTACGTGTGGAAACATTTGCATCGGCAGCAAATGCTAGCTCAATCACATGTGAATAGGATTTTAATTTTTGCCCGGCAATGATCTATATCTATACTATTATATAAAATTGAAGTGCAAATTTTTGTTTCCAGGTAAACTCCAAAAGTACTGATCAGATTTTTATGAAATAAGTTTAAAAATATCATATTTGCGGAACAGTTTCCTTTCGAAATTTTGATTATAATTATATTTATTTATAGTGTAAAGATTTTTAAGAAATCATCTCCGATGCCACGCATTGCTTGATCGTTTTCTTTTTACGCGGTTGCGTTGCGTGAGTTTTAAAAAACTCAATGTTGCTCTCTATTCTTCTTTTTTCTGCTCAGCCAGCACAGCAGAACAAAAAAAAAAAACAAGCCTCGAGCAAGACGAAATGTGAGATACATATACATGCAGTGCTGCGTTACAAAACAAAATAAAACGAAATATTGTATTTTCTTAGGCGCGTTTATAGTGAACGCTTATGTCGAAGCTTATTTGCGCTTTTTGAAGGCCTTTGAGCTTATTTTTTTCGTATTTATTACAGATTAGAGAAGCTTATTGGGCTTATTGGTCTTCATAATGCGCGCTTATTGCTTGCATATTAAAGTGCCTTATTGAGGTTGTTGGTATTCGTATTTTGCGAATTTAATAAAAATTAAAGGTAAAGGAAAAGAAGAAAAACGCAAATAGCGATAAAATTTTATTTGGTCATTAATTCAAAGCACCAATGCTGGTAACAAACAAATGCTAAAACAATTACAAATGTTCGGATTAATAACGCGTTCAAAGGAACTTTAAAACACAAAGCATAAATAAAGCATCGTTCACTTAAAATCTGTACGCATCTTCGCAAACACCACACCTGTTACGTTCGATCGATTTAAATTATTCAAACTTCTATAAACTCGAAATAGATGTAACGTTATGTGTTCGAAGTTTGAAGTGATGGCGGCTCAGTACACGATCGAACTTGAAACGCGTAAAACGATTTTTTGCACGTACAACGCCAATCCCACGTGGTCAGATTTAAAAATAGCAAAAAAATTAAAATAACCAAAAACAACTGTGTGTAGTGCTATAAAATGATGCAAGGAGCGAATGACTGTGTAAAGAGCTAAAATAACTGCAAAAAAAAAACCCGGCGCTACATTTTTTTGCAAAAAAATGTAGTAAAGTCAATTCCGAATAGTCTGGGCTCTCAGGTGCTGATCGCGCACAAGTTTGTGCGTTGACAAATTTGCGAAAAAAGTAATGATTTGTCAAGCTACATATATGCAGTTGCGGTTTTAAAAGTCGTGTGTTTGTTACATATGCAACAATGACTGCAAATTTATATATGAAAGAATGCTAGCAGAAGTGGCATCAAAGAAATAACGTGTCAATTATCCCTCAAGACCTTAATCCATCGCGTTGAACAATTTTGGGCGATTCTAAAAGCAAAACTTAAAAAAAGTGGGAGAGCAGCAAAAAACCCTTAACAAATGCTCTGAAGTGTAATCGATTTGCTGCTACGGTTCATAGAAAAGGTGTACAAAAGTTAATGGCAAAAGATATCAAAAGGGAATTGCATGGGATCAAAAGAAAATTTCGAAATTTTATTAATAATAAAAAAATTCAATAAATTTTTTTTGTTTCTTACTTGTTAAAAACCGACCTTTCAAGTTATGTAAGTCTTTTGTCCCAACGCTTTTGCTTTTGGATACTGGAAACGCTTTTATGCGTACAGATTTTAAGTGAACGATGCTTTATGGTTGAAAGTTCAGCAAAAAAAATAAAAGTAAAAGTTCAAGTAGATCAGCAAAAACAATGAAATATACGTAAACAAGCGACACCGAAGGCACAAGTGTAGAAATCTATCTTGAAAAGTTCCACAAATCGAAAATAATATCGAAAAAAATATCAAAGAAATAAAACAAATACAACGAAAATGATGTAAGCAAGGGAAATTGAAGAAATAAGCGCTAAAAATCATTAGAAAACGCAGAATGGTAAAACATATACAATAAAATGAAACAAAAATGCAAAATGTGAGAGCGAAGACCAATTAATAAGTAGCTTTAAGTTCGGAATAAGCTTAAACTATGAACAACTTCAGCTTTTTCCATATCAATATACATGAATCGTTTTAAAGCTTCTACAATAATCTTCGGCATAAGCGTTCACTATAAAAGTACCCTTAAGGCGATCCACTGACCAACTTCAGCGTGTTAAGGATCTTTTTATATTAAGTTTTTGCTCTATATCTCTATCCACACTCATTCAAAGAGAAACGCTCGTGTTAGCGCTCTTTATTGATAAAGCAAAAACGTCCGTTGTGAAACCGCGGACCAATGTGACCTGCTAGTCTAATATATTAGGTATGTTCCCGTACTCTAAAGTTCTAGTCTAATTTATAGCATGTTCTCACGGCACCCTGAACAACGTAATTCGGCTCTCATTCGTAATTTGAGGCTGAATTATGCTCCGAATTAAGTAATTCGCCATACAATTTATTTGGAACATTGTTTTGTTTTGCGATTTGAAATGCAAGGGCACAAATATTATCTCCAGTAAGTCCCCAGAAACGAACTCCCATCTCTAGAGCATAGTTTACTAATTCATTTTTAGTTTCACTATCAAAAACTAGCTTACGTCCTAATGGAGTGGAGTAAAGTTTTGAAATCGGAGTATCGCTTCTATCCATTCTGTAAAGAGTTGTGTGCGAAACATTGAAGGTTTTTGAGACTAAATCTATGCCCATAAGTCAGCCTCTTACTGCTCTTATAGCATGTTTCATGGAAAGCTGATTCCACTTTCTAACTCCATCCTTTTTCTGGCATGTTTGCATTTAATCTGGAAGATATAAAATAAATTCTAAAAATTAAAAGCAAAGTTGCAAAAAGCGATCGGGCAATGTGGAATAGTATTCCATAATAGCTGTCTTCAAACATTCCACATTGCCCGTTTCATACCTTATGCACAAAAATAGTTATAAAAAAATGTATAAACTATGAACGGCGTACTTACCACAAGAATCGAAAAATATAAACTTATATTCTTGCAATTTTAACGAAAGCACGACTTTAAATTAATTTTTATTAATAACTAAAGCCCTTGGAAATATCAAGGAAAAAATATCACGTCATCGAGTCAATGCTTTTCGAACTACTGAAAATCAACGAGCACGTATTTTCAAGAATAAACATGTATGTCAACCATATGTTTTGATTTGCAAGCTTTCATTGAAGCAAGAGTTGCCAGAAAGTCATTGTTTTTCAAAATAAAATACCCTTCCACATTAGACACCTCTTCCACATTACACGACTTTACTCTAATATTACACGCGTAATTACACAAATAAATAAATATTACACAAATATACACAAAGATAATATTAATATATATTATTGACCGATTTTAGAAAAAGAAAAAGTTTTACTCGTGGAAATGTGATCGTTTTTAATAATTAAACAAATTGAAAGGGTTTCAAACAAAATAGTTTTCAAAAACATCACCAAAGTCAAAAAATTGTAAAAACAATAAAAAATAAAATGGTTATATTGTAGCAAATACTACAATATAGAAAATTAAACCAGTTAAGTCATGTATGGCATGTTTAAAGACCTTAATTTCTTCTTTTCAAAACCGGTAAGGAAATGAACATCAGTGGATATTTGATGACCTTATGGGCATATAAGTGAGCGCATGTGCGAAAAAACCCGTTTTTCCCCGTTATTCAAAATTTCGATGTGCACCATAAAATTCTAGTATGCCACAAAAATCTATTTAACCCTTTTATTAATCTTGTCCATTGTAATGGACATGCATTTGAAATGAGTGTAGCGCAAATCAAACCGTTATTTTTGATAAAGAATGTATTGTAAACAGTGCATTGATCTACTCTTCTTCTATTTTTGCCTTTCATTACGACATTTATGTTCATAACAATAGCACGTGCTGATTCTATTAGAGCATGATGAGCCGAAAAGAAAACAAAGTGAGTAAAAGCAAGTTTTTTTATTATATTTTAAAAAAACCTATTTGCTTGTTTTATTGCTTGATGTTATAAAAAATAAATGCAAAATAGTAGTGAATGTGATAAAAAAACAAATATTTTATTTTACTTGAAAAACAAAATTAGTAAAGAGTAACGTCGATTATAATGGAAATGCTCAAAAACCTACTTCCATGTTAATATTTTTTTTAATTTTTTTTTTTATTTGCTTTATTTAGAATGTGTTTATTATAAATTGATCCTTTCTAAATTTTTTTCATTATTATTTCTTAAAAGATACTGAAAGGGTTAACTATACCTACAACCCAAGAATGATATATTACAAGATTGCGTACTGCGCACGTCTGCCATATTTGTTGTGAAGTTGGCTGCGAAAAACCGTGACGTAGCTCGAGCTTGTCAAAGTATTGGTCAAAGTGAGTAAATGAACACGTAGTAACCATTTGTTTAAAGGGGATGATTTGTTTATAGAGATGAAGAAATGTCGTAATTTTCTTATTGCAACTTGGTTTATAACTATATACATATTTATAAACAAATTTATGTAAATATATTTTCCAGTACTATTTTTGAAAAAAAAATTCGTATACAATAGGGGTTCTCTCGCATTTGTTCCCCTACACAAAAAGCAGCAACGTTGCTTGATGTGTTTGACAGCAGGTTGATTGCTGCTTCTTTGTTTTCATTTTGTGACGCAAAAACTTTAATTTGGTGATACTAGTATGAAGTAATGTACAGCGACATTCGATTTATCGAATCAATTGATCGATATTCATTTTTGCGTAACAGTTTAAATAACAATAAATGCGTTATTAACAAAATAACAATTTAAAGTACAAGGGAACATTCAAGCAATTTCAGGTAAGCAATCATGTTATATTAATACTAAATGTTTAAATAGTACGAAATAAAGTGGAGGAGAAAAAGTAGTGTATTTCCTGCCAACAATCTACCAACAATCAAAATTTAAAAGAGCGTAAGAGAAGTTCATTGATTGCCAATCAAACAATCTCGTGTGAGTTGGCCATTACAAACTTAAATCAGTGGTCGGCACACATGAATCACACGCTTTGCCAAGAGTTTTTGGCGAAGCAGCATTGTTTCGGATGATATGTAATTGTTTTGTCTCACTTTCACTTATAGTCTAATTTTTATTTTTGCCGACCACTGACTTAAATGCATGCGTTTGTGCTGCTTGTAGTATTGCCAGGTGGTCGGGACTCGTCGGGATTGTCCAGTTATTGAAGTGCTTGTCCCGTGTCTCGTTATTGGACAAAAAAAAAACTTACATTGAAGAAATTTACTTTACAAAAGCAATTGCATAGGCAAATCCACACATATCACTCAAAACAAAGACAGTGGACGTTGAATGATGACAGTGAATCAATTTTTAATTTGCATTATTCAAAGTGTAAATTTAATTAATAAATTGGGCTATTCACAGGTTAAACGTAAATTAACAAAGCGTATTTATAGCATTTGTTATTTTTGCAACTGTGAGCACCTCAGTATGTGTTTGCCGTATTCAATGATTTTGCAACCCTGTTATATATGCTGTAGATAGAGCCATGGTGGAGATAGAGCCATAGATAGAGCCACTATAAGGTGTTCTCATCCTATGACATTTTTCAATATGTTTTTTGACATGCTGCCTTATTTTGACAAGTTTCATACATGGTTTGATGTCTGATTCTATGAAAATGTCAGTATAAGGTAGCCAATGTTTTTCTGATTTTCCGGATGAGAACACCTTTTATTTATTTCACCATGGATAGGGCATAAAAATATGAGACGCCAAAACACGTCCAAGGGCTTCTTTTATTTACGCGTGTTTGCGTATTTGCGTTTGCATACAAAACAACAACACAGAAAATATGCTTACGTAAGTTGGCGTAGAAATAACAAATCGCAAATTAAACTTAAACTGTGAATAGCCCAAATATTAATTACTTACTAAGGTGGCGTCGACCATAAGTCAAAAAACCATATAAACAATATGCTGAAAATCGGCATTTGACTGCAAATTTCGAAGGTCGATTAAAAAAAAAATTCGAACTAACATAAAAAAACGCCGCGATACGGGTCTTCTAATTTAGCCTGTATTTTCACCCCTCATTCTCAGAATCGACCTAACTTTTGCTAACCTGAATTTGTTCCACAGTGTTACTCTACAGCCTGTATCATTATGAAAATTATCTAAGATAAGGTCAAATTTTGTACTACAATGAACATTTTATGAAAAAATGGTCACGATTCAGTTATATGGCTTGCCAAAGTGTGCGCAAGACACAGTCCTATATGAGCAGCGAAATGATGGACGTTTTTAATAGAATTTTTTTCAACTCTTTTTTTTTAATTGATCATATAAGTATTATTCATCGTTGGAAAGCTTATAGTTAAGCTTTTCGAAATAATAAAATAAGGAAAAAAATTGTTTTGTTTAATAAATTTAATAATTCTTATCAACCTCTTTTTTCCCCTTTTGTTTTCATTTTTGAATAAGGTTTTAAATAGTGGCGCTGTCTTGCGCTGTTTTCTTTCATAATGCATTTGATTCCTAAGTGTATTGATTACTAGAGAAAAAAAAACAGTTGCTCCTATTTTGCCCTTTTTAAGAAATTCCAATTTCTATAGTTTTTATATATAGTTTTTCTTTTTCTATAAAACTCGGTTGATGCAGTTGCAATTGATAATTCCGTTAAAATCTGATTGTTTCTCAAATACATGTTTGTCTAGAAGAAGCAGTGGCGTAGGGGATACAAAGGGGGCGGGCCTTTCTGCCCTTTCTAACTCATCATATATTACGAACTTGTGTCTTAGTGGTTTTTATGATAACTTTGCACAATTCAACTATTTCTTTAATTTTTTTATGGATCCCATGCTTTTGGCCTGCTCGTATTATTCTATACCATATGTTTCTGTACAAGATATACTTTGTTCGATTATTACTTGTTCAAAATTTGAAAGTATTAATTTGGTTCTTAACAAAAGTAAAAAGTAACAGAAATAACGTAAGGAAACAACAAACAGTAGAATCAAAAGAGCTTTGTGAAGAAGGCTTACTGCTCTTACAGGGCTGACAAATTTTGTTTTCACTGTAATTTCATGTGTACTTTACCCTATAATTATTTCATGTTTTGTGTGTATTTTTAATTTATTCTATATTATTTTAAATAATAAAAACAAAATTCAAAACAAAATTGAACTTTGATTTAATTTGGATTTCAAATATATCAGGCAATATATTTTAAATTTGGCTAAATTATTTCGAGAGACAAAAAAATTTACTTTTGAACGCGCAAGTCAAGCCAAAATCGGATTTTTTAAAATAAAAAAAATTAGTACTAAAACCTAAAATGCATTTTGAAAAAAAGTATTTTAATTGAATATCAAAGAAAATATATCCCAAATTTGGCTTAAATATTCCAAGATACAAAAAAGTAACAGATTTTTGAAACCCAAAATCGTATTTTTTTAACTTTAAAAAAACATTGAAGCACTAAAAATTAAAATAGATTTTAAAAAGGTAATTTAAAAGATTTACTGAATATCTAAAAAATATATTCCAAATTTGGTTTATTTATTGCAAGAGACAAGAAGTTACAGAATTTGGAAACTCGCAAGTCAAGCCAAAATCGCATATTTTTTATCTTTAAATAATATTTTAGTACTAAAAACCAAAATGGATTTTGAAAAAAAGTAATTCAAACGGTTGATTGACTATCAGAAATATTCTATTCCAAATTTGGCTTAATTATTGTAAGAGACAATAAAGTAACAGAATTTTGAAACGCGCAAGTCAAGCCAAAATCGCAAATTTCTTAACTTTAAATTTAATTTTAGTACTAAACACCAACATGGATTTTTAAAAAAGGTAATTCAAACAATTGATTGACAATCATAGATATTATATTATAAATTTGGCTAAATTATTTGAAGAGGTAAGAAAGTAACAGAATTTTGAAACGCGCAAGACAAGCAAAAATCGCATAATTCTTAACTTTAAATAAAATTTTAGTACTAAAAAGCAACACGTAATTTGAAAAAGTAATTTAAACGATGTATTGATTATCATAAATAATATATTCCAAATTTGGCTTAATTATTCCAAGAGACAAGAAAGTTACAGATTATTGAGACGCAAAAGTCCATTTGGGCCCGTTGTGCGCCAGTTGGAAGCTCCAAGTTTCGTCAGGTTGTGCTCTACTTGGTCGTTCCAACGGAGATGCGGTCGTCCTCTTCTGCGTTGACCGCTGCTGGATACCGAATCGAATATTATCTTCGCTGGAGCGTCGTTTTTCATCCGCTCAACATGTCCTAGCCAGCGAAGCCGCTCGATTTTTATGTGCTTTACTATGTCGATGTACAGCTCATTGTTCCATCGTATTAGGTACTTGCCATTCACGCAGATTTGTTCGTAGATTTTACAAAGAATTTTTCTCTCGAACGCTCCCAAAGTCTTTTCATCAGAGCTGCTCAACGTCCAGGTTTGTGCTGCATATAACAGGACGGGCATGATTAGTGACTTATAGAAAGTGACTTTTGTTCGTTGAGAGGGCTCTGCTTCTCAATTGCCTACTGAGGTTCCAATCATTTGGAATGCATTCTTCCAACCACATTCTGCATAGAAGCTCGTGAATGCATTTAAATAGAACTTCGCCTCCGTTCTTAAACAGTTCAGCGGTTAAACCATCGGCTCCCACGGCTTTGTTGTTCTTAAGCCGTGTTATGGCTGTCAAGACTTCATTATAGTCGGGCAGCGGAACTTCAACGCTGTCATCCATAATTGGGTTTCCGGGATATCATCTCTATTGGCGGGATTGTTGTCATTACCGCCATTCAGAAGACTAGAGAAGTGTTCCCTCCATAACGTCAGTGCACTCTGGATATCAGTCACTAGATTCCCGTTTTTATCCTTGCAGGAAGAGGCCCTGGTCTTAAAGCCATAAGCCACACGTCTTATCTTTTCGAAAAATTTTTGGGCACCTTTCCTGTCGCCACACATCTCAATCTTCTCACACTCGCGCTTTCTGCCTCTCTTTTTTCCGCCTGAAAAGACGTCTCTCGTCCCTCCTCTTCTCTCTGTATCGCTCCTTAACAGCACTCGTTACAATCGACTGCAGGGTGGCTTTGTAGGCGGCGTTATTCTCTGCAGTGGTGTCGCGACACTCTTGGTCGTGCCATTGGTTTCGGCGGGGGCGGTGGTAGCCAATAATCTCTTCGGCAGCCACACGCATAGAGTGAGAGATTTGTGCCCACTGCGCGCATATATAGTCGATCGGAGGAGTGCTTTCTTGAAGCAGGAGTGAGAGTCGAGTGGTGAAGACTTCGGCTGTCCATTTTGATTGCAGCTTGTGGAAGTCTAGCTTTCTCTGTGTAGGGTGCAATTTGGTTGCACGTTTTTTGGTCAGGGGACGACCAGGTGGCCTTATGAATATTGAGATGCTTGAATCTAGTGCTACTAACGACCATGTTTTGTGCTGCGGTGAAGTCATCCGTTATCGGGTGTATTGTCGTGGAGGCAGAACTTTCCGACTGTTAAACCAAAGATATTTTCCTTGCCCACCTTAGCGTTGAAGTCACCAAGCACAATTTTTGTGTCGTGACGGGGGCAGCGCTCGTAAGCGTTTTCAAGGCGCTCGTAGAAAGTATCTTGGATCTGATCGTCCTTGTCCTCTGTTTATCAATCAGTTGGATAGAGGCACCTTCCCAATTAAGATTTCGGTGATTCCAGGTGCATATCCGTAAATCATTATCAGTTTTTCGTTTGCGGTAGTCGTCATCAGATTTGGAATCATTTTCCTCATATTTCTTATGTAACTTTTCGTTGAAATGGTTTTTTTACGTGGTGGGCTTCCAACCCGACGCACAACCTATTTAAGGCTAGGTGACCCTCCGCTCAAATTAGCCGTCAAATTGAAGAATGCCAGTTTGCCGTTGCCCAGGGAACACTACGTGGAGGTTTAAGTCGACTTGGGACAATTTCGACATGGATAATGCTGGCCTAGCCAGGTTGAGGCAGTCATACACGTTGCCATGTAAAGGTTCGCCCCCTGTTCCCCATAAATATAAATTGGTAGTTATTAATTGGTGCGTGACGATAGCTTCCAAAAGAATATTTTCAAATTTTATATTTTATCCGATAGATTGGACATGTTGGAAAAAAATTTCGTAAAAATCCCACCAAAAACCAAAAAATTTTTAGCAAACATTAATGAAAATTTACTAACACATTAATGCACTCTTTTGACCACGTGTCGTAATGTTACTGTAATGTCCAATGTGTTCAGGCTACTAAACTTGTGCACAGGAGTTCATGTGTTATTATTGTTGACGTAAGCTTTGTAAGTTATCAAAAATGATGATTTCTTGATAACTGCTCACAAATCCATAAAATGCCACAATCCCTTTCACTGCCCACAAATGATTAAAAATTATATATTTCAGATGCCTTAGGTCGTATTAGACTCTAATTTGGTAATTTAGTTCGTATGGTTACTATCGGCAACTGTTCCAAAAATTGGCGTGGTCAAACCATAGCTCCACCGACTTTTTTAGAGATAGGGGTGTGGCAATTTTTTACCGCACTCGAATAAAATTTACGTCCAAAGTTTCAGGTGAATTGGCCCAGCAGTCCATTTAGTGATTTCTGAAAAAGTGGGCGTATCTTTAGTTTGACCACGCCCATTTTTATACAGTTGCCGACAACAACCATTCGAAGTAAACTACAAAATAAAAGTATAATACGACAAAAATCGTTTGAAATAGAGCATTTTCATTGACTTGTGGGCGGTAAAGGTAGCCGTGGAAACCCATTTTTAGTACAGTTGCCGACAGTAATCATACAAACTAAGCTATAATGGTTTAGTCTTATACGACCAAAATTGTCTGAAATATATCATTTTTATTGATTTGTGAGAATTGAAAAGATTCTTTTTACTTTATCAATTTAAAAATGTATCAAACGTATGTAGAATGGGATAGCCAATAAGAACACACAAATATCGCCAAGCAAATCAGACGCTTCGTTCTTGAGTTATGGAATTAGTAACACATTTCACGACTTTGTTTTATATATATAAGATTTTAATTTTTTGAAACATCAATGTTCTATTGTTGTGAATTGTTTTGTTTTTATTATTTAGTTTTCATTTTTTTAATTTATGTTCATATTGGTTATGCTTTAGTTTTATGTTTATCAAATACGAACACTAGTACACAAATGTGATTTTTTTTGTCCCGACCACTTAAAAGAAATCCCAGAACTTTCTTGACTTTCCCGACAACAGCCTTTCAGGATCTGGCAATTTTAGCTGCTTGTGTTTGCTTTTTCCTTTTTGACATTTTCTTTTGTATGTATTCATAAAATTTCACAACTGACAAGCCGGGTGACGTAGGCTGCACAGAAGATTTAATTTTTAGCAAACGGAATGCGTCATCTTTATATCTATCCTTCTTGCCCACAACCTACGCTATGTCCCATCCCAGAAGTTTTGTTTTGATTCTTTTTTTTGTCACAGTGTGTTATTTGTTTCAAATGAATGACTTTTTCTAAGAAAAAAAAAAACCTTGTGCTTCACATTTAAAACACATTTAAACATTTTAATTTAAATTTATTTTCACAAATCAATACAAAATTTTCATCTTCCAATTTCACGATCAGCTGCTCAAAGGTATTCGATACGTCCTCCAAGAAATTTTTCAAGTAAAGTTCAAGCTAGTTTCGAGATCGAGAGAGTGATATTTTGCTTGTTCTGCTCTCTCAAGCTCGAAAAATGTGTAAAGACACGCTTTTAAGCAACTTCTAGTTACTTGAAGTGCGCACGGAAACAGGCCTATTGTCAACGATAGCAACTTTACGACACCTGTCAAATTTTTTTACGTCTTCATTAAACCCAGTTACTTTGGCCATATGCCCGAAACTGTGTTCAAACACTAAATGCCATAAAATTTGTGTATTAAGCCATAATATTGGAAATTTGATTAATTTTCCTGTATCTAATTTGAAAAAAAAGTTCTATACCTCTTAAAAAACACTCTTTATATAAAAGCTTCATAATCACAAATTTTCGGAGTCTAATGCCGAGGTTATGCTAGGCCAGTGGTCGGCATTCTTACACGGCGAAGTTATAACATGTCGCCACAGAATAATGAATGAATTTTTTTTTTTCATATGAATGCTATTCACAAAGAATTTCAGAATTTTCTGATATTCTTTTTTTATCCATCTATCCATCTATATTATTACTACGCAATCGCATTTTTTGTGATGACTATCAAATCTATTCTATAGACGCGATTTTTATAAATAGGGTAGCAATTGAAAGGTCTTGCTTTGTATATGAACAATAAGGTCTTATTTTTTCTTAAATATTGTGTTTTTTTTTTTAAATGCTGAGACAATTTTCTATGAAAACCAACCAAATTTCTTTGTGATACCTAAAAGTATGTGATAGATTTTTATAATAATGCTTTAATAAGAATAACTGGGTTCTCAACAATTCAACAGAAACATAGAAAGTTTCTAAGAAATCCTTGGTTCATAGGTAAAAAAAGTCCTCAATATAAAAACAGAATTACCTGTCACTAGATATTTTTTTTTGCGTTTAGCCGCCACACGGCATTACTAGTTATTCACATTTCATTCACTATTCATTTGATACTAATTATTCATTTGTTATTAATTATTCATTGGATATTCATTGTTCATTTGTTATTCTTTACTAATTTCTTATTCATTATTGATTTTTTATTTATTAATTGATATGGCTACAAAATTTATGGTAGCCATCAGTAGCCATTGTAGACTTTCTGTAATGAAAGCACAAAATCACATTCTCTTGAAAGCTATCTGAGTGTGAGATTCAAAGTGTAATAAAAAATCAATTTTTAAAAGTATTAATTGTTTTATATGTAAAATAATTAGTTATTTCCAAAACATACATTGTATAAAAATAACCGAATTTTAACAGGTAAATAATTTTTTATTTTTTATTAATTGTTTAAATTGTAACGTAGTGGCACCGAAGTTGGGCCGTCTCCTTAACCGGCCACTTTTTTTACTCGGTGTTATAGTTAAAAAATGTGTACAAAACAAAATTGAATTTTTAGTACCAGCATATCTTCGAAACTCACGTTTTTTCATAATCAGGATTCTGTTATGTATTGTCATGTCCTCAGAAAATATTATTTATCAAATATCATTCCATTACACTTAAAACAAAACAAAAATTTTATCGTATGTATCTACAAATTTGAAGCTTTTTTCAATTTCTGAACCCTTTCTTAAATGCTAGATACAATGTTTTGCACTTTGTTTTGTTTTTGGGATATACCCTAAACTTTCGTTCGGACCGACTGATCCCTTTTTTTAAAGCTTTCAGCAACCTTTTTTGAGGTTTTAATATTAATTTAAACCAGAGTTAAATATTTTTCAATGGGTCACAGCTCCGGTAATCAAGGTTAATTTCCACATCTGAGAAATATAACATTTTTCCTTGCATATCATTTAAATTTAGATTAACTGTAATGGCACAAAGCTCAAACCGGGCATAAAAAGCAGAGACCTCATGTTTCCTTATGGATGGTAAAAGTCGTTTTTGCAAGCACCCTATACGCAACATTAAAAGTGCTTAATGAAATCTTATAATGAAATAAAGTAATTTCTACTAAGATTTTCTGATGAAACCCTTTAGCAAGGCCGAAATTGCAATAAAAATCAGCTAGTGATAAAATTTTCTAATGTTCTCTCTTTCTCGGTAAAAAGTTGTTGTCATTATTCCTTCTTTGAAAAACGATAGATATTAGAATAAGTAATTATTTTAACATCTTGACCATAAAGCTCATATGATTTGAACTATCAAACCCTTAGAATTTGTATTCAAAAAATCATTCTTCTATAAGAAATTTGACTTAATTTTTCGCCTCTATATTCTTTTTTGGATTTTAGGCCGGAAATTTCAAGACTTCATCTGGCTTAAGCCCTTCCTCATTTTGAAATTACCTGACAAAAGTCTCAGACTTTTTTTTCTCAGCAATTTTTATACCCGATATCTTAAAATTATTCTTAAAAAGAGTTTCTACCTTCTGAACAGCCCTTATATGGTGCATTTCACGTGAAGCGGACCACAAAAAAAGTGATGGGTGTTGGATTATTTTCAAATTTTGCTGTGGTGTTCTACTAGAAAAGCTACATTAATTGACATTTTTATTTATTTTTTATCTATCTTGGTTGCTGAGTTATAGGCGTCTGAAAATTTGAGTTGTTCAAAAGAACGTTTGCTTAAAACATTTTTTTTTTTGAGTAAAAATATTTAAAAAATATATAATTTTTTAGACTTATATAGAAAATTGACTGTATTTTTGAATTCCTGGATCAAATCCGAAATTCCAATTTTTTTTTTCTATTTCGAAACCGGAAGTTTGAATTTCAAACCAAAATTTGGAGAGTTTCCATGTCTTTAAATTTTTTTTTTTTTTACATTTTTAAATTACAGCCTGAACTTTGTAGATAATATAATAATTTCGTTTTTTTTAGTGCTAATAAAGAAATATGCACGAGGCTACGGCTAGCTTGTGCGTTTGCAAAAAAGCAAAACAAAGCATTGCGCAAAAAACAACGATGGGCGCGCGCTAAAGTGCGAGTGCTTAAAAATTCATAACTTTTAAACAATTGCAGATCCCACTCTAATTTTTTTGGTGAATTATCAACAGGCTGCAATTTAAAAATGTAAAAAAAAATTTAAAGACATGGAAACTCTCCAAATTTTGGTTTGAAATTCAAACTTCCGGTTTCGAAATAGAAAAAAAAATTGGAATTTCAGATTTGATCCCGGAATTCAAAAATACAGTCAATTTTCTTGTTGTAGCCTGCCGAAAAGTGGCCTGTATTCGGTTCCATTGCGTTAGTGAATTTTTTATTCTATAACGAAATAGCAAGAGTAAAATGCATTTTTTTCCACCCATTCTCTTAAAGAACAATGAACTCGAAACCAAAAAGAAAAGGTGGAGCAGAAAAACTTAGAATTAAACACCAAAAGATTTTAATGGAACAAGCTTCTCAGTCCCAACATTTAAAGAACTATTTCCAAAAACCTTCCACCAGTACTAAAGTTCCTTCCGACAAAACAATTATATCATCGTCTGAATCTGACACCACATCTTCTGAACACGAAGACCTACGTCAAAACAATGATCAAGATATGAAAAATGTCGATATTTCTGTTATTGATGTAGAAGCAGAAAATATTGAACTAGAATTAAAAACTGATAGCAGTGAAACGGAAGCTGATACAAGGGATTTAGAGACTGAGAATAGTGAAACGGAAGCTGATACAAGGGATTTAGAAACTGAGAATAGTGAAACGGAAGCTGATACATGTGATGAAGAAGATAAAACTAAAATTGATTTGTTTGCAAAACCAGGAAATAAACATGTCGGAGAGTTTTTACTTCATCATCCAATTCAACCAGCAGATGGTACGAATCGCAAATGGGTTTCGTATTCACATAACCAAAAATCACTTTTCTGTACATTATGCTTGTGTTTTGCTCCATTGCCTGGAAATAGTGCCTTCGAAAATACAGGAATGAGTGGCTGGAAACATACATATCAGAGAATTTCTGAACATGAAAATAGTAAAAGACATAGCAATTCTGTTGTTTCATATTTTACGCTCAGTGGCTCAAAAAATTTGGATGTATTACTGTTTGAAAAACAAGAAAGCATAAAAAAACAAAAAATTAAAAATAACATAGAAATTGTTAATATCGTTATACACATCGTTAAAATGATTGGAAAAAGAGGTCTTAGCTTTCGAGGAAAACATGAAAACATCTTGTCTCTGCAAAATATAAATTTGGATCATGGAAATTTTTTAGAAATTTTGTTATTATTGAAACAACATAATTCCACATTAGAGCTTCATATTGATAATTTGATTAAAAAGCAAAAAAGCTTTAAAGATCCAAAATGTAAAGGTCGTGGATCTAAAATTACTTTTTTTTCAAAAACAACAGTAAACCAAATTGTTGAAACAATAAATATCCTTCTTAAAAAAAAAATTGCTGATCAAATTAAAAGCGCTGGAATGTTCTCTATTCAAATTGATACATCGCAGGATGTATCTATTAAAGAGCAGTGTTCTGTCATAGTGAGATATGTTTATGAAGGTGACATACATGAACGAATATTCGGTATGAAAACCTGCAATGATACAACTGGAAAAGGACTTTGCAATTTTATTGAAAATATATTCAAAACATATGACATTGATATGACTAAATGTGTAAGTTCCTCTACTGATGGGGCTTCAAACATGCGAGGAGAATATAATGGCTTACGGTCCTGGTTGGAAAAAATCACGAAATTTCAAATTTATGTTTGGTGCTATTCACATAAATTAAATCTAATTTTGAAAGACATAACTTCTGAAACCATTAAATCAATTTCTTTATTTGGACTCATAGCAGAAATTATAAATATTTTACGAGAAGGATATAAAAGAATGACTGTGCTTCGGCAATATACAAAAACTATTATTTCTGCAATCGGAAATACGAGATGGTGGTCTACTGATGCCGCCTTACGGAAAATATTTGGTAATTACGGCGACCCAGATACGTCAATATTTTATGAACTATCTCTGACATTAAATCACATTAAAAATGATTCTTCTTTTCCTGCACATGCTCGTTTTAAAGCTTCAAATTTATTAGATAATTTGTTCAAATACGAAACCGTATTGATGGCTTATATATATTTAAAGTTATTTGGGAGTACAACTGCTTTATCAAAATATTTACAGACAGGAAATCTAATATTATCACAAGCAGTAGCTATGATTCATGCTACGGTCGATATTATATCAACTGATTTAAATAATTTTAAAATGATAAAAAGAGATTGTTATACATTTATTCATTTCGTTAATAATAAGTTTGAAAATTATTCAAATAATGGTGAAACTGAAATAAATAATATTCAATTAAATCTACCTGTAATCAGAAAAAAAAGTAATGAAAATAAAACCAAAGAGACAATTGATGCAGAAAATATGGATAAATTTGAAAAAACATTTTTAAAAAAATATATCAACGAGTCATAGATGATTTTAAGGAACGATTTATAAATAACAAAGGCTTCTTTGCTGAAATTCAATATCTACAACCAACTTTTTTTCTGAAAAATGCTCGTTCAGAACATTTTAAAACTTTAGGAGCAGTTATGGAAAAGCTGGACTTAAAATTCGTTATGTCAGATTTTTTGGAAGAATATAAAGACTTCGTGGAAAAATGGGAGTATTCAAAGAAAAATTTATTCGAAAAATATGTTGCTGCAAAGTTTGATTTCGATACTGATGGTGCGGATGCAGATGCGGAAGAAATGAATGAATGCAAGCGATGCAAGAACTGCTTAGTTTGTTGCTTTAAGGTTTTACATGAGTATAATTTGTATAGCCAGGCATACAAAAACGTTTATTATATGATGAAAATTGTGCTGACTTTGTCAGTGACTCAAGTACAATGCGAACGCACATTTAATATTCTCAAATATATAAAAAACCGACTAAGAAACAGACTAAGTGATGAGCATGTAGATGCATTAAATGTTATGAATGGGAATAAAGATTTTTTGATGAGTATCGAAAATGAAGTAATAATAAAAGAAATATGTAAGGAAAGTGCTGAATTTTCTAAAAATTTAATATTTTAAATAATTTTCTTAATAAAGACGTTATTTTATACATAAAATTTTTGTATTTTTTGAATTTTTTTGTTTAAAAAGTGGGCCGGTTTTCAAAAAACTCCCGGTAAGAATTTCATAGCCAGTCCAACCCTGCTTGCATTCATTGAATCAATTCTTATTTCGTCATTCACTCATTCATCTCTTTGAAAATAAAATTAAATTGTACAGTGCACGGTCGGTTTGCCTTCCGTTTTGATTATATTTCATTGTTGTATTTTGTGGTTACGTTTTAATTATTTTAATTTATTTAGGCTTTATTTAGTAATCAAAATTTATTTTGTTTTGATAAAAGATTTTAAAAACAAATAAATTTAACAAATTTAAATTTTTAATTTTTTTGTTTTCTGTTTTTTACAACCTGTCATACCTGCTTAACGCAGCCATTATTGCTTTCCATTTAATTTTTTTTAACTATAAAACTATAAAAGAAGCCCCGATGAAGCAATTTGCGAAACGTCGACAACTTTTTAAAATTAAATTAAAAAAAAATTAAATTTAAATTTGTTAAATTTATTTTTTTTTAAATCTTTTTTTTAAAAAACAATAAATTTTGGATACTTAATATCGTCTTAATAAATTGAAATTAATGTGAATGTATTTCTTTTTTAGCTCAGTGTTGTTATTCAAAACGGCAAACTGTTGAGTCGGCTGCAGCCATTGTTTTTTGTTTACTATTGTTTGGCTGTTGAAGTGCTCGTATTTTTGTTTACTTTGTTTAGTAAATAAGTTTTTTGAGATAAAGTTTTGAAGGTAAGTTCATAAATTATAACTTAAAGAATTTAATATGTATTATGTTTCTTCTATTGCAATATGGACTGAGATAAACAAATAGTTGAAGAGCAGCTTAAGTTTGCTGCTGTCGCGTCTATTATAATCAAGTCGCTCATCATTTCTCTACAACGACAGAGTGGAGACATGTTGCTTGCCGCTCGTCGCGCGTATTGTGTTTGGGCTATAAAAAGGTCACTTCCGCTCTCGCAGAGAGTTCATCTCTTTTTTGCATCGTTTGGGAAAACAACAACAAATTTTGAATGATCCTTCAATTTGAATGACGTGTAAACAGTGCCATGGAATGTCAAAAGGGCACCCCTAACGATACTAAATGTCCATCCGACATGGCATGGTATAATGATTTACAAGGTAGGAGTGACAGTTCTGTTGGCGATTTGGAGTTGTCAAAAACACATTGAAAAAGAGAAAACGAAGAAGCAGCAAAAAAGATGAGAAGTTAAACTTTATAAAGATTTGACAACTCCCGATTGCCGCTCGTGAGAAAAAAGGTAGTTGTCAAATTATTGTATCATGACTCATGGTAGAATAATTTACAGGTACTATAAATAGCGACTGCGCTGCCGAGCGGTGGTCATATAATGTCAAAAGCAGGTGATGTACACCGAAACAAAAATAAAAAAGGAGTTTTACAACAGCTTCTTCTTAAATATGTTTTTGGCGAATGTTTTTCGAAGCTATATTTAATAAATAGATTACATTATTATAAATTATCCGAAATTGCTTATTCCTATCTAAAATTAAAACAAAATGGTAGGTATTTAGAATCGCAATATTCTTATAAGAAAGCAGCAACTGTAAACACTTTCCAATAAGAAATTATAAGGCAACACCGTAATTTTCTTTTACAAATATTTTTGTTGTGAAATTTGGCGCGCATTTAAATATCGTATTATTTAATTGTGTTT
Source organism: Coremacera marginata (assembly GCA_914767935.1). NCBI lineage: Eukaryota > Metazoa > Arthropoda > Insecta > Diptera > Sciomyzidae > Coremacera > Coremacera marginata. The sequence goes on from OU612043.1 coordinate 124,995,301, forward strand.
TATATTCCAATTGTGTTTTCTTAAATTCAAATATTTAAAATGAAGCAGCAAATGAATAAGCAAAAGCAATTCTATTTGTTCTGTGTATCGAGAGTGTTTTAAAAACAAAAACGTAAAGGGGAACAGCTCCAAAAGACAATTTTAAGTTACAGCGGTGGATATAAAGCTGTGGCGTTACTTTGGGAGATCATTCAAAGGTCTAAGAAAAGCACTTTCAGAAGTCCGACTTCATAAATACTCCTGGTGGCCCACAAGCAAAGCGCGAGCGCCTTATGCCAAGTGCAGTACCTTCGGAATTTTTAGATAGCGCAGCTAGTTCAGACGTACACAATGAAGTGGGAGTCGTTGATTGCTGCACATAGACGAGGTACATAATAAAGTTATATTCTTTCTATTTAAAGTAAGAACCGATCTTGCACAGGAGTGCCTGTGCTGCAATGAGCAATTTGTTCTAAAGTTCAAAATTTTATGAACAACATAATTGTTATAGTAATTTTTACGTATATACTTTTAGTGCCCATTGTTTGATTTCTGATTGTTTTGTTACTGTTTTATAATTGGTTTCTATTTATATTGTAGCGATGAACTTATGAAGAGTTTTGATATTCTCGAAATAAAGAAGCTTAAAAAGAAGGTGGCAGAATTAGAGGTAGAAGTTGATGCTTTTAAAAAAGAAAAAAAATAGAAACGCAAGTCGCTTTAGAATGTTTAAAGAACAAAAGGCCAAATTAAAAATATGGTTAAATATAAAATTAATATTCTTATCTTGCTTACCACAAATTTCTGACATATTTCTTTCACCACAAATTCTTGACAACCTGCAACGATTTTTGAATAAAACTTTAAAATATAGTAATCCGATAAAGTCATGAGATGGTGCTGGGAGGATATTTCGAGTGCCATTACGTTGCCTGCATCCGGGTCGAGAGCTTACAGACACCTGATTAAGAAAGGCTTCCCCCTTTCATGTGTGGACACCCTCGCCAAGTGGGCTCAAACACTGAAATTTGAAGAAGAAATTCTGAAATTTTCGACTGAATGGATGAGATTCGGCAACAGCTTTGCTCTCGATGACAGGATCTGTGTGCTATCCTTTTACGAAGTGGCCATATCTTCAATCTATGAATACGATCCGTCGAAGGACATGGTTAGGGCGCCATGCAGTAATGTCTAAATGGCAATGGTACGGGTTCTGAAAGCGTCTTGGAAGCAGCCCGTATATTATGGATACTACTGCAAAATGACAAAATGTCTTCTCTTTGAAATCATCCAAGCAGTTTGTGACGCTGGAATCCCCATTGATGCCATCGTCTCTGATATGGGTCCTTCGAACCAGTCCCTTTGGAAAGAACTTGGTGTGGACATGAGTACGAAATAAAATACAAAATTATTTCCTTTCTTATTTTGTGTTTTTTATAAGATCGAACGTGGTTTTTTCAAACCACAGTAGAGACCCAGTAGAGACGAAAAAATGTTCGTACTTGCGGACGTTCCCATCTCCGGATACTGGTTAGGAACCATTTCCTAGATACAGGATTTTTGTTTGGCAATGCAATAATAACGCCACAAACAATCAAGCTAATGATGCAACACGCATCCATGTCTGACGTTTCCACTGCGTACAAAATTACAGATGAGCACTTATCAGTAAAAAGTGCAGGTAAAGTATACAGGCTATTAATATATAACCCATCTGCGATATTTATGGGCATTAAGGGAGTATTCCTGGTTGGAGGGCTGTTTTTGGACCCTCTTTGCAAAACTTCTCATTTGAAAACGCAGAGTTATTTAAATTCTATTTTTTTTATTGTATTAAGAACATATAAATTTAATAAAAAAATTTTTTCCTTTGCACGAGGGCTGCCTTCAAAGTTGGGCGTCGAAAAAAAAGGTATGCTGCTTGTGGCCCGGATAACTCTACTTCGGATCATCTGAAATGGAAGAAGTAAACGGCGTTAGATTACTACAGATGTAATTCTGGTCCCTACCTCAATTATAATTTTTCGTTTATTTTTTGCAAAATGGCGGTCATTGAAAAAAGAAAAACCGATTTTGGGTCTTTTTTTTGTAGCTTAGTGTAAAAAAAATAGTAAAAAATAGTAAAGTGCTTGAGGGAGGGACTAGAATGGTGATAATTCTGCGTCAATTGCACTTTGTTTTATCAAAACCGGTTCAGAGCTACGGGCGCAATCTGGGCCGCAAGCTTCAAAAACGTGGTTTCGTGATAAACGCGTTTAAGTTTGGAGTTATTTTTTGCATCAACAAAAAAAAATTTAAATGAAAAATTTGAGCATGCGGTTTTGCACTTAGACAATTCTGCGTCGATTGCACTTAGTTTTATCAAAATCGGTTTAGTAGAACTGGAGAAAGTGACTTCGAAGTTCAAAAACGTGATTTTGAAAAAACTCAAAGAAAGTTTTAGGCAATTAAACTTTTTTTTTTGTGAAATACTTACATATATCTATCTGCAATGCCAGCCTCATAAAGAACTCCTTAATCGTCTTCAAAAAATGAGGACTCAGCGGCTCTTTGTGCTCTTCGGCAGTTCTGCCTTCTTTTGATGCGGCCAGAGCTCTGGCTTCGGACCTTTTCAAACGTTCTTTGAGAAAACTGTATAAAACTCTAAAATGCAATTCTCCGTTTCGTTGTCAATGGCTCATTCCACATCACCATCTAGAAAAAATTGACAAAAATATATGTGAATGTATTTATTTGTAAGAAGACACAACAAAAAAGATTTTTTCAATTTTTTTTTCTTTTACCGTTAGCCAGTGGTGCCACTTTAATCGCTTAGGGGTCGGCCCAAAAACCATGTTTTAGGGTCTTATGTTTCCCTTATAACTTTATTTTTAAAATAGGTATTGTCTTGAATTAAAAAACAGTTTTACAGTTTTAAAATTATAGCTTGCCAACTAATGTTAAAGTTTTCATAAAATCACTTAAGCTTTTGCAAAAATATTCAGTTTTCTTCGATTTTAATCACCCTGTTTTAAGCATTTGAAATTTAGGGAACTTAATATTTTTTTCTAAATTTCTTATCTTGTTCCGTTTTAACATAATTACATTCAAAAATGTTGTCCTATAATTGCTAGTTTGTAGAAATAATGATTTTAAAAAAATGAATTAACGAAAAATGTATCTCAAAAAAGGCACATTTTAAAAATCTACATATTTTTTTGTTTTTAGCTTAACGAATTTTCAACATACTGATATGAATTGTGATACATACTGAATTTTAAGATTGTGTTTTGTCTTGTTTTTGAAAAAATTAGTTTTTAAAAATGTACCAAAAACCATTTTAATACAAAAAGCGTGAATTGTATATAAATGGACACATCATCGAATACCTTTATATTTGACATGAATTAAGTTTGGCATATTTACAATGTACTTATAAAACCTTAAGACTATACCCCCACAGTTTAGAAAATATTAATTTTTAAAATGTGCTATTTATTAAAAAGTAAAAAATTACTCTTAATGTCGACTTTGTATTTTACAATCTGTGAATAGTGGCATTAATATTTATACGTGGCCCCCATTTATAAAGGTTTTATTTATGTTGACGGCATAGGCTAAAGATATTCGATTTGGTAAAAAACTAAAATCTATAAAGTATCATATCAAAATATCAAATATTTCAAAATATTAAAAAAAAATCTTTATAAAAGGACAATTCAAATAATTAAAATTGTCATAGTTTTGTTTTTATAATTTATACTATTTTTTTATTATAAATAAATATTATTATAAATTTTATTATATTAAAGTAATATTATTATAAAAATTTCAATTCATAAAATAAACTTTTGCCAGAGTTTAAGTTAATCCTGACATAATTTAAGTTAATTTTGACATGCATTTTTTTTTAACTGCAACACAAAAAGGAATTTAGATTTTTGTCGATTTTTTAAAAATCTCCAAAACTGAAAAAATTCTTAAGTTCAAATGAATTGACGGCAGATATTGAAAGCTTTACACAACAAACAAAGAACTCGGAATTTGCAGTGGTGAAAAATTAAATTGGTTGGATTTGGTTGTTTTTCTTTATTGTGTGTTTGAACAGTAAAACCAGGGTCTGATATGTTGGCAGCCCTGAAATTTCAAAATTTTTGTAATACAAAAATCAAAAATATTTAAAAAACATTAATTTTAAAGTCATTTCAAATAACTTTTTACGATTTTTCTATGATTTTTTTTTGTCTTCGAAATGCCAGAAACAGTTATTTTGCTGATTTTTGAAAAAAAGTTCAGATAAACCAGCTAAACTTTTTTCTTAGAATTTTGGCTTTCTTAATTTTGTGCACAAAATAGCTCAAGACTATGCCATAAGCATCAGTGCTGTTGTTGGTTAACATTTTGTATTTTTGGATTTTTGTAAATTTTTCGACATTTTCATAAAGGTACACTTCAAATAAAAATTCCATAACGACCAAGTTATTCAAAGTAATCACACAATTTTTTGTATTTGTATTAAGAGCTGGTTCAGAAAATAGTTCAACAACATTTAATTTTCATTGTAATATTTTAATATTTTGATTTTTAAGATTTTTTTTATTACAGCAAGAAAGAAAATGGAATTTTTTCGAAAAGTGAAATATCACAATTCTGGTAATTTTCGACCGTTTTTTTTAAATTTGATACGTCATTTTGAATATCAATCCATACGAAATGCGTACCAGGTATTTAAAAAAAATATACTTCAAGTATTGTTTCATTACTTTTTTGATGAAATACCAAGAAATTCATGTAAAACGATTCTCCAACTTTCAAACTCTTAAGCGAGTTTTAAAAGTTCATCAATCGGCAGGAAACTTTATATATTTTAGTTTTATACCAAATCGAATATTTTTAGTGTATGGCGTCAACATAAATAAAACTTTTATAATAATTTCGAATAGCACATTTTTAAAAGATTAATATTTTCTAAACTATTCAGGGTATTAAGACTATTAATTAATTACTAGGTTTTATAAGTACATTGTTAATAACAGTACGTTCAAAAAGTCCATAGGACGGCACATAGATAGCGTTACTAGATTTTTTTCCATATGGGTTTTATTTAGTACCAACCTGCAAACGATACGTATAAAAATTTGACAACAATCTGACGATTGATTCGTGAGTTATAGCATTTTGTGTGCAACTATTGGTTTTGAAAAAAAAAAAATGGAAAAAAGTGAATTTCGAGTTTTGATAAAGCATTGCTTTTTGATGAAAAAAAAATACAGTGGAAACCAAACAATGGTTTGATAAACATTATCCGGACTCTGCTCCATCGAGACGAATGGTAGAAAAGTGGATTGCTGAATTTAAACGTGGTTGTACCAACACAAATGATGCAGAGCGCAGTGGACACTCAAATCAGGCTTTTATCAATGAGTATATATATAGCAGAGAATTTTTTTCGCTCTTGAGTCTTAACTCAGTCAAATCGTGGTTAACAAATAAAGGGACACCGAAAAATGTTCGAAAACAGCGCAGTCGGTATTTGTGCGTCGAAAGATTTTATCTTCGAAAACAGCGCTCTCGGTATGTGCGCATGCGCCGCCATTATTGTTGTGCGCTCTCAGAATATATGAAAGTGGTTTGACTGCTTTTTTCCTTTTATTGAAATAGATTCTGCACAATGCTTACATTTTTGGCTGGACGGACTTGCATGGATTTATTTCAATATGCCGATTGGATATTTGCAAGATTCTGGCATTTGTGTGAACTTATGAAATGATTTTTTTTCAATATTTTTATGTAAATTCCTTTTTTTAGGTCAAATAGGATATTTTTCATTCATTTCAAGTCTAATTTAATTTGAATAAATTTTTCATTTAATCCAATTTTTATTTCCAAATGAATTGGATTAAATGGAGTTTAATGTTACATTTTTTAGCTTTAGATAAGTTCTTAATTATCTGAATTTAATCGAACTTATTGTAATTTTTAAAAAATTGCAACAAATAAACGTTTTTTTACCACATTGCTTGCATGCATTTATTTCTATATGAAAATATTGAGTGTGAAAATAATTTTTTTCCCAATATTTCTATATATTTGTAATTACCTACTAAGTTATAGCAGCAAATTTATAAAAAAAAAGAAAAAAAATGCGCCGCCACCGGACTTCGAACCCGGGCAATTTTATTACAAGGCAAATACGTTAACCAGTGTCCGCCACAACTTAACAAATAACAGCAATTTTGATGAAATCAAATCAAAATTTTCTCCTAAACAAATTTAAATACGCTGAAAAGAACGTGTTGTGAGGAAAACATTTCCTTTTTTGTTCAACTTCCCAATTAGATATTTGCAACTTTCAAAGGTTTTCAATTAACTTGCAGGTATTTAATTGGCAAATTGAAGTATGGATTATTAAATGTTATTTTTTTAATGTTTCTTACCTATATGTTATTTATTTCAAGTCAAATAGAAAATGCTTCTATTTCTAATTAGAAAATTTATAAATTTATTTATTTATTTATTTACAAGTACTAAAATATTTTTCTACGATGATACAAACAAAAAAAGACAAATTCATTGAATAAGTTTGTTATTGTTTTTGTACGCATGCATGTGTGTGGGTAGCTGAAATGGAAGAAAGAAATTTGCATGCACTTTTTTATATAGAAAAATATATCGTAGAAAAATATTTTAGTACTTGTAAATAAATAAATAAATAAATTTATAAATTTTCTAATTGGAAATAGAAGCAGTTTCTTTTTGACTTGAAATAAATAACACATAGGTAAGAAACATTAAAAAAATAACATTAAATATTCCATACTTCAATTTGCCAATTAAATACCTGCAAGTTAATTGAAAACCTTTGAAAGTTGCAAATATCTAATTGTGAAGTTGAACAAAAAAGGATATGTTTTCCTTACAACACGTTCTTTTCAGCGTATTTAAATTTGTTTAGGAAAATTTTGATTTGATTTCATCAAAATTGCTGTTATTTGTTAAGTTGTAGCGGACACTGGTTAACGTATTTGCCTTGTAATAAAATTGCCCGGGTTCGAAGTCCGGTGGCGGCGCATTTTTTTTCTTTTTTTTATAAATTTGCTGCTATAACTTAGTAGGTAATTACAAATATATAGAAATATTGGGAAAAAAATCATTTTCACACTCAATATTTTCATATAGAAATAAATGCATGCAAGCAATGTGGTAAAAAAAAGTTTATTTGTTGCAATTTTTTTAAAATTACAATAAGTTCGATTAAATTCAGATAATTAAGAACTTATCTAAAGCTAAAAAATGTAACATTAAACTCCATTTAATCCAATTTATTTGAAAATAAAAATTGGATTAAATGAAAAATTTATTCAAATTAAATTAGATTAAATTAAACTTGAAATGAATGAAAAATTTCCTATTTGACCTAACAAAAAGAAATTTACCTAAAAATATTGCAAAAAAATCATTTCATAAGTTCATACAAATGCCGGAATCTTGCAAATATCCAATCGGCATATTGAAATAAATCCATGCAAGTCCGTCCAGCCAAAAATGTAAACATTGTGCAGAATCTATTTCAATAAAAGGAAAAAAGCAGTCAAACCACTTTCATAGATTCTGAGAGCGCACAACAATAATGGCGGCGCATGCGCACATACCGAGAGCGCTGTTTTTGAAGATAAAATCTTTCGACGCACAAATACCGACTGCGCTGTTTTCGAACATTTTTCGGTGTCCCTTTATTTGTTAACCACGATTTGACTGAGTTAAAACTCAAGAGCGAAAAAAATTCTCTGCTATATATATACTCATTGTAAAATCTTTCGACGCACAAATACCGACTGCGCTGTTTTCGAACATTTTTCGGTGTCCCTTTATTTGTTAACCACGATTTGACTGAGTTAAAACTCAAGAGCGAAAAAAATTCTCTGCTATATATATACTCATTGGAAAAAGAATTAAAAAAAAGCAATATTCACTTTGAAATTTCCATCATTTTGGTATCACTTATTTCATTTAAATATTTTAAATATTTGTTTAAAGTCTATTGTAAAACTTCATTAATATTTTTTAAGAACTGTTACCAAAGTAAAATATAAAAATTAATTGAAAAAACTTGATCAAGAAATGGCTAAAATATTCGCATATATACAATACTTCTCAATCACATTAGGTGAGTTCGTGTCTGAAGTCTTTTTGCCATTTTTGCAACTTTAAACGCTCATATCTGCTCAACGCTACCACTTATCAAAAATCTAATAATTTCCTGCATACCTACATGTCATGATCTTTCTAATGATATATCAAGTGTTGCTGTAGCGTTTGTAGATTTGCTGGAATAAGGGGACCCTTACCGGAATAAATGTATAGATTGGCTAGAAACACACAATTCTATTTTGTCACAAGCATATTAATGTAGACGTTAGTTTTTTAGCTAAGGCAATTATATTAATGTTGGAGATAACTTATATTTTCTTATATCGAAAAATAATGCTATTGAAGGAGAGTTCTTAATCATTAGGTGGTTCCCTCTGAATATTTTGTTTCTGCGTGTAAAATAAAGTTTAAAAAATGCAAATAATTTAAAGCACAAGAAACATTATTATAACCATGGGAACAAATGAAAACGATAAAATTGATTTTTAAAATGGATCCGATCGATTTTATTCAAAAAATTATGCTTTCTATTTGTTGTTCTTAATTTTCCAAATCTCTTTGGGATTTGAGCTGGCTGTAGCGGTCGCAACTATCTATCACATTCTATCTATCGATAAAATGTGACCCAAACGATTTTTGTCATTAACTGCTGTAGCTGACTTGTGCACAATCTGAACGAAATGCTCCAGGTTTTGCGAGTGGCGGATAATCTGTAGGAAATATAACATGAAATATATGACTTGGAGTATAAAGTTAAAACTGTATCGATTAATTAATGTGTATTGCAGTCAGTGGCATAGCGATTTTTGAAGCCCCGACCCAGCGAAAACCCGAAAAACATACTTGAAAACGAACTGGTAATATAATAGAGTTAGTTCAAAAGATATTATTTATTTTACATATTTATATAGTGTTTTAAAAAACATAGTTTTGAAACAATGAAGAAAAGTTAATATAAATTTTATATATAAAGGTATATTCCTAAAAAAAAAATGGCAGAAAATTGTGTTGTAAAAATATTCAAAATTTAAATGTGCATTTTATTACCGTTATTATATATGTAAGAATGGACCTTACTTTTTTATAAATATTTGACATATGCATAGCTTTGGATTATTTCTTCATGATGCAAAAGTAAGTTCTAAAACTTTAAAAAAAATATTGATATTTAAACGTGCCTCTAGCGACCTCTTTTTTGAAAATTTGATTTATTTTACATTTTTTTAAGAACAAATTTTCTAAAAACAGATACATACTTCGTTTTTCATTTGATTTATAATTAAAATGAGTTATCGGACTTAAATTATCAGAGTTATGATTTTTTACTTTTGGAGAAAAATCTAATTTTTAAATTAATTTTGTTTAAAACTATAACTGTAAAAAAACTATGTTTAAAAAAAACGAAAAAAAACTAAATCTATTTTTATCGATTTCTTATGATTTTTTTCTCTGTTCGAAAAAAGTCAAGTTCAAGCTGAAAAAAGTCAGCTATAACTTTTTTATCCGATTTTTAGTTTTTTTTAATATTTTGCACAAAATAGTTCAAACCTATTCTTTGTTCATTTTTTGTTTGATTTTTCAAAATTTGTATTTTTGGGTTTTTAAGATATTTTTCATAAAAATACTCCACATTTTCAAAAGGCATAATTCTTGCAAAAAAATTCGTATTCACCAAATTATTAAACATAAAAGCACAATTTTTTTTCTTTCTGTATAAGTTATAGTTTTAGAAAATATTTCCATGAAATTTCACCGAATTTTTTATAAATTTGGATTTTTGTAATTTTTTGACACCAGAAAAAAAACAAATTTTTTCCAAAAGTAAAAATTACAATTGTACAACAGTACAATTTGAAAGTGTCTATCTCTTCAATTATATTACTGAACACTTTTTACTTATTGTTATCGTTTTAAAATGACAAGCGAGCGCTGCAGTGCTGCCAAACTAAAATAAAATTTCGTTCAGAAGATACAACATGCTCTCAGGCCTTGAAGGACAAGTCTTGTGTTTGACCGTTGAGCCAACCTCAATTTTATCAAAATTAATTTTTTAAGAGCAGATTGACTATGATATAAGACAAATAGCGTGTTTTTCGCAGTAATTAGGTTAATTCTTTTGAAGATTTTTTCGCAAATTTTTTTTTTTGTTTTGATGACAATTTTTCTCCCCTCTACGAGTGGCGCCAGGGGCATGTTTTCCCCCCTTGTATCCCCTCGCTACGCCACTGATTGCAGTGCGGACCTGGAATTTTAATCAATTGGTCAGAATATTGTATATCATACAGTTGGTCTTGGGTGAAAAATTGAAGACATGACGGCTCAGTGATCTCAAATTGTATCCAATTGATCATTTCAGTATATGAAGTGCTGCTATAGTTAATGTAGGACTGGTGGTTGCGTGCACGAAATTGTCGAATTTGACCTGGAACGTTTAAATGCGCTTGCAAACTTTTTCTGTATCCATCTGCACGCACCGTTGTATCCGGATCAGTTATCATAGACAACAATTGGGCTATTCACAGTTTAAGTACACAGGCCTGTTTAATTTAAAATTTGTTATTTTTAAGCCAACTTACGTAAGCGTATTTTTCTTTGTTGTTGTTTTGCATGCAAACGCAAATAAGCAAACACGCATAAATAAAAGTAGCCCTTGGACGTGTTTTTTGTGTCTCGTATTTTTATGCCCTATCTACAGCATATACAACAGGGTTTCAAAATCATTGAATACGGCAAAAACATACTGAGGTGCTCACAGTTGCAAAAATAACAAATGCTATCAATATGCTTTGTTAATTAACGTTTAAACTGTGAATAGCCCAAATATATTTTCGTGGTGGAAATAATACGCATTATTTTCGATGGTTGGTTTGATTGCCAAATGAAAGTAGTTCGGCAAATCACGTATCATGAAATCATGATAGAATTATAAGGTAGGGCCAATTCGCTAGTGTCCTCACGCGTCAACGAATAGTGCAAAATGAAAATGCCGGCTAGTTGTCAAAACGACGAATTTCGTAGAGTTGCAAACGAAATAAATATACAATATTTCCAAGTTGTAAACTGTGCTGTCTTGTGTGTTAAATTTGTAATAGTTTGAGTGAAAATATTATATAAATAATTTAATAAAAACTGTAAAATGTGGAAGAAGTCTTAAACTTGCCAGAAACCCTGTAACAATTTTAACCCGAGATCAACTGCGAAACGTGAACATAAAGAAACTCGAGATTAACAGCTGATTCTGACAACTAGCCCGGATTTTCTCTGCTTTCTACTTCATTCTTCTCCGAGTCGGCCCTACCTTACAACTCTACCATAAAATGTACTTAAAAACATTGCTGCTGCCATGAATGGCAAGTGGCGGGTTTTGACTAAAAACCAGAATGGCGCATGCACTCTCATGACATAAGTCAAGTTTTCTCTCAACTCTCAAAGTGAAGTAGCAATCGGATCGCAGTGTTTGTGCACTGCGTAAAAGCATGACAGAGTTATAAGGTATTGCCGAGTCGCTTAGTGCCCTCACGCGTCAACGAATAGTGGATAATGAGAGTGCGGCTAATTGCCAAAGCGACGAATTTCATAGAAACTACAAACGAAGTAAATATAAAATGTTTCCAAGTTGTAAACTGTGCTGTCACGTGTGTTAAATTTGTGATAGTTTGAGTGAAAATATTATAAAAACTATGTAACAAAAACTATAAAATGTGGAAGAAGTCTTGAAAATGCAAGAAAACTTGTAGGAATTCTAACCTAAAATCAACTGCGAAACGTGAACACAAAGAAACTCGAGGTGAACAGCTGATTTGGACAACTAGCCGGCATTTTCTCTGCTGTCTACTCCATTCATTCTCTCTGCTCTCTTTGTTGTTGTTTGAACTCTGCGTTGATTACCACCGTTGTAAACGCACAAGACTGCCCAAATGAACAAAAAATTTTAAACATTAATATGAAAAAATAGAGAGCATAATTCTTTGAATAAAATCAATCGGATCCATGTCAAAAATCAATTGTATCGTTTTCATTTGTTCCCATTGTTATAATAATTTTCCCTGGGCTTTAATTGTTTGCATTTTTGAAACTTTATTATATCGTAGGTACTAAGATAAAGTGGGTATTAGTCGAGAAAAAAAAATAACTACTCGAGGTCCGTTAAATTGTACCGTAACCAAAATTAAAAAAAAAAAAAAAGAAATGGAATGAAAACCATTTCAGCCCTTGAAAGGACTTTGACCGATCTTCTTATGATCAATTGTACCAACCCAAAATTTACTGGACCTAAAAGTTCGGTAAGTCTCTACCGAACTGTGTAGAAATGGAACTGCCCTAAGGTGAGTTAACTGGTTCGGCAACTTTTACTGAACTATGAAGAAATTGGCCCTAAGTTTAGTACAAATTTTGAAAAAAAAAAACATAAAATAAAAACAATTTTTAAAAATCTATTTGCGACTATAATTGAGTGATTTTATTAGCTGTTAGTATTAAATTGAAGAAAAAAATTATATGAATTTGCTTACACGAATTTACACGGATTATTTATGTCGCATTTGAGGATTTTTACTCTCTTCGGGTTGGCATCACTGCTTCACAGACACTTACCTAGCTACAGAAATGTAAGCCTCTTAAAAAAGAGTCTGGCGAAGCCGGCGGGGATTATGCTAGTTTTATATATGTTTTATTGTATTTTTTTTTTTTAGATATTATTTTTTATCTGATGAAATTTTTGATGGACAAATTGTCTCGAAATTTTATATGTCATTCAATCATGTTATTTAAAAATGTTACATTACTGATATGATCTTAGATCCATAGTGCAATGGCAATGCAACAGCATCAGCAGAAATTTGTAAACAGAAATTTAAAATTTTTTAATAAATTAATTTCTTTCTATGTCGAAGCCAAGAGACTCATTAAGACAAAAAAATAATAAATTTTTTGAATTTTTCGATAATCTTGAATCGAGTTTCTACTCTCCTACGAAACCATACTCTTCAACAACTTTTCCATGCAAAGTCAATTCTTTTTTTATGTTTAGTTTTTCTCTAAAACATTATAAAATTTTTTAAAAGGACTTAAAATTTCGTGTAGATAAGCATACATATAGGCTTTTTATATGTTAAGGGTTACAGTACGGTGGTACTGAAGAATTTTAATTTAATTTTTTAAAAAATTTCATTTCGCTTTTCCACAAAACACTGATTCGACAGTGTAACCCAGAGGTGGGCAAACTTAATACTGGTATGATCGACAGTAAATTTTCTTGAAAATTAAGTTACGGCATTTTTTGAACGAAACGCGCCTTGCGGGTGGAGTGACTAAGTAAAATCGTCACGTTACTATGTGAGGTATGTTGTGTGCAGTACTGCCATATTTACAGTTAAAACTGAAAAATACAGTTTTTTAGACAAGTGCGCAGTTTTTAAAATTAGCTCCTAGTGCAAATTAGTTTTTTAAAAATTTTAGATTTGGAAGAAAACATTTATTAAAAAATTAACTTAAAAGAATTACTAAAAAAATAATTTAGATTGCATTAAATTTAAAGTATTAAATGAAATTTTCAAAACAATTGACAAATCAATTAGAAAAATAATTAAATTTAATTTAAAGAATCAATTTGAAATAAATTGTTTTTGTTATGTACTTATGAGTAATAAAAGAAAAAAGTCCACCGTGACCCAAAAATTAAAAGTTATTAAAAACTTATTAATTAACCATATTAACTTAGAGAAACATTTAAATTTTATTGATTTAAGCAATTTAAACATAAACTCATTTACCATTATTTTTCTTTTTAGGAAATGTTTCGTAAACGTTTTTGTTTTAGTAAGAATGGAAGGCATGGGCTAAAATAATAAAAAATTATTGATGTAAGGAGAGGCACAATATATTAAATTTGTTTTTTAATTACTTAATTACATAATTACTTAATTACCCAATTGAATTACTATTGCAATTTAAGTAACGTAACTCCAGTAACGTCAAGTCAGATTACTTAGCCTAATAACAAAAAAAAAGGAAAAACATTTTTAAACTTGATTTCTTGGAAAATTAACTTATATTATTTCAAAACCTTCTAAAAATAGTTTTATATAAAAAGTCTTGCCCAATTCGCAGAGTTTTGCAAATTTTGTAATCTAAGTCGAAAACTACTTCTGGTTTTTGTAACGTCACGCCAGAGCATAGTTTCGCTTGTATCCTTAAATCCTTAGGATCGATTGTTGTAATTTTTTTACTAAATATAGTGCAACTTAATTACTACGCAAATATAAAAAAACCTTTTTACAAATTTGACTTTTTCATTCATGTTTTTAATATTTTTTTTTGTACAAATCGTACGTAACGCCAGTGTGGAAATGCTAATATACAAAGTTTTTGAAGTTACAGATTTTATGATGTAAATACAGATCTTTTTTTAAAAAAATCTGGCAGTACTGGTTGTGTGTAAGGTTTGAGCAGGCGAGAGCGCAGCATAATGTGCAATCCTCTCTCTCTGTGCCTCAATACACGATTACCACCCCAAATTCCCACAAAAAAAACCCTTCCCCGCAATACCAAAATTATATCGACGAAAATTTCCATGGTATAAAATTGACAAAAAAATCCCATCGCAATAAAAAAAAACACAAAAAATCCCACGCACTTTTGAAATACCCACGAAAAAAAAATAACACAATGGCTGTATTTCTTTATTCATTCCAGATGAAGAACGGAAGGAATAGAATAGGCCGCTGTTTATTCAGAACAGAATGAATAAAGAAACAAAATTGGAAAAGAAATAACACTTTTGTGCTATTGGTAAACTTTGGCTGTATTTCTTTATTCATTCCATACGTTCGGAATGACTTTTTTGTTTCTTTATTCATTCTTGATCATCCGCAATATTCCTTTTTGTGTTTCTTTATTCATACGGCATATTCCGAACGCGTTCTTTTTGTACCATCAACTGAGGTAGAATAAAAAGAATATTCCTAGTGTTTGAGGTTATATTGATTATTGTTGTTCAATTGATGGCAAAATAGCGTAAAATAAAATTGATAAATGTTTTGTTTAAATAAATTTAAATAAATTGAAATAAATTCACAGCATAATTGCGTATAAATGAAAAATAAACATATTTGTGTTCATAAAGAAAAATTCCAGCAAGCGTTGATGCCACTAGCATTAGTTTGCTGGTTATCAACAACATATATGTGTTCTTTCTTTTCCAATTTTGTTTCTTTATTCATTCTGTTCTGGATAAGGAACTGCCTATTCTATTCGTTCCGTTCTTATTCTGGAATGAATAAAGAAATACAGCCTTTATCAAGGTATATTAATCCAGGTATTATTAATAGCGAATGCGCTGCCGAGCTGTGGGCATTGAATGTCAAAAACAAGTGATGTACACCGAAACAAAACTAACAAGAGATTTTTTTGTTTTTAAAGCAAACATTTGTATTGTGCTATTCTTTCACAATAGCTGTACAATTTTTGTTGTTGGCTTCCACATAAACCTAATTTGCGACAATAGTGCTAGTGCTGTTTTTGTATCGAGTTTGTTATATCCGCGTACATTTCATAAGTGACTAAGATTTATTTTTTATTCTTTGCGTTTAGTTAAGACATTTTAGTTTAAAAAGTTTTATTCTTGCGTCACCTGTCTGTTTCTTGAAACAGCTGTATAAATACGACAGACAACGTATAAAATATACCCTCAGAGGTGTGTTCGCAATTATTGTATTTTTGTTTTTTTTTTTGAAAATGCAATACGACATATGACAATTTCCCAAGGCAGCTTGAAAAAACCATCCGCTGGCTTTCTTGGCCAAATAGTGGAATTGGAGCGATGTTTCAGCAACGCTAGCAAAAATATAGTTGTTTGTCAAAATTATCAAACAATGTTAATGAATTTGTGCGATGGTATAGATTTACCAACAGAGGTAAAGCGCCTCTTCCTAAGATGCAGAATGCATTTTAGAATAAGAAATTTAAATACAAGACTTGTAAATAAAAAACTGAAGCAAAAAATTTTAGGAAATACAAAACTCTTAAAATTCCGCCTCTTAAGTGATTGTTTTAATTTTGATTGAAAAATGTGGTAAAATTATATAAAAATTTAGTAATTTTTCTAAGTTTCAATAAATTTCATGCATTTATAACTTTTCCGAAATGAGTACCCACTCAAGGTTGTTACATTTTGCAACATTCGGTTCTTTTAATTAATTTAAAAATTGTGTAAATATTTAAGTTTTTGATATAAATAATTGTGGATTTATTGTGCCATAGCTTTTGTTGAAATCCCTACACTTTTTTGTTTTTAAAAATCTGCAAAAATTAACTATTAAACAGAATATTTAAAATATGCTGTTTTAAAAAATTTTTTTCCCCCTTTTCAGAAAAATCCCTTTTTTTGTTTCAGAAAAACAACATCGTTAAATGTCATCACCTCATTTTGACATAATATGCCCACAGCTGAACAGCTGTTTCAGCTCGATTAATACTACCTTCCCTTATTCTACCATGGCCTTTATGAACACAAATATGTTGTGCCATTTTGCCTTCAATAGAACAACAACATTGGACATAACCTCAAACACAAGGAATATTCTTTTTATTCTACCTTAGTTGATGGTAGAAAACGAACGCGTTCGGAATATGCCGTATGAATAAAGAAACACAAAAAGGAACGTTCCGGATAATCAATACAGATAATAAAGTTCCGGATAATAAAGAAATACAGCCAATAATTACCACGGACACAGACTATGATAAGGCAGACATTGCTTCACTCAAAAAATGTGGACTTCGCAGAAACTCAGTGACATCACGACTGGGTCCTACAAATTGTAGGACAAAAACAAAACCATGGCAGAATTATAAGGTAGGGCCGACTCGGAGAAGAATGGAGTATAAAGCAGAGAGAATGCCGGCTAGTTGTCAAAATCAGCTGTTCATATCGAGATTTTTTATATTCACGTTTTGCAGTTGATTTAAGGTTAAAATTGATTAGGTTATTTTGCAAATTTATCTAAAATATCTTAAGGCGGGACATGACATGCGCGGCAGAGAAAACAGACCTTTTTTGAAAAATTCATAACTCAGTCAAAAACAAACATTTTTAAAAAATTTTTTTTATTATTGTAGAGAATCGAACAAATTACAAGAAAAAAAATTCAAAAAAATATATTTTTCACTCCAACATGGTTTTATAGAGCTCCAAACTGGCGGCAGAGAAAAAAAAGGGGCCTCGTGGTTGCAGCCTGGCAGTTGCAAAAATTGTCCGATCTGGAAAAAAAATGACTTTTTTAAATCTTAACAAAATTGGTTATCGTATGACACGAACTTCTTTTTTTTTAATTTTTTTCAATTTTTGGTGATGTTCCAAATTTGAAAGTGTGTTTTTTTGAAAAAAATATTGACTTCAAAAATTCATAAAAAATCTAAAAAAAAATTTAAAAATAAGCTCGTGTCATACGATAGCGAATCAAGTTTAAAAAAATACAAAAAAAAAAAAAATTGTCAAAAAATTAACCCGCTAGTGCCGCAACCAGTACGAAAAACATGGTTTCGAGATAAACGCGTTAAAAGTTTGTGAACAAAGAAAAAAAGGTTACCTTCAATCTGCCATGCCTGCTTCGTACTGTATGCCTTCGTTATCTTGTGTTGGGCTGTTTCTTATAGTTTTTTGCAATCATTTAGCAATTCGGGCTTCACCCTTTACCCTTCAAGTAGGTACGAAATAACAACCACCAAAAGTCAGGTAGCAAGTAAAACAAGTATATACCAACTGCCGTACGTAGGTAGCGCAAAAATTAAAAATGCGCTCTCACTAATCCGGCTGTAACTTTTGAACCCGTAGGAATTTTTCCATGAAATTTTTTTTCTTAGAATCTTATACAAATTACAAATACAAAATTATTAAAAAAAAGTCGATTTCAAAAAACTGCCAATGTCATGTAACCCTTTAATGAAAATAACTAAAATTATTACAAATTGAACACATACGACCGCACTGTTAACAATTTGGAAACATACGTATATATTCGTTTGAAATCACCTAAGGATGGAAGAAGAATCTGCACAGCGAATAAGCGTGTAGTTATCAATTCAGGAATAGGAAGTCCAAGGATATCGATGGCGCTTTGCCTGGCTGGTACATCAGAATTTATATAGCAATGCCGCGCTAGCATCAAATGTCTGTCGACAATATGGTGCTGAAACGCATACCTGACTCGGAGGTACTAATGAAGTCGAAAGAAAAGCTCATCATCCAGTGCGGCTATTTACGTTTTGTAGTGAATTCCATATTTGGCCAACACACAAATGGCGACCCACAAACAGGTTCAAGAGTTACTTCCGTCTCGACTCTACTATGTGCTACTAAAATTTATAATATTGGAAATGAAATGTCGTAACTTAAAACATGTGTAAGCATGTGGTATATTTTGTAACGTTAATAAACACTTTTTTCAATTAAAAACTGGCATAACGCCTTAAAAATACAGTGAGGATTCGATAGCTTAAAAGTTTAACATCATAAATGTTATTTATTAAACATATATATATAATAAAAGTTAGAAGTCTTTATATTAAAAACAACATCCCATTAATTTACATTCTTAGTTTATATAAAGGTCCCGAACTTCTTCTGTGTTAACTTTGATTTTTTATGATCATGTAATTCCAGATTTCCAACCATAGTAAAATACAATTTTAGTAGATTGTGATTATTCTAACACAGCGACATAACATAACTTAAATCAGAAGTTGTGCTATTTAAGAAGAGGTTATCAATTGAGTTTCAAATTATACAATTACTTATGAAAGTAAGTACAATTACTTTTTTATTCACCTGTAGTTGACCATTTTTGGGATTTGTCCATGTTTGAAGGAACTTACTCAGTATCAGTAGACGCGTCAGCAACTGTAACACCAGGTTCCGGTTGCATCCAATAGTTGGCAATTTCAGCAACTTCAGCATCAAAAGCTGCCTCAGAATAGACTGCGTCCATCTCTGGAAGCGCTGCGTTCATAGCATCTACGTCAACAATTGCCTGCATTGCAGTTGTTTCACGAGTGGCTTCAAAACTCTCCGCCTGCAGAACTTCCTGTGATCCAGTCCAGCCAGTGATATCCCGCAAAGGCTTTGCGCTGGGCAACAATCTTGAACGTTTGTGCTCACCAGGAGCAGCAATAAAATCATTTTGGCTAAAATCATTGCTGAAACTTTTAGCTCAACACCACAATTTGCGCTCTACCTATTGCGCTCGTTATCGCCAACTGGAGCTTGGAAAAACGAACCATTTTCTTAGTTAAAGGTTTTTTTACAAATTGAACACTTTCTGAACATTTTATAGTTTTTAATACACTGTTTTTATAATATTTTCACTCAAATTCTTACAAATTCAACACATGCGACCGCACAACTTGAAAACATATTTTTATTTCATTTGACGTTTCTACCAATTTCGTCGTTTGACAACTGGCCGGCATTCTCACCTTGCATCATTCGTTGACGCGTGAGGGCACTAAGCGACTCGGCCCTACCTTGTAATTCTGCCATAAACCAAACTACAAGCAGCGCAGTTCTTGCTAGAGTTTGGTGAAAATTGATGATAGAGTACAGACCAGGGATGATATTGGCATAGTTGTAAAAGGGCCAAAATTTATACTAAAATAGGGCATTTTTGACAAGAATGGGGCCTTTAGTGGTAATTCAATATTTAAGATTATTTTATTTGAATATTCTTCCATGACCACAAATATCCAAATAGATTTCGAATTAACTGTTTTGGGAAATCAAACCAATTTGAAGTTCATGTTTTCATTTTTTTTTTTTTTTTTGTGCTCTCGCTGTTTTAACCTAAGCAGGGAAGTTGTTTTATTTGTCACAAAAATAGCACACTTTTGCTTAAACAATCAGAATCAAAAATTTTAGGTCAAAGCGATATAGTTTAATTGTCTCCTTTAAATAGATTTTATTTCATATATATAGGTCCCATTGCACTTCAGAAAGAACGCTTTTGAATTGATTGCAAAGGTCTACACAATTTCTACAAAAAAATTTTAATATAGCCATTTATTTAATAAGTGAATAATATTAATAAAAATAGCAAAGCATTTCCACAGAAAACCGCAAATCGGATCGATATATTCATCCTTAAAGAGTCTTAGAAGCAATCCTTCGAGTCTATATACAAAAGAATGCCAGAAACATATGAGAAAAGATATGCGTTAAGGCTTGTAAGAAAACGAATCAATGATGCGAAACGAAATGGGCATGATATCAAACTTAAATCAGTTCCACCAACAAAATTTCATAAATGTTATACAATTTTAGAATACAGAGCCTTGAACAACAAAATTCAAGGTGAGGTCATATCGAATAAGGTGATAAAAATATGTTCCATTTCAGTTTCCTCAGTCTTAATTTTTTTAATAAGCTTACAGTTTTCGAGTTAAAAAAATCTGAAATTGCAAAATTTTCATTTCGGGTGCCGTTTTGGGACTGCTATGCTGAATTTATTTCCAAACCCTTAATTTCTTAAAATTTATGACTCGAAAAAACTTTTCTATCCGGAAAAGAGTGTGTATAATAACCGATTTCATTATAAGATCTAATTTTTTCTTTTTTTGTAGATAAAAACGAAAGATAAATTCTGACACCATAATCTGAAAGACTTCGAAGTTTAATATAGGATATCATACGCCGGGAATTACTTTTGGTACAGATAAAATTAAAAACAAAAATCAAAAAAATTCATTGAAAATTGATGACATCAAATACTTAATCGATGAAGGCTGATTAAAACTACAATGGAGCCATTTTTACGAGTTCGCCTTTTCATCTATATGCATGTTAAAATGATGTAAGGAATGTTTCGTACATGAAGCTGTCAACCTCAAAATTCTATTCTTAAACCTATAGAATTACTTTGGGATGCTATTAAAAGTAACATGGTGGCTTTATACAAAGTATAAGAACGTCAGTTTTTTTTTTTAAATTTTCTTCAGTTTTAATAGATTTTTACAAGTGTACTATATATGTCACCTGCCAAAATCGTACCTGCGTAGGCTTATATAGCTTAAATATAGATTAATAAAAAAAAATCAACAAAATTGGGGAGAATTGTTTAAGTTTGTTGTTCTTTTAAAGCTATAATTTTACTGAGATCGATTTAAAATCATTTTATTAAAAATTTAAAATTTGTGCTTCGATGACATACTACTTAGATGATATTTTTTCAGTAGAATTTTTCAAAAGAGCCTAAACTGCATCGAAAGGGCTTCGGGCAATGAGTATATATATAGCAGAGAATTTTTTTCGCTCTTGAGTTTTAACTCAGTCAAATCGTGGTTAACAAATAAAGGGACACCGAAAAATGTTCGAAAACAGCGCAGTCGGTATTTGTGCGTCGAAAGAATTTATCTTCGAAAACAGCGCTCTCGGTATGTGCGCATGCGCCGCCGTTATTGTTGTGCGCTCTCAGAATCTATGAAAGTGGTTTGACTGCTTTTTTCCTTTTATTGAAATAGATTCTGCACAATGTTTACATTTTTGGCTGGACGGACTTGCATGGATTTATTTCAATATGCCGATTGGATATTTGCAAGATTCTGGCATTTGTGTGAACTTATGAAATGATTTTTTTTCAATATTTTTATGTAAATTCCTTTTTTTTAGGTCAAATAGGAAATTTTTCATTCATTTCAAGTCTAATTTAATCTAAATTAATTTGAATAAATTTTTCATTTAATCCAATTTTTATTTTCAAATAAATTGGATTAAATGGAGTTTAATGTTACATTTTTTAGCTTTAGATAAGTTCTTAATTATCTGAATTTAATCGAACTTATTGTAATTTTAAAAAAATTGCAACAAATAAACTTTTTTTTACCACATTGCTTGCATGCATTTATTTGTATATGAAAATATTGAGTGTGAAAATGATTTTTTTCCCAATATTTCTATATATTTGTAATTACCTACTAAGTTATAGCAGCAAATTTATAAAAAAAAGAAAAAAATGCGCCGCCACCGGACTTCGAACCCGGGCAATTTTATTACAAGGCAAATACGTTAACCAGTGTCCGCCACAACTTAACAAATAACAGCAATTTTGATGAAATCAAATCAAAATTTTCTCCTAAACAAATTTAAATACGCTGAAAAGAACGTGTTGTGAGGAAAACATTTCCTTTTTTGTTCAACTTCCCAATTAGATATTTGCAACTTTCAAAGGTTTTCAATTAACTTGCAGGTATTTAATTGGCAAATTGAAGTATGGATTATTAAATGTTATTTTTTTAATGTTTCTTACCTATATGTTATTTATTTCAAGTCAAATAGAAAATGCTTCTATTTCTAATTAGAAAATTTATAAATTTATTTATTTATTTATTTACAAGTACTAAAATATTTTTCTACTTGAAATGAATGAAAAATTTCCTATTTGACCTAACAAAAAGAAATTTACCTAAAAATATTGCAAAAAAATCATTTCATAAGTTCACACAAATGCCAGAATCTTGCAAATATCCAATCGGCATATTGAAATAAATCCATGCAAGTCCGTCCAGCCAAAAATGTAAACATTGTGCAGAATCTATTTCAATAAAAGGAAAAAAGCAGTCAAACCACTTTCATAGATTCTGAGAGCGCACAACAATAATGGCGGCGCATGCGCACATACCGAGAGCGCTGTTTTTGAAGATAAAATCTTTCGACGCACAAATACCGACTGCGCTGTTTTCGAACATTTTTCGGTGTCTCTTTATTTGTTAACCACGATTTGACTGAGTTAAAACTCAAGAGCGAAAAAAATTCTCTGCTATATATATACTCATTGGCAAGAGTATGCGCTTTCGCTGAATAATTCGGAGCGAATTAAATACATTAATATAGTTAGAAGCTCGCAAGAGAAAGCGTTCAATGTTTCTTTGTTTCATGGTAGAATGAGAGAAGGTAGATGCATTTCGGAGAGGCAGACTGCCATAACTGTCAAAACGAATTTGATAGCTCATAGAAAATACGAAAGCGATGAGAAAGCTTTAATTGGAAAAATGTAAACAAAAATGTGATTTGTATTGATTTTAACAATTTTGGCTATGAGAAAGAGAGCGCAGTTCAAAATGCATATAACTTCTTTAATTCTACCATGCTTTGTTCTATCAATCAGCACAAAATTTTCATAACTGCTCTGTTTTTCAAGATTTTCTCTTTCTTCTATTGGAACCGTTGCTTTCATCGGCTTACTTAGAATAGAGTTAAAATAAGACAATAAGAGTTGCCTTGCATAAATCTTTATGAACAATCTTCTATATATTTATGCCTGTAAGAGTCCCCTTATTCCAGCAAAACTACAAATTCTACAGCAACATTTTATATATTATTACAAAGGTCTTGAGGTGTAAGTATGCAGAAAATTATAAGATTTTTGGAAAGTGATAGCGTTTAGCTGATATGAGCGCTTAAAGATGAGAAAATTGTAAAAAGACTTAAGACACGAACTCGCTCCAATGTGAATGAGAAAGTGTGATTTCCAAAGCAAAGTAGGGAAGTACACCCGATTGTCGGGGCGTTATCACTAGTAAAAATATATTTGCATCACTGTTAAACTCAAAAAGAACAGAACTCTGCAAATTTAAAACAAACAGAACTCCTTTCTTTTATGTGTTTCATACATATATCTGTTTCTTTAGCACTTGCACGAAAAATAGCGGAAACCTTGTTGCTTTATGCGCTTGCATTTAACAGTTGCCAAGTCTTGGCGTCATTTTAAGTTTCAAGCAGCCGCGCCAAACGTGTTGAAAAGTTTAGCTCTTGTGAAAAGTGTTTCTGAAAATGTTTGTTTAAATTAAAAGTGTTTGTGTTTTCAAATTAATAAAATAAAAACAAAATAAAAGAAAAATAAGGCGGTTCAGCAGTAAAAATAGGTGAGTTTTGAAGCATTTTTGCTGATAAAGCGGATGCTTCGCTGGCAAAGCGGGTGCTAGCAAATTGGAGCTATATTTTCTTTTGCTAAAATATGTTTCTAAGAAAATATAATGTAATCATCGGTAAATATATTATGTTGTTCTTAATTATCGTTTTGAAAATAATTGCTTGACTGCAATTAAATTATGTATTCTCCAATTGATATAGTAATAGATAAACAAATAGTAAACAAATAGTAATAGACTAAAAGTGTTCTCAGTCCATTTATAATTACAATATATTTATATGAAAACATATTTTCTTCAAAACAAATTATATTGTTTTTAAATTCAAACAACAAGTGGTAAGGTACAATTTACTAATGTTAAGATGAAAATATATATATAAAGAATAATTGCATTAATTAATCATATTATATGTGGAACCAATTATGATTACTTGTTTCCAAGAAACATGCAGAGACATATTATACTTCCTGGAAATTATGTTTGGGAAGGCCTATTATTTTTCAGTGTGTATAGTTGGAACTAAAATAAACTGGGCTTTCGAGAAAAAAAAAGTCGAGAAAAAAATAATGTTAATTTAAAAACTCAATAAAAATTTACAAAAAATAAACAAACGCAAATATATATAAAACTTTAAGGTCGGATAAGAACACCGAAGATATAATAAAAACAAAATAGTAGCACCATAGGGACCTATTAAAAAAACATTTTTTTTTCGAAAATATGTTTGAAATGTCTAATGATTGCGCCGGTGTCAACAATAGTTTAGTTTTGGTGATATGGTCTTATGAACATTTTTACCATAACGGTATTCGAGCTCGGCCAGAGAAATGGGAAAATTTGTAGGGATGGGCAATACATTTTCCCACAATAAAGCTGCATTTTCTTAAAAGTGGGCTTTGCATCGTAGCTCACTAGGTAAAATGAGATAAAGCTCAAATACCTTTATTGAATACCGATTATATGAAGCGATTAGAACGATTTTCATCTTTTTCGAGGATAATTGCATAAACCATGAACCAATTTATGATTTTCTATAAAAAATTGGAAAAAATACATGTTTTTGACTTTTAAATATCTTACCAATTATTTCTGGAGTTATTTTATTTTGATACTGAATCGATGCAAAATTTTATACTCTTTATTTTTCATGCAAATATTTTTTTCTGTGAAATAAATGGCTTTAGAGTTATTTGCGAAAAACGAAAAAAGTCTGGAAATTCCGTAGATTTTATGGAATTTTTCTCGTTATATCTCTGTTATTTTTAGAATTCTTGAACTCATCTGACGTAAGATTATTTGGTCTTTAATTTTGTCTTATAACACTTTTCTCTAGGATGAACGGTCTTAGAGTAATTTAACTTAAAAGCAATTAAAAAAAACTCAACATACAAGTCACTGAAGCTTACTAGGTGGATTGGGACAAACTTCAAATCTATTAATTTAAGTCCTAATGAAGTAATTAAAACGATTTCGAGCTTTCCGTTAATTATATCCCAGCAGGACCCTTTTTGAGCTAATTTTACTGGCCTGGCAATAAATTAATAAAAAAAAATTAATTGGGGTACACACTTCACTTCGTAAGTTTTCGAAATCGGGAATTTACGATGAGTTGAAGCAGGGATGTTAACAACACAGTAATTACTGTTTTCTACCGTAATTTGACTGCTCATACAGTAGGACAATATTTTTTTGACATATCAAGTAATTTCAATCGTCGGCCAAAAAAATAACGTGTTTTTGAAATATTTTAAGTAATTTCTTTGATTCTTATTATTAAGGCAATACTGTGCTTGAAAATATCAGCTTATCATCTTTCCCTGGCTAAGATTTATTTGGGCGGTAATATTTTTGCATTTTTATTAAGTTTGAGCAAAGATGAAAAAAATTGCTGAATTGAGAAGTAACTTAAGGTTTTTTGTTGAAAGTGCAATTCAAATTAAAAAAAGGTTTGCTTTAAATTCTATTGAAATTAAATGCCTTAAAAATATGCATACTTTTGATATATCAATTTAAAAATCATAATATTTAAACGTACGATTTTTACTTTTTGTATACTAATGGACATGTTATGAACGCACGTTTTCATTGTGGCGCGCTAAGAACTTTGGCCATAAGAAATTTTTAAAAATTAGTGAGAAGTTCGATTCAAAATACTAACTTTGAATAATGCGTTTAAATATTATGATTTTTTAATTTAAATTTAGTACCATATAATTCACGATTTTTTCAATAATTTCTGATTATCTTAATCCGAAGTTTTTACGATGGAATCAGTTTTGATAAATGTTTTGAATTTTATTTATTTTTATTTTATTTTATTTTAATTTATTAATTATTACATATTAAATAATTAACATATACTACGAAATTTTGAATATTAAGTTTTCTAGTCAATATGAAATTGATTTCTTATCAAAGAAGTTAAATTCGTAATTTTGTTATTTAAATTCGTACCAAAAGTTGAATTCGTACTTTTCAATTAAAAATTCGTACTTTTAGGAAATATGGGCTTGAGTCTTTGCTAAGTTATAATTGGATTTACGAATATGTCTTCACGCAGTTTTTGCCGGCTCATCAGTTTTTTCTTTTCTTTGATTTATTGGTTGTGACTAGAGATGATCTTAACAGCGACTTTTTGGTCGCTGGTTACTTGGTGAACCGCTAGTGAACTTTAACGTTGCTGTTACTTTTAACAGCGACCAAGTCGGTGTTTCAATTAAAAAGGTTGGAAATAGAGGGGGTAATATGCAAATATTTATAGCGCATGCTTATGTAATTTTTTTTTATTTGATTTTTGCATAAGACTCCTCACTGCAGTCATAAAATAAGTAGAAACTAGTGATAACGCCTAAAAAATTGTGTGTACTTGCTTACTTCGTTTTGGAAGTTACACTTTCTTATTCACTTTAGAGCGAGTTCGTGGCTTAAGTCTTTTTGCCATTTTTCCAACTTTAAATGCTCATATCTGCTCAACGCTACCACTTATCAAAAATCTAATAATTTCCTGCATACCTACAAGTCATGACCTTTCTAATGATATATCAAGTGTTGATGAGCGTTTGTAGATTTGCTGGAATAAGGGGACCCTTACCGGAATAAATATATAGATTGAAGATAGAATAGATAGATAATTTACGAAATACTTTTTTTAAAAATATATTTTTTTATATAAAAAACTTAAGCAACATAAATGTATTAATTGCAGTGTATCAAATTACATAAACATAAAAAAATGCTGGAACGCAAATATAATATTTCGTTTAATATTAAAATAAATGCAAAATAAAACTCACATTTCAATTTAAATCTATTTTTTAAGAATAAAATAAATATTTAATTTAAAAACTCCTCGTTAATTTTAAGAAACAAAAGCATTTCTTATTATTATATTACCTTATTTTTATTATTATAATATTATTATTTGCTTGATCAGCGAACGCAAAATTTTTGACCAGTTACTAAACTACAATATTTTATAAAACACTACTATTTCAGGCGTGTTCTGAAATCCGATCCACGTCGGAATTCACGTTGGAATCGGATTTACTTCCAATGACTTTCCATTGGAGCCATGCCTGTTTATTTAATATTTGCCGCTTCAAAAAATATTTTGAGCGCATTTTATTAATTTTCTTATTATCGGATCAAAATTATTCAAACTATCTATTTTCTTGCACTACTCAAGAAAAATGAAAATAAACAGCTCTTTTCAACCAAAGAGCGATCAATGACCAAACAGCGACCATTGTTTAATCAGCGACCAAACAGCGACCAGCGACCAAACAGCGATCAGTGACAAATAGCGATCAGCAATCAATCCGCGATCAGTTATCAATCAGCGACTTGTCAATGTTTATTAATGTAGTCTGATTAAAAACAAATTTCTTCGCATTTTAGTTTATTTTTTCCTCTTTAGAAGAAATTAGTGAATTCTTATTGATTTATGGTTTTGATCACTCGAAATTGAAAAAAATTCATAAACTTTTTCAAAGCATATTGGTCGCTGGTAGTTGCTAATTTCAATGGTCGTTGTTAGCAGTCACCGCGACTTTGAAATCGCTGCGACCAAGTAACCGGTATCGATATATCGCTCATCTCTAGTTGTGACGGTTAGGTAGTGTGGGCCCGATATGTGCTTAAATATATTTAATATTGCTTTTTATTTTATTTTTGGCTTGGTCACATTAGTTTTATACATACAATTAAAAAAAATGTATTAAAATTTCCATTTTTATTGGTTTTAGTTTTACAGTAATCCTACAGTAATTTTTTTTCCAATCCATAGTAATTTTGCACCAAAAACAGTAATTTTTCGTGCCTAACACAGTAAATTCTCCAAATTGTGTTAACGTCGCTGAGTTGAAGTGAGCGACTTCTTTTAAATTTTTTCCAATGCTTCTGCCAAACTGATTTAATTGAAGCACTACCAAATGTAAGCAAACTTCGGAAATACAAAACAACAGCAATTGCACTGAACTTTTCCGTAACCTTGCGATTTCAGAAAATTACGATAATTTTTAAATATTTCCTGAATATTTCACTATTTATATATATATATATATATATATTTTTATATTTATATATTTCCCTAAATATGTCTTAAAAATATAAACTTTAAATTATTTCGTTCTGCGAAGATATAAAAAAAAGTGCGGCATAGTTTTCCTTGCACAGAGACGGCATCTAGTCTTTATACGGCCCTTTATACGATAGCGGTGATAACATTCAAGTCCTGTAGAGCTGCTAGTTCAATATCTGCGAAATAAAATAAACATAAAATAATAATATTCGAAATAACCACAATATATTAATAATAATTATGGCAGTTCTTGAAATATTTTTAGTTCCATTAAATTTCATTCGTGGTTCATATCCTATCTGACAGAATGTTTTCCTATCGGCCGTCACCTCTCTCTAGACAATGGCAAACCTCAAAAAGTTAATAAGCCATATAAAGCCATATAAAACTTGAGTTCGAAGTCGGCATAAAACTTGTGGGTCCAGCTCTCGATCATTTGTATATAGGTAAACATTTCATAACACATCCAACACAATTGATCATAAGAAGATTGGTCAAAGTCGTACCTAATTCATTTATCGAAGTGTACGTTTTATTGACCAAATGATCTTGCTCGCCTTCGCTTTATCTTGGATTTTGTTCGCCAGCAAAGATTTGGAAATTTCTGATCAAGACAAGGTACAATAGTCGGCATAATTATTTTGACGAAAAGAAAATGAAAATGTTTTGAGTTTTTGAAATAGTTTGAGAAAACCCATGTTAATATATTTTTATTTGTTTAAAATGTTACCAAAAATGTGTACATTTTTTTAAAAATAACTTATTAGGAAAACATATTTGAAAAACATAATTTCAAAGAAAGAATAATTATTTTGACGGTTCAATTTTATGCAAAACTAAACTTAAAGATTAGAAATATTAACACAAAATCTTAACAATTTATTAAAAAATATATCCGTCATAAGCTTCTATTACTTTTCGAAGGCGTTTAGGTACCGATTCCACAAAATTTTTCAAAATATCTGCTGGAATTTCCTCCCAAAGATTTTCTATAACGTTTAAATCAAGACTTTGTGGTGGCCAGTTTAAAACATCTACGCCAGTTCGATTCAAAAAGTTTATTATGAACTAACTCTTGTGACATGGTGCATTATCTTGTAGCAAAATAAATGACTCACCAATAAGCTTGTCTCCAGATGGAAACTCATGATCATTTAAGATCACGCCATGACCATAAGAAGAAATGCATCCCCCAGTACATTACCGAGCCATGGCGAATTGCTTGTTTCAATTATGGCAGCTCTTCGAATATTTTTAGTCACATTAAATTTTTATTGCAATCATTTCGTTATTTTGGTTAATTTTCATATAGTTTTTGCTTTTCGTTAAAGTTAACATAAAGAAATGAGTTATTTAACTACTTCACACACAGGAACAATTTAAATACAATGTATGTATTTATGTTTAACTAGGGAGTGGATGCAAAACTTTTATAAAATAATTAGATTAAATTACTTAAGAGATAACACTACTAGGAATATCACAATGAAGAAAAATGAAAGTTTGTTGGTTGCATCTATATTATGCGTTCCTCAAAATACTGGAAGCGGTCCCAGATATCTTCGATACAAAGTTTGAGGATCGTTGAGCATTGCCGTCGCAGCAGCCACATGCTGCGCCTGATAGTTTGCTTGTGCGGCCATTGCTTGCTGATGATGCAACAATGCTAATTGCTGTTGTTGTTGTTGTTGCAGGGAATGATGAAGTAACGTCGAATGAGCTGTTGGCATCAAATGAAGATTTGCTGCAGCGAAGTTATCAATAACTAAGTTCGTCGAATGGGATAATTCCCTGGGCACTTTTGTGGAGTTCAGCTCACTGCTTCGTTGTTTTGACGTTGGTTCTGGTCCTATTATACTCTCGATAGTAAATGAACGCTTGGGTCTTGCGGCGGGCATATAAAATGTTGATTGACCCTGTGCATCAAATAGCTCCGGTGACATAGATGCGCTTGAAACACTTATATCCGGAGATGGACTGCAAGAAAAACCCAGCATTTCTTGATTTAAAGATGAGTAACAAGCTTCTGTTGAAATGTTCCAGTTCGATGCTTGATTCTTTTGTTGCTGTTGCGAGAGGAAGTAGCGATTTAAACTGGCTAACGCGGCTAATTCTCCATTCAAAGTGTCCTTCTCTAACTTTTGTACCCGAAAACGTTTGCGTCGCCGAAGTAAGCTTCCATTCTCAAACATATCAAATGCCTTAGGATGCAGTGTCCAGTAGGAGCCTTTCCCGGCTTTGTTGGTGTTTCTGGGTATCTTAATAAAGCAGTCATTGAAGCTCAGATTGTGTCGTAGCGAGTTCTGCCACTTTTGTGTATTCTTTCCGTAGTATGGGAATTTATTCATAATAAATTTGTAGATATCACTAAG
This sequence comes from Coremacera marginata, assembly GCA_914767935.1. NCBI lineage: Eukaryota > Metazoa > Arthropoda > Insecta > Diptera > Sciomyzidae > Coremacera > Coremacera marginata. The sequence continues at coordinate 125,026,279 of OU612043.1, forward strand.
AGGCAACATTTTTTGCGGTGAGCTCCAAATAGCCATGGCAGTTAATGATATATAGGAAAACGGTGGCTTTTGATCGCCATAACTGTCTTTCAATGGACGTGGCATTGAAACAGTATTGAGATTTTATTTGTTTTTTTTTTCCAAGTTTCTGTACCTTAATTCACTTCACTAAGAATATTCTTATCTTATAAGTAACAGCTATGAGCTCAAAACTATGACTGACGTGCCCTGCTCTCTGCAGTTAGTGTTTATGTGTTTTTTGAGTGAGTTGAGCGAACTCTCATTTCTCACCTGAGCTACATATTGGTGTCTCATTCTGGCGAAATAGTCAAAGTCGGGCAACACTATCAGCGTACCATTCTATGTCTGAGTTGGGAGGAGTTTGCCAGGTAGTCATTTTTTATTGGCTATATGGTTGGTTGCAGCACATGCGCTATTTAAGGAAGAGTTAGTATCTCAATGTAAAAAAATTAAATGAAAAAACTGACAGTTCTAACAAGGTAATGGAGGGTAAATTACATTAAATGCGTGCGTGCAAGACAATTGATTCTTAAGTAGGCTGTAAACACATGCTGCAAGTCTAAGACAGGTATAAAGTTATTAACTACTTAGTCAACTTTTCAATTATCCCTCCTACACGAAGTATTTGTTAATATAGAGGGCAAGATGAACTGTTCAAACGATACCTAATAATTTCGGAACAATAAAAAACAAAAAACAAATATCCGTTAATGCATACGTTTTGCAGCACAAACTAAGAAGTACAAAAAGTAGAAGCACAAACTAAGTTAAAAAATTCATTAACTTTTGGAAAAATTCCGTTTAAATCATAAAAAAATCGTAATTTTTGATTTCAGAAAAATTATAAGGCTACGAAATGTTTTATTTGTGTATTTACATATATCTCTACTAACAATCCCTCTAAACAATAAAATAATATTGTAAGCTACAGATTTTTAACTTGCAATTAAAGTTTTCCCATTTCCAATTCAACTTTTTTCAGTTAGAGATACTTTTACCAAATCAAATTAAACTTTTAACAAATCAAACTTCAAACTTTTTTAAACTTTAAATGCAACCTTTGACAAGAAATCGCTTTATTTTACTTGAATAAAATTTATTTGAATAAAATTAAAATAACATGTTAACTTAAAGCACTTGTTCACAGCACAAAAAAGTCATTGAAGCGATAATTTTTTTATGTTTTGTGTACTAATTTTTTCGGTAGTGGTTTGACTGTTCAACCTATATATCCAGTAAAATAAAACGTATATAACTGTTAAATAAATATTAAATACATTCGACTGAAAAATATCGTGTTCTTTTGCAAAAAAACGAAGCCATGAAAAATAATGTGAAAGTACCAATATTTATTCTTATCTGTATGCTTTTGTTTACGGCCATTGCCTTGAGTTTTCTTTAAAATCAACAGAAAAAAGTTAAACTAAATACTTCCACTAAACTAAGTGGAAAGTCATAACCTAGACCTTCCTTCTGTCTCTTCAATATTTGACTATAGATTTACGAAAAAAAATAGCAATAAATGTGTTTTACCGGTTTATACTTACCGTGATTCTTTTAATTCAATTTTAGATGTTCGGCTGAATCCAAAAAACGCTATAATTTTTTTTAAGTTTTTGGGTGATTGTAAATATTTTAGAATTTATTATATTGATATATTTTGATATTTTTGATTGAAAATATTACTTCGAACTATATAAGCCATTGTGTTACAAAATCAAGACTTCAGAAACACAAAAATAAGCAGTACAAGTTGAATTTGATTGAACTGACTCTTTAATGCATTCCCTTGCGTCAAAAATAGAGCTAGTTCGTATAGAAGTAGTAACGTAGCTAACGAGAAAGGAGCAATTGGTTACTTTCGATACTGGCCGGAAGTAGGATTGCCAGATCCTGAAGGGCTGTTATCGGGACAAGTCAAGAAAATTCCGGGATTTTTTATAAGTTGTCGGGACAAAAAAACCCATTTGCTCAAAATTGTTTGTATTTGAAGAACATAAACATAAATCAACATGAACATAAATTGAATCTTAATTATAAACAATATAATAAACAATATTATAAACTTAACCTAAATAATAAAAACGAAATATCATTAATCTATATATATAAAAAGAAGTGTACGTTTGGATGAAATCGCATCACTTCAGAACGGCTGGACCGATTTGGATAATTTTTTTTTTTAAATGTTCGTTTTAGTCCAAGTTAGGTTTTAAAGGAAAGAAACATTGACCACGCCCACTTTTGTGCCCACTTTTTTTGATTTATCTAAAATCGGAAAACGGCTGGACCGATTTGGACAATTTTTTTTTCAAATGTTCGTAGTAATCCAATTTAAGTTTTGTCGGAAGGAAAAATTTACCACGCCCACTTTTGCGCCCACTTTTTTCGATTTATCTAAAATCGGAAAACGGCTGGACCGATTTGGATAATTTTTTTTTCAAATGTTCGTAGTAATCCAATTTAAGTGGTTACTGAAAGAAAAATTGACCACGCCCACTTTTTCGCCCACTGTTTTGCTATATATATCTAAAATCGCAGAACGCCTGCGCTGATTTTTTTTTTAAATGTTTGTAATAGTCTACAAAAGTTTTTTACATAAAGAAAAATTGTCTACAATATCGATAATATCAATATTATCCATTATCGATATTAAATTTCATTTTCACACTTGACACTTTTGAAGTTTTCAAGATGTCACATATCAGAAGACACTTGCTTATTTTTTATTCACACCACCCAATGTACCCAGTGTGCTTTCTTTTTCATTTGGATTCCGACGTAAACAGACATAAATTTTGCCGAAGCAAATTCTTTTGGATAATTTTATTACTTATTGGTTAGTATTTACCAATTAAAAAAGTGATATTATTGTTTTTAAATTGATTTTAAAGTGTGCACATTAAAAAAAGTGTTTTGATTTATTTTCAATTCTATAGAATTTCAAATCATTTTGACGAGTGCATTGTGTTGTGCGTTTATCGTGTATTCATCAAATTCATTGTAAGTAAAAAAACACGTGTTTGTTGTTGTTGTTGTTTTCGTCATACGATTCAAAACAGGAATGTGCAATGGAAAATATTGATTTAATTTTTTTTTCATTTCTATTTGTTGTTATTGTTGTGAGTAGTGCTGTTGTCCAAGAGTGTTGTGAGAGAGAAACAGTGTTTTTTAAATATGGAAAACATGGATAACGAAATTTCACACAATATTAGGCTATGAAGATCATTTTTTTATATCACAGGTTCAAATCCTGCCAGCCACAGTCCGAATTTTTTTAATTTAAAATAATTCGTACTTGGCAAAAATACAACCAAAAATAATCTTCATAGCCTAATATTGTGTGAAATTATCCTTAATTTAGATCTATTTGATTTGGATTTCAGTTTATTTAGAACAAAATGCCAACAAAAAGACGTTCGAATTTGGGTCGTCGAACGCGAAATTCTACGAAAATTCGCAATTTTAGAAGAACTCAAAGTGTAGAGCAGCTTTCACAACTAAATGCATTACAAAATACACGCCGAAATAGATCAGCCGATAGAAATACAAATGAAATTCCAATCAATCCATCATCTGGACGGTTGACACGGATTATACGTGCTGTGCAAGAGATGGAGAATGCTGCTTTCGCTTATAATAGCGACATTGACTACAGTGCATATGGCAATATTGGTGGAATGACGGTGATATGTCCACATTGTGATGCAGCTAAATTCAATGGTGAAACGGTTGGCATGTGTTGTGCAAATATACTTTTCCAATATAGGTATCGGGTGTAGCAACGCGCACCGGGAATTGCTAGTGTTTCATAAAATTAAAATAATGTATAAATTGGGAAGCAACAGAACCAAACCAGATAAATTCAATTGTTTTTTACAATTTACAGGAGAGGCCAAAATATAAATGTAATTTTTTTGTTTTTGTTCCGACACACGTTTTTAAGACTATATTTTAAGGGGATTAACCTTAAGTTTAGCCAAAAGTTAAGCCTTAAATGTAGTCGGAATAGACTCATTCCCCGCCAAGCCGACCACCTAATTTTTTTAAGTCACCGTTATGGACAATATGTATGTTCAGAGGAGCTTTTTTCCTTACCGTTTTTTAGGCTCTGAGAGGGAGAACAGATCAGAAATGGCAACTTTTCCAAAAAAGCCAAAAAAGCCAATTTTTTTTTTGTAACATAATTTCTTTCTTTACTTTACTCTGCACAATAAAGAAAAATATGAGGTATGCATTTTTAAAAATTACCATAAAGCAGAAAGAGCGTGCCTTTCGTACTTTGCTTGAGCTACCAATAACAATAACAACAGAACGAATTTTTCCACAAAAATTATGTGATTTGATGCATCTCCATTTGTCCATAACGGGATACCGAAAAATTAAGCGGTCGCTTTGGCGTGGAATACGTTAATCTTAAACGTAATATTTAATCCATGATTTTTGGTCAGTTGATCCGGTGATGGTTGAAAATGCCGAATGGAAGAAAAGTCAGTTTAGTTCAAAGTGGGTTTACCCGGTTTGTTCTACTGTTCCTCAATTAAAAAATCTTTTTAATATATTTATGATTTAAACGAGTTGTTTTTATCATTTTTTTACCATCTAGTGTATTTAATAAGTTCTTGAAATTTAGACAAGATTCGTTTGTATTGAGCCTTATTAAAAACTCAGATTTAATCTCAAAGCTCAACTTCAAAGACCCTTTTTCTTTTTATTTCATTAGTAACTTCATTCAAAATTGCATTCTTTCTTTGTTTTGTTTCAATACAAATGTTTGACAACCTAGATTTTTTATATTTTATGACCTAATTTTGTAAATTTGTTACTAAAATCCTCAGACGGAGTAACCGTGTGTAAGAGGATAGAAAATATTCTTAAAAACAAATAAATAAACAATTTTATATATACTTTTTTTTTTTTTTTTAAATATCACATTAGTAAGATCATATGTAAATTACTTATATCTTATAATATCTTAAATTCTTAATATATGCATTTAGTTTTTGTTTAAAAATACTTATATTCATGGCATTTTTTACTTCTTCCGGTAAGTTGTTATATTGTCTTATTGCGCTGTGTTTTATACTATGTAGTTGTTTTGTGGTTCTGGCCTTCGGTACATCAAAGTTGTGCTTCTGTCGCATGTTGTGTTGGTGTATTGTGTTTCTTGTAGTAACCCTGAAGGAAAATCAACTAATTTAAAAGTAGTTGAAAAAGTAGTTTTTTGTCAACCACAACTAGTTGAAATTCTGACTTTTTTCCATAGAACGAACTAACATATTTTGTATGGTGATGTCCGCTAAATAAGTCAATTGACTTTTGTCTGCATATATTTTCAACTACTTGTTAAATTACTTAAATTTTAATTATTTTTAAACTACTTTAAAATAAACCAATTGAAAACTAGTTAATATTTCACTTACTGAAGATGAATATAAAAGCACAAACATTTTAAATTTCTATACATCAAAAGAGATAATTTATTTGGCTTTGTATATATTAAAAATATATACATAAATTCATTACGTGAATGCAGTTTACGGAAGCAATTTCCAAAAACGGGCACGTCACCGCTTGGGAACATGAGCAAAGGTGCTGATCCAATTGATCGGAATTGTGTGGATACTGCGCCTGTTATTTAACACAAGACAGCTTTTTAATGCTTCATTTCAAAATATGAGGTAAACAAGCGTGTCGGCGGGATTTTCCACGCTTTGCAACCATCAATCATGGTCGATGGACACACCGATATTTTGCTTAGTGCTTATTTTAAGTGTCAAGTGCTTATTTTAAGTCCAAATACGATTTCAACTACGCCTAACAGTCATTTGACTTTAAGAGCAGTTTCGAGGACCAGAAATGTTTTCATTTCACGTCTTCAGCCCGACACATCAATAGAAAATATATTGGCGTTTGTCAGGTAATCCAAGTTAGTGAACTCAAATGCATTCTGTTCATGCAAAAAAATTGGTAATAAGCCTTCCCATGCTTCTTTTATTCTAACAGTTGCAGCCGAAGATTTTACAACTGTTCTTAAATCTAATTTGTGGGCCGATAATATTCTTGTTACTGAGTTCAAACCAAAAAATAAGCTTAAAAGGGTGACTCAAGCCGCCCGCCAGACTCAAAAAAACTAAATAGGCTGTCCCTTTACTACCAAAATGTAAGGGGACTACGTTCTAAGACGCAGAGCTTATTTCTATCAACTCAAAATTGCTCTGAGGATATTATCGCGTTAACAGAAACGTGGCTGAACGGAAGCATTACCGATTTGGAATTGTTTGACAATAGTTTTCAAATTTTTAGAAAAGACAGATACACTGAAAATATTTCTTCTCTCGGTGGTGGTGTCCTTTTGGCTGTAAGGAACTGCTTTGTCAGTTTTATTGTTGACATTCCCTGCTCTTCTAATATTGAACTAATTTGCGTTAAAGTTATACATTGTAACTCTAATGTATATGTTATTAATGCGTATGTTCCTCCTAAGAGTAGTGTAGAGGTCTATGCAAGCCTTGCGGAGTGCATAGATTACATAATTGATTTACTTGACGTTAATGACGACATTTTATTATTGGGCGATTTTAATCTACCTGATTTAAAATGGCATTCTTCTGACGATGATACGTACTATTGTGCATCTAATTCGAAGACCCGCCAAGAACATATATTTGTTGATAATATATGTTCAGACTTACAACAAGTGAGTTGTATTTATAATAGTCTTGAAAGACTTCTTGACCTGGTCTTAACTACAGACAGTAACAATGTTGTTGTTAAGAGGGCCTTTCATGCTCTAACTACTGTTGATGAATATCATCCACCATTGAGTATTTGGTACGAGTCCGACAGACCAAATATAGTAAATTCTAATTCAGCAGATAAGCTTTATGAATTCAATTTTAAAAAAGCTGACTTTGAAGTTGAATCAGTTGCTTCATGGTAAACTTAATGCAATTTTAGAATATATAAATGGAAATTGCCTTGATGACTCCATACATTTTTTTTATATGGAACTCTTTGCTGTGTTTTCTCAATCCGTACCTTATAGTCTCAAATTTGCGAGGAATTCTGCGTACCCGTGGTACACAAAGGATTTAAAGACTCTTCGCAACAACAGGAATAGGGCATGGAAGAAATACGTCTGTAGCTTAGGCTCAAACGACCTAGAAACTTACAAACGTTTGTTTCTGGAATTTGAAAATCGCTCAGCTACATTATATCACGAATATTTAGATAATGTTAAGCTGAGAATATTGACAGATCCAAAGAAATTTTGGGGATTCGTAAACACAAAGAAGAAATCTGATGGATTTCCTTCTTCATTTAGAACTCCTGAGGGATTTACTGACAATCCCGTCAAAATTTGTGGACTATTCGCCAATCTTTTTAAAGAATCATTCTGTTCAGATTCTTTTACTCCTGATGGAGAGTACTTTGAATATATGAATTCCGAACCCAGAGTATCTTTGGAACATATATCCTTCACTCCAGAGGATATTTTAATGTATATTAGATCGATCGATGAGGAGTTTGGTGCTGGACCTGACGGTGTTCCTGCCGCACTGTTAACACAATGCGGTTCCGTTTTGAGTCAACCACTTTCTTTATTATTCAATAAATCTATTAACGAAAGTTATTTTCCACTTTTTTGGAAAAAAATCATTTATAAGTCCTATTTTTAAAAAGGGTTGCAGGAACGATGTCAGTAACTATAGGCATAACGCTAAGCTCTCATCGATTCCAAAACTGTTTGAGCAGATGGTGTATGATCGGGTGAAAATTCACTGTGGGGAAGTCATAACAACTAGTCAGCATGGTTTTGTGAATGACAGATCCACTGTGTCTAATCTTCTCGATTTTACAACATTCTGCTTTAATTCTATTGATTCTGGTAACCAGGTCGATTGTGTTTACACTGACTTTAGTAAGGCATTTGATAAGCTACCACACAATCTAATCTTATTTAAACTTGAGTTAATGGGATTTCCACAATATTTTGTGAACTGGATTAAATCGTATTTGGTGGAGCGATCTTATCAAATACGTTTCCGAGGCGCATTGTCTTCTGAATTTATTGCTGGATCAGGTGTTCCTCAGGGTAGTCACCTTGGTCCTCTTCTGTTTATTTTAGCTATCAATGATGTAACTCACGTCATTGAACACTCTCATCTGCTTATTTATGCCGATGATATGAAAATATACAGAACGATTAATTCTAGAGATAATTCAGATCTACTCCAGTCTGATCTAAAATCCTTTGAAGTTTGGTGCTCTAAAAATAATATGTTTTTAAATCCAGATAAATGCCAAACTATGACCTTTTCGCGAAAAAGGAATAATTTTATTTTTGATTATAAGATTAAAGATACTGTCTTGAGTCGTGTAGACACCGTCAAAGACCTAGGTATATGCATGGATTCTAAGCTGTCGTTTAACATTCATATTGATAATATTTGTAAAAAAGCGTCTTCAATGCTTGGTTTTATAAAACGCTGGGCCAAAGAATTTAATAGCATAATTACAACTACAACGTTGTATTATGCAATCGTGCGTCCTCACTTAGAGTATGCAAGTCAAGTTTGGTCCCCAACTTACAATGTGAATGTTGATCGAATAGAAGGAATCCAAAAACGTTTTGTTCAGTTTGCTCTAAGGGGCTTAAGTGGAACTGACATATTAGACCTTCCTCCTTATGAGGATCGTTTAAAACTATTAAAAATGCAGTCTTTAGGTGATCGAAGGAAATCGGCAGATATCGTATATTTACACCAGCTCATTACAGGTGTATTCGATTCTCCAGAACTTCTTTCTCACATAAATTTTAACACTATCCGTAGAAGCAGTAGAAACGCTAACAACTTAATTTATTTGCCATTTAGTAGAACAAATTATATGGCTACTGCTCCTTTAAGTCGCATGAGTTCCTTTGTTAACAATTGTAGCGTTTTTGATGTTAATTTGTCAAAAGGTCAACTCAAAAGTAGATTAAAATTAGTTGTGTAATTAGATCTATGTATACGCATGGTTATTTGTTACGTCTTGTGTTGTCCCTGAGCCCAACCCATTTATTGGTGGGTAAATTTTTCCCACATTAACTTGTTTGTGGTCACGGGTATCCATAACATTGATATTTTTTTCAATGATTACTGGGTAGTGGCTTTAGATGGGTTAATGCTGAGGAAGTGCGATAAAGCTGTAGTAGCTGAACTCTATTGTTATTGCATGTTTTCAATCAGAGCAGACTGGACGCTACGTAGGGAAAGGCGTGCGTCTTTACTACTGAAGTGATGAGGTGTTTGCTGAATGGTTAAGCAATGCATAAATTTCCGCACAAAGTCCAAATTATCCAATGTTTGCTAAACGCTACCAGTTTGTAATTTGGATATCTTAAATAATAAAGAATTTTTAATCGTTTCACAGGGTTTTGAGGCAGCCTATCAGTTTTAAAGTGTGTTTACCACGTCTGTCTTGCAGTTCAATGTCGTAAATAAAAAAAATATGTATTTTTGAAACAAAATGTAAGTGAAGCCTAAAGTTAATAATATTTGATGAAATAACATGGTTAAATACATATAAACTTGCAATCTAATAAAAATTTGTAATTAAAACATGCCAAAATCAGAGTAGTTGCCGCCTTAATATAATTCAAAGTAGTTTATCAACCACTTGTTTTTAAGTAGTATACGTATTTTAATTACTTCATAAATAATGCAATAAAAGCTTTTTAGAATTGAAGTGGATGCCGCCTTAATATAATTCAAAGTAGTTCATATACTACTTTATTTTAAATTAGTTTTTTAGTTAGTTGTTTTTAAAAACAAGTTAGTTTGTTCCTATAGGGAAGGACCATATTTGTTTTCATAAGGTTGTTCTTTGTTTTGTAAATGTATTTGCATTTTTCTGCGTATATTAGTTGGTTTACGTCCATCTGTTGAGTCTCTTTGTATAGGTTTTTTGTTGATATTGTTGCGTTTTTGTTGAATATAACTCGTAGTGATTTATTCATCAATCTTCCGATCTGTTCGATTTGAAATTTGGTACACTGGCTCCAGCTGCATATATTGTATCGTATTTTGGAAAGAATATGTCCTGTGTAAATTAGTTTAGCTATTTTCTCCTGTATTGTTCCAATTCTTCTAACTGCTCGTATCAATGGTGTTATTGCATTTTTGATTTCTTTCATGTGGTTTTCATAATCAAGCCTTTCATCTATAATCATCCCGAGATATTTTGTGTGGTGAACCCTTTGTAAGTCTGTGTTGTTGATTTTTATTTTGATGTTTACATCTATATTGCTACGGGGTCGGAATATTATGCAGTTTGTTTTTTTATGTTGATGCTCAGTCCATTTCCGCATGCCCATTCGTAGTAGATTTTCATGTCGTGGTTGATGTTTTCCTCTAGTTCCTCTGCAGTACTTGCCATTGTTAGAAAATTTGTGTCATCAGCGTATATATTGTATACTGATTTGAATGTGCAGTTCTGTATGTTGTTTATGTATAGTAAGTACAGTCGTGGTCCAAGTATTGAGCCCTGTGGTACACCGATTTTGCTTATGAGCTCGCTGCTGTGTACGCCATCAATTTTTACAACATGGGGCCTGTTACATAGCTACGTTCGTATAAGCTCGTTTGCTACTCCTCGTATGCCCATGTCATTCATCATGTTTAACAATTTTACATGTTCAACAAGGTCGAAAGCTTTTTATAAGTCGATAAATGTTGCAGCAACTAATTTGTTTTCATCCAGCGCATCGTTTATTTGTTCCATAGAGGCCGTGATTGCTGACACTCGTTTACACTCGTCAAAGACTTGAAAGCAATTTTCAGAATTTGTAGACAAATTGCTGCTGATTGGGAGATGGAATCGGTGCGTACAATTACTTTCATACAGTAATTTGTTTTTTTATATAAATTTTTTCAATATCAGGTTTTTTAATATTCCGGGACAAATGGTCCGATAACGGGACCATTGTCCAGTTATTGGACAATCCCGACGAATCCCGACCACCTGGCAGTCCTAGCGGAAAGTGATGCAGACATGTATATATATGGAAGAAACTCCAACATTATCACAAAAATTGTGTTTTTTACATATGCATTGACAAATTAATTGTTGGCACAATATTTTAGTAACATAACCTTCAAGGAGGGTATATTCTAAAGAGTTTTCAACCGGCCTACTTGGTGGATTCGAGATTATGTTCGAATCTGTGTCCGAATCTCAAAAAGCAGAAGTGCCGAAGCGATGAGAGACCTTACGAATGGTATTGTAAGCAAACTGAGTATGTGTTTTTGTTTGCTCTTATTATTTGCATGTAGTTATGTGATTATTTTTTAGCTGGACGCAGTGTTTTGTTTTGGTTTGATAAATTTATTGAAATTTACATTAATTGCTTCGTTCAAATATTTTTCTTCTGATTTTGAAGAAAAATTTTTGATCTATAAATTTTTAGCTATTAAAGAAATAATAGAAATTTTTTCTTCGATTTTGAAGACAAATTTTTGATATCTAATTTTTTAGCTGCTAAAGAAATGATAGCCTTTTTTTTTTAAATTTTTACTCTGATTTTGAAAAAAAATGTTTCTTCTATAAATTTTACGCTACTAAAGAAATGATAGAAATTTTTTCTAGTACAAAAATGTCTAATTTTGAAGAAAAATTTTTGATCTCTAAATTCGTAATGAAAGAAATGAAAGATTTTTTGTTTTTGTTAAAAAATTTTTGGTCTATAAAATTTTAGCTGCGGAAATGGTAGAAATTAAAGCTCTCAAAGAACCATCCAAGCATACTAGTTGTGTGTTATTATTTTTTCTTATATCAACTTGTATCGGTTTCACTCTCTAAGCATTGAGTATGCATGGAATATTTCTCTTTTACATAACGATAGAACATGTATGAGAGAGTGAAATTATCAAGCATCAAAAATACTAGTTTGATAACATACGCCACAAACGGATATATCAGTAATATTATCTCTACTATCTCTACTAGGAACATCTGGATATTTGACGTCAAAAGCATAAAGACTAAATATCGAATTATTTCAGTAAAACAATAAAAGAATCATTTTATATAAGTGCAATGCATTCAAGTTTTCATAAAAAAATAAATAAAACAAAGGCATTTTTTTCGACAACTTAATGAAATTAAAAATTAAGTAATTAAAAAAAATTAAGTAAAACACAAAGAGAACTACCTGGAATATCGATTTTGAATGGATACATCCAATTAAAAAAGAGTTGAAACAGTTAATCTGCTTACTGGAGCCGATAAAGAGAAAAAAAGCTTATACTACAATGAGAGCCAGAAAAAGAGATGATACGCTCTCTGCTTAATACAAAACATGCAAGCATAAGTTAAAATCTACTCGTGGTTGTATTTGTTCTAATAATATCAAGTTCTTACTTGTTTTATCTGTTTGTAAAGGGTTTTTTAATAAGAGCGCTACAAAAGTTTTTTTAAATAAAACAAAAACGGTTTTGGATATCAATCAAATTCTTTATTCCTGTGAAAGTACATTCGATGCCATTATGTATGAAACTCGATTTCTTTTGCATGGCCACCACTGGCACGCTTGCAGAAGTCTATACGCTGAACCCAAGTTTCGACAGTTTTCAAGCATAAATCGGCCGATACTGCTGCAATTTCACGTTCGATATTCGTACGAAGTTCATCAATCGTCGCTGGCTTGTTTGCGTAGACCACAGACTTGACGTAGCCCCACAGGAAATAGTCTAACGGCGTCAATTCGCTCGACCGAGGCGGCCAATCGACTGAGCCATTTCGTGAGATAACACGTTCACCAAACTTGGTTTTCAATAAATTGATTGTGACATTCGCTGTGTGGCTTGTGGCGCCGTCCTGTTGAAACCACATATTGTCCAAGTCCATATTATCCAATTCGGGCCAAAAATATCCGGTTATCATTGAACGGTAGCGATTCCCATTCACAGTAACGTGCCGGTTTTGATCATCACGAAAGAAGTACGGCCCAATGACGCCGCCGGCCCATAAACCGCACCAAACCGTAATTTTTTCGGGATGCAATGGTGACTCATGGAGTACGTGTGTATTGTTGCCTGACCAATAACGCATATTTTGCTTATTGACGAAGCCATTCAGCCAGAAATGAGCATCATCGCTGAAGATGATTTTTCGATGAAAATCTGAATCATTTTCAAGTTGTTGCTCAGCCCAATTCACGAACATACGACGTTTCTGGTGATCAAGTGGCTTCAGTTCTTGCGTCAATTTGATCTTGTAAGGATGTAGGTCAATATCTTTTCGCAAAATTCGGCACAACGAAGTCACAGAGATGCCCAACGCTTGAGAACGACGTGTGAGAGACACATTTTGGGCTTTCTTGAACTGAAGCCTCAGCGGCAGCAATATTCTCGACACTACGGGCACTTCTTTGTCTCACTGGCACGGGAACATTTTGTACTGTGCCTGTGGATTCAAATTTTTCCACTAGACGCTCAATTGTTGATCTGGTAGGACGATTATGACGACCATAAATTGGACGTAGCGCTCTTAAAGTTGGGGCCACTGACTCCGAATTTCGGTAGTAAATTTTAATAATTTCGACTCGATGTTGGCTCGTATATCTTTCCATGATGAAATGGCAAACCTTACTGAAGAGAAATGTCAAGAAAGCGGGGGAAAATATGGCGTCGTTTGCTGTGCCTATCGGTCTACTTTTGTAGCGTCCCTATTGAAAAACCCTTTTCAAGTAGAATGGGTGGCTCTCTGCAGACCTTTAGTAGAAATTTTATTCATGTTGAAAACTTTTTGATCAACCCCTTCCTGTACGTGGACACTTCGAAAAAATATGAATTTCGAAGTGTGATGAGAGAGGCCGTACGAGAGAATAAAATTTTGCTGAGCGCTAGCTTAAACAGTTTTTTTGACAATTGAGAAACGTTGTATATTTTCTAAAAAAAAACTATTTGATACAATGTGCACGTGAGTGTGTGTGTTTTATTTCTAGCTACTCGTTTGCTACATTTGTTTATGTTTTTGCTAAATTTATTGAAATTTCGTCCAACCATTTTTCTTCTGATTTTGAAGAAAAATTTTTCATCTACAATTTTTTAGCGACTTAAGAGAGATAATTTTTTTTGTTCAAACCGTCCCATTGTGAAAAAATATTTTTGGTATCTAAAATTCTTTCTATGCAAAGAAATGTAATTGACAGAATTTTTGCGGTGATTTTTAGCTGCTAAGGAAATGATAGAAATTTTTTTGTTGTTCAAAAATTTTTCCTGTGATTTTGAAGAAAACTTTTTGATATCTAAGTTTTTCGCTGCTAAAAAAATGAAAGAAATTTTGTTTGTTAAAAATTTTTCGTCAAAATCATATGAAAACCCCTCCTTGTATTTGGCACATCGAAAAAATATTTTTTTAAAGAGTGATCACATGCCGTTCGAGAGAATAATATTTTAATGAGTATGTACATGAAAACAGGTTTTGCGACAATAGAGACGTTGTCTATTTTCTTAAACAAAAATCTATTGGACACTATGTGCAAGTATGTGTTTTGTCTTGGTTTTTACTAAATTAATTAAAATTTACTCTATTTCGTTCAACCGTTTTTCTTCTGAATTTAAAGAAAAATTTTTGATTAATAATTTTTCACCCATGAAAAGTGATAAACTTTTTTTTAAACTGTTTTCTCTGATATTGAAGACACATTTTTGATATCTAAATTTTTTCGATCTGAGAACGAAATTTATTACATGATTTAAATAAATTTTGTTCAATTTTATTCTTAGTTTAAAAAACTTTACAAATTAATAAGACGCTTTGGATGATTTTTAAGTGTGACATTTTAGAGTTTACTCCTTTATAATCGATTTCATATATAGCCCGCGGTATGAAAATTATAAAGCGAGTGAAAATCAAGAGTTGAACAACAACTCAAGCATTAATTTTTCTGTCATTCGTCTAGTGACTCCACGCTCAATTGTAGAAATTTCGTTTTTACAGTTGTGGTGCTCGGCTCACAGCCGCGTGACTGTGCGCAGCAAATACCAACAACAAAGAAATACCAAAAAAAAAAATACACGTAGCAGCAATGTTTACTATTATATAAAATTAAAGTGAAGATTTTGGTAAAACTCGAAAAGCACTGGGTTATTTTTAACCGACTTCAAAAAGGAGGAGGTTCTCAAGTTCGTCGGTTTCTCTGTTTTTTTTTTTTTTTTTTTTTTTTTTTTTTTTTTTTTTAAATGTATGTACATCGATAACTCCTAAACCATATGCCTGATTGCCATAATTTTTGTGGAACAGAAAGATATCATAAGCATGGAGGTGCCCGTACAAAAGTGGGCGATATTCGAGAACTGGGCGTGGCAATAATAGATTTCGCAATACTAGATACTACTGTATCTCGAAGAATATTGACACTAGGGTACTGCAATTTGGTGTAGGGGTAGGCACAATTATTACAAATAAGGGGCAATAAAATGGGCGTAATTCGACAAATGGGCGTGGCAATATGAGAAAAACAGTGTATCTTGAAAAATTTTGAGGCTAGAGTACTGCAATTTAGTATAGGGGTACGCATTAATATTACAAATTATCGTCAATAAAGTGGGCATTATTCGACAAATGGGCGTGGCAATATTATAAAAACACTGTATCTTGAATAATATGGACACTAGGGTACTGAAATTTAGTGTAGGGGTAGACACAGTTAAAACAAATTACGGTCAAGAAAATGGGCGTTATTTGATAAATGGGCGTGGCAATATTAGAAAAAGAGTATATCTCGAATAATATTGATACTATAGCACTGCAATTTAGTATAAGGGTAGGCATTACTATTACAAATTATGGCCAATAAAGTGGGCGTTATTCGACAAATGGCCGTGGCAATATTATAAAAACACTGTATCTCGAATAATATGGACACTAGGGTACTGAAATTTAGTGTAGTGGTAGGCACAATTGTTACAAATTGCCGTCAACAAAATGGGCGTTATTTGACAAATGGGCGTGGCAATATTAGAAATAATATCTCGAATAATATTGATACTATGGTACTGCAATTTGGTATAGGGGTAGGCATTATAAGTAAAAATTACGGTGAAGAAAGTGGGTGGATTTCGACTACTGGGCGTGGCAATATTATAAAGACACTGTATCTCGAATAATATTGACAGTAGGGCACTGAAATTTATTGTAGTACAGGGGTAGGCAGAAGTATTAAAAATTATGGTCAATAAAGTAGGCGCTATTCGATAAATGGTCGTGGCAATACTAGATAAATACTATCGCAGTTAATATTGACGCTGGGGTACTGAAATAAAGTACAGGAGTAGGCACAATTATTGGAAATAACGCTCCAGAAAGTGGGCGCTTATTTAACAAAGGGGCGTGGCAATATTTGAAAAACACTATATCTCGAATAATATTGACACTAGGGTAATAAAACTCGTTACAAGAATGGGTATAATAATTTCAAAACAGGTGACATCTAATTTAAATTTAAGAGGCAGATATTTGAAATAACCAACAAACTTTCAGATTTCAATAGAACAAATTTTTTCGGAACAATTTTATTTATGTTGTTTATACACTTTTTTAGAAAATTTATCATATTCTCTAAAAAGGAAGAAATAAAAATTTTTTTAAAAAAAAACAACCGACTACAAAATCACGCTTTGAAGTTGGCGCTTCTGATTATATTAGCGCCAACCTTAAAAGCTTTTGTATTCATCAAGAAATTACTATATTTATGATAATAAAACAAATAAGAAAAAAGTTAAGATAATAAGATTTCATATATAATAATATGTTTAAATAAATTATCAAATATGACCAAGAAATTAAAACGAAAAGTATTTTGAAAATTATTTTTTACTTTGTAGTGATTTTGTAGTCGGTTGTGTTTTTTTTTATGAAATAAGTTTTAGAATATTATATTTGTGCTAGAGCACAGTCGAGTAGAGCACATACATTTTAATAATATATTTTTAATTAAAATGTAAAGCTTGTGTTGCGAGAGTTGCTCCATTCTTTTTGTGCTAAGCTAGCAAGGCACAACAAAAAAATTCTCTGGTTTTGTGTGTTTAGATATGTGCGATTTCGCATCCTAGCCGTTGCTCATAACTTGTATTAAAGTGCCATTTTATTATAACTTTTTTTAATAATATAAAAGCTTGGTTAATTATAAATCTAACAAGTTTTATTTCATTGAAATTTGTTTAAAATCCGTCGAGTTATTCAATTTAAAATTTTAAGCATTACTATGTTAAAAACAGCACAAAACCATTGTTTTTTTATGCTGTTTTGACTGCAAACAAGCATAATATAGTTATTTTGGTGATTTTGTAGTAAAGTAAATATACTTCAAATCAAAAAATTTGACAAGCTCTCGACCAATTTCAATTAACTAAATTTTTATGGATGTAGAATTAGCTACATTTTTTATTGCTGCGACATGCTGGTACATTTAATACAAAATATGTCCACAAATTGATCTCAAAGAGAAGAAATTTGAAAAATTTGAGGAAGTTTTGATTGTTTGTACCTTTTTGTTTTGATGATGTACCTTTATAATGTACTAGGAAGAAGTGACCGGTAATTAATATATCCTAATTTCTCCAAGACTATAACATTAATTCAAATATCTTAATTTCACTCTCATTCTGCCGATCGTACAACAAAAACATCGGAGTGATTGCTAATCTTGCTTTCTTTTGTTTTCATTCCAATATGAGCTTTTTTGCTTTACATAGGTATTTTGAGCACAATTTAAAATTCCAAATCAGATAATCTGTTGTTTAGAGATAAAAACTTCGTATGAAACAACTTTAGAGAACATGAATCGACGTAATAAAAATAAAATCTTTTTTAGATAAAATTTCGAGAATATCGCACTCGAACTAATAATTTTTGTACAAAAATATTTTTTGAGTTTAATCAACTCTTATTTCTTTAACGTACAAAAAAACTTTAATTAGTTTCCATTTAATTTGTTAAATTAAGTTTCCAAAACTGGGTTTAAATCTTGCGTAGCTATCATACTTTTAAAGTTATTGCGTAAATTAACTTAAATTCAACACTTTGACATACTTTCACTTATAACTAGGAGAGGGTGAGAATAGACTCCCTCCCTTACGACTTTTTTCTTGTCTGGACCCAAGTAATCACCAGCTTTGGATTGACCTCTCTATCCGCTTCACCCTGTATACTAACAGCCCTATTCTGACTGCTTCACTAAACTTACCACATTAACAAAATAGTTAATATTAACAAATTGTTATGTTTCATATTCTGCTGAAAATTAAGAAAGGTCTTTCTTTTCACGACAACGAATGAAATTTCAGTCTTGAGCTAAATAAAGCTCAAAGTAAAGGCTTTTTACAAATCAAATTCAACTTTTGAATTCACTTTAAACTCAACATCAGTGAAAGAAAATATTAATTAAGGTTTTTATTATTATTTTCGCATGTAATCATAAAGTACTACATATTTTTGGTATGTGTGTATACCTGCTCGAATAAAAACTATTGCATTAAAATCAATTCAAAGTAAATGTGGGCACCGCCAAAAACCAGAAACTTACATATTAATGTCACACTGTCTTAAAAATCATCCAAATTTTTTTAAATTAAGAATAAAATTGAACAAAATTTATTTAAATCATGTAATGAATTTTGTTCTCAGATCGAAAAAATTTGTTTCTTCAAAATGTTTCTTCAAACTCAGAGAAAAAAGTTTTTAAAAAATCTATCACTTTTTTAAGTAGGTAAAAAATTGTAGATCAAAAATCTTTCTTTAAAATTAAAAGAAAAGCTTTTGGCAAAATAAAGGTCTTAAGCAGTGACCATTAGAGATCACAAATTTTTCTTCAAAATCAGAAGAAAAATGTTTGAACGAAATAGTGTAAATTTCAATTAATTTAGTAAAAACCAAAACAAAAGCAGCATAGCTAGAAATAAAACACACACACATGCACACAGTGTCAAATAGAAAAATCTGTTTGCGAAACCATTCTCATTAAAATATTATTCTCTCGCACAGCATGTCATATATGAAATAAATATTTTTTCGATATTTTGACGAAAAATTTTTAAGCAAACAAAATTTCTATAATTTCTATAGCAGCGAAAAACTTAGATATCAAAAAAATTTCTTCAAAATCAAAGGAAAAATTTTGATCATTTCCTTAGCAGCTAAAAATCAAAAATTTTTCTTCAAACTCAGAGGAAAAATTTGTGAACAAAAAAAAAAAATTTGTGTAATTTCTTTAGCAGCTAAAAATTTAAGAATAAAAAAAAATTTCTATGATTGCTTTGTTAGCTAAAAATTTATAGAAGAAAAATTTTTGAACAGAAAAATTTTTTATCATTTCGTTAGCAGCTAAAATTTTATAGATCAAAAATATTTCTTCAAAATCAGAGGAAATCTTTTTTAAAATATACTTCATATTTTTGGCAGATAAAAATTTATAGATCAAAAATTTTTTATCAAAATCGGATGAAAAATTTCTTGAACAAAAAGAAAATCTATCAATTCCTTACAGGTAAATTTTATAGATTTAAAAATTTTCTGTAAAATCGCACGAAAAATAAAAAAAAACAAATTCTATCATTTAGTTGGCAGCAAAAAATTTAAAGATCAAAAATTTTTATTCAAAATCATAGGAAAAATTTTTGAACTAGACATAATGTCTATAATTTCTTTACCAGCTAAAAAATTATACATAAAAAATTGTTCTTCAAAATCAGAAGAAAAATGTTTGAACGAAACAATTAATGTAAAATTGAATTAAATCAATGCAAGGCTTACTTTGAAAAACGACAAAAAACTGCATTGGAGTCATATGCGGAACAAAAAGCATCTTTTGTCACAAAAATTAATAAGTGTGTATCAACGGAATAAAACTAAACAAAGCAGAAAAATGGGAACAGGAAAGTATTATAAGATATTTTCTGGAAAATTTAGCCATCTAGTGGTAGATATGCTGGCAATATTTCACTTATCGATTTTCATTTATTGAAATACTGGTTAGTTTTTGCAGCTGACCCTGCCGCGTTTTTGTTGTTTTTCCATCCTAGTCTAATAAACAAAAAATTTTCCTAAAAAAGCTGTTCATATATTAAATCGAAATATTATTAGCTGGCAAACTTTGAAACAAACAATAAACGAATAAAACAATTTAATCAACATTAGAATAATCATTTCGCCTTCCAATTGCAAGGAATATTTTTTGCCGTACTTATACACAACCTCCGCTTGTATGCTTTTCTACCGTTAGCAAGAAATACATTTTAGTAGGTAATGCTTAAATATCTGCAACAGAATTAGCAACAGCACCAAAAATTAGCGTGAGTATGCAGTAATAGCACTGAGTCTTTCACAGAGTCAGAATTGTCAAAACCAATGCAAATAATTTTCCGTCACTTAGCAAACTGAGTCCCCGCTCAGTGTTGTTTTGCGTTTTTTTGTTTGACAGTTCTGACACTCGGCTCTTAGCCATGCATCTACCTTCTTCTATTGAGCCATGAGTCGAAGCGAGAGTGGCCTAAGAGCTGGCAATACTTTTTGAGCATTCTATTAATAGCTATACATGCTAATAGTATGTCTATATAGAGTATGCTAATAGAGAATTTAGATTGAGTTTCCAGTACAAAGTTGAGTTTTGCCGCTGAACTCAAAATAAGCTCTTAAATAAACCAGTACAATTTTGCTTGATGAAACTCATCTAAACTCAGTTTGCTTTCTGAATTTATCAAAACTCAATTTGAGAAATGCCTAAAAGTATGCTAACGTTTTGAAAAAAGCTACGTTCAGATGCAAATTTTTAGACCATAATGTATGTTTAGAGTATTGAACGTTTTTGTTCTGCGAAATATCAAACTCAACTAAACTCAATTTTGCTGACAAATCTGTGTGAACAGCTTAAATTGAACTCAAAAAATAAACTCTCTGTGTAGACATGCTATAAGACTCAATTTAATCATAAAATAAAGAAAAGTAGAACTGATTGTTGATTTAAGATGAGTATGAGCTACTCAAATAAATATGTCTTCGTGGCCCAGTGGGTAGAACTGCCGACTTTGGATCCAAGCGTAGTGTGTTCAATCCTCGGTGGAAGAAAAATTATGAAAAATTTTTATATATCGATTTTTTCGTTTCTATGCAACCAGTGCGGCGAATTGCTGTGTTGTTGTTTTCATATGAACCATTTCGTTTCATTGTTTTTACCCCCCATCTAGCACGCCGTATTGTATACGCGGCTATAAAAGTTTCACTTAAAAAGAAAATTTGTTTGTCTGAGCCCGGGATTGAACCTCGGGTTTATCTGTTGATTAACTGACTCCTTAAACCGCTGGGCTACCGAGTCAATTTATTGCTTCCAAATTAAGTGCTTATATGGAATGATTGCAATCGAGATCTTTGTAAAGTTTTACTTAAGGGAATTCAAAGAAGATACTAATTGACTTTTAAAGTCACTCAAAGAAACTCCTGAATAGACGATTGGATAAGCGTGCGGCTGTCGATGCAAAGAACTCGAGTTCAATCCGCGCTGGTTGGGCAATGGTAAATATACTAATATATACAAAGATTTTCAAAATGTACAAGTTTTCTGTTCTGAAAAAAATGAAATTATGAAATGTAGAAGAAGGAGATTACATAAAACAATTAATTTTTTCAGTTTCCGAGTTCTTGAATAAGCCTTGAATAAAAACCTTATATCAAACTTTTTTTCTTGTATAAAGGAAACTTATAATTTATAATATAATTTCATACGCCTTTTCTCATTAAATATACCTTTTATAAAACTTGTTCCAAGGATTGTTCAAAGAAGTTTAAATTCTCCTTCCTACATAAATTCCTTATACAAACTCAAAACTTTATTAGGTGAAATTGTTACTTGAGAGAGTAAGTAGTGACGTAGAAAAATTCTTCATGACTCGGTTTTACAGTCAATCGGAAAAGAAAGCTGAGTAAGAATGAATGCTAGAAGAAAATACGAAAATAAGAATACATACATAAAAAAGCTCTCCTCCCTGGCTGATATCCTGACTACGCTCATGCTAACAATCCTCAGTAGCTTTTTGTTTTTTTTTTAAATATACATGCAATAACAATATTCTTCAGCTACTACAGAATTTTCACACTTCCTCAGCATAAAGCCATTTAAAGCCACGACTCAGAAATCATTGAAAATATCAATGTTATGGATACTAGTGACCACAAACAAGTTAATGTAGGAAAAATTTACCCACCAATGATTGGGTTGGGCTCAGGGACAAAACAAGACGTAACAACTAACCATTCATATATAAATGAAATTACACAATTGTTTTTAATCTACTTTTGAGTTGATCTTTTGACAAGTTAACATCAAAAACGCTACGATTGCTAACAAAGGTACTCATGCGATTTAAAGGAGCAGTAGCCATATAATTTGTTTACTTAATGGTAAATAAATTAAATTGTTAGCGTTTCTACTTCTTCTACGGTTAGTGTTAAAATTGATATGAGAAAGAAGTTCTAGAGAATCGAATACACCTGTTATGAGTTGGTGTAAATATACGATATCTGCAGACTTCCATCGCTCACTTAAAGATTACATTGATAACAACAGTTTTAAACAATCCTCATAAGGAGGAAGTTCTAATATGTCAGTTCTAAGTGAGGACGGACAATTGCATAATACCAGTGTTTGAAATTACTTGACTATTTTCAAAGCATATCTAATTGCTTCGCTATGACTGCAAAAAAGGAATCAGCGAAAGTAAGAAGCAAATGCGAAAAAGAAATAAAATATCATATTGTTTCAGCTAACTGCGCACATGGTTTTGCTACGAAGATAGCAGAATGAAATGCTTTAAAACGAATTACAGCAACTTTCAGCAGTAAAGGCCCAACCAAAATAGACGAGTTGCTCCGTAACGAGTAGAGACGAAAATGTTCGCTTTAATGCAATTCAATGTTGTTGCCCAAAATGAACAACCGTATCATAATTTAACGAAGCTGAACGAAACAGCTTGTCCATACGTTTTGTTCCGTAAGAACCGAACTGCTAGGGTTTCAACTCGTCAGACGTTCGGCAAGTTGCAATCGTCTCGTTTCGTCTATTTTGGTTCTGCCTTAAGCTGTTGTTTTCGTTTTCTTTGCTTTGAATTCACTTTTTTGCCGCTCTATTTCTTGCAGTCGAAAGAAAGAGTTAATGCAGAGTTTGAAAATTTGTGCTTGCTTGCTTAACAAGCGATGACTTATTGCTGTGGTTTGCTGCTTCAGTCATTAACTTTTTGAAGCTTGAGTCATACTAAGCGTTCTTATATTTTTAAATGATTTTTGAGGTGAAACTTTTATAGCCCCGTATACAACAATACGGTGAGCTAGATGGGGGTAAACCAATGTAACGAAATGGTTCTTATGAAAACAACACAGTAATTCACCGCACTGCTTGTATAAAAACGAAAAAACGGCTATTTAATAATTTTTCATATTTTTGCTTTCATTGAGGATTGAACACACTACGCTTGGATCAATATGCAGCTGTTCTACCAATTGGGCCACGGAGACATATTTATTTGAGTAGCTCATACTTATGTTAAATTTTACAATCAGTAGTTCTTTTCTTTCTTTTATGATTATATTGAGTCTTACGTTCAATACTCTGAATGTACATTACGTTCTAAAAATTTGAATCTGAACGTAGCCTTTTTTAAGAATATTAGCTTACTTTTAGGCATTACTCAAATTGAGTTTTGATAAATTCAGGAAGCAATTTCGAAGTAGGCCTTGCATTGATTGATTTGGAAACAGCACATGCAGCAATATTAACGAATGCAACTTTGAATCTATAATTTGTTTTATTCTTAGATCTGTGAATTTTCATATAAATACCATATCTGTCATATAATTCAAATGCTGTGGTATTTGAACACACAACCTAATGGTTGCAAGCTCTTCCATTATCAACTGAGTTACCTAACTACCTACTTTGCTTTTAAAGAAATTAAAGAAATTTGCTGCATAAGCCAGACTTGCAGAATATTATTTGTATTCGTCAATAACAGACTTGCAACTTATCTGCATTGGATCCGTCAACATTAAAAAACAGAACAAACAGAACAGAGCAAACAGAACAAGGAAACGAAAACAGTAGAACACGCGATAACCGAAAACTCTTATCTATTGTATTTCTTGTCGTAAATTCTTTAACGCGTCCGGCTTGTGTTCGTTCATTGAAAAATTTGTCGAAAATTCTTCAACCTTTCTGCTTTGTGTTCGTTAATTTTTTCCCTACAAAGGTTTATTTTTCGGGATAATTTTTTCGTCAAAAGTTACAATATATATCATTTTAAAAACGTGGTGCATTAATGGACTGCATAACTGTTATATCACAAATTACAAATCGGAAATAATCTGATTCAAAAAACATGTAAAACAAAATCAAAGAATATGTAAAAATGGAAAAAAAGA
This sequence comes from Coremacera marginata, assembly GCA_914767935.1. Taxonomy (NCBI): domain Eukaryota; kingdom Metazoa; phylum Arthropoda; class Insecta; order Diptera; family Sciomyzidae; genus Coremacera; species Coremacera marginata. Next base: position 125,050,756 of record OU612043.1, read on the forward strand.
TCTTTTCATATTTCTGTCTTGCTTGTTGACGCAACTTCCGCAACGATTCAGTAATATATTTATGCACGAAAAATCTCAACATTTCTGTATTGCGTTCGTGGGAATTTTATATGGGATTTTCGTCAATGAAATGTATGGCCGAATCAGCACGTTTCGTCAAATATGAAGAAATATCATTCATGATTCGTTTATCAATTTGTTAAGACTTGAACTACTGGGAAATATCGTAGCAAATGCAACATAAAATACGATGCAAGTCTTGTACCGAAAAACGCATCAACATTTATAACTGTGTAGGCACGGAAAAATAAACCTAAACAAGTATGCGCGGTAGATTAAGGTCAGTGCTTCTGACCACGAAGCAAGTTTAGTATTGATTTCTGCAGTTAAAATTTTGCCCTTTTTTTTAATTAAAAATATTCACAACTATACTGGCAGTTTTTATTTTTTTTTTTAAGAAAAATTTGAAAAAGCCCGAGTTATAATCGATTAATGATTATTTTGGATAAACAATAAATTTTTTTGTCATCAATCCTATGAAATAAATTGAAAGATGTATGCTATGCTTCGGGTTTGTTCGTACAAAGGAGGCAATGATGCGATGGTAGCACGTTCAACTTACCGCCGAATTGTAAGCAGTTCGATGCGAGTACGGAAAGGGAAATATGCATTATTCCCGCCACAATGTTTTCTTTTAAATATTTAGAAATAAAAATATAATTAACAAAAAAAAAAAACACCAATATCTGTCGTATGTGCTATGAGGATCGAGCCTGGGTACTACTTAAGTCATCAAGTTAAAATAATAATTCCTCTTGATAACCAACTGTGTCACGAAAGTAAAAAAAACTGCGATCGAATTCTATACGTGAATATTGAAGTTTTCAGAAACTGTCAATAAACAAAAGGGACAATTGATATTTCCCATGATATCGCCATGTTAAAAATACTAGTTGGCTTTATAAAAAAAGACAGTTCTTGAACTAATACTGGCATGAATTTAGACTGCTTGCTAACCATTTGGTTGCACTGAAGGAGGGAATGTTAATAAAATAAATTAGCAATATTCCTAGAAATTCCATTTTTGGGTAAAAATTTCACTTCTACCGTGCGTGGCGTCCACACACATCTTTTTAATTCATCTTTTTAATTCATTATAGTTAATTACATCTTTGTAATTAACTACTATTACCATGAGAGAGCTTAAGAAAACTAACTGACTGAAGCTGCAAACGACAGCTTTGATCTGATTGCTTACTTATCAAGCACATGGCAGAATTATAAAGTAGGGCCGACTCGGAGAGGAATGAAGTAGAAAGCAGAATAAAGCGGGCTGGATGTCAAAATCAGATGTTCATCGCGAATTTCTTTATGCTATTTCGCAGTTGTTTTTAGGTTAAAACTGTTACAGGCTTTTTTGCAATTTTAAGACAATTTTAACATTTTATAGTTTTTATTATACTTTTTTTATAATATTTTTACTCAAATTATCATAAATTTAACACCCGAGAGCGCACTGTTTGCAACTTGGAAACATAAAATATTTTTTCATTTGCAATTTCTACGAAATTCGTCGTTTTGACAACTAACCACCCTTTTCAATATCCACTCTTCGTTGACGCGTGAGGGCACTAAGCAAAGCAGCCCTGCCTTATAATTCTGCCATGGGTAGGTTCAAGTTGGAGTAAAATGGAAGCTGTATGTCAAAATTGACTGGTCGAATTTTAGTTTTATTATTGTTGTTGCCTTTATTATTTTACGTTAAGCGTTCTCACAGTTTTGTTGTTGCAAAACTTGTTGTTTGAGCAGCCATTTAAATGTGAGCTTTCTTTATACATAACTAGCAATTCCCGGTGCGCGTTGCTACACCCGACACCTATATTGGAAAAGTATATTTGCACAACACATGCCAGCCGTTTCACCATTGAATTTAGCTGCATCACAATGTGGACATATCACCGTCATTCCACCAATATTGCCATATGCACTGTAGTCAATGTCGCTATTATAAGCGAAAGCAGCATTCTCCATCTCTTGCACAGCACGTATAATCCGTGTCAACCGTCCAGATGATGAATTGATTGGAATTTCATTTGTATTTCTATCGGCTGATCTATTTCGGCGTGTATTTTGTAATGCATTTAGTTGTGAAAGCTGCTCTACACTTTGAGTTCTTCTAAAATTGCGAATTTTCGTAGAATTTCGCGTTCGACGACCCAAATTCGAACGTCTTTTTGTTGGCATTTTGTTCTAAATAAACTGAAATCCAAATCAAATAGATCTAAATTAAGGATAATTTCACACAATATTAGGCTATGAAGATTATTTTTGGTTGTATTTTTGCCAAGTACGAATTATTTTAAATTAAAAAAATTCGGACTGTGGCTGGCAGGATTTGAACCTGTGATATAAAAAAATGATCTTCATAGCCTAATATTGTGTGAAATTTCGTTATCCATGTTTTCCATATTTAAAAAACACTGTTTCTCTCTCACAACACTCTTGGACAACAGCACTACTCACAACAATAACAACAAATAGAAATGGAAAAAAAATTAAATCAATATTTTCCATTGCACATTCCTGTTTTGAATCGTATGACGAAAACAACAACAACAACAAACACGTGTTTTTTTACTTACAATGAATTTGATGAATACACGATAAACGCACAACACAATGCACTCGTCAAAATGATTTGAAATTCTATAGAATTGAAAATAAATCAAAACACTTTTTTTAATGTGCACACTTTAAAATCAATTTAAAAACAATAATATCACTTTTTTAATTGGTAAATACTAACCAATAAGTAATAAAATTATCCAAAAGAATTTGCTTCGGCAAAATTTATGTCTGTTTACGTCGGAATCCAAATGAAAAAGAAAGCACACTGGGTACATTGGGTGGTGTGAATAAAAAATAAGCAAGTGTCTTCTGATATGTGACATCTTGAAAACTTCAAAAGTGTCAAGTGTGAAAATGAAATTTAATATCGATAATGGATAATATTGATATTATCGATATTGTAGACAATTTTTCTTTATGTAAAAAACTTTTGTAGACTATTACAAACATTGATCACATTTTTACACGTGTAAAAATGCCTCAGAAACTTACACTAAGTAGTGCAGTTTGTAATTTTTATTTGTCGGATCACTGCCTTACATGTTTAAAATTTGAAAACATTGAGTTCAGAAAAAACGAATGTCCTCAAAATATCTCAATGAGCAAAAGAACTGATTTCAGTGAGCTTAATAATAGGCTTTTATTTGAATCTTGGGCAAGCGCTTACAATGAACCTAATCCATCGAAGGCATTTAATAATTTTGTTGACATTTTAATAGAACATGTCAATCTTTGTACTAATAGTATTTCTATGAGAACAGTTACGAATAAAAAGAAGCTAAAGCCATGGATGAATCCAGATTTACTTCGTAAAATAACAATTAAGAATAAGCTACATAGAAAGTGCTTAAAAAATCCAGACAATAGATATTTTCAGGAGAATTATAAAAAGCTTTGCAAAGACATAAAAAAAAATATCTTGAGTATCAAAAATAGTTATTATTTAAATGAGTTCAATAAAATTAAAGGAAACATTAAAAAAGAATGGGATTTAGTGAACAATATTTTGAATAGAAATAAGAAAAGCGAATTAATTCCATATATAAAAACTAATGACAGTACCCTAACTAACGTAACTGATAAAGCTTATGCCTTTAATCAATATTTCTCAAATATTGGCACAAACGTTATTTCTGATAATGGATTATTGAGCTCTTCCTGTGATTGTTTAGATGGGGATGTAATTATTCCAAATAGTTTTTACTTTGAGCCTGTCTCGTCTTTAGAAGTGTACAAAATTATAATGTCTCTAAAAAACTCTAATTCATGTACTGAAAATAGTTTTTCTAGTAAATTTTTAAAAAATATTGTTTATAATGTCGTCGATGTTCTGTGTTACTTGTTAAATAAAAGCATCCAATCAGGAATTTTCCCTGAAATGCTTAAAAAAGCAGAAGTTATTCCGTTGTTTAAAAAAGGAGATAAAAGTAATCTTAATAATTACAGACCCATCTCGATTTTGTCATCCTTTTCCAAAATATTTGAAAAAGCTGTAAAAATAAGAATGTTGAATTTTCTAAATAAGTTCAAGTTTTTTAATGACAGTCAATTTGGATTTAGATGTGGTATGTCAACTGAAGATGCACTTCTAAACTTTTGTTCAAATATAAACTCCAGTATAAACTGTAAAAAAATATCAGCAGCCCTTTTTGTTGACATAACCAAAGCATTTGACACTGTCGATCATAAAATTCTACTTAGCAAGTTATACAAATGTGGATTTCGATGGGCTATTTTTAATTGGTTTTCTTCCTATCTTTCAAATAGAGTTCAAAGAGTAAAAATAGATAATCAATATAGTACATACAGCAACATAAAAATTGGCGTTCCTCAAGGCTCAGTTCTAGGCCCTGTCTTATTTTTAATATTTATAAATTCACTTTTCACACAAAATTTTTCAAGTAAGACAATAGCATTTGCAGATGACATGGCCTGTACATATTCCTGTGATACCGTTTTTGACTTAAATGTTGAAGTTAACCGTGATCTAGAAACTCTAAGACACTGGTTTACTACTCATAAGTTAATTTTAAGTGACAAAACGAAGATAATGCTTTTCAATATTAGTGGAAAAGAAATTAAGGTAAATGATTTTACGTACCATAGTGCTAATTGTACAAAGTTCACTACCTCTAAGGAAACATGTTGTTCACAAAATAATGTACATACCTTCGATGAATTTAGTCCTTGTTCATGTAACTGCTTTAGCATAGAATGTGTTAAAAAGTTTAAGTACCTTGGTCTTATTATTGACTGGAAAATGAATTGGTTAGATCATACAACTGCCCTTAAAAAATACTTAGTCGCAGCTACGAGACAAATTTAAAGACCTTTTGCTCAGAAAAACTACTCTGCTGCATTTACTTTGGGATTTTCCATTCTAAATTAGAATATGGCCTCACTTGCTGGGGCGGTACGCATAGTAACAAAATAACACCATTACTTAATGCGCAGAAACATGTAGTACGAATAATTTGTAAAAGAAATCGCCTTGAAAATAGTTTTCCACTATTCAGGCAACTTAATATTTTGCCTATTAAACATTTGTTCTTTTATAAAGTATTAAAAACTTTTTTCATAAGATCTGGATATATGATAAATAGAAGTAATCCCAATTACAACTTAAGAATTAATCTGCTTAATATGGCTCATGTTCCAGCACATAATTTGCAACACTTCCTGCTTTTTTATTCAACCATAGCCCCCAGGCTATTTAATTATTTACCTATGAATATTAGATGTGTTAGAAATAAATTTGTGTTTCTTAAAAATGTAAAATCGTGGCTCTTTAATTTGTCATACTTAAATGTCAACTCACTTCTTAATATTATGTACTAACTTTAATAAATTATTTTCAAACTATCTATGTAATATGTAAAATATTAATTATATGCTTTTATTGTTAATTTTTTAATAAAAATTTTAATTTGTTATGTTTCAAAATGTTAAAGTAAATGTTAAATTATAATTATATGCTTTTATTGCTAATTTTTTATAAAATCTTACTTCGTTATATTTCAAAATGTTAATGATTTAATGACCCCTTATATTAATTATATTAATTAATGTTTAAATTACTAAAACAATTCCACCTGCATTCGCCACTAATTCCTTGTGATTTACAGAATGTAGGATTACTTAGCATTATTATTTTTCAATTTATTTAATTTAAGATTTTGCTATTATATTCATACCAAAATTAAAATAATATAAATTGTTAAAAATAATACTAATAAATAAATACTACTAATACTACTACTAAAAAAAAAATACTACTACATTTAAAAAAAAAAATCAGCGAAGGCGTTCTGCGATTTTAGATATATATATCAAAACAGTGGGCGCAAAAGTGGGCGTGGTCAATTTTTCTTTCAGTAAACACTTAAATTGGATTACTACGAACATTTGAAAAAAAATTATCCAAATCGGTCCAGCCGTTTTCCGATTTTAGATAAATCGAAAAAAGTGGGCGCAAAAGTGGGCGTGGTCAATTTTTCCTTCCGACAAAACTTAAATTGGATTACTACGAACATTTGAAAAAAAAATTATCCAAATCGGTCCAGCCGTTCTGAAGTGAAGCCAATTTAACCAAACGTACACTTCTTTTTATATATATAGATTGTATCATGATCAAGCAGAGCGAACATTTTCGATTTTCGACTTCAAGAACTAGAGCGACAAAAAAGTGAAGCCAAAGCAAAGAAAACGAAAAAAAGCTTATTGCTGGCAGTTGCTGCAATCCGTTTCGAAGCATTTTATTCAGCATTTTATTCAGGTTGTCGTAAGCACAACCTTCTGCGCAATTAGCTGAAGCAAAATGATATTTTATTTGTTTTTCGTATTTGCACATTGTTTTTGCTTGGTTGCTTAGGACTTGTTGAGTAAGTATTTCAAAACGAAGTTTTTTATTTTGCTGAAAAATATGTAAAGCCCGTATGATACTTAATTTTTTTTGTCCAATTTTAAAATCTGAAAACAAGTGGCGCGTGGGCAGGACAGACATATTTTGTGAGAAAAGGATAAACGTTGTTACTTTATTGTTTCTGGTGTTTTGAAGAGCAGCTGCATTTAATAAATTAATATTAGCTACACACATCACTTCCAATTCAGCATACATTTATGTTAAATAGTTTTGTTTACTCTAAAAATGTCAAATTAATTATTAACATAAAAATGTCAAATTAATTATTCGTGCTATATGCGTACTCACTCACACGAATTGAATCCATGCATTCATACTATTTGAACTGCTATAGTTTTCATTTTCAATGACAAAAATTGAGCAAAAAAAAAAAATGAATTGTCATACAGGCTTAAACACTGCATAGTACAACATTATAGTTGTAATCATGCTATTGAATTCTGTGGCGCAACGTTTTATAAATCAAAGTATTGAAGATGCTTTTTTACAAAAACCATCAATATGAATGTTAAATGTAAGCTTAGAATCCATGCATACACCTACGTCTTTGACGGTACCTACGCGAATTAAAGCATTATCTATGATCTTATGATCAAAAATTAAATTATTCCTTTTACGTTAAAAGGTCATAGTTTGGCATTTATCTGGATTTAGAAACATATTATTTTTCGAACACCAAACTTCAAAAGATTTCAGATAAGAATGGAGTAGATCTGAATTGTCCTTAGAATTTACCGTTCTGTATTTTTTATATCATCGGCATACAGCGCAGGATTAACACATAGCGGGCCTTGGGCTAAAATCGACACGGGGCCTACTTAAGGACAGAGCATTAAGCTCGGATCTTTTAATAATTAAAATATTAATTTTTACGCATTTATGTCGCACTATGTCATAAATGTTAATTTTTGTTTTCCGTTATGCAAAACAAAAAAAAAAAAAAACAACAAATCTTTCACATCAACAAAAAAAAAACCACCTTCTTAACGATGCTTATGATCAGGGGTTCGGGGGAGGGCGGTCCGCCCCGGGTGCACAGCCAAAAGGGGTGCAAAAAAGGCAATAATATTTTTTTGAACATAAATTTGAATTATAACGTACAATTTTTTGTATAAATATAAATATTCTTTTAATGGAAACCCATAATTTAAGATCAAAGCATATATGTTTTTTCAATACCTATGATACATTCAATACCTAAATACATTGCAGATGCCAAAGGGTGCAAAAATACCTGAAAGTATTCCTTACAAAGCGTTCGCATCAATTAAAACGAAATTGAAATAAATATAAAATGTTTGGTGAGGGGTGCAACCAGTGGCGGACTGGCTATACTGAAGGATCTCCAGAAGGGCCAGTACAATTTGTGGCCGGTGGCCTTATAACACATAAGAAAATTACTCTTAACTGTATAAATTATCAATATAGAGTCTTGTTCCACATTTGCATTCGTTACATACCTTTCAAATAAATAATAACAATTTAAAGCACATTTATAAATATACTTTGATATGTAATATAATTTCATTTTACAATAATTTTTCAAACAAACTTATAATATAAGTATTTTTATAAAAACTCAATTACATAGAATTTACTAGTAAGTATTCTGTATGGGTAGGCCATAGAGCTCTTAGAAATAATAAAATTTGTATTTTGTCGTCGCAAGAAATGTCTTCGCAAAGAAAATTTATGGAGGTTCTGGGAAAAAACTGGTTTAAAATGGAAAAGAAACAGCCAAACAGCAATTAAAGAAGATGAAATTGATAAAATTGCTACTGTTTTAAATTTATATTCTAAATTCTATATTCTAAAAACTTATACTGTTTTCTAAACATATTTTGTTTGCTTCAAACCAACAATTACTTCTAAGCAAATATTTTGTAATCACAGTGAAAAACTTCTGGCATTTCTTTTGCTAAAATATGTTTTCAAGTAAATATAGTGTAATTATCGTTAAATATATTATGTTATTCTTAATTATCGCTTTGAAAATAATTGCTTGACTGCAATTAAATTATGTATTCTCCAATTAATATATATTTGTCCGTGAATATTTAGTGTTATTCTTGACTAAATTGTATTGCCAAGCAAACAAATAGTAATAGACTAAAAGTGTTCTCAGTCCATTTATAATTACAATATATTTATAGAAAAACATATTTTCTTTAAAACAAATTATATTGTTTTCAAATTCAAACAACAAGTGCTAAGGTACAATTACATAATGTTAAGATGCAAATATATATATAAAGAAAAATTGCATTAATTTATTAAATTATATGTGGAACCAATTATGATTACTTTTTTCCAAGAAACATGCAGGAACATATTATACTTCCTGGAAATTATGTTTGCGAAGGCCTATTATTTTTCAGCGTGTGTTTACGACCTACTGTTAGCCATAATTGATTTGAATATAATTTAAATATACTTATACTAACTTACTCACTTGCTTATAGGACAAACTTCAGGAATAGATTTTTTTAAATATTTTGACGAAATTTCTCTTCTTTAAAAAGTAAGAAATAAATACGATATATATATATACGATATAAATTCTCAAACCGGCCAAAATGCTTCAGAATAACATTATAACAAGCTTAACAAGCATAAGTCTTAAGCTTCAAAAAACTGCAGCAATTGTAGAAAAACTGAAATGAAACCCTCGTGATAATATTATTCATGCAAGATTTTTATAAGCTTTTTCGTGCAGTTGTTATTATAAGTGTTTATTAGGCATACTTTAGATTCAGTTATCTATATCAAGCATTTCTCTTGTACGGTTGAGATTTTATTGGGATCTCTTTTCTAAGCAAGCTTGTTAAAAGTGATATTAAGAAAAGCTTAAAACCTACAGTTTATATTAAGCTTGTTCTCAAGTATAATTGTGGTTCGCGTTCTAGATGGCCTGTTGGGTCGATACGATTCAATACATAAATAAACTTAAAACTGTTTTTTTCATAATGTAATTTTTCAAAACGGTTCTAACGATTAAGAAAAATAATTTATCAAATTAATTTAAATATTTAAACAATTTGCTTAAGATTATATTGGCGATTTCGCCTGAGTAATATGTTTTATAAAAGCATGCTTTTTATATTTCATCCCCAGTTTTTATCCGTTTTTGGCCGGAAAAAACGAGTAATTTTTTTGTTTTGAAATGTTGACTATTATTGACGCAGGCAATTTTTGTGTTTTAGAGCAACACAATAGCACCTTTTTATTTTAGAAATGCATCCTTCAGAACATGTTGCACCTTTAGTTATGATGGGATTTTTATTTTTTCTAAATTTTTAAAGAATCCTAAAACATTGCAAAACGTTTTTGATGTAAACATAATAATTCCTGTAAAAAATATTCCAAAAAACATTAATTTTGTACTATAAAATTCAGAACAACGCTTCAAAGTGAAAGGGCCGGTCAAGTCATTATTTTCCATATCAAATTTTAGGTCCCAGTCCGTCACTGGGTGCAACCAACACAAAGATTAATCACAAATTTTCATATATTTTGTATAGAGTAAAAATTGCATTGATGTCACAATTTTTTCAAACAATATAAAGTTTTGATATATGAATGCTTTTATGTGACTAAATACATAACGAAAGTGTTTTTGACATTTATGTTCAGTATACTTTGGCAATTTATCATGCTAAGACATACACCGGAAAAAAGATTACAAATAGTGGAAATTTCTTTCCAAAATTCGCGTTTTGTGCGGAAAACTTACAGAGCACTTCTCACACATTACGGTGCGCATAATCGTCTATCAGAGCAGGTTATACGCAAAACGATGAATCGATTTCTGTATACATTTACTCTTATGGACAATATTCATCCAATACGAGATCATACTGTGCGTACCGAAGAAGCCATCGTCGCTGCATGTGAGATGAGTGAAAACTGAAGATGAAGCCAATTGGCAAATGATTCGCGACTTTTTGGTTCCCCATGAGAATATTAATCGTCTAAGTACTAAATGATTCCAGCAGGACGGAACAACTTTACTGGGACGAACCTTTGGTGACCGAATCATATCAAGAAATTGGTCTGTCAAATGGACACCTGGGTCACGTTATTTACCGCATGTTTAGTTATTCCAAAAGCAGCACTCTCGTTCGTGTGGGGCACAATAAGCAATACATTTTTTCATATCAAAAAGTATTTTCGCTCCTTTTTTTTAACGAACGAGAGAGCTCAATTCAGATTACATAAACATGCGGTTAAACTTTAAATTTTATAACTTGCTTTGTTTACATACGCTAGAGAATTACAAATAAATTAAATTTTAAAAAAGAGAGAGTAATATAATAATATATTTAAAACGAAAATAATTAAAAGTTTTTATCGAACAATGTTTTGAAATTTATTTTATCTAAATATGGGTGCCAGTGAGATTATATCGATAATTTGTGGAATGTAGATATCGTTGCGATGTAGCAGTGCTATCGTTTTTATACTATAGTGATGATATCGAGTACTTATTTATAATATGATATCGTTATTATACTATCGTAATGATTTCTAGTATATGTTTAATGCAGATGTCGTTACGATATCGAAATGCTACCTTTATTATACTATCATGATGATATCTAGAAATTTGTAATATAGATATCGTTGATATCGAAATGCTATCGTTAATTAGACTATCGGAACGATATCGCGTATTTATGTGTTAAGATATCGTAAGGATATCATTAGATTATCTTAAAATTTTTCTGCCGAGATATGGATTGCTGGGAAGGGATGGAATAATTATAAAAATTTAGTTTGTCAGAATAGTTAAACCCAGTGCAATATTAATTATAAAGTTATTTTAATGAATTTACCACTAATGCAAAAACTGTCGATTATAAAATATTGTAGTTGCCGCTTTTTGCTTGTTTCTTCTTCAAACTCAGGCATTTTTTTTTTATACTAAACCAACGCTCAGGGGAAGCCCCCTATAAATGCGAAAGCATTGTGTTGATTCGGAAGACGGGTGATAGTTAGTTGGAGGGTGGAAAGATGGGGTAGTGTCGATGAAGATTTGTTTTAAATTTACACAGCCCGAAACTGCAGGGAAACACATTCGCAGGGAGATTGTTCCACAATCTTACTGTGCGACCGAAAAACGAATTATCCCGGTAATGCGATGTTCTATTGAGCAAAGAGGCAATGGTAAAGGGATGGGCTTGGAGAGCTGCCCGGGTGGGCCTAGGAAACACATGAGCTGGTGGCGTCAGGCCATGTATCTCCCTTGAACACTTCCCATGTTAGTACCTGAACAGAAGATTTAGGCAACCAACATTGCGTCGATGCCCAAGAGAGTTAAGAGAAGATGAAATATTTTCATCTCTTATCATAGATATCGCACGACGTTGAATTCGATCCAAAAGCTCCAAATATGATCTTGAAGCCCCTGCCCAAATGTGCGAATTGTACTCCATTGTCGGGCTTATATATGAGGTATAGATCACGCGAAGATCACTTGGCCGCTTCTTTCGACACATCGAAAATGTGATCATTCCAACGGAGATCTGATTGGATCGATATGCCTTGAACGTCAAGAGCATCTGACCGCAAAAGATCTACACCATTCATATTCAAAGGAGCTAAGGGACAGTTCATCCGCTTGTGGGTGAACAGGCAACACTGGGTATTGTTTGCATTAAACTCTACTCTATTAGCAAGACCCCACTCGGAGATTTTTTCAAGTCATTGTTAAGTATGTCATTCATAATTTGCCTTTTTCTCTCAATCTCCAAAGAGCCTGGGCGTTTTTTGAAGGAATGTGAATGGCAAATGCAGCTGTCGTCCGCAAAAGAATGAATTGGGTTGTAGGTCAACGACAGACGGTTGTTGATAAAAACCAAGAACAAAGTTAGGGATAGCATTGAACCCTGCGGTACTCCTGCGTTGATGGCGTGCTCATTTGACGAAATTCCGTCGACAACAACACGGATACTTCGGCCCTTAAGGAAACGCGTGATCCACCGAGCAAAGTTATCACCGACACCAAATGCAATTAATTTTGACACAAGCACTTTATGCCACACTCGGTCGAACGCCTTTGAAATATCCAGAGCAACAACCCTGCTCTCACCAAATAAGTGAACGCATTGGTTCAATTTTTCAGTGAGGAACGCCATCAGGTCACCAGTAGAGCGGGCCCTACGAAAACCATACTGGCGATCACTAAGCAGTTCGTTGTGCTCCAGATAGTTCATTAGGTTGAAGTTAATTATGTTCTCCATAACTTTGGCGAGCGTGGAGCATATCGCTATGGGCCGGTAGCTTGCAGGGTTCGTGGCATCGTCATTTTTTGGTACCGGCTGGACATTTGCGACCATCCAACAAGATGGAAATACTCCTGTCCTGTAGATGTTGAAAAGGTTTCGCAAAGGCCAAGTCAGTGTAGAAGCAGACGCTTTAAGCACAATTGGTGGTATGCCATTAGGACCAGAAGCTTTGTTTATGTTGAGATTAGTGAGGACTCTTTTTACTGCTCTCGTACGAAAATATATTTCTTGCATTGAAGAAGAACCATTTTCGACATAGGGCAGTGGCTGATTGCTATCCGAGATTGTGGAGTTCCTGCCAATAGGTTCGCTTTATCAACCGAGTCAGTGAAGATTTGGTCATCTTTCAAAAGAGTTGGAATCGACGAAGATGTTTGATTTTTAACTTTTTTAACAAATGACCAAAAGCTTTTGCTCCCTTTAGGGCAGAGAAGAACCTGTTCTCTAATGCGAGTCTCGTGAAGAAACTTTTCGCGATTTAAAATTGCGTTACAGCAATTCCTAGCCTCGATGCGAAGTCTATTTGTATAAGCATTCTTATCAGAATGCCAATCAGAACTACAATCCTGCAAGTCTCATTAAATCATGTGCGGTCTTTTGGTTTAACGCTTTTCTTCTTATTGGGGATAAAAGACCGCATACCCAGTAAGATAATTTCTTGTACCTTGACAGCCGCGGCATTCACATTTCTATAAGCGAAACATAATTTTCAAATGAAAAATGTGGAAAAATTTAAAAAAGCCGTATTTGTATCTATAAAGATAAAAGTTCATTTATTTAAAATGTCATCAAAACCATCTTACCGATATAAAGAATGCATATTATTAGGATAGAACCGAATATATAATATTTATTTACAATCAATTATTGAAAACAATTTATTTGACGCAAACTCTATTTTGTATGACTCAAAAAAAAAAAATTGTGTTTATGAAAAAAAATTAAAAACAAAGGCAAAGTGCGACATCTACATGTTGATACAGTGTTTTTGACTCTGTTTCTGTAGGTACTGCGTTTTATCCTGGAATGATACCTAAATTTTGGGACAAAAATGAGCGGTTTTTATTTTATAATCCTAAAGAGGTTGGATGACAAATAAGGAAAGTACAATAAAATCAATGTAGATTTTCATGCCAGATGCCGCACTCTTCCTTATGACGGCAGTGTAGGTATGAATTCCATTTAGTCTTCTTTTATTTATCGCTCTTTTAATTCCATTTTGATTTTGCGAATCATACTTTGGAAACTCATTAAAGAACTGTACCTTAAATAGTCTTTACTTGGAAAGCTGCAATTATCACTTACACTTTATTAAATGTAAATAACTTGCATATTGCACTAAACAAGGAGATAAGAAGAATATCAATATAACGACACACAGTGTGCGATTTGACCAATCTAGGCGGACTAAATTCTAATTTTTTGTGATATGATTCCTTGGCTCATTCCTAAAAACAAATTGTTCAGGAGCTGGGGTCTATCTCAAACACCCTCTTATTTACAGGGTGTTTCATTGAGTTGCCTATAAAGGAAAATTCACGCTGTCTCTTTTGACTTTGAGAGACTAAATTGCATTAGAACAACACAAAATTGTGTGTCTTCTCTGTTATTGTAATTAAGTCATATTTAGAAGAACTTGCAGAAATTTAGTTTTCCAAAGAAAACCTATTAATTTTTTATCAAAAAGCTGTTATAATATAAGAATAAACAAAGTAATAGTTATTCAGAACTTAATTTTTTGCTTGTAGAATTTCTCTCACTTCCTTCTATTCTTTTGTGTAACTCTGACTCTGATTCAGTGCTTTATAATTTTATAAGTTCCATAACTCACTGTAGTTATGCATTATCAAGTGGTGTTGGATTATAGTTTGCTTTTGTTATATATGAGCTAACCACAGGGTCCGAAGTTATCAAACCTTTATGCAATATTTCCAAGCCCAAGATTTTTGACTGTATACTAAACATTGAATTTAGATAGTATCTTAGTATGCATTATCAGCTTATAATGATGGTCTTGGGCATTTGTCATTTTTTATTTGACATCATAAAGTTGCATTCTTGAGATATTAAGGCCTCTTCCTTAAATACAAATATTTTGGTTATCTGCAAAAACTAGCAGCTAAATTTTTGTATGAACTATCTATGAGAGTGAAACTTAATAAAAAATTCAATTTATATGCATACGTATGCATACAAACTTTTTGGCAGTCCATCAAAGTGTTAGCTGATTTTATCATTCCTTATTTATGATGCATTTTCCATTGCTAATTTAAATTAAACTCAGATTTATTAAGCGACTTATTTTATTTTGAATTAATCTACATATTTTCACAAAAGTTTTCTATTGCAAAAAAAGTTTAAAAGTTAACAACTTTAATCAGCGCACTGAATACAAAAACTACTATCTTGAGGCTTAAGAATAATTTTGAAAAACACAAAAAGCACCATTTTACGACAGCTGTTTTAGATATATCTGATAAAACAATCATTTTCAAACGTTTGGCATGGCTTTATGTGTGTACTAGCTTTATTTTTAAGAAAAAAAAAAATGAATTTTTTGGATGTTTTTTTTTTACTTCTGTCCTTCTAGATTGATAAAATCTCACACTGTGCGACGAGTAAAAGCAGGTGATAGAAGATTGCCATTTTTATGCCGCAGGGCGTGCTGAAAGATAACTGAATTAGCTTTCTTTAAGCCTTCGTTAACATAAATGGTTTTGTTAGAGTGGAAACCCGCATGTTGTAGACGCAACAAGTCCTTGCTCTCACGTCGGAATTTGAAATTTAAATTAAATTTATTATTTAAAAAATAGCGTTTCTTTAGATCTTTTTTGATGGAATATCCTTTATGTCAACCTCAATAAAAATTAACAAAGATTTGAAAATATTTGCTGTGTTTGACAGCAGTAAAATACGCAAACATACAAATTGCCCAAAGCCATAAACGAAAATTGCAACAAATATTAAACTAGGTTAACGTCACTTTATAACAGAGAGTTAACTACAAATAATCGCTAAACTAAACTGGGCGTTACGTTGGCAATTTTCATAAGGATTAGGATTTCTTTATTGTTCTTTTATGGTATTCCATAAAAATGCTTCACGGTGAGGGTCAGCACGGCGAATTAAAACAAAATCCTAAATACAGGTAAAAGCATGTATTCTTAAGTCACATTGATGTAAGATGATCAAAAGTATTTTACTAAGAAGTAAACAATAAATTTTTTTGTTGCAAGAGTCATAATGTCTTTTATCTTGAGAGATACGCAGAAAATTTAAATTTTTAACATATATTTTAAATTTTTATTTTTTTTAAAACATATAAAAAAAAACCGGTGTGCACTAAGTATTAGCGTTAGCTTCTAAGTAATAGATGTAAACTAAAATATATTATTATTTCAAGGAATGAACAAGCAGACAGTTTTAGATTAAGATTTATTTATTCAGTCTATGGACATAGATCCTTAGGTTAACAATAATAAGTATAAAATACCATAAAGTAACAAAATAAACCGGCTGTATTAAGCTACAAATAAATTATTTAATAATTCTTTAAAACATTCTTTAGACAATGAAAAATCAAACAAAACACGAGGCGATAGATCATTATATAAAGACAGAGCTCTTTGTAATGGTTCATTACGCGCATAACTAGACCTATGAAATTGAATTCAAAACACTTTAAAACGTCGCAACTTCTATTGAAATTTATGAGTGCCAAAAGAGAAGAACTGTCAATGTTACCCGATATTATGTCATAAATAACAGCTGTGGCGGAACTACATATGGGCTAAAAGGGCTTTAGCTCCCCCTTGAAGAATTTTTTTATGAAAAAATAATGAAAATGAGCCTTAAGAGCCGTTTCAGCTCCCGCCTTGGGCTACAAAACTGATAAATCCAGTCGAAGCTAAGATAGTACGAAAAACACGTAAAGCTTTCATCTTTTAAGCCCGTGCTCAATACGTGCATGATTCACACTTTTTTGTGAGTTATCCCATAAGCTAACGTGTGTTCAACAGAAACGTCAGATGCTTTGATGCATTCTTCGTCTGTATGCAGGGAACTTTACAAAATTATTGATTTTGACTTGAACAAACTAGCAAGAAACTTCGTTTCAAACTACTAAGATAACTTGACGCATGTAAATAAATAAAAAATTATGAGCTAATAAGCTGCATTCTTCAGCTTTTGACTTTCGAAGTTTTTAAAAAACCTTAAAACCTATTGGAAATGAAAAACCTTCAGACGAAGGCTTAATTTTACTTATAACTTTACTTTTATTTATTTGTATTTATAAACCTTTTGGTGCAATAACATTTTCTTGGTCTCGATTGGTTTATAATCACGATAAAAATCGTGAAAGATTGAAATTTCAGAGCAAATTTGTAAGTACGTAGGATCTAATTTCACAAAATTTCGACATGGTCAAATTTACAAGGTAGAACTCGGTTAAAAACAGTTTAAAATTATCGTTAAAAATACATCAAATTTAACTCTCATTGGTTGAAGTTATGTTATGACAAAATTTTGAACATTCATAAATCGCAATGATTTTTAATAAAAATTTTTCATTCTTTATGATATTAACAATTCATTAAAAAAATTTTGTTAAAAATCGCAGCGATTTTCAATACAAATTTTTCGCTTCCGGCGCACAGAAATGTGAAAGGGCATGCTAGACGGAAAAAATTCGAAATCTAATTTCTTAATTCTGAACATGCAGAACTCTTAAGAAATATCCACTGATGTCAAAAAAAAATTTTACTTACCTCCGCTTTCTACAAAAAATACTAAAATTGTTGAATGTTTTCCAAAAAAGTGATGTTTTTGAAATTTTAGTTAATGAGTTTTAAAGTTGCACTTAGTTAAATGTTTAAAATATTTCTGAACATTCAAAATAGTTGGAATTTGGCAAGCTTAATAAAGAAGATAAGTTCTTTTGAAATAAAAAAAACCGGTAATATATCTTTTAAAATTTTGGCGCTATGAAACAGTATATAAGGATATATATCCGTAAAAACTGAAAATTTGGTAAAATATCTTGGAAAATTAAAAAAATGGGATACCTCAGATACAAAATTTTTTTTTATTTAATAACTATTATGTCTTCTTTAAGACCTGACAGTGCCAAGGTGTGCAACTTTTTTTAAATTTTTTCTTTTCGAATCTATGATGGTCCTCAAAATGCCTGTAAAAACCAGGTTCTGACCGTTTTGTATGAAAGGTGTCGAATTTGAGGTTAATGAGACCGTATGAGGGGTTTAAATATTCTCAACACATCGCAAAATATTTTTACACTGTAAAAAATTTAAGTACATAAAAATAAAAACAAATATTTAAACGTAGGTTTTTTTTTTGGGAAAACAGAAAATGTGGTTACACGTTTTGGAACATATAAAGAAATGCCATACCTCACATTTGCAAATTTTTTTTTTTTATTTAATCACTATTATGTTTTTTTAAGCTCTAAGAGAGCCAAGGTGCGCAAACTTACGGTTGTCTAGTTATTTAACCTGTTTGATGGTCCTAAAAATACTATTTTGACGAAAATGTGTGACGACAGATAGGCAAACAGACTTAGGAGGTGATGCTGATCAAGAATATATAAACTTTTCTACACCTGCCACGCCTATTTTTTGGAGTTTCAGACGGAATAAAAAAATTATAATCCCCTTACGTAGTAAACGTTGTGGTATTAAAATATAAACATATATATTAAGAAAATAACACACTGCTCAAACTTCAATACCAACGAATTAAAAATTTAAATCTTTTAACATTATATCCTTTGCTGTTTCTTCTTCCTGTTTTAATTTAAATTCCTTTTTTCTTACTCTCTCTCATTTTTTATACAGTTCTTGTGAAAAAAATAACGAAAACATTAAAGCAAAAAGTAAACAAAAGTAAAAGTACGCGTTGGGGTCAAGGTTAATTAATATAGGTTAAGTCACTTGAGAGAAGCTCTGTCGAACTGTCAGAATGGATGAAAGGAAATCAAGAAAAAAAACCTGAATTTCAGGCTGCGAAGCGCGCTTGAAATATGATTGTTCTCAATTATCGTTCTCTTTACATAAAATTGTGATGGCATATTTTTACGAACGAATGAAGAACGCTGTGCTGGCGTCGTCATATTTATCACTGCTAAATTTGTCAGCTTCGTATTTTTCAAACGAATTTTTCAAACGAATTTTTCACACAACAACAAAAAGCAACAAACGTTCGTTTGTTATCGTTCATTAAAAATGAGCGAGAAGAAAAAATTCAGGAACGTTCGTTTGTACGTGGAATTGTTAGGCAAAATTTAAGTTTTTTGTATTTGTGTAACTTAAGTTTTTACTTATTAAAGTTCATTAAAAAAAAACTTTATTGTTTTATTTTTATGGTCAATCGACCTTTATTGTTCTGTCACCAATTAGATACTACTTTAACAACGTTTAAATAATATTAAAGTAACTTAAGCTGCTGTTGTTTACGCCGACGTATCTCTGCCGACGTATGCTTGCACTTGCTGCTGGTGAGTGACCGCTGTTGTTGTTATTTCTCCGGAATGATTTTATGTCTGTGGACTCGTCAGAAAAAAATTTAATGGAGCGGATGCGCGTGTAGTTTTAAATTTGAAATTTATTTCTCATTAACACCTCCCCTCTTAAATTCGAGCGTCCACGCTTGACGTACATGGGAGCAGTTTTGGCTGGATAATATTTTCCTGTTTCTTTATTGGGCGGATTTTTATTGTTTTTCTTCTGGTCCTTAGGGCAAAAATTATTGCCAATATTATTATGGAAATAGCGATTAAAATGATGATCGACATTGTTATAATGCTTATGCGTCCTCTTGTCTCTAACAGTTCTATTGCTTTCGTATTGTTAGTATGTAGCTTCTTGATTAGTTCCATAGTGAGTCCTTCTTCATATTTGCTGGTTAGAGTTGGGGACCTTAAAATAGCTGGTAGAGGTTCTATTGAAAAACTTTCATTAAATTCGTACATCTGATTGTTGGCAGTGATAGTTGCATTGCGAAATTTTATCACAAATGATCCAGTTAAATTTAATTGGTTGTTATTTACTAATATTGAGCCATTGAATTGATTGAGGAAAATAGTGCCTGGTTGGATATCTTCTATTGGAGAAATGTGCAAGATATTCACTTTGGTGCAAGATGCTGGTTTGCTGTGAAGTATTTGTGGAATGCAAGAGCTTAATGTCCTTATAATTACATATTTTAAGATTGTTATAGGTTTTACAAGGATTTTTTATAGCGTAAATTCTTTCTTTACAAACAATATAATTTTTATAAGAAATTTTTATAATTTCATTGCCTCTTTTGATAGGCTTTAATAATATTTCTTCACATGTTTCTTTATTTGTATAAGGTATGCTTATAATATATAGTATGATAGTTTTATTCGATGCTATCGAAACATCTGCAATTTGAAATGATTCTTCTAAATTTGTGAAGCTGCTATCATCTTCTTGTAACATTTGTTTGAACAATTTTACTTCATCTTTGCCCAATTTATGGCATAGTCTACATTAGTTATTTCCTCTTTAAGTAATTCTAGATAGTTTTTAATATTAAGACCAGCAGTGCGTTGGGAATTAGTACTGTCGTAGTTTTTCATAATTAATTCGTTTGTTGCATTGACAACATTATTTATTTTTTCAATCAAAAGTCGGTTTATAACCATTTGTCTCTCATTATTCTTAAGTATGTTGCTTGTCTTGTCGCTGAGTATTTTAAAAACGTCGTGGTCAGGACTGCCCGCAATCCACTTCCAAGTGGTTCCGATAAAATTTAAAGATCTTTTGCTTACACTGCTTGGGTTCAATCTATCTATCTGGTTTTGTACTTGGGATATTTGATGTTGAAGGAATGGGAAAACCATTTAATGGGTTGTTGCTTTTGTTAATTTGTATCATTATTGTCTTGTTAAATTGGTCGACTGCGCACAGTACTTTGAGCCCATACAAAAGTGAGGAATAAATACAAGGAGTTGTTCGATATTTACAATCGATTTCGGATTTTATGTACATTAAGTATTTAAGCCATAAATGAGCCATAAATACGCCATTTTTTAAAAATTAAAAAAACTGAAATTTCCCTATTTTAAATAAAATATTAAAATTATAAAAACTTTAAAAAAAAAAAATAAAAATATATTTTTGAAAAGTTTAAGGTCTTAACTTGTTAAAACTGAAAATTTTATGGCAATATCTTTTTTTTAAAATTTTTTTTAAATGTGTATCCTTTTTTTTAAAAAAAGATATGCTTATAGTTTGATATGCACTTTTTTCACGAAAATGTTACTTTTCATGTAAAAAAATATGTTTTTGCAAAAAAAAATATTTTTTGTAATTCTAAATTCACTATGTATTATTAAATTAAATATTTTTTTGTTTAATTGATTAAAATAATAAAAATTAAAAACAAAAT
This sequence comes from Coremacera marginata, assembly GCA_914767935.1. Classification (NCBI taxonomy): domain Eukaryota; kingdom Metazoa; phylum Arthropoda; class Insecta; order Diptera; family Sciomyzidae; genus Coremacera; species Coremacera marginata. The sequence goes on from OU612043.1 coordinate 125,072,026, forward strand.
AAAAAAATGTATGCCAAAAAAAAGGTATTTAAGTAATATAAACCTAAGTACCCTCGGTTCTTTCCGTTTCAATATAATAAAGCATATACGTATCTTCCTCATATAACTTGTTCTTGTATTTGATTTTTCTTTGAGATGATAAGAAAGGATCTGATGAAATCAGCAGGTATGTCATCAGATCTCTATTTGTATTTTCCCGTGAGCTTTTCCTCGTATGGCTAAGACGAGCATATCGAATGTGTTTGTGGGAAGCCTCCAATGCTTCTTCTGATAAATTTCCTACAAAAATTAAAAAAAAAAAATGTTATTTATTTCTTAATATTATTAAAGTTAAATATTACCTATAGGTAAATCGAAGAATTTTAAAACTTCACATCCATGCATTAAAACTTTGTGGACAGAACTAGGCATATAATACTAGGTCTAGGTACAAATTCCTGGTATCAAGAAGGAGCTTACTAAACTCATCAATTTTAATGTTTTTTCCACATGACAAAATCCTCAATATTAATGAGAAGTTATAAATTAGATCTTTGTTAATGACAGTTATTTCCGCTGATACTTCGTAATTAACAAAAAACTTCCGTGCGGTGTTTCCGTCATTAGTGGTTCCAGAACCCTGTTTAACAACGTCTATTAACAAGCCCATTTTTTCTCGAAAATTTCGTTGGATGCGGATTTTGTGTTCAGAGAAAATAGCTTTGTTCTCTTCTCTTACTTGCCATATTTTAAATGGCAAACGATATGCTATGTGTATTAAACATTCGAAAAACCGAATCCAGCAGTGAAGCGTTGACAGTCCATATTTATAGGTAGTTATATTTGGAGGCTTATATAATTCCGTTTTATTCATTTCAACCGGACTAGCATTGCAAATGAAGCATCTGCTTGCAGAATTTGTTTCCGTTAGCGTATTTGCAACGGATCCATCGATCATTGTGCAGTGCATTTCATATGTCACCTCAACAGATTTTTCAGTTTGTTCAAAAATATCACACTCTAAATGGCTAATTTGTCTATTGATATCTTCATTTTCTTTCACAACTAATGTCCGGTTTTCTTTCGCCAATAATATTTTGATGGGTCGACAGAATAAAGTAGAGGAGGGCTTACTGTTAACCCAAATTTCCTCTTTGGATGCGGAATCAATTAACCTTAATATAAAAATGGTCGTTTGTTATACAGAATTATATAAATGTCGAATTTTTTACTCACTTGATTGGGACGAATGCAATAAAAAATAAAAATTCATCGCTAAGTTCCTCTGAAGAAAATTTTTGTTTGTATCGACTGTGACCTGAACTGCCATCCATACCATATTTGCAAATAAGAGTCATTTTATCTGTTGCATCTTTACAGAGCTCTAGTACACTTTTAGCTGTAAGCCGCAAAAGTGGTTGTAAGCGAACTTCTGTAGTACTTTCCGAAGCTTCAATAGATGGTACTAATCGTTTCTTAAAATTTTGTATCGCATACAAACTCGGAAATAAATTTTTATGATAGACGTTGACAGTGTTGCGCAGAATATTATATTTTTCTTCCGAGAGATCCAAATCTAAGTACAGTGACAAAGCCATTTCTACTGATAGACAATTTTGACTGTTAATATTCGAACCATGATTATTTTTTCTTGAAGCAAGTTCTGATGCATATTGTAATTCGTCTTCAGAATAATCAGATAATAAGTGAGCCACTTTCCTTTTTTTTTCATTTGTTCTGATAACAAATGGAACTCCTTTTCAGGCCTTCCGCGACTTGTGCTTGGTTGCTGAAATGTAAACTTTATTTTTAACTGCGCTAATATTAAATTTTATTTTTACTTGCGTACATTATTTGGATCAGAAATAACAATTGCTTCGGCACTTAACCAATTGGAATACTTTTTAATAAGCTTGCTTTTACTATATCCGCACTGCTTCCACTTCGTTTCCAATTGCAATATAAAAAACTTAATATTTTCATCAATTATTTCTTCACTGTATGGGATTTTAAAAATTTTATCTTTAACAAATGACATTAAAAACAAATATTTATCGCGTGGACCGGCAGAAATCCACCAATTAAATAAATCGTTATTAGTAATAATTTTTGGCATTTTAAATTAAAAATCTTTGTAATGTTTTCGCTGAGAAAAATACGGTAAAAACAAATATGTTGGCATTAGTATGCATGAGAATGCCCTACATTTTAACATAAATAGTCATTATTTATTTTTAACCTGTATTTAATAGCAGCATTTTAACAAACAATTACAAAAGAATATTTCATACTCCATTTACTTTTACAAACATAATAAGTTAAAATCACTATTTAAAATACCTCTTAAAAACAACAATTTTCTGCAAACTGATACGTCTTACTTTTGAGCGTAGAGTACAATTCATACAGATTACTTTAAAAATGATCTAAGTCTTAATTTTTTTTAAAGTAAACATTTAATGATTTAATAGAAATAAACATACTATTTTTTACCTAATGAAAACGATTATTAAAAAAAAATGGACTTAGGTCATTTTCGAAATTAGTCACCCATAAATATGTTTGTTTACATTTCAAAGGAGTAAACTGCTCACTACATGCTACGTGTATTAGAGGAAAATATGATTTTTAGACCATTTTTCAAAATACGATAACTCTAAAAGTCGGATAAAAAAGGTTAATATGTTTTGGAATTTTGAAAGATAAATACATATATAACAATATATTTGAAAATAAAAGAGATGTTTTTCGTTGTTTTTCTTTAATTTGCTCTCAAAAATTGGAAATTTTTGGAAAATATTTACAAAAAAATTTATTTTTTGGCGAATTTTAATTTTTTTTCTTTCAGCTTAATTTTAAACACATTAAAATTTATTTATTTATACAGTATTTATCTTGAAGAAAAATTAAAAATAAAAAGAATTGGGCCAAAATTGCAATTTTGGCAAGTTTTTTCTTTGTAAGATGTGCAAATTATTAATTTCCATTAATTAAAAGAAGATATGATTTTTAGACTATTCTTCAAAACGTGATAACTCCGAAGGGCGGACGCAGGCGGATATCAAATTTTGGAATTTGAAAGATAAATATGTATATTAAAATATGTTAAAAAATTAAAGAGATGTTTTTAGAAGTTTTTTTTTATTTTTCTCTCAAAAATTGCACATTTTTGAAAAATATTTACAAAAAACTTTTATTTTCGGACAATTTTCATATTTTTAGTTTTAGCTTAATTTAAAATATATTAAAATTGATTTATTTTTACAATATTAATCTTGAAATAAAATCAAAAAACAAAAGAATCGGGCAAAAATTGCGTTTACAGCAATTTTTTCTTTGCAGGATGTCCAAAATCAAATATTCCACAACAATCAAAATGCATAAAAATGGTTGACTTTAAGGAGCTGTAGAGTCTACACAAATTGTTCAATTGGCAAAAAAATTTGGATTCTTCTTAGTGGAAGTATTTCCAAAAAAACGGTACCAATTTTGTTAGGATCTGCCACAACAAAAATCTTGATTTATTCCAATGAGACAAAGTACTGTGCTGCGTCCTGGTACTCGTTAATGTCAATTGTATGTATTAATTTATATGAACCTGTTCGAATCCTAGCCGATCCCATATTGAATGTAACAATTTCTGAATTTGAGTAGTCCAGTATTCGTACCTCGCTGTAGCATGATGCGATAATTACCAATAGCAGGATTTTCTTCATTCCGAACAGGTAACTTTGGAGAACTCCGTTTTGTCCGTTTCTGCTGGTGACTCGGGATCCTTAGAAACACAAATCGTCCGGTCGCGTTTTTATTCGATAGAATTCTAACGCTTACACTGAATCTGTTCCACAGAGTTATTAGTGTATTCGGGCTATGCGTGATTAATGTTTTGGAACTTCTTTAGGACACTACAGTATATCACGCTGAGTAGAGTTTTTATGAGACACGATTTAAATAACGAACTACTTGAGGACTTTTTTATAATTATCGCGATCATAACATTTACAAACTCTTTTAACCCGAATACAATACCACGTTGGGCGCCACTTAAGTTTTTACTTATTAAAGTTCATTAAAAAAAACTTTGTTTTATTTTAATGGTCAATCGACCTTTATTGTTCTGTCACCAATTAGATACTACTTTAACAATGTTTAAATAATATTAAAGTAACTTAAGCTGCTGCTGTTTACGCCGACGTATCTCTGCCGACGTATGCTTGCACTTGCTGCACTTGCTGCTGGTGAGTGACCGCTGTTGTTGTTCTTGTTATTTCTTCGGACTGATTTTATGTCTGTGGACTCGTCAGCAAAAAATTTACTGGAGCGGATGCGCGTGTAGTTTTACATTCGAAATTTATTTCTCGTTAACTTGTATACGCTGACAAAAATTAAGAACAAACAAAACTACATGAGGACTGGATATAGAATAAACCTGCCTTTGAGAAAAATTATGTTTTAATGCATTTAATTAACTTAAATAAACTTGATGCGCACTCAAATCAAAAAGGATGGTTTGTTAGATTGGTGTTTTATGATGAGATGGTATGATAGGTACGGTACAATGGACTATATTATGATTACGGTACGATCTGGTATAATGGCATGCAGTGGCGTAGATAGATTTTGGTTCTGGGGCTCCGTAAAAAAAATAATTACCTTCAAAATATTTTCTTTTCAATACTTGAGTACCAGGGTGTTTTGTGACTTCGAATGTCTGTTTCACAGCGCAACTTTGCTTAAACGGCGAAAAAGTATGTCAAACATGTATTTATATTTACATATAAAGGGTGGTTAAATTTTAAGGGCCGATGTTGAATGTGAACCACACCTAAACGTCAAGTTTTTTCCCGCATTTTATTTGACATTTCTCAATTTCATACTATCTCAACTTAAACCATGAAAAGATACACAATCGAGCAACGCGTTAAAGTTATTCAGGTTTATTATGAAAATGGACGTTCAAATCAAAATGCATATCGTGCACTTCGTGATTTTTTCGGTCAATTTAATCGTCCAAATGTGCGTACAAATTTGAGCAAACCGGGTCTGTGGGAGATGTGAAGACACCACTGTATGCTCGTACAGCTCGTACTGTAGAAAATATTGCTGCTGTTCGCGATAGTGTGGCTGAAGAGCCGTCCACCTCAACTCGTCGTCGTGCCCAACAATTGCACCTCTCAAGCTCGTCGTTGATGGCCCGAAATGGAAGATATGAATGTGGACGATATGTGGTTTCAACAGGACGGTGCCACTTGCCACACAGCTAACGAAACAATGGCTCTTTTGCGAGACAAATTCAATGGCCTTGTTATCTCAGATGGTGGCGATGTCAATTGGGCGCCAAGATCATGTGATTTGACACCGTTGGACTTCTTTTTTTGGGGTTATTTGGAAGAAAAGGTGTACGTCGATAAGCCAGCAACAATTGTAGAGCTAAAGGATGCGATAATTTGGCACATTAACAGCATAGAACCTCACTTATGCCTCAGCGTCATCGAAAATTTAGACCACCGGATGAAGGTGTGCCGCCGAGGTCGCGGCGACATTTGGCCGATATTTTGTTCCATACATAATTGAACCATACCAATATTATCATAATAAAAAGAAATGACAATAATCTCCTAAATAATTTCCTAAATAATTTGTGTTTTATTCAAAATCAACATCTGCCCTTAAAATTTAACCACCCTTAATATCGATGGTTAAGCGCACAAAAGTGATAAGTGCTCCTTTGACGAAAATGGGTTAACTGCGTTTTCCAACTCGTCAAGTTATAATCTATATTGTGCAAAATTACATTAAGTGAAATCTCATTGGAAGATGATCAGCACATGGCTAAAATAATTATTTTGTACTACAATGTTTGAAATTCAAAAACAAAATCAGCGTTGCTGAAAGTTTTAAATTTTTCACTTATCACTTTTGTGAGCTGAACCATTAATATATATTTATTTCGGGTGTAGTTGAAAAAAGCTACAATTTTCTTCAGTGTGTCATATGCTTACTTAAGTATGTGAAGTTAAGTATGTATATAACGCCTATTTCCGGCTTTGTTCACATTTTGTTCGCCCTAAAACAAGAGAGGCAATGGTGCGATGGTAGCTTCCCAGCAGAAATGCCATGCCTGCATAGGCTGAAGTTCAAGCCTGAAAGACATGACCGAGGCCTGGCCTTTTAAAATAGCCCTGATTTTTTCATGCAAGTGTCCGCCTCTTCAGACCTGAAATTTTGTATAACATTTTTAAAATGTGCTTTTATGAGATCTAGTATGAATATCAAGTTTAACATCAAATTCAGATATAAATTTTAAATTCAAATTCAGATATAAGCCTGAAATAAAGGAGGATTGATTTTTTTGTTCTTGATTTGATTTGATAAGCATACCAGCTGATAGTCCTTCAACCCCACAGTGAAAATCTTATACTTATCTAACCCACCTATGCGACATTATCTAAATACCTTCCAGATGGCCTCAGCCACCGTCAAAATAATGTCGTCAGTGTTGTGCATGACTATGACCGGAAACCCTACTGACTCCCTCCACTATAAGACATGGAAAGCAACCAATAACGTCACCTAGACATATCTATATAATGTTATTGTTGTAGACGTACGTACCGTAATTCGTATAATCATCAGCACTGTTAAGACAAGTACCTGTTATGTCATTAACCCCACCACCCCTATACTTATACTTTTGAATTCAGAATTTCAAAATTACAAGAATTCGCAAAAATACAAAAAAGTCTAAATGGCAATCTATCTTGAATCCACCCTCTTGAATTTAAAATTTTGATATCAATTCCGAAATCAGCTTCTTCCTTAAAAGTGCCAACCACGGAGTCTACAGAACCCTTTAAAGTCCTAATACGCTTAAGCTCTTCCTACACAAGCTCATTGAATTTTTTGGATACTTCCTTTAAATTCAATTACATAATGGGATACTTGCGAGCTTGCAAGCTTTTGCCGATCGTTTCAAGCTATTCAATTTTCGGACCTTTTTTCAGCATGTATACACAAATACAAAAAAATAAAAACTTAAATTTTATGTAACAATTCCACGTACAACGAACGTTCCTGAATTTTTTCTTTAAACGCTAATTTTTAATGAACGAGAACAAACGACCGTTTGTTGCTTTTTGTTGTTGTGTGAAAAATACGAAGCTGACAAATTTATCTGTGATCAATGTTCATTAATATAGGTTAAGTCACTTGAGAGAAAAGAACTCTTTTTCTGCCTTTGCTCGAACTGTCAAAGTAGCTGTTAGCTAAAAATTGTACAGATTCAGGTTTTTTTTTTTGATTTCCTTTTATCTATTCTGACAGTTCGACCGAGCTTCTCTCAAGTGACTTAACCTGTATTAATGAACCTTGTCTGTGATTAACAAAAAAAGACGCGAGCAGAGCATTCCTCATTCGATTGAGAACGTTCGCTTGCTTTTAAATTTTTCGTTTGATTAAAGTGATTTCGTTTGAAAAATTCACACCCACAGCAAAAAATTAACGCAAAGAACGTATTTTAATCAATTGTGAACACATTTTTTCCGCACCCTGCTAAATATAAATTATTTAAAAATTACAATGAATTCAATAAAAAAAAAATCATACAATTTTAAGCTACACCGAGAAAATTGAATGCCTTGAAATCCAAGAAAAAAGTTCTTATCGAACTGTAACCAAAATATCTTTACCACAATGAAAAGATAGTTGCAATAATGATTTATTCTTTAACTATGGAAGTGCTGCATCATCGAAACAAAAGGCTGAAGTTCTTTGAAGCTAAATCAGTGAGCTTCAACGTCTACTTGTCCAATCGATGTGAAATCTTTGATACTTTTTTTAACACCCATTTTAGATATCTATGCTTAATTTTGTTATCGTAGCTTATTCCATTCCTAAGGTATTGCGCAAAATGTGTTTAAGTCATATGCCAGCTGCCACGCCCACTTTAAATACTTTTTTACTTTCCTATACCTTAAACATCGAAAACTACCAATAAACTTAACAAACTAAATAATAATAAAAAATAAGCGCTGTTATTTTCAGAATTAACTTTTGAAAAATTTACATATTTATCTAAAACGATTTATAAATATCCCTTATCATGAAAATCAATGTGTTTAGTAAATATTTATATATTTACCTTTTTTAAATCACAAGTACTTGAATATTAGTGGTATTAGTGGTACTTCTGTCAAAAAATTACACTAAATACACATGCAACAACAAATACCATAGCTTTTGAAGTTACACTTTATGTGTTTCTTTACAACATCAAAAGATGATTGTAATGTAGTTGTATGTGTTAATTGTATCATTTTGACATTACTTGGCAGCATTTTTGGTACCATTTCTTGTCCTTTGTTCGCCATAATTTTTCGCGCTAGCTCGTCACATCATATCGTTTTCTACTTTGAACTGTTGAAAATCCATCTGTAATGGAATCTGTAATGGAAAATGTTAAAATAAGAAAAAAACGTTCAATTGCCACCAGTGTAGCCAATAGTAGATACACTGCTGTGGAAGAAGTCACTCACTCTTTCCCTTGTATTTATCGGTACAATTACAATCAGTACATCTAATACACGAAAGAGCGAATACCACTATTAAAAATTTTTGCTTTTTGTGCATTGTGAACTTTTTCAGTACTAATTGTGATACAGTACTAATTTCAGAACTCTTGTATGATCATAAGAATCGTTCTCTGATCCAATTTCAATACTTCGAAGTTTTTAAAGGATGCGATGGAATTTTGCAGTTGATATTGAATGTAATCGATCATAGTTTACCCTTTTAGTTTGTATATACTATTCTTAGAACTACTCTTCTGTATAAGAAATATGGATATTTCGTATACGAAAAAAGATAACTTCTTGAAACTTTCAGAATTTATATCTCCTAAGCCATTTGGCACCGGCTTTTTTTTGCAGCATAAGATTTAGGGGCTCCAAAAATTCACGTTACGAAAAAGAAAGAAAAGGGCGTGGGCCCTAGTAAAATTATTCACAATCCCCATTTCATTACCTATCGCCATCTAAAGCTCAGTATGCTGTAGAAACGAAAAAATAATTCCCCTAAGAAGTACATTAAGTTTTTTGACAGCGAAAAAACAGCAAAAAATTTGTTCAGTGTAGCCAAGTTCACAACCTTGTGTGGAGAGTTAAAATGTCGGAATTTCGCTGGCATTTATATGCCCGTACATTTAATTGCCGCGGAAATTTGACATTCAACAATAAAAAAAGCAGTAAGTATGTGTTGGTGTTGAATTTGTTATTAAACAAATTAATTTAGTTTATTAAGTAATTTTTCTCCGAACAAAAAATTTTGACTCTACACCAAAATTTCGTGTGTAGAATTATATGTCCAAAAATTTTCGTTCCTACAGCATACTAAGCTTAAAGAACAAAACAGTATTTGCTTAATGGATTCGCTTGGGTCTGGAACTCATTGACTTACAAGTTGTACTCTGAGCCTTGAAGTCATACATATTCTCATAATAGTTTGATTCTAAACAACTTTGTTTTTACATTACTGTTGCAATGTTGACCCTGAAGTTCTTAATGAGTTCTTTTTAAAATCAAATGTGTTTAACGACAGTAGTTCATTTTCAATTAATCATCGGCTCGTGCTTCAATTCAAAAAACAATTTTACTTTGAAGCTGTTTCAGAAGAAACCATTATACACTCAATCCTGTCTATAAATTCAAACGAAGTGGGATATGACAATGTTGATTTAAAATTTGTGAAGCTCATTCTTCCTTTCATAGTTCCAACACTGACGCACATATTTAATTACGCCATCACATCTTCAACTTTTCCATATCAATGGAAGATTGCAAATGTGATTCCCATTGCGAAGAAAAACAATCCTAGTGTATCTGAAGATTTTCGTCCCATAAGTATTCTTCCCGCTCTATCTAAATCTTTTGAAAAAATTTTTTCGGCACAAATTGTTGATCATTTGAATATTAATAATTTACTAACCGAAAATCAATCTGGCTACAAAAAGGGGCATAGTTGCACGACAGCGATACTCAAAATAATTGAAGATATTAGGCCCGCTTTCGATAATGACAAGTTAACTATCTTAGCTCTTCTGGACTTTTCTAAAGCATTTGATTCTCTGAATCATAATGTTCTTTTGCAAAAACTACAGTATTATTTTGGATTCAGTACATGCGCGCTGAAGTTGATGCGAACTTATCTTGATGGTCGATCACAGAGAGTAGTTAATAAAAACCGTTTTTCAGAATTAAGAAGTACGTTCTCGGGAGTCCCACAGGGATCTATCTTAGGTCCTATTCTCTTTAGCATTTTTGTGAATGATATTGTACATTGTTGCCAAAACACATCGATACATCTTTATGCGGACGATGCGCAAATATATATCTCTAGACAAATAGGACTGTCTGAGGATTTGATTTGTAGAATGAATGAAGACTTAAACGCAATACAAACATGGGCAGCTGAAAATTTTTTAAATCTTAATGCATCTAAGACTCAAGCACTGGCCATTTCGCGTCAATGCTATAGTATTGAAAATCTGCCGCCCTTAGTTATGGCAGGAGTGAATATTTCGTTCGTCTCTCATGTCACAAGCCTGGGATATAAAATTAACAATAATTTAAATTGTGTTGATCATATAAACTTGACAATTTCTAAAATATATGCTGTACTAAGAAAATTATGGCACACAATCGATTTCATACCGCAGGAAACTAAGTTGAAACTGGTGCGCTCTCTCGTGATATGGAGAATGGATGATATGGAGTCATATGGAGAATTAGTTTATGGTAACATCGATGCGGCTTCAAAAAGAAAGTTACAATTAGCTATTAATAACTGTGCACGGTATGTCTTTAATAAAAGAAAATTTGACCACATATCTGAGCTTTCTCAAAAATGTTGAACTTTAATCTTTCCACCTACCTAAATATACGCAATATCCTCTTTCTGCGCAAACTCATCAATACACGCTGTCCCGAATATTTGTATAGAAATTTACGTTTCGCGCTTTCTAATCGTACACTTAATCTGATAGTTCCTGAATTCAAATCTGTTGCATCGTCAAGAATGTTTTTTGTTAATGCTGTTAAATTGTGGAATATGTTACCGATGTCTATCAAATCTGAGAAAAATGAAGTACGTTTTAAAATGGCTATTTTACATTTGTTTAAGTAATTTCTGTTGTCAATTTTGTTTCATTTAATGTAGTTTGTTTTGGGGGTAAAAAAACTAATTTAGCATTTAAGATTACCATTGTTTTTATTACATTATAAAACGCTGATGTATTATAAGAGACTAATTATCTCACACGTACAATTGTATTTTCAAATAAATAAATAAAAATAAATAAATAAAAAATAAATAAATTACTAGGTGTATTACTATTAAAATAATAAAAAATAGTTAGAAGTACAAAAAAATACTAAAAACTACAAGTTATACCATATTTAACATAAATTTTAAAAACATGAAAGTATTTTGTATGTAAAAATTGTGTTGGCAGTTTTTAAAAAATTGCAAAAAAAAAAACAAAACTAAATATATGCAAATTTTTTTAAGTACTATCGACGTGCAAATTACCAAATTTTTACAAATGTGTGAAAAATGTCCAATTTGACATGAAATCACCGATATACATATGTAACTTTGTAATTTTTTTTATTTTGATTTTTTTATGCTATCTTGTCCCTCCTAGATCCACCACTGAATAACAGTAAGAGAATGAAATTTTCTTCGTGTTTCTAAAGTCTTTAAGTTTAATTTCAAGCATCTAACATTATATGAGGGCCAATCTTCATGACAATATAGTGAACGAAGAGCGAATTTAGTGAATCTTGTCTGAATTTGTTTCAACCTTAACATATGAAAGGCGTAATGCGGATTCCAAATGAATGATGCATATTCTAATTTTGACCTAACAAAAGCATTAAACAATAACTTTGAGGTGAGAGGATCAGAAAATTCAGAACTATTTTTACGGATGAAGGCAAGTAAAGAGTAGGCTTTAGGGACTAGAAAGTTAACGTGATCAATGAATCTGAACTTAGTATCCAATATGACGCCAAGAACTTTGATCGATTGAACACAGTTAAGAGGTATTCCAGAAATAGGGTTAGAATTATTGAGGAAACTATTGCCTTAAGAAAAGGTAATATGCAAGCACTTAGAAAGATTTAAAGGTACAGCATTAAAACTACACCATTGGAACAAGTTATCTGAGTCAGCTTGTAAGGAAACAACATCAGAGATGCAACTTACCCTATTAAACAGTTTAAGGTCATCTGCATAAAGTAGAAAATTTGAATTGCAAAAAATTTTGTTAATATCATTAATGAATAATATAAATAATAAGAGACTAAGGATGCTCCTTGCGGTACACCTGAAAAAGCAAGGAACTTTTAAGAATTAACATGATTGATAGACAAATAATATGATCTACCACTTAAATAAGATTTGATCCAGTCTAAAAAGGACGAAGGATTTAGGCCCTATGTTCCGCCTCGGAGCTCGAGGAAACGATAATGATGATGAAAAAGGATGAAGAAATCCAATTTTAAACAGTTTAGCAGTTAAATTGGTTTGGCAAACCTTGTCAAACGCCTTAGAAAAATCAGTATAAATTGCGTCAACTTGAAAGCCAAGTTCAAATGATGATATACAGGAATTGGTAAATAGCGCTATATTAGTTATAGTGGAACGCCCACTGGTGAAACCATGCTGTTCGGGACAAAAATTTCGCTTGGATAGGAAAAATATTTTATTTTTAATGATTCTCCCGAACATTTTAGAGATGTTGGATAGTTTAGAAATTGGTCGATAGTTAGTGATATCGTGTTTTGATCCAGATTTAAAGATTGGAGTAATATGAGCAATTTTTCAACTTTCTAAAAATATCCCAGGCACTAAGGACATATTTAAAATTTGGCATAAAGGAGCAGAGAGGGTACGAGCACAATTTAATTAAACTCTTGGAGAAAGACCATCAATCTCGATTCAAACACATCAGAGAGCGTTAAGGAACCAATATCCAAAAAGAAGACAACGTTTGTCAAATCGGCACTGTCAAAATTTGGAGCGTCAACATACCTACCACTAAAAACGTCAGCAAATAAATTGACTGTTTCATTGACAGAATAAGAAGATACACCATTTAAATGCATTGTGGTTGCTATGTTTGAGCCACCCTTTTAAGATTGTATAAAATTCCAAAAAGATTTAGGATTTGATTTGATCTTAGCTTCAAGCCCCGTAATATATTGTTTATAAAGGTAACTTATGCGATTTTCTGGCAAACCGTGGAATGTTTTCGTGACAAATTTGAGATACTTGAGCTTCGAATACATCGAAACAAGTGGAGGCATTTTTTTATCAAATAAAGAAACCAAATAAATTTTTAAAATCGTACAATTTGAAGTTAAAAACACCATTGGATTGCTGAGAGCAAATAAAGTTATAGAAATCAATTTTTAGAAAGAGTGAAACATGATGCATATTGGACGGAAAGATCGGACATAAGAACTCAGCCAGTTCATTTATATTATTATATATAAGATATATTATTATATATAAGATATATTATTACATAATTTATATATTTATAAAAAAAAATTAAATCCAAAATTTTGCTCAAGCTATTTAAATACGAATTTACTTGCGTTAGTTCAATACTTAGCAAGTTATCTATAAAATAAATTTCATGATTATGATTTATGTTTAATAGAGTAAGTTCACTTGCGGTGAATGTCCAGGATATATTACAAAGATTAAAATCGCCAAATATAGATAAGTGACCACTATTGCCGATTGATGAGTGAAGAGCTAATATGTTGTCCACTTGCGCTGCGTATATGTTATCAGGCCTTATGGTGGAATATAAGACACACAAATAAAAATAGTGCAATCGGGTCCAGTTAAACCCACACAAAGTGGTCAAGCAAAGAATCTGTGTTTTGAAGTGTATGCAACGATGAGCAGAGTTAACGTTTTTTTACTGCAATAAGTACGCCATCACCGCGATATAGGCCCGTCTGGGCAGAATCTGTTTTTACGGAAAACTTGAAACATGTTAGTTAGTGTCAAACAATTCACCATCGAAAAACCTTGATTTAGCCAAGTTTCTACAAAAACAAAGACATCAAATTCTTTATCTGAAGTGAAATTATAGATGCAAGCAGATTTCGTTCTCATTCCTGACATATCTGGAAATATATTTTTAGAATGCGGCTAATCGTAGGTCTCCAATGATCTTTTCCCATCTTTTGAAAATTTATAAACGGACGTACATTAGTATTACGCTGCCAGAGAGATGGGCTCAGAATTTTTTCATAAGATTAAAATATAAAAAGATAAAAAGATACGCCAAGTTTAAAATTTATGCTATCAAGATTGACCAAAATAGCATCTCTCTGAACTAGTTTCTGGCGTATTAGATGGTTTCGTGTTATAGAAGACTGTTTAAGCACATAAGATATTCACCCCTACCATATGAGTCGTCGTCGACAGTTATTGTAGTCGTCTTCTGTCGTCATCTTGAATTTGGCACCACCGAAGTCGTTATCGATAAATTTTGACAACTGACGACGAGTATGCGGTACTCGCCAAGTCATTTTGAAAAACATGTCGTGTCAATAGGACTCAACACTACTCGTTGAGTTTTTCCTGAACGAGTTGCAACGCCTTGAAGCAAAGCGTTTGGTTTTTTTTTTTTGTTACTTGTGAATTTTTGAATTACTTTGATTGAAAAGAAGAGTCCAAACTTGGCAAAAGGATTTACCAGAGGGAACGTCCCAGCCAATTTCAAAACAAAATGGGAGGAAATAAGCAAACAATTAAATTATTTTGGTCCACCGCATAGGGACAGTGATGGTAGGCAGAAGGTAAGGAACAATACCACTTGTAATACTGGACATACACAAAGAATTAATTTTACTTTGTTATATGCCTTAATATTTTTCTTTCTAAAATAGGGCTTTTTTCTGTTCTTCATCACTTGAATCACTAGGACTTGTATCCGATATGAAATACATGATTAATAAATGAAAATTAAATCAAATGAAAAATATTTTAATACGAAATTTCTTTTAGTTTGACATTTCACATTCAAGGCAAATTTGAAGATGGTATTAAATTATCGATAAAAAGTCATCTCGTCTTGTCAATGGATGAACCGACGTAGCGAGTGCCGATTTAGCATTGGGGTGACGACAATGTCAATAACAAGTGACAACGACAACGAGTCAAAGACGACTTTGACAATGACTCATATGGTAGGGGTGATTATATTTTCTTTGGTTACGCTTACTTAAAGGACGATAGGTGGACATGTTTTTTCTTTAAAATACGATATTTTAAGAGCGATGTATTGGTTTCCTTTTGTTATTAACCACTGTCCAATCATTTAACTCAGCATTAACATCATTATTATGAGAATTTAGTTTATATTTATACCTCAACGCGTACTACGTAAGGGGTATATTAACTTTGTCATTCCGTTTGTAACGCAAATAAGGAGGCGTGGCAGGTATAGAAAAGTATATCTATTTTTGATCAGCATCACCTCCTGAGTCGATTTCCGTGTGTCCGTCTGTCTGTCCGTCTGTCCTTCTGTCGACAAGATTACAGCCGTAATTTTAAAGCTATCGTAATGAAATTCAAAACATAAGCTTTTTTTTAAAAAAGAAGATCAAGTTCGAGAATGAGTCAAATCGGATGAAAACCACGCCTACCTCCCATACAAAGTGGCTTTATTTTAACCGTAAAATCTCTTCAGAATCCACAAACATTAATGAAATGCCTTGAAATTTGGCCTGTATGCTTTGATATATAAATAATAATATAAATCCTCACTATGAAATTTGGAAACATCGGATGAAAACCACGCCTACCTCCCATACAAAGTGACTTTACTTTAACAGTAAAATCTCTTAAAAAACCACAAAAATTAATGAAATGCCTTGAAATTTTGCATATAAGCTTTGGTCTTCAATATAAATCCTGACAATGAAATTTGGAAAAATCGGATAAAAATCACGCCTACCTCCCATACAAAGTAGCTTTATATTGACCGTAAAATCCCTTAAAAATCTGCTCAAATTGCAAAAATGTCTTGGAATTTTGCACATAGGCTTTTATATATAATATAGACTATCACTATGATATTTGGCAAAATCGGTTGAAAACCACGCCTACCTCCCATATAAAGTGAGTGGCTTTATTTGAAACGTTAAATCGCTTAAAAATCTGCAAAAATTACAGAAATGTCTTGAAATTTTGCATACAAACTTTGATATTTAACATAAGCCACTCTTTGGCAAAAATATTTGGCAAAATTTGATGAAAACGACGCCTACCTTCAATACAAAGTGACTTCATCAAAATTGAAAAACTTTCGAAAATGTATATGTATTACTGAATGACATCGTGTCTGTATCTACCAAAGTTCCGCCCACGTTGTTTATCCAACCCATACATATATTGTTCGGTAAAATGTGGAGTCCTTATACTAGAAAAGTGGGTGTAGCATTTCACTTTGTTTACAAATTACTCTATGTGGCAGCTAAAGGTAAAATTAAATTAAGCGTATGACACAAATATTTTTGCAGATTATACATACAAATTTTATAGACGTCTAAAGACTTCGGATATACTTCAGTACGGACGCGGGGGGTATTTTAGCTTTGGTACCCTGCCGAAGCTCCATTCCTTACTAGTTTTTTTCAAGTTTATTATTGAAATTGATAGCAACAAAATAAGAATTTTGGTTACGCTTCGTAGAGTGAAGAACAAAATCCTACATACAGCACCGAATTTTTGATTTCTGTAAAACTTACACGCAGAGAAAAAAAAACGTTTATCGCCAATTTGCAGTAAGCGAACTTCGATTATCCTTTTTTGCAAACTTGGAACGTTTTTTGCAAACGTTTTAACAGGAAAAGAATTTCGTTTGTTATAAGCGCGTGCAATATTTTAATTGCGGCAAATAAAGAATTTGTTTGTTGCATTTCTATTTCTATTCAATTTCAATTTCTATTTCAATTCAATTCAATTTCTAATAAAACCAAACAAAAAAACGAAAAACAAATTTGTGTCAGCTGGGGACTCGAACCTAGGCTGTTTTGCATACACATCAAGCACCTTAACTACTATGCCACGGCCACCACAAAAATATTGTGGAAAGTTTTCGTTTTAGTCGGGCTTCTGTCCATGACAAATGTTTAACTTTTGGCATAAACGAAAAAAAATTGTGTAACTTTACTTCAATACAATTGAACTAGGTGAGTATTAGGCAACTGAAATTCAATTGACGGTGGTGCAACACGTTAGGCAGAGCGCGTAGTATACCAGACATCGACGAGTCCGGGTTCGAAATCCAATGATTGAAGTAAGATAAATATCAATTATTTCAAATCATATTGAATTTATGTGTTAGAAGAAATGTTTATAATAAAATAAAAATTTTAAGTATTAAAATTCAATAAAAATGCTATTTTTAGTAAAGCGAATTGCGTTGCTCTGTTTTTTTATTTTTTCGCTATTTTTTTCGTTAGTTACAACTGAATATTCGTTTGCAGCTACTACAGCTCGCAAACGAAGTGTAATTGGCTAATTTTTCAGTTGCGCTAAACGAAAAATTTCTCTGCGTGTATGAAACGTAACGAAAAATAAAGTATGCAGTTTAATCAGAGATGACTTTTAAGTGAGCCAGACTCAAAATCCATTACGATCGAACATTACGATTGTGCTATTTAACAAGTAAGTTCAAAACAAAACATTTTAATCAAAATTAAGCACAAAAGTGTCACCGAAGCAATATATATAAAGTGCTAATTTTTAAGTTTTAATCGTTCACTGTGTCGAAAGTTCTTTGTGCTATTTAACCATCAATAATTAAAAATGTCTTGTGGAAAAAATGATTGCACAAATGAAGCCAAAAATGCGTCCACAATTAATGGCAATGGGCTTTGTGCTAAATTATTTCATTTCAGTTGTATTGGTTTGCCAAAAGAAGCCTGAACTAGTTACAAGAATATGCAGCAAACTTTTTGTTTTTCTGTGACAAGTGCAGAGAAATCTCGCCGTCACACATAATCTCTTTTGCTACTGTAATATCTGAAAACAAACAATTTTTTAATAAAGTGTCAAAACAATTCGCCAAATTTGATAACACCACTCAGATATCTGAAGACATTAGTAATTCTTAAGAGGCTTCGACAAACACCATTGAAGTACAATTAACAAATATATCAAAAAACATAAGACTATTAACAGACTTAGCAAGCGACAGCAATAAAAACTCTTACATCGACCCTAAAAAATTAAATAAATAAAAACTTTAGTATGTTGAAAAAATCCGAATCAATTCAAGAAATACGTGAAAGAATTAAATTGATTCGGAATGATCTAGATATTGCATCCCAAATAGCTTCTAGCAAATCTCTACCTACACCCTATCAGCCAGATCCACTTAAACAAATTTTGTATGTAAATGTAAATGATATGAGAGATGATATGTTCACATTCCGTGCAGCGCTGGCCGAAATATCAGATGCAGTCAGGTCTCTACCCAATGGAACTGACGGTATGCCAGAGTTCACTTCGCGTCAAGACACATCTGTCATCAGTTCTGCACTCAATCGAACTCAAAACTTTCCAGATTCCCACATCATAATGCATTTTCCATTTTTCAAGGAATCTTGGAAGCAGCTACACATTCTCCCTGGGCTCTTTCCTTTTCTCCATCTCTGGCCTCCCTCTTCGTTAAACCAAGCGAACCACCCGCTGCTAATCCTGTCGCTGCACCTTGCAAATTGATCCATCAGTTCAGAACCTCATGGACATCATCCGAATGGGATAACAGGATCAGAAAATTAGAGAGCGTGAACGAAAGTTTTAAAACTACATAAAGGCAAGTGCATCTTGGATGCGAAATTACTTTGAAAATAAATTTGGTATCGCAATTTCTAACTGCCTGAAGATGTCTTCCAAAGCCAGAAAATTTTGCAGTTTCAAACTGAATATTCCAACTGAATATTTGTGGATGTTCCTGAACTCTTCTGGTGACAGTGTGTTGCATGGCCAGTAGATAATCGCTAAATGGATGGATAGGCCTGGAAAGAAGCCAAAGACATGTAGATATAGCAGCGAGAATAACACTAGCTTACACGGAAAATGTTCTTGGATAAAAAGGTGTTTTAAGACAAATTAGGGGTCGCTGATCACAAAAATGATATTAATTTATTTTTCCAAAGAAGCGTTTTTGAGATATCAGCAGAAACCCGGGTTCTTAACTCTTTTTTCAATTTTTGCAAAGAATTTCGAGAACTACGAATCATCAACTCACATAATTGATATTAATTAAAAGGTGAGATCTTTTTCCTTGTAACCATATGCCATGTGTGTCAATTGCACTAGAATTTTTTGAGTTACAAGCCTTTGAAGTATAAAAAAAAAAATAATTTTTTTCCATTTTTTGAAAATTTCATATTTTTATTTGTCCTATTTGGCTGTAAGAAAATTTTATAATTTTTTCTTTCATTAAGAGTAGAAGAAAATTTTATTGCGAAAATACTAAGTCTAAGTTTGTTTAAATCGAAGTAAAAATGTAAAAGTTAAGAGGTATTAAGTAAAAGCATACGACTCAGTTTTCTGCATTTTTGCTCAAACTTTTGGTAGGAAATATTCTTTTTATTATTTTTATCAATACATAATTTTATGCAGAGGGAACAGGGGGCGAACCTTCACATGGCAACGTGTCTGACAACCTCAACCTGGCGAGGCCAGCATTATCCATGTCGAAATCGTCTCAAGTCGCCTCCAACCTCCAAGTTGTGCTCCCTGGGCAACGGAAAACTGGCATCCGTCAGTTTGACGGCTAATTTGAGCGGCGGGTCGATCCATAGACCTTAAACATGAAATGTGCGCAGGGTTTGGGTTCCGCCACATTACTACTGCCCAATGAAAACTAAACCAGCCTCGGATAAGAACCCCAATTACGTTGACGACCACCGCAAACGAAGAACGGACAATGATTTACGGATATGCACCTGGAATGTCCGGACCCTTTATAGGGAAGGTGCCATTATCCAACTGGCGGAAGCCCTCAAAAGAATAAAATCTGACATCACCGCCATCCAGGAAAGGCGATGGAAAGGGCAAGGCTGCTCTAAACAAGCACACTGCGATATCTACTACAGCTGCCATGCGGAGAAGCGCGAATTCGTATGTGGATTCGTCGTTAGCCGAAACTACGCCACCTTGTTTCCCGGTTCACACCTGTCAACGTAAGATTGGCCACGATCCGCATCAAGGCAAAATTTTTCTACATTAGCCTTATTTGCGCGCACGCCCCGACGGAGGAAAAGAACGAAGCCGTCAAGGACGCTTTTTACGCTAGTCTTGAGGACGTATAGGTCCATGACGTGAAAATAGTCCTCGGCGATTTTAATGCGAAAGTCGGAAGGGAAGGCATCTTTGGCCCCACTGTCGGTCAGTTCAGTCTTCATGAGACCTCCACGAACAACGGTCTAAGACTGATCGACTTCGCCGCGGCACGAAACATGGTAGTTAGTAGCACCAGATTTAAGCACCTCGACATCCACAAGGCCACCTGGCTGTCCCCGGATCAAAAAACGCAAAACCAAATTGATCATGTTGTAATCGACTTAAGGCATGCCTCTAGTGTTCTAGATGTGCGTACATTTCGAGGGGTCAACATTGACTCCGACCATTATCTTGTTGCAGCCAAGATCCGCATGCGATTATGCAATGCGAAGAACATAAGCACAGGAATGTAACGAAAGCTAGATGTCGCTAAGCTGCAATTACAACGGACTGCCGAAGCCTACTCTGCTCAACTCTCGGTTAAGCTCAACCAACCAACCTCTGGACTCGACGACGCCGGCGGACTTTGGGCGCATATATCCCACTCCATGCGCGCTGCCGCTGAAGAAGTCATTGGTTTCCAGTGCCCGCAACCTCGGAACCAATGGTACGATCAGGAGTGTCGTATCGCGACAGCAGTAAAAAACGCCGCATACAGAAAAACGCTGCAGTCAGCTGCAACGCGAGCTGTGCGAGAAAACTACCGCGAAAAGAGGAAGGAAAAGAGGCGCCTTTTCAGACGCAAGAAAAGAGAGCAGGGAAAGCGTGAGCGTGAGGAGCTATAGGTATACCAGGGCAAGAAGGATGCACGAAAATTCTATCAACAGGTTAAGCGTCTAACTCAAGGTTTCAAGCCCGGAGCATCCACTTGCAGAGACGAAAATGGAGATCTAAATACGGATACGCAGTGTGTGCTTAGATTGTGGAGACAGCACTTCTCCAATTTACTTACTTACAACGATTCCACCAATGCCGCCCATGGAGAGCACAGTTCAGTGCCACCAATTGACGATGACGGAGTGGAAGTACCACCACCTAGCCATGAAGAGGTTCGAGTTGCTATTCAACGACTCAAAAACAATAAAGCAGCGGTTGCTGACGGCCTGTCAGCTGAATTGCTTAAAACCGGCGGCGATGAATTGATAAGGCGCATGCATCAGCTCATCAGCAAAATATGGCTAGCAGAAAGCATGTCCGACGATTGGAACCTCAGTGTACTGTGCCCTATACTTAAGAAATGAGACCCTACAATCTGCGCTAGTTATAGAGGTATCAGTCTTATTTCCATCGCATATAAGGTTCTCTCAAGCGTACTGTGTGAAAGATTAAAGCCGATTACAAAAACACTGATTGGACTTTATCAGTGGGGCTTTCGACCTGGTAAGTCCACCATAGACCAGATTTTCACGCTACGACAAATCCTGGAGAAAACCCACGAAAATCAAATTGACACACACCATCTCTTTGTCGATTTTAAAGCTGCGTTCGATAGCCCGAGAAGGGATTGCCTATACGCAACAATATCTGAGTTCGTTATACCTGCAAAGTTGGTTAGACTTTGCAGAATGACGTTGAGCAACACACGCAGCTCCGTCAAGGTAGGAAATGACCTCTCCGAAACCTTTAATACCGAAAGAGGTTTCAGGCAAGGCGATCCACTGTCTTGCGATCTCTTCAACATCATCATGGAGGGGATCGTACGAAAGGCCGGTGTGCATCGTAAGGGCACCATTTTCTATAAAGGTGTCCAGCTTCTTGCGTACGCTGATGATATTGATATTGTTGGCAGAACCAAGAGAGATGCTACCGCTGCTTTCGCCGCTATCGAAAAGGAATCAGCCAAAGTGGGTTAGACGATAAATGAGGGTAAAACAAAGTATATGCTGTCGACAAACAAGGGAGCGCGGCGTTTAGACTCCCACGTTTCATCCGGCAGGTATAACTTTGAAGTAGTCAAGGAGTTCGTTTACCTTGGCACCGCCATTAATACTAACAATGAAATCAGCCTGAAGATAAAGCGAAGAACAATAATTGCTAATAGGTGCTACTACGGGCTCAGTAAGCAACTAAGTTCCAGAGCCCTCTCTCGATCGACAAAACCAACTCTCTACAAGACGCTCGTTCTACCTGTGCTGCTTTATGGCGCTGAGGCATGGGTAGTTTCGCAAACTGACGCAGCCGCTCTGGGGGTGTTCGAGAGAAAAGTTCTTCGCAAAATCTTCGGTCCTGTTCGAGTCGGCGATAACTATCGCATCCGAATGAACCACTGTATGAGCTGTATGAGCTCTACGAAGACATTGACGTAGTTCGGCGTATAACTGTGCAGCGACTACGCTGGCTGGGTCATGTCCATCGTATGAACGACGAAGCTCCAGCGAAAAAGGTGCTCGAGGCGAGGGCCGTTGGTCAACGACGACGAGGGAGACCATGCCTCCGATGGATGGTCCAGGCTGAGGAAGCCCTAACCGCACTTGGTGTATCCGATTGGAGAAGGCGCGCGCAAAGCAGAGGTGCCTGGCGAGAGCTGATGAGGTCGGTCGAAAACCGGACACGGGTTGTTACGGCCACCTAAGTAAGTAAGTAAGTAAGTAATATTATGCACAAAACTGATTTTTATGCCTATACAAAATTACTTTATGCGTCGTAACTTTTACATTTTCATTCAGATTTAAACAAATTTGAGCTCAATATATTTGCAATAAAATTGTCTTTAACTTTAAATTAAAAAATAAAAATAAAATTGTCAACTTTAAATTAAAAAAAAAAAAACACAATTTCGTGAAAAGTCCGTGAAAAGTCCAAATTTTGTAAACAATTGTTATTCAAATTCTAAAAACAGTTCTAAAAATTATACAAGTAATACCACCAGTAATCCTAGGAATAATGCTAACTCTAATATTATTTCCAGTTTTAATTCTCATCATAATTTTTCTTTCAACTCTAACTTTAAATCTAATTCAAACTCTAACTCTAAATTAAACTTGTATCCTAAATCTTATTTTAGTTCTAGCTCTAAATTCTAAGAACACCTTATATAAAGAACACAAAAACCTACCTGTTGCTTACCCCAAATCTAATTCATTAAACAAAAATGTGCTGCAACCTAAATCATATCATAAATCCTAATTGGAATATAAAAAATAACATTTCTGCCATATTCTATCCCTTTTTCAAGCAGAATACTGTTGCAACCAACAATGGCCCGTATGCATTAAAACGAGTGAACGCTACAAAGTAGTGTTTGCTATTAAGTAGTGAAAGGTCGGTGACAACGGAAAGTCAATTTGAATATAACAAAAATTATTGTAAGCATTAAAAATTAAAATAAAAAAAGACAATTTCAATTAAAAGAGTATTTCTTAATCAGGAAAATTAGTGAGAGTATGGAATTGGTGGAAGATTATGAAAATATGGAAATGTGGACAATGAAGGACAGTAACGAAGATGCAGTGGAAACAGCCGATATTGAATTTTTGAGTGGGACTCCATCAAGAGTCAGTGATGGAATGTTTGTATCATATTTAAAAAAGTATGGTAAAGTGTTGTTGTCTAAAAGCCAGAAGCCTTATGAGAAGTTAAAGAAAAAGGAGGCTGCTGAAAAAATTAGTCAACAGTTACAAGTTGACAAGGGGATTTGTTATTCTGCACAGCAAGTTCTCAAAAAAGTCCAAAATTTAAAATCCAAACTAAAAACAAAAGCGGATGTTAAAAGGACCGGGAACCGAAAAATAAGTTTAAGTGCAGCTGAAAAGGAGCTATCCGAATTTATGGATGCTGTAGATAACCCTGCAATAAATCCTTTTAAAGATAATACAATTTTTGAAGCGAAGCTTTTTACTCCTCGTTCTGTGATTTGCTTGAAGTGAAATCTGAAAAATTTTCGACAGATTTTTTCTTGGAAATTTGATGATTTCTTTGTTGCTAGTGCTTATTACAACAAGAAAATTTAATACTTTAAAATTAAATAATGAAAATATTTTTTGGCCTGCCCGTGGGGATCGAACCCACGTCCTCTTAAACCATGGTAGAATAAGACAAGGTAGTGTTAGTAGTTAAAATTCTCTCTTGTGCTGGGTACCGCACCTGCCAAAACCAGGTTTTTACGAATAAAAGCAAAACAAATGACAAAATTTGCAGATTATGATATTCTATGTGTTTGACAGCTGCGGTACCCACCGCTCCGAGACGACACTACCTTGTTAAATATACCTTGCTCTTAAACGAGAGTACAATGCACTTTCCACTAGGCCACAAAGACGTGATAGAAAAGGTTGTTAATTCAATGCTTATTATAACAGAAGCTATGCTGCAGTAGATCGTCACCATCAATCAATAGATAGAGGATTGTGTATTTGCTATGCTACTACTATCAAAAATTTGCTTTTATTTGTCACAAGGTGTCTCCAGCATCGGTTTCTTTGTATTGTGAATGCGTTTGTGATGCTGTTGGCATAGAGTGTAAATTATTATCTAGAGATTGCATCAACTCGCTAAATCTCTGGCATGTGTTAACAGAGTTATTTCACTTAAAAACATGAAGAAAAAATCTCTGTTAACCTCTGTTAACCAGAGATTTAGCAGAGTTGATGCAATCTCTAGATAATAATTTATACTCTATGCTGTTGGTACGAAGAAAATTAGCAATGCCCACAAGTGCGTTTTTAAGTGTCAAAAAAATAGATGATATCAATAAATATGGAATTAACAAACGCATGCATGAGTCAGTGCAGCCAAGTTCACAACCATGTGTGGAGAGTTAACATAGAGAGTCGCTGGCATTATATGACCGTATATGCTAGAGTGTTAATTATGATCTAGAGATTGTGTCAACTCTGCTAAATCTCTGGCATGTGTTAACAGAGTTATTTCACTTAAAAACATGAAGAAAAAAAACTCTGTTAACCTCTGTTAACACATGCCAGAGATTTAGAAGAGTATATGTAATTAAAACCTATGAAACTATGAAACTATGGTATGAAACCTATAAACTATGGTATATGTAATTGGCGTGGAAATTTGACATTCAACAATAAAAAAATAAGCAGTAAATATGTTTTCTGTATATATGTAATTTATTTTATGTTATTTTAAATTTTTGAATTTAAAAGTTAATTTATTTACAAGAAAAAATTATTAAGCTATCAAATCTATGTAACTGCAAAAAGATTCGCTTCTCTCGTGTGTCCAACGACGCACCTGTGTTTTTTTTTTGTTACAACTTCTTATTTATTAAACATAAGAAAACTTAAAGTTCAAAAATTCTTAAAGTTGCTGATGTTGACGCCAAAAGTGAAGATGATTGCGCTGACTTCATAACGCCGAAGAAAGTTTTAAAGCCTATATACGACGAGAAACCAACCGATTCTTCATCGGTTTCAACTTGTTTTCCTCGCAAGGCTCCTCAAGAAAGATTTGATAATGTTGATGTAAGTCGCACTTTTTAATTTTATACAGTATGTCCATTATAAGCATTTCTTAAGGAAGGTAACGGTCAAGGTTGATTAACCCTGCTGTTAGGTTTAAAAAACTTATAAATTTAAGGATAACGCACCATTTGGTCCACACTCTAGTTTTTATACAGAAAAGCAGAACATATAGAAGAACATAGATAGAACATAGAAAGTCAGAACATACTTTTTGCAGTTACTTTGATGATAAACTATTTAAAAATAAAAGTATGGTGGCCGTGGCATACTGGTTGAGGTGCGTGATTTGTATGCGATAGAACCCAGGTTCAAATCCCATCTAACAGAATGTTTTTTCAATTGAATTAATTTTTCTGTTCGGCCGTCACCTCCCTGCAGACCATTTAGTTTTTTTTTTTTTAAATGAAAGTACATTAAGAGAAGTTTAAAGGCGATATCTCTTCACAGAGTTCAAAATATATTGATGCATGTAATGAAATTTGGACCAAATGGTCCCAACCTAACAGCAGGGTTAATATGGGTTAAGTCACTTGAGAGCAGCTCGGTCGTACTGTCAAAATGGATAAAAGGAAATTAAGAAAAAAAACCTGAATCTGTACAAGTTTTAGCTAACAGCTTACTTTGGCAGTTCGAACAAAGCCGAAAAAGAGTGATTTTCTCTCAAGTGAATTAACCTATACTAATTAACCTTGGTAACAGTGAAAATAAGTAATATGTTTTTAAATTCTTTTCAGATTCTTCTGGCAATAAATAAGTTGCTAGCCATTCAACATTTTCACGCGAGAATCGATAAAGTGACCGAAAATTATCTTCATGGCCAAATCTTCTTACTTTATAATTTTTTTTTTTTTATTTTCGCGATTTAAATTTAAAAACATGGCCATTTAGAAACAAATTTATAAAAAAATTATAAAAACAAGTCTAATCAAAAGCTGACTATAAAAATTGAATAGTGATCACTGATTTTGAAGTAGTGAACACTTGTTTTATGCATATCCAATTCAAGTAAGTAGTTTTTCAAAAATAGAATAGTCAAAATAAATAGTGAACACTATATAGGGTTTTCTTTTTATGCATATCAAAACTCCTGAACTAAGTGATCACTACTTAGTTTAGAGTTTACTATTTTTATGCATAAGGGCCAATAAGATTAATATTCCAAGCAAGTCAATGGCAAAATCTTTTGCTTATCAAAAACGTAACCGGGTTTCATTAAATATTTACGACAATGAAGCCAACAACGCTCAAAAACAAAGGTATCACTCCCATAGCTTAAATCCATCACAACCTTCTGGAAGTGTTTTACAAAAACGTGCTCTTAACATAAGTGCACCAGCTCTCCCTCCAAACAGAGAACTAACTCCCTCTTATACTCACGCAGCTACACATTTACTAGACACGGCTACCACAACATCAGCTTCCCCTACTTTTCTCGATCCCCTTCTTCCGCCTTCAGCAGAATTGACAAAAAAATCAAGCGGAGACAAGCACTGACGGTCGATTTGTTATGTCTCGTCTAAGAGACCGGAGACTATACGAAAATGTACACCTATACCTTGCATAACTACACTATAAATCTGATTCGATATACATTGATGGTTCGACAAGAACTAGCGTCATAGTAGCAATACAGCAAGAAGTTCTTCCTACTAATCCAACTGAACTTAAGAAAATCTTCGTTAATTTTCACGAAAGCTTCAATGTCTCCCCAGCAAATTTTAAGAAGAATTTTTTAGCATTTGCGTCACATACCGCACCAAAACGTCTTTGGCATTTGAATAAATCTCGTTCAAAATTCAAAAACTACTATTGCTCCTAACAGCATTCCTCAAGTAATACCCAAAGTTTCATGCCAATCGGCATGCTCAATTTATTCTCAAAACAGCTTATGATCATATACTCAAAATATATGCTCAAAAACATATGAGCCGTTATATTTGAAAATGGAATAAGTCCACTTTTTTATGTATTTAGATATTTAGAGGTTTGCATTTGGTAAAATTTAAAAAAATATTGGCATATATTAACTGATTCTGGATATTTATTTAGCAGTATATATTGATCAAATTTTATCATGCATTAGATATTTTTAAAATAATTAAAGGAAATAACCGATTTTTTTACCTACAAATGCATTTGTACCACTTTTAAATATAACTTATTGAAAAATTATTTTTGATAGCGAAATAAGTCCGTTTTTTTTTTGTTGGTTCGACTTATATCACTTTACACAAATTTAGCTCAAATAAACGAACAACAAAACTAAGTTGGAATTTTCTTTTATAGGATTTAACTTTTTTTAGATGGGTTTAAGCGCTAAAAATAATAATTAAAATAAAAAATTATAGGTAAAATGAAAACATGTAAGACGAGTATATTAAGAGTTTATTAAGAAATTGGTTTAGCTTTTTCTTAAACCGATGAGCGTAAAAGTTAAAGTTCTTCATTAAAATATCAAAAAAAATTCTTATATGTCAAACTTTGTTTGGTATTTGTCATCAAATTTATGACATTTGTAACTTTAAATCTTACATTTATGTTTTTTATCAAATGACTTGAGATTTCGACTCAATGGGTAATTTAAATAATAATTTTTATGCATGGAAATCATAAATAAAGATCAATTCAATCCATAGAAAACCATAAAAAATTTGTATGTATTGTTGTCTTATTAAAATACGAAAATTTTAGTTGTTTGCAAGTGCCATCAATTTGTTGACACCAATTCTTTTATGTATTAAAGAAGTAGTTCAGATGAAGGTTAACTTGATTTTTCAAGCAAATACGTATCAACTCTTAGGCGAAAAATTCTTTGTATTTAATGTGCTTTTATAACGGTGTCTCTATTCTCGCTATTTTGACCATTTTCGTAATGTGAAGAAAAACTATTTTAAATAACTTTTTTTTTTATTTTCGTTCATCTGGAAGTATCAAGAGATACAATGCCGAACTTTTTTATTTCTCTTCACTTTAAGCAAAAGTTCAAAGTTAGTAGATACGATATGGGGGTTCTGGATCAGGTGGCGGGTGGCGCAAGGCGATGACGTCATGCCTGCACCCCAACGCCATCTAGTGGGGGGCTTTTGTTTTTTTGCTAAAAATCGGCAAGTTTGGTGTATGTCTTTGTTTTGAGCTTTTAAAATTGGCAAGCTTGGAATATGTCTTTGCTTTAAACTTTTAAATTAGCAAGTTTGGGATATGTGTTTGCTTTTAAGCGTTGATCATAATTTCCCTGTAGGAAAATCAACTAATTTAAAAGTAGTTGATAAAGTCAACCACAACTAGTTGAAATTCTGACTTTTTTCCATAGAACGAACTAACTTATTTTGTATGGTGATGTCCGCTAAATAAGTCAATTGACTTTCGTCTGCATATATTTTCAACTACTTGTTAAATTAGTTACATTTAAATTATTTTTTTAATTGCTTTTAAATAACCAATTGAAAACTATTACTGATGGCCTAAAGTTAATAATATTTGATGAAATAACATGGTTAAATATATATAAACTTGTATTCTAATAAAAATTTGCAATTAAAACATGTCAAAATCAGAGTAGTTGCCGCCTTAATATAATTCAAAGTAGTTCAAATACTGATTTATTTTAAATTAGTTTTTTAATTAGTTGTTTTTAAAAACAAGTTAGTTTGTTCCTATAGGGTTTATACACTACATTATCGGTAGTGGTTGTCAAGCGAGTTCTTATCAGTGCTTGCATGTTTTGTTTATTCTTAACCCTCGCATTAGTTACAGCAAGACTCAAATTTTGCTGGTTAACTTGCTTTGGGTATATATAAATGTGTATGTAAATGTATATATAAAAGTGTAAATATAAATATATATATTTATTTGGAATGAAGCAATTTAGGTACAGCGAAGGTTGAAGAGATTAAAGAAATGTTTATAAATTTAATAAAGTCGGTAAATATTAGGTGAGTGTATTAGATTTGTGTAAGTAGTTTGTATATTAGATGACAACCATTAAAAAACATAGGAGTGTATAAATATCTATTCGTCAGTTGGGGGGAATAGGGGTAACAAGCCCCCGCTCATTAACCACCGGCCAAGTCACTTACACCCAGCAACTTCTCCGCCTCTGGCTTATATTTTATGTACATTCAAGAGTCTGTGAAGCTTCGAGATGCAGAAACTTCGAGAACATTTTAGAAGTCGACTTATGTCACTGTATGCCGAAGCGAATTTCGTGAGAGAGAAAGGGAGAGAGAAAGGGAGATAGCAAATAGCGCGATCCTATACAAATAATAATTCACTGTATTTTATTTTAAGTAAACGAAATACACCGCAACCAAGAAGAGTCAGGAAGTTTCTAGAAGCTTCGAGATGCAGAAACGTCGAGAACAATTTAGAAGCCGACTTATGTTATTGTATGCCGATGACGTCACCCATCCCCATCCCGATACGGATTTTAATTTTATTTAATTTCAATTTCAATACTAATTTCAAGGTTAAAGTGATAAGAGCCAAGCTTCATAGTAAGCGCACTCATAACCCGCAAGTTCAAGATAAGGCAGCAATGTAGAAGTTCAACATGTTTTTGTGTTACTTCTAAAATAATTTTGGCGTGTTACATCAACAACAATAAGTGGTGCAATAGCCTTGAATCCAACGACATCTAGCAATGGTTGAGATTCCCGTATATAATAACTTTGTTGAAATTTTGTATACATATCATATAGTACAGCAAACTGTCCCCTTTCAAAGCGACTATTTAAATCATCATAGGGATATGATTCAGAGTTTATATATATATATACTTTTAAAGCTATCTATATATATAAAAATAAATGTATGTATGTGGGTATGTGGATATGTGTGTATATCACGTATAGACTCCAAAACCACCGAACCAAACTTTATGCAATTTTTAGGGATACTGAAGCAACATTCGGGAAGTGTTCCTGTGAAGTTTGGTGTTCATTGGACAAGGGGGCGTGGTACCTCCCATACACCCCCAATTGGCTCTATCGCCCACAAACCAAAAAAAATGCTTTATATCAAACGGTTTTAATCATATAAAACTAAAATTTAGTAATTTCGTTCAGATGGTTACTTCCGGTGACTGTGCAAAAAATGGGCGTGGTCACACTATATCTACGCCCACTTTTAAGAAATCATTGTAATTCCTGAGATGTTCAAGTTTTGATAGTGAATCTTGGAATGCAGGTGCTATGGGTCCAAGTGGCAGTTACTATGTAAATATAAACGTTGTCACGCCCACTTTTACTGCCCACAAATCAGTAAAAATGCTTTATATCAGACGGCTTTTGCCGTAGAAGACTAAGATTTGGTAATTTAGTTTTAATCATTACTTGATAGTGAATCTAAGTGTGCAGGTACTATGGATCCCAGTGGCAGTCACTATGTATATATAAATGTTGTCACGTCCACTTTCAACGCCCACAAATCAGTAAAAAAGTAGAAGACTAGGATTTGGTAATTTAGTTTATTTGATTACTGTCGGCCAATGCACAAAAAATGGGCATGGCCGCACTATATCTACACCCACTTTCTCGAAATCATGCTTATTCCTGAGTTGTACACGGTTTGATAGGAAATCTTAGTATGCAGGTGCTATGGATCCAAGTGACAGTCACTATGTATATACAAATGTTGTTACGTCCACTTTAACCGCCCACAAATCAGTAAAAATGCTTTGTAGAAGACTAAGAATTGGTAATTTTGTACATAAGGTCACTATCGGCAACTGTTAAAAATGGGCGTGGTCGCACCATATCTACGCCCACTTTTTCGAAATCATGCTTATTCCTGCGTTGTACGCGTTTTGATAGTAACACTTCATACGCAGGTGCTCTAAGTGGCGGTCAATATATATATATATAATTTGCCACGCCAACTTGTACCACCCGCAAATAAAAAAATTAACGCGAAATGGCCAATTTCAGCCCTTGAAAGGACTTTGACCGAGCTTCTTATGATGAATTGACATGATCGAGAACTGGACCTACAAGTTTTATGCCGATTCCGAACGGCTTATGTTCTCAAGAAGCTTTTCATGGCAGTTTTTACTCTCTGAGGTTTGCCATTGTCAGCAGAGAGGTGACGGCCGAACTGAAAAATTAATTCAATTGAAAAAACTTTCTGTGTCAGGTGGAATTCGAACCAGGGTTCTATCCCATATGGACCACACACTCTACCCACTACGCCACGGCCGCCACTTTTTTTACCCACAAATCAATAGAACTTCTATAAATCAGACAATTCTCATCGTTAAATACTAAAATTTGGTAATTAAGTTCATACGCTTACTCTCGACAGCTTTGCCAAAAATGTGCATGGTAGCACTATATCTGTGCCCACTCTTCAGCAATCATTTTATTTAATTTATTTATTTATGTATGTATTGTAGTTAATTACAATTTAACAATTATAACTAAGTAAGCACTAGCTGCCAGGGCTATCGGTTAGAAATAATTTAAATTCCTGAGATGTGAACGTTTTGATAGTCAAACTTGGTATGCAGATGCTATAAGTCCAAGTGGCGGTCACTTTTTATATAAATTTTGTCACGAACACAAATCCGTGAAAGTATATAAATCAAAATTTACAGTAAAAGTCGCACTTTATCTACGCCGACTTTTCAGAAATCATTGTAATTTCTGAGCTGTACATGTTTTGATAGTGAAACTTGATATGTAGGTGCAATAAGACCAAGTGGTGGTCACTATACATATAAATGTTACCATGCCTAAATGTTTGTTTGTATACTAGAGCTCCTCACAAAAAAAAAGGTGTTTTTGGGTCGGTTGCTCAAAATAACGCTTTTTGTTATGATGATCCCCCAAATATTTCGACAGTAGCTGAAATAGTTTGAAATAAAAAAAAACAAAATCGAAATGGCCATTTCAATCCTTGAAAGGACATTGACCGATCTTCTTATGTTCTTAATAACAAACGGTCAGACTTAATAATTATTTTGTCTTGCCATGTTACTTTTGGTCAAATAAATTATCTATTCATGATAAAATATAGTGTAAAGTGAAGAATTAAATTGAATGAAATTACAAAAATATGTACACATTTTTTAACATTTTACAATTTATTTGTAAAAAAGTTAAACCAATCCATAAAAATCTGCATTATCTTTGGTCCAACGGAAAAAATTGAAGACTTTTGATGCAAAAGAACTTTTTCATTACTCTAATTTCTGACCGTTTGTTTTTTTTAACTACCATACCAGGCAATATTTTTAGTCGAAATTTTTTGGGGATCATCGTAACATAAGCCATGGATTATTTTGAAGACCCGGACTAAGCAACTTTTTTTTCTAAGGAGCGTGAGGCGACTTAATGTATATACGTATGTGGGTATATGTGTATATCACTTAAGGACTCCGAAACCGCTAAGCCAATTTTTATACCAAAGCCTTGAGAGGGTTCCTATGAAGTCTGGTGCCGACCGTAAAAGGCTCCTTAAATACACCAAAAATTTTCGATATCGACCAGTTTTGGTTTTTTTTTGTAGGTCGCACAGTCTCGGAATTCAGTATTCGACCTCAATTTACACATGCCGTTCCACTGGTAACATTTTATGGGCGTTGGTCGAGGGGCGTGGTACTTTTTCGGCACCCCAAATAGTCGGAATAGTTTTCGAAATAAGTCACACATCAATAAAACTCGGTACGAACTTACTATAAAAGTATGGCTTCACTAAAGCTACACCCTCTTTTAGGGGATAAGCGCTGAGCGCAGCGAAGCGCGCCGGGTATAAGCTAGTTAAATATATTACAATGATCAAATTTATTTCCTTCCTGTTTACTTTTTTCTCTTTGTAGGCCGATTATAAGAAATCGTGGTCTTTAATTTTGCGGTGAAAGCTTTACCTTCCATAAAACTTTTGTTTCCTTTGATAGTATAGGATTTATATGATAGTCCCAACTTCTAAACGCCATTGGTATTACCAAAATTTCGTTTTTAATTATCTTGTACATTTCTAATTTTGCAAAGTAACCCAACCCGCGTTTCTTAATGCGCCACTTTCAGCTTTATTCAATGAAACGAAATTTTTCATGGTTGATGAAATTCCAAGATTACGTGTACGATCAACTTCAAAACCATTAATTTCATATCGAATTTCATCGAACAGATATGAAACAAAGTTGTTTTTAAATTTCACACCTGTTGTTTCTACATCATTTCCTCCTTCCTGTTCTACTATAAACCCATGAATGTAAATCATACTCTAACTTGGTGAGACAAAGAGATCCTGGTTTTGAATGGGTATACGAATCTCATCGTTATTGTTATACGATTTTTGGTATGGATAGTAACTATGATAGTCTCTTTTTATAATATTCTCATCGTACATAGGTTGTTGAAGTACATTGAGTATTTCATTCATATTGAATTATTGGTTGATTGATTTAAAAAATTTAAATAATTAAAAACGAAATTTTGGTAATACCAATGGCGTTTAGAAGTTAGGACTATCATATAAATCCTATACTATCAAAGGAAACAAAAGTTTTATGGAAGGTAAAGCTTTCACCGCAAAATTAAAGACAACGATTTCTTATAATCGGCCTACAAAGAGAAAAAAGTAAACAGGAAGGAAATAAATGTGATCATTGTAATATATTTAATTTAAAAGTATATATATATATAAACTCTGAATCATATCCCTATGATGATTTTAATAGTCGCTTTGAAATGGGACAGTATGCTCTACTATATGATATGTATACAAAATTTAAGCAAAGTTATTATATACGGGAATCTCAACCATTGCTAGATGTCGTTGGATTCAAGGCTATTGCACCACTTATTGCTGTTGATGTAACACGCCAAAATTATTTTAGAAGTAACACAAAAACATGTTGAACTTCTACATTGCTGCCTTATCTTGAACTTGCGGGTTATGAGTGCGCTTACTATGAAGCTTGGCTCTTATCACTTTAACCTTGAAATTAGTATTGAAATTGAAATTAAATAAAATTAAAATCCGTATCGGGATAGGGATGGGTGACGTCATCGGCATACAATAACATAAGTCGGCTTCTAAATTGTTCTCGACGTTTCTGCATCTCGAAGCTTCTAGAAACTTCCTGACTCTTCTTGGTTGCGGTGTATTTCGTTTACTTAAAATAAAATACAGTGAAGTATTATTTGTATAGGATCGCGCTATTTGCTATCTCCCTTTCTCTCTCCCTTTCTCTCTCACGCCATTCGCTTCGGCATACAGTGACATAAGTCGACTTCTAAAATGTTCTCGAAGTTTCTGCATCTCGAAGCTTCACAGACTCTTGAATTTACATAAAATATAAGCCAGAGGCGGAGAAGTTGCTGGGTGTAAGTAACTTGGCCGGTGGTTAATGAGCGGGGGCTTGTTACCCCTATGTCCCCCAACTGACGAATAGATATTTATACACTTCTATGTTTTTTAATGGTTGTCATCTAATATACAAACTACTTACACAAATCTAATACACTCACCTAATATTTACCGACTTTATTAAATTTATAAACATTTCTTTAACCTCTTCAACCTTCCCTGTACCTAAATTGCTTCATTCCAAATAAATATATATATTTATATTTACACTTTTAAATATACACTTACATACACATTTATATATACCCAAAGCAAGTTGACCAGCAAAATTTGAGTCTTGCTGTAACTAATGCGAGAGTTAAGAAAAAACAAAACATGCAAGCACTGATAAGAACTTGCTTGACTACCACTACCGATAATGTAGTGTATAAAATTATGATCAACGCTTAAAAGCAAACACATATCCCAAATTTGCTAATTTAAAAGTTTAAAGCAAAGACATACCTCAAGCTTGCCAATTTTAAAAGCTCAAAACAAAGACGTACACCAAACTTGCCGATTTTTAGCAAAAAAACAAAAGCCCCCCACTAGATGGCGTTGGGGTGCAGGCATGACGTCATTGCCTTGCGCCACCCGCCACCTGATCCAGAACCCCCATATCGTATCTACTAAAGTTTATATGGAACTTTCTTAAAAAAATTCTAACGAAAAGAGTGCACACTGAAGTCATAATAAATAATTATAATTGCCATTAAAAACTTTTACTTGTGATTGTTTGGAGTGGACTTATTCCACTTTCAAAAAAATATTTCTTCGAAAACATTTTACACCAAATTTTTTTTGGCTAATATATGGCGAAAACGAGATCCATTAAATGTGTAATAAAAAATATAAAATTGGGATCCTCGTATTTAACTGAAATAAGCATTAACTCATATATTTTTAAAAGTGGACTTTCATATATACTTTCATATATAACGGCTCATATATCACCATATAACACCAAACACTACTATTGCTCCACACTATCATCCTAGCGCAACACCTATTTCTCAAAACCAGCCTAACTCAGCAATAACTTCATTAAAAATATTTTACCACAATTGCAGTGCTATGGAGGAAAACTCAATAAACTTTTTGTTGAAGCTAAATCTTGTCACTTCAATGTTCTTGTCTTTACGAAAACGTGGTTAAATAACACTTTCAAAGATGAGGAAATTCTGGATAGTAATAGGACAATATTCAGAAATTACCGAGACTATACAAACACAGGTTTATCTCGTGGAGGAGGTGTTTTAATCGCCGCACATAACACCCTATCGAGTGAGATGATTAGAACGACCTCCCTAATACACTTTGAGCACCGAATAATAAAAATTAGTCTAGGCCAAAATCATTACATATAGATTGGTGTCATTTATATTTCTCCTAATTCTGCTGAAAGTTCGTATAATGAATGATACGAAACAATCACAGCAATAATAGCCGCTTTAAACGACGAAAATAAGGTTATTTTCTTTTTTTTTTTTAATAGTTACATGCAATAACAATAGAGTTCAGCTACTACAGCTTTTTCGCACTTCCTCAGCATTAACCAATTCAAGGCCACGACCCCAAAATCATTGAAAAATATCAATATTCTGGATACCAGTGACCCTAAAAAGGTTAATGTGGGAAAAATTTACCCACCAATGAATGAGTTGGGCTCAGGGACAACACACGACATAACAAATAATCATGCATATACATTAGGCTGTATCTTTGCTCCATACATTTTGCAAAAGTATCTCAGATCCTCCCTCCGCAGGCAGATTCTGAATACAGCATATTTGAAGGCCTCGAAGGACGGAAAAATTTTCGAATTTGTAAAAACTGAGTGGGCGCCGCCTAAAAGAGTAATTTTTGAGGCACTTTTTTTTTAATTTCATTTATTGATTTTTAATCACTGTTTATTGGCAAATCTAAAACAACCTTTATCCGATTCAGAACCCAAATTGTACATTGAATCCAACTGTGTTTAATTTGTGGGAGAATTCAACCTGCGAACTTGAAATTTGTTAATTTTTTTCATTTTTTATTTAATTGCCACGTCACGGTAAGTGACACTATCAGAATAAGAAATTAATTCACATTGACGACAATTTTATTACCTATTATAAGTTGGTATAAGACACGATATCTGCAGATTTCATTCGATCACTTAAAGACTGCATTTTTAATAGTTTTAAACGATCATCATAAGGAGGAAGGTCTAATATGTCAGTTTCACTTAAGTCCCTTAGAGCAAACTGAACAAAACTTTTTGGATTCTTTCTATTCGATCAACATGCACATTGTAACTTGGGGACCAAACTTGACTTGCATACTCTAAATGAGGACACACAATTGCAAAATACAACGTTGTAGTTGTAATAATGCTATTAAATTTTTTGGCCTAGCGTTTTATAAATCCAAACATTGAAGATGCTTTTTTACAAATATTATCAATATGAATGTTAAACGACTACACGTGTCTACACGACTCAAGGCAGTTTCTTTAATCTTATAATCAAAAATAAAATTATTCCTTTTTTCGCGAAAGGTCATAGTTTGGCATTTATCTGGATTTAGAAACATATTTTTTTAGAACACCAAACTTCAAAGGATTTTAGATCAGACTGGAGTAGATCTGAATTATCTCTAGAATTAATCGTTCTGTATATTTTCATATCCTCTGCATAAATAAGCAGATGAGAGTGTTCAGTGATGTGAGTTACATCATTGATAGTTAAAATAAACAGAAGAAGACCAAGGCGGCTATCCTGAGGAACACCTGATTCAGCAATAAATTCAGAAGACAATACGTCTCGAAAACGTATTTGATAAGATCGCTCCACCAAATACGACTTTATCCAGTTCACGAAATATTGTGGAAGTCCTATTAACTCAAGTTTAAATAAGATTAGATTGTATGGTAGTTTATCAAATGCCTTACTAAAGTCAGTGTAAACACAATCGACCTGGTTACTAGAACTAATTGAGTTTAAGCAGAATGTTGTAAAATCGAGAAGATTAAACACATTGGATCTGCCATTCACAAAACCATGCTGACGAGTTGTTATGACTGCTCCACAGTGTATTTTCACCCGATCATACACGATCCGCTCAAAAAGTTTTGGAATCGATGAGAGCTTAGCGATAAGCCTTCTTAACAACAATATTGTTACTGCCTGTAGTTAAGACCAGGTCAAGAAGTCTTTCAGGACTATTATAAATTCAACTCACTTGTTGTAAGTCTGAACATATATTTTCAACAAATATATGTTCTTGGCGGGCCTTCGAATAAGAATTAGATCAACGTCAGAAGAATGCCATTTTAAATCAGGTAGATTAAAGTCACCCAATAATAAAATGTCGTCATTAACGTCAAGTAAATCAATTATGTAATCTACGCACTCCGCAAAGCTTGCATAGATCTCTACACTACTCTAAGGAGGAACATAAGCATTAATAACATATAAGTTAGAGTTACAATGTATTACTTTAACGCAAATTAGTTCAATATTAGAAGAGCAGGGAATATCAACAATAGAACTGACAAAGCAGTTCTTTACAGCTAAGAGGACACCACCACCGACAGAAGAAATAATGGCAGTGTATCTGTCTTTTCTAAAAACTTGAAAACTATTATCAAACAATTCCAAGTCAGTAATGCTTGTTCAGCCACGTTTCTGTTAACGCTATAATATCCTAAGAGCAATTTTGAGTTGATAGAAATATGTTCTGCGTCTTTTCCAATAATAGCACATATTTTCCAATACCCTCCACCACACTGTCTTTACTTTAGAATTACGTGCTACCCATATTAGTATTTTGTTTTTTTGAGTCGGACGGGCGGCTTGAGTCATCCTTCTAGACTTATTTTTTGGCTTAAACTCAGTAACGATAATATTATCGACCCACAAATTAGAGTTCAGAACAGTTGTAAAGTCTTCGGCTGAAACTGTTAGAATAAAAGAAGCGTGGGAAGACTTATTACCAATTGTTTGCATGAACAGAATGCATTTGAGTTGACTAACTTGGTTTGACTAACAAACGTCAATATATTTTCTATTGATGTGTCGGGCTGAAGACGTGAAATGAAAACGTTTCTGGTTCTCGAAACTGCTCTTAAAATCAAATGACTGTTAGACGTAGTTGAAATCGTATTTGGACTACTAGTCAATGGAGGAATAGAAGATGATGTATAAGAAATCACCGTATTATTCTTTTCTGATAGCATTGCTGATGGTTGATCTGCCTTGGATGGTTTGGAGGACGCCTTCCGACGCTTATTTTTATTTTTGTTTTTCCTCTGTCTTGAAGCATTGAAGTTAAAAGTTCTTAGGAGACTTTAACAGTCCCAATATTTCTTTTTTCAACGATGATAATGATAATCATCTTCTCACAATAAACCTCTCCAATGCAGTTGACTTTAACTTACTTAGTACCTTTTATAGTGCCGATTGTCAGCAAGTGACTCCAATTCCAAACCAGAATGGGCGTTGGTTAGATTTAATTCTTACTAGCTCCTATGACGAAGCTCACCTGCTAACTCCTATGTTAGGCTCACCTGCTAACATGAGAAGCCGAGCACATATTTTCCAATACCCTCCACCACACTGTCTTTACTTTAGAATTACGTGCTACCCATATTACTTTTACACAAACCTTTAATAATTTGGTTATGCACGATTTCCTTAATGCCAATTATAATAATATAATAGATGACTTAAGCCGTTTGAATTGGACACACCTTCCAGCCTTAGAATTGGAAGAGGCTGTTTCGTTTTTTTATCAGAGCATCTTTGCCATTATCGATACTCATGTTCCAAAAATTAAGAAAAAAAAAACAAACAATCAGAACCGTGGCTTGATGGAAATCTTAGACAATTGAGAATCAGAGAAATAAACTTTACAGATGCATTAAAAACGCCATCTCTGTGAGTGACGAGGTAAAGACAAGATATGAAGAACTGTCTAAAGAGTTCTCTATCAAGTCTGAAGAAGCTTATTAACTCTACACCAATATAATTGGTGAAAGAATTATTAAAGGCTGTAAAAAATTCTTCAACTTCGTAAACGTCAAGCGAAAATTGACTGGTTACCCAACATTCATGTTTAAGACAAAGATGCCCAGTAGTGGCTGATATCAGCAAATTAAACTCACACGTATACTTACGCTCTTTTGTTTGATCGTCAATCAACCAATAGGAAATCAGCATGTTGAGTGGGAGAGAAATGAATAGCAAATTGTTTTCTTCCAGTGTTGTTTCGTCACTCTCACCAATACTACTACCTTGGGCATCTATGGTTTAAGAGAACTGTCACTTCTTCTATCCCTCAGAACATTTCTAATCTTTTTGCAGATCACTTTAAAGAAGTG
The DNA here is from genome assembly GCA_914767935.1 of Coremacera marginata. Lineage (NCBI taxonomy): Eukaryota > Metazoa > Arthropoda > Insecta > Diptera > Sciomyzidae > Coremacera > Coremacera marginata. Next base: position 125,112,526 of record OU612043.1, read on the forward strand.
TTCTGTACACCTTCAACCCAAAATCAAACTCCATCATCGATTTCCAACATATCCCCATTGGTTAGCTCAATCAATCTAACGCAGAGTGACATAATAAATTATATTAAGGAATTCGATCCTAACAAGTCTCCTGGTCCAGACCTGTTACCACCATGTTTTCTTATTCAATGCTCAAACCAGTTAGTTATGCCTTTATACTTAATTTTTAACAAATCTTTGAAAACAGTTATTTTTCCCGCTTTATGGAAATCTTCTCATTTTACCCCAATTTATAAAAACGGCGACAAGAGAGATGTCGCAAATTATAGGGGCATTGTAATACTATCGGCCATTCCCAAACTATTTAAAAAATTATGTGTTCCAAACTTACAGATCTAATTAATCCACGTTTAAATGTCCAACAACATGGATTCCGTAAAGGAAGGTCAACCACTACAAATCTTACAACAATGACCTCTGAAGTTCTTATTAAAATCAAAACAGGGCATCACATAGATGCAGTCTATACTGATTTTAGCAAAGCCTTTGATCGCGTCGATCACAAAATTTTAAATATAGAACTTAAAAAATTCGGTATTTCAGGTTCCTTGCTGAATTAGCTCAAGTCTTATCTGTATGAAAGATCCCAATATTTAAAATATCAGGGTATTCTTTCTAAAAAGATTGTTGCTTCGTCGGGCATACCACTAGGTAGCCAACTTGGACCACTTCTCTTCAACATATTTATAGCAGATATATCAGAAGCTTTGAATGACATTACACATCTCCTATATGCAGATGACCTTAAAAATGAGGATTCAGTAGTCTTTCAGAATAAGCTTTTATCTCTGGTGCAATGGTGTAGACATAATAATCTCTCATTAAATGTAAATAAATGCTTCCTTATAAGTTTCCCCGTAAAAACGAAATAACTCATAGCAGTTATGTGCTTAATGGGGTCGTTCTCAACAGAGTTACAGCCCTGTTCTACCAGCTTAACAAAGCTCACCACATTAACAAAATAGTTAATATTAACAAGTTGTTAATGTTCCGTATTCTGGTGAAAATTTAAAAGCTCTTTTCTTTACAATTTTGTTAATTGCAGAAAGTATCTTAACAACGACAACATAATCTCAATATTTATGTGTTTAGCTAGAGAATTGCTGTGCAAATAATAAAAATAATGTAAATTATAATATAATATTGAATTAAAATAAATAAGACTGTGAAAAATGGAAGAATTTTTACGTCTTTTAAGTTTTGAAAATGAAGAAGATCAACGAAACGAAAAATTTAACGACGGCGCTATTTAAAACGTCTTCGAAATGAAAATGATTTATTCATTCTATCTATCTATCTCTTTATCTATTTTTTTATTTCTTTTCAACTCTAAATACAATTAAATACCGAAATGAAAAACCGAAATATAATAATATACATATGCCAGCCAAAAGTTAAGGCTGCTGCCGACATAAATTGTATATAAAATAGGAGCTGCTCCTGCGTCGCTCACTCAAACTTTGTTTGGCTATTAAAAAAATGTAAACTTGTGTTTTAAATAAAAAAAAATCTTGAGATTACTTAGTTCTTTGCATTTTCATTTTGCTAGCTGATATAATAAACAATAGAATTTCATCGAAAAAACAGCTGGCGATTTGAATGCTGTGAGTTTCACATTCTCACCACAAGTGGTGAACTTTTTGAGCTTTTCAGAGCTTTCAAATTGTAAATGATTTTTTAGAATACGAACATTTACATTACATAACAATAATATTAACAAGAGCTCATTAACAATTCCTTGTTAAGTTAACAAGCAGAATAGAGCTGTTAATCCCATTGCAGATCTTGGGATTATCCTAGATAGCAGGTTGCGCTTTAACCTTCACATAGATTATATTATATCCAGTGTAAATAATCTGCTTGAATTCATAAAAAGACGTACAAAAAAATTCAAAAATATAAGGGTAACAAAAAATACAAAAGCCTTGAAGTTGGCGCTTCTGATTAAATGTCTAATTATATAAGCGCTGACCTTAAAAGCTTTTGTATTCATAAAGAAATTAATATATTTATGATAATAAAACAAATTAGATAAAAATGAAAATAATAAGTTTTCCAATTTAATAATATGTTTAAATAAATTACCAAATATGACCAAGAAAAAAAAAGGAAAAGTTATTTTAAAATTATTTTGTAGTCGGTTTTTTTTTTACATTATTAAAGTATAACTATTGAGGATTTATCCCTGACATTTTGGTCCAAAAATATTCGTCGATAAGGTAGAAAAGTGCAATGCCGCTAAAGACCTTAAATTTGCGTTGAGCAAGATATCTGGAGACTGGTCGACCAGTTCTTAGGAGAAAAAACAAAACTTTTTCGGTTTGCTAAAGAGTTCTGGGACGTTTCATCGTTGATTTTTGGAAAATATTAATTTTTGGCAAAATGGCGGGCGTAAACCGAAAATTTTAATTTTTTTTGTGCACAAAATTCAGGTCGTTTTAGGTTATAAATCAAAAAGTATGTATAAAAAAAAAAATTTAATGATAAAACGCATAATAGATCTTTTCTAAACCGACAAAAAACATTTTTTTTTCAGAAGAACCAAACTGTAGATATCTTGTTTACAGTGAATTTTTAAGGTATTTTGCTGCATTGCTCTTTTCTTCCTCATCGACAAATATTTTTAGATCAAAATTTCAGGGATAAATCTTTAATAGTTATACTTTAATAATGTAAAAAATGTTGGTCTAATATGCAATACAGCTTAAAAAACATTTAATTCGGTGTCTTTTTTTTCTTCAAAAAACTCCCGGAGGCCGTTAAATAGTTGTAGAATATTCAATAGCATAAGCGACCACTAATAACCATCAATGTCAAAATCCATGTTCAGACGCTCCCTTTCTAAACGCCTTTTCCCACCTTAATTTTTCCGCTTATTACTCACCACTCATTTATTAACGAACCTTTTCCAATGCCCCTATTTCTTGAAAATACCCTCTTATCTCTGGCTTCCACTCCCACGTTTGCTTTAAAACTTCATTATAAGAATAATTTAAAATACAATACAATAATTTATTATTAATATAATTATAAGACCTTTTTCTTTTACGCCTTCCTTGTCTTTTGTTTTTGACATGTTTTCAAAAAATGCCAGTGATACGGGCGAATCGCAACCGCAACGAATAAAATATCTTCAATCCAAGGATATCCAAAAACAAGGATAGGAGAAAAAAGAAAAAAAAATAAATAAAATAAAATACCTGTTAGAATAAGTGAAATTTGCCTTGGTGGGCTAAATAAATAAATAAATAAATAAATATTTCAGTTCTTTCATAAAAAAGTGTACCAAAATCTGGGAATCAATGGTTTAAAAGTAGTGAATCACTTCGGCATACTTTCTCATAAGTACCCAGCAAGGCAAAGAGCAAGGCTTTGTCGAAATTTACACCAATTCGTAACTCTTTCAAGCTGTCTTAAAGAAGTCGTTACTATTTCGCTACGGCCAAATTCGAAAAAAATTCGATATTTATACGAATTTATATTGAGTTCCTATATGTGCATGTTTGTACGATTAATTAAAGTTAGAACAATGAGAAATTTAATTTCTTTCGAAGTTTCTGATAAAAATCGTAGGAAAATCGTAGCGTTTTTCATGACTGACGAATTTAAAATTTTTTTGAAGTGAAACTTTTATAGCCGCGTATACAGCAATACGGCAAGCTAGATGGGGGGTAAGACCAATGTAACGAAATGGTTCTTATGAAAACAAAACACATCAATTCACCGCACTGGTTGTATAAAAACGAAAATACTGCTTTTTAACATTTTTCACATTTTTGCTTCCACTAAGGATTGAACACAGTTGATCTCGTCTGTAGTTATCGGTGGTTTTTTTAGTTGTGCTGTGATAAATGAATTTTATAATTGTCTATTGAAATCTTGTGAACGTTAAGTATCAAAAAATTTTTTAATGAACGTTTTATATGTTTTTATGCAATTTAATTTAAACAATGTTTATTATTGATTGTCTCTATTTATTAATAATTAATTACAATAGTTTTTGTTGTTTTTAATAAAATCCAGTGCCTGTTTGTCTGTCTAATTGTTTTTCAATTTCTCTTTGTGCGTGTTTGTTTATTTGTAGTGCAGTCAGCGTATCTAGTGTTGTCAGGCCCGTAGACAAGGGGGCTCTTTTAGGTGTTCAAACCCCTCCTTAGGGTCCAGAAAGTATAAAGAATTAACACAAATGAGACTATTTAATTCAAAATGTAATTTTTTTTAGATAAACTGTGATGTTAAATGATGTTAATTTTCTTGAAAACTTCACTTAATTATTGAAAAATTTTTTTGGCCAAGTGAAAGATTAATTTTGCTTATAAGAGTCACAATCATTATATTGAAATTCATCTCCAAGGAGGTGGTATATTAAAAATCAGTTTCAATGCTCAAAAAGTCCCTGATATCCAGTAAAATATATATATGAAAGTTATACCTAGAACGAATATAATTGTAAATTGAAGAAAATTAGCTTGAAATTTTTTATGCCATATCTACCCAGCAAATCATAGTTGACGACTATGTCGAAATTTCGACTAATTCGTCACTATTTTGAGCTGTCTTAAAGAAATCATTACAATTTCGTTACGCAAATATCGGAACAGTATCACTTTTTATACGAATTTATATAAAATTTTGTTATGCGACAGCTTGTGCGACATATTAAAATGCTAACAGAGTAAAATTTCCTTTCTTTCGAACTGTCTGAACGAAATCGTAACTTTTTCGTAACATTTTCGTTAGGACTCGTTACGAAACCATTACGATACTTCGTTACGAAGTCGTGTCAAACCCTTCATACGATTTTCCTTACGATTTCGCAACGAATCCGGATTTCGAAATTGGAAAGATTTCGAAATATTCCTAACGAAATCATAACAAACATTACACAATCTTTCCGATTTCGGAATATGATTTTGTTACGAAATCGTAAAGAATATCGTATGAAGCGGTTGACACGACTTCGTAACGATTTCGTAACGAGTCTTAACGAAAATGTTACGAAAAAGTTACGATTTCGTTCAGCCAGTTCGAAAGAAAAGAAAGTTTACTCTGTTTGCATTTCAATATGTTTTACAAACAGTCGCATAACGAAACTCTTTATAAATTCGTATAAAAAGTGAAACTCTTCCAATATTTGCGTAACGAAATTGTAACGATTTCTTTAAGACAGCTCGAAATAGTTATGAATTCGTCGGAATTTCGACAAAGTCATCAACTTTGGTTTGCTGGGTAAGCTAATTAGAACCAAAACTTTTGAAAAAGCATTCATTTGAGTGGGTTTTTTTTCATTTTTAAAATTGTAAAAAAAATATGAACCACGAAATTTAACACATTATGGGGTATTCCACGTAAAGCGAATGACTAAAAATTTTCATATCTAAAATTTCCAACTTGGCACAAAAATTTAGCCCTGTGCGAAGCCGTTTCCAAATAACAGGTTTCGGAAAATCACCTTAAATCTAAATATGGAAAAATTTTTGTAAAACATTTTATACAGTCCAATTTTATAGTGATTTGATGATTAAAAGAAAAAAATTAACAATTACAGTCTTTTAAGCTTCAGCATTTTAAAAATGTTTATTTTTATTATATTAAAAAATTAAAAACTATTTAGAAGTTCAAAAAATTTTGGTTTTAGTGTTTTTAATATGCGTATAATTTTAATATAAATCCACAACCGATTAAATTCTTAAATTTTCAAAAAAAGTTACTGTTTCTTTTTATAAAAATTTATCTAGCAGAGTAATATTTTTAATATTAACATGAACTTATTTTCATGTGATATCTTATACATATAATTAATTGGGTATAAGATACTGGTGCTGTGCAAAAACCAGTATTCGAATTACGGTTTTTGAAAAATAGTCTGAAATTTAAATGTGACTTTATCGGAGTCGATTCCTCTAATCAAAAAATTTTAATAAGAAAAAATGTATATGGTAATTGTTATTGGAATTGAATCATGAGAAAATGAAACTGTTAAATTTTTAAAGATCTTCAAATATTTTCTTTTGAATTTATTGAAATTGTCGAAATCATTTTCGAGAACAGTAATATTTTAGCCCTTAACGATAACTCGAATTAGGGTTCACACAGGTTCAAATAGTGGTACACAAGCTGGGGATCAACAAAAGCGTAAGATAGCAAAAAGGAAACCAAATCTAAAGACTAAAATTTTTTTTTCTCCCGTTTATATGGAATGTCCAAAAAAGTTGTGAATACAGCTTCACCAGCTGAACTTATTAAAAAATTTTTGCATTTTTCATAGCTGATTTTAATTTTGATTTTAATAAACTGCAAGGAATCTAACCTATTTTTACTGTTCACATTAATATTGTTGAATTAGTAAAATTTTGTTACAGACATTTTTACTGTTTGTGCTATTTTCCGGAATAATACTTTTTTAAAGATATTAAAAATTCTCAATTTGGACCATTTTTCAACAAACTATAGGCAAAAATCAAAACACTTAGTACTCAAAATTGAATTGAAAAAAAAAAAAATTAAATAAACTCTTGGACATTTAAAAACAGGCATATTCACAAATAGTCTTAAAAGAAAACGGATTTGCTTAAAAATTTTCATATCCTTTCTTTCAGTTATTACTGGTATCTACATATAGATTTTTTATCAAAACTCCCCCCCTAAGGTAAATCCTGGCTACGGGCCTGACTGTTGTTGTTGTTTTTTAACAATTTTGTGTATGCTGCACTTTTGTGCTAACCCTATAAGCACATTTTACATATAAAAACTCTTGCTCACAGATCAATTTAAATTTTTTGTAATGAATTATTTTTCCGTTGACAATATTGCTGCTTGTTCTCTAAACGAGCAATGCAAAAGCCAGAATATTCTGTACCCTATGTGCAGTTATTCTGGCCCATGTGAGCGAATGTTCCATGCTTCTTGTGCTGGTATTTCTAAATCGTGCCTTGACGATTTAATGTCAGTGCGATCTGGTCTTCGCTGGTATTGTGCTTCGTACAGGGCTCTTTCCCCGGATGAACTCTATTCTTAAATAAAACTTTTTGGGGAAAGTCTTGACTTATTAAATAATAATTTCAGAGAAATCGTTACATTTTTTAGCGAAGTTAGTGCCTCATCCACTACCAGTGTTACTGATGAAATTACTCTTCAGGAAAACATTTTGGTTCCCTTGTTCATGACTGCTTCTTCCGGAGTTTTGACAGTTTCATCAGAAAAAGACCCAAAAAGCTCTAAGAGACAGAGGAAAAACAAAAATAAGCGTCGTCCAACCTTCCAAGGCAGAGCAGAACTCAGCAATGCCATCAGAAAATAATAATTCGGTGATATCTTATACACCATCTTCTATTCCTCCATTGACTAGTAGTCCAAATACGATTTCAACTACGCCTAACATTCATTTGACTTTGAAAGCAGTTTCGAGGACCAGAAACGTTTTCATTTCACGTCTTCAGCCCGACACATCAATAGAAAATATATTGACGTTTGTCAGGCAAACCAAGTTGGTAAACTCAAATGCGTTCTGTTCATACAAAAAAATTGGTAATAAGCCTTCCCACGCTTCGTTTATTTTAACAGTTGCAGCCGAAGATCTTACAACTGTTCTTAACTCTAATTTGTGGGCCGATAATATTCTCGTTACTGAGTTCAGGCCAAGAAGTAAGTCTAGAAGAATCTTAAATCTACCTGATTTAAGATTCTTCTGACGATGATACATACTACTGTGCATATAATTCGAAGGCCCGCCAAGAACATATAGTTGTTGATAATATATGTTCAGACTTACAACAATTGAGGAGTATTTAAAATAGTCTTGAAAGACTTCTTGACCTGGTCTTAACTACAGACAGTAACAATGTTGTTGTTAAGAAGGCCTGCCATGCTCTAACTACTCTTGATGAATACCATCCACCTTTGAATATTTAATGCAAATCCGATAGAGAAAATAGAAAATATTGTAAACACGAATTCAGTAGATAAGCTTTATGAATTCAATTTTAAAAAGCTGACTTTTTGAAGTTGAATCAGTTACTTCATAGCAAGCTTAATATAATTTTAGAATATATAAAGGGAAATTGCCTTGATGACTCCATTATTTTTTTTTTATATGGTACTCTTTGCGATGTTTTCTCAGTCCGTACCATATAGCCTCAAATTTGCGAGATATTCTGCGTACCCCTGGTACACAACGGACTTAAAGTCTCTTCGCAACAACAGGAACAGGGCATGGAAGAAATACGTCTGTAGCTAAGGCTCAAATGACCTAGAAACTTACAAGCGTTTGTTTCTGGAATTTGAAACTCGCTCAGCTACAATACATTATATCACGAATATTTAGATAATGTAAAGCTGAGGATTTTGTCTGATCCAAAGAAATTTTGGGGATTCATATACACAAAGAAGGAATCCGATGGATTACCTTCCTCATTTAGAACTCCTGAGGAATTTACTGACGATCCCGTCAAAATTTGTGGCCTATTCGCAAATCTTTTTAAGGAATCATTCTCTTCAGATTCTTTTAATCCTGATAAGAAGTACTTTGATTATTTGAATTCCGCACCCAGAGTTTCTTTGAAACATATATCCTTTACTCCAGGGGATATTTTAATGTATATTTGATCAATCGATGAGGATTTTGGCGCTGGGCCCGACGGTGTTCCTGCCTCAGTGTTAACACAATGCGGTTCCGTTTTGAGTCAACCACTTTCTTTATTATTCAATAACTCTATTAACGAAAGTTTTTTTCCACTTTTTTGGAAAAAATCATTTATAAGTCCTATTTTTAAAAATGGGTTGCAGGAATGATGTCAATAACTATAGGCCTATTGCCAAGCTCTCATCGATTCCAAAATTTTTTTAGCGTATCGTGTACGATCGGGTAAAAATTCACTGTGCAGACGTCATTACAACTCGTCAGCATGGTTTTGATAATGGGAGATCCACTGTGTCTAATCTTCTCGATTTCACAACATTCTGCTTAAACTCAATTAGTTCTGGTAACCAGGTCGATTGTGTTTACACTGACTTTAGTAAGGCATTTGATAAACTACCACTTGTTTAATTTCGAGTTATTGGGATTTTCACAATATTTTGTGAACTGGATAAAGTCGAATTTGGTGGAGTGATCTTATCAAATACGTTTCCGAGACGTATTGTCTTCTGAATTTAGTGCTGAATCAGGTGTTCCTCAGGGTAGCCACCTTGGTTCACTTCTGTTTTTTTAGCAATCAATGATGTAACTCACATCATTGAACACTCTCATTTGCTTATTTATGCAGATGATATAAAATATACAATTTAATATAATATAATATGAATATGAAATATAATATAATATGAAATGTAATATGAAATATAATATGAAAATATACAGAACGGTTGATTCTAAAGAAAATTCAACTCTACTCCAGTCTGATTTGAAATCCTTTGAAGTTTGGTGTTCTAAAAAAAATATGTTTCTAAATCCAGATAAATGCCAATCTATGACCTTTTCGCGAAAAAGGAATAATTTTATTTTTGATTATAAGATAAAAAAAAATGCCTTAAGTTGTGTAGATACTGTCAAAGACCTAGGTATATGCATGAATTCTAAGCTATTGTTTAACATTCACATTCATTATATTTGTAAAAAAGCATCTTCAATGCTTGGATTTATAAAACGCTGGGACAAAGAATTTAATAGCATTATTAAAACTACAACGTTGTATTATGCAATCGTGCGTCCTCACTTAGAGTATGCAAGTCAAGTTTGGTCCCCAAGTTACAATGTGCATGTTGATCGAATAGAAAGAATCCAAAAACGTTCTGTTCGGTTTGCTCTAAGGGGCTTAAGTGGGACGGACATATTAGACCTCCCTCCTTATTAGGATCGTTTGAAGCTGTTAAAAATGCAGTCTTTAAGTGACCGAAGGAAGTCTGCAGATATCGTCTATTTACACCAACTCATAGCAGGTGTATTCTATTCTCCAGAACTTCTTTCTCATATAAATTTTAACATTAACCGTAGAAGCAGTAGAAACGCTAACAACTTAATTTATTTACCATTTAGTAGATTACATTACAAATTACATGGCTACTGCTCCTTTAAACCGCATGAGTTCTTTTGTTGACAATTGTAGCGTTTTCGATGCTAATTTGTCATAAGGTCAACTCAAAAGTAGATTATAATAGTTGTGTAATTAGATTTATGTATACGCATGGTTAGTTGTTACGTCTTGTGTTGTCCCTGAGCCCAACCCATTCATTGGTGGGTACATTTTTCCCACATTAACTTGTTTGTGGTCACTTGTATCCATAGCATTGATATTTTTCAATGATTACTGGGTCGTGGCTTTAGATGGGTTAACGGTGAGAAAGTGCGAAAAAGCTGTAGTAGCTGAACTCTATAATACAGTACGCTGTGATCCGTAGTTGGCTGTTCTACTCACTGGGCCGCGAAAGTATATTTAGTTCCGCAGCTTAAACTCATCTTAAATCAACTATCAGTTCTTCTTTTCTTTCTTTTATGATTGAATTGAGTCTTAGCATGTTTAGCTATTAATAGAATGCACAAAAAGTATTGCCAGCTCTTTCTCAACTCTCGCTTAGACTCATAGCACAATAAAAGAAGGTAGATGCACTGCTTAGAGCCGAGCGTCAGAACTGTCAAACAAAAAAATGCAAAACAACATTGAGCGGGGAATCGGCTTTTCAAGTGACGAACAATTCTGACACTGTGAAAGAAAACATGATCAGTACTATAACTGCGTAGTCACGCTCAATTTTTGGTGCTGTTGCTAATTCTTTTGCAGCAATTTAAACATTACCTACTAAATGTACTTCTTGCTAACGGTAGAAAAGCATACAAGCGGGGGCTGTTTATAAGTACGACAAAAAATGTTCCTTCCAATCGGAAGGCAAAATGATTATGCTAATGTTGATTAAATTGTTTTATTTGTTTGTTGTTTGTTTCAAAGTTTGTAAGATAATAATATTTCAATATGTATTAAATTTAGTTTAGTTTATTTAGGAACATTTTTTGTTTATTAGGGTGGGACGAAAAAAACCACAAAAACAACACTACCGGGGCAGCTACAAAAACTAACTAGTATTTCAATTAATTAAAATCGATAAGTTGAAATACTGCCAGCATATCTACCACTAGATGGCTGAAATTTTCCAGAAAATATCTTATATATATTCCTAATCCTTTTTTTTGTTGCTTTGCTTAGTTTTATTTCGTTGATGCTTATCAATTGTTGTGAGTTAAGGGCCAGTAATCCCTTTTTATTAAGTAAAACGCCTTAATAAAAAATATCTAGTTATAGGTAATTTTTTTTTTTAATATTAAGGACTATTTTAACCTTTGAACCAAGGATTTCATAGAAACTTTCTATGTTTCTGTTGAATTGTTAAATAGCCGTTATTACTTATCATAGCATTATAATAAAAATCTATCACATACTTTAAGGCATCATAAAAATATGGTTGTTTTTCATAGAAAATTGTTTCAGCTTTTTTTTAAAAAAAAGAAAATATACAATATTTAAGAAGAAATATGACTTTATTGCACATCTGCAGAAGAAGACCTTTCAATTGCTATTATTGAAAATTGCCTTATATATGAAAATCGCGTCTACACCGAGAAAAAAAGCTATAGGTAAATCACCTAAATCGGCTCGGGCGAAGAGAATTGCATGGAAATTATAAACTTATGCTTATTCACCTAAGTAATTTATTGCTTAATACATTGCTTTGAAAGCACATACTTGGATACCTTGCCAAAAAAAAAATATTTGATTCACCTAAGCCCAAAATCCAAAAATATAAAATGAAAAAAGAACTAGCATGGATGGCTTAAGCATAGTTTTGAGCTATTTTCTGCAAAAAAAAAACCCAGCTGCGTCCTTAGACACACGAGAGAAGGATAGATTTGATAATTTAATGGTTTTTTTTGTAATAAAAGTACTTTTACATTCAAAAATAACATAAAGTAAATTAAAAAAATACACGTATTTACGTGTAATTAAATAACACCAGTAAATTTAATTACATTTCATCAACAAAAAGAAACGAAAAAAAAAAATCTTTGCCCGCCGTGTGGAATCGATCCTAGAACTTTTTGTGCCAGGCCATCGCTCTAGCAACGGATCTAAGCAGCCTTGCTACTGTTTGCTGACGTAACTGCAGCTACGTTTATTCACCTAAGCAATTTATTGTAAGCATAACATTGCTTTGAAAGCACATACATCGAAACCCTGCCAAAAAAATATTTGATGCACAGTTGTTAACAGATGCAGTATATCGCAGTATTCTATTGATAGCTGCAGCATAGCTTCAGTTGTAATTAATATTGAATAAATCACTCCGTGTAACGAAGGAGTTTGGCTCAATGCGTAGCGTAGTGTCTTCATACACACTGGTATCGGTTGGTATGTGTTCGAATCTCAACGGCATGCGAAGGTACTATTTTTGTATTTGATATTTAATCAATATGCACGCCGCCATGCACGGTAGAAGTGAAACATTTTTCCCAAAATTGGAATTCTGGGAAGATTGCTAATTTATTTAATTAACATTCCCTCCCTCAGTACAACCAAATGGTTAACAAGCAGTCTGCCTTCATACCAGTATTAGTTCAAGAACTGTCTTTTTTTTATAAAGCCAACTAGTATTTTCAACATGGTCAAGGTATATTTAACGTAATGTCGTCTCGGAGCGATGGGTACCACAGCTGTCAAATACATTCTAATATTGCAATTTGCAAATTTTGTTATTTGTTTTGCTTTTATTCATAAAAATCTGGTTTTGACAGGTACGGTACCCAACACATGAGAGAATTTTAACTTCTAACACTACCTTGTCTTATTATACCATGGACATGGTGATATCATGGGAAATATCAATTGTACCTTTTGTTCATTAACAGTTACTGAAAACTTCAATATTCACGTACAGAATTCGATCGCAGTTTTTTTTACTTCGTAACACAGCTGGTTATCAAGAGAATTTATTATTTTAATTTGATGACTTAAGTAGTACCCTTGCTCGATCCTCATAGCACATACGACAGATCTTGCTGTTTTATTTTTTTGTTAATTATATTTTTATTTATAAATATTTAAAAGAAAAAAATTGACAAAAAACCTCCTTCGGAAATTATGCATTTTTCCCTTTCCGTACTCGCATCGAACCGCGTACAATTCGGTTGCAAGTTGATCGTGTTACCATCGCATCATTGCCTCCTTTGTACGAACAAACCCGAAAGCAAGCATAGCATACATATTTCAATTTATTTCATAGGATTGATGGCAAAATAAATTTTTGTTTATCCAAAATAATCATTAATCGATTATAACTCGGGCTTTATTTATATAATTTATTTTAAATTTTTCTTAAAAAAAAAAAAACAAAAACTGGCTTAAAAAAAAAATGGCAGAAGCACTGACCTTATGCTACCGCGCATACTTGTTTAGGTTTATTTTTCTGTGCCTATACAGTTAAAAATGTTGATGTGTTTTTCGGTACAAAACTTGCATCATATTTTATGTTGCATTTGCGACAATATTTCCCAGTAGGCCAAGTCTTAAAGAATTGATAAACGAGTCATGAACGATCTTTCTTAATTTTTGACGAACCATGCTAATTCAGCCATGCATTTCATTGACGAAAATCTCATATAAAATTCCCACGAACGCAATACAGAAATGTTGAGATTTTTCGTGAATGAATATATTACTGAATCGTTGCGGAAGTTTCGTCAACAAACAAGAAAGAAATATGAAAAAAATTTGTTTTCTATTTTTACATATTCTTTGATTTATCTTACATGTTTTTTTGGTTCAGACTATTTCCGATTTGTAATCTTTGATACATCAGTCATTCAGTTCATATATCAGAAGACAAAAACAACGTTGTATACGAACTGCAATGCAAAGGCGACGAACACGAAAGTTGTGACAAAACTTATATTAGGACAACAAAAAGAGGGCTAAAAATAAGAATGACAGAACTCAAGCTGGACATAAAAAACAAAAAAAACAACAACAGCGCTAGCACAACATATATTGACTGCAGGCCATACTGCTGATTTTGAGGCTGTAAGAATCTTGAACGTTGAAATCAAAACAAAAAGAAGAATGACATTAGCAAGTTTAAGAATACAACAAAAAGGTGAAAGAGCAATCAATTTCAAAGAAGACACTGACAACATAAACAACTATGCATTAGCAATTGACGTATAGGCTATAATAGCTCGTTAAAATTTGTGTTCAAACAATTTTTCTCTTTCTTAAAACTTTTTATGTAATGTAAAATAAGTTTTGTAATTTAAAGTCACGTTTAATTGTGGAAATTAATTTAATGTATCTATTAATGTTAAGTAAGTTTTTGTTTAATTGTTTTTGAAAAATTGTTAATTTTTGCGTTTTTAGAAAAAATAAAAAATCTCCGCTGAAGATTTCGCATAAAAAGTGACGAAACGTCAGGACAAAATTGAATTTTTATTTTTTTGTATTTAAAAATTGCAATTAAGAAAAATTGGTCAACAACTCTATAAAATTAAAAAATATATTCACATTAAAATTGGCCCCAAAAAATTAACAATATATATTGTAACTTTTAACGAAAAAATTACTCCGAAATATAAGCCTTTGTAGGGAAAACATGAACGAACACAAAGCAGAAAGGTTGAAGAATTTTCGACAAATTTTTTAATCAAGGAACACAAGCCGGACGCGTTAGAGAATTTTCGACAAGAAATACAAGAGATAAGAGTTATCGGTTATCGCGTGTTCTACTGTTTTCGTTGTTTCCTTCTTCTGTTTGTTTTTTTTTTAATGTTGACGAAACCAATGCAGATGAGTTAAAGAATATTCTGCAAGTCTGGCTTATGCAGCAAATTTTTTTTAATTTCTTTAAAAGCAAAGTAGGCAGTCTGGATTATAATGGAAGTTGATAATGGAAGAACTTGCAATCATTAGGTTGTGTGTTCAAATACCACGGCATGCGATTTTTTTTTAACTTTGATATAAATGTTTTTAACACATAGCATTTGAATTATATGAAAGATATGGTATTTATATGAAAATTCACAGATCTAAGAATAAAACAAATTATAGATTCAATGTTGCATTCGATAATATTGCAGCATGTGTTGTTTCCATATCAAACAATTCAAGGCCTACTTCTTCTAAAATTGCTTTCTGAATTTATTAACTCTCAATTAACAAACACCTAAAAGAAAGCTAATATTTTTAAAAAAAGGCTACGTTCAGATTCAATTTTTTAGACCGTAATGTACATTCAGAGTATTGAACGATAGACTCAATTTAATCATAAAAGAAAGAAAATAACTACTTATTGTAAAATGTAACATAAGTATAAGCTACTCAAATTAATATGTCTCCGTGGCCCAGTTGGTAGAACAGCTGCATATTGATCCAAACGTAGTGTGTTCAATCCTCAGGAAAGCAAAAATATGAAAAATTATTAAATAGTCGTTTTTTCGTTTTTATACAAGCATTGCGGTGAATAACTGTGTTGTTGTTTTCATACGAACCATTTCGTTACATTGGTTTTACCCCCCATCTAGCTCGCCGTATTGTTGTATACGCGGCTATAAAAGTTTCACTTCAAATTAATTAATTAATGACGGGCTGATAGCTGTCATTATCACATAGTAATATTTTTTCCACAGAAACCTTATTCCTTTCCATTAAAATCCATAAGACCAAAAAAAGAAGCCCGAATGATGCATCTGGGAGCTGGCAAATTCTTCTTCCACAGGAAATATTTTGATAGGTAAAACTAATTAAAAAATTAATTAAAATTGCACCAACCTAGGAAAGATATTTTTTTCGGAAAATAATTGCCACTTTCAATTTCACTGTAAAAATATTAAAACTTACCCCAAAAATAGATATTTATCCATAAAAATAATTGAGACAGTCTTACAGTAGCTCTACCGCAGAAGTTGTTTGATGACAATTTTTACACTGCGTTTTCTAATAAAAATAGCACTGCTCTGCTTATACTGAATTTTAACGAAATAAAAACGAAATGGCCATTTCAGCCCTTGAAAGGACCTTGACTGAGTTTCTTAAGCGGCCCATACATGCTGCGACCAAAACAAAGCTGAAAATGTAACCTGAAAGCGATATTTTAAAAAATTTTGCCACACACGCTGCGACGGTTGCAGTAACTTTGCCTGCGTCCAAAATATTAAATGATTTTAATATTGGCGTAACCTGAGTTGCAACCGTCAATGAGTTGCGTAACTTCGACACACACGCTGCGACTTCATTCTGATAAACGTCAAAAACTTCCAGCCACTTTATCTTTATTCAGATTATTCTTTTTTATAATCTTTAAGCAAAGTCTTAAAGCTATAGAGTACTTTTTATATGAATTTTTCTTAAAGTTAAATCTGTTAGTTGATTGTAATATTACTATATTAAAATTAATAGAATAATATTAATGATTTTCGCAGAGAATTTAGTATACTTTTGCTCATACTTCCATTTTAAAATCCGGTTTATAAGTTTAGCTAATATACATTAATATATCCCAATAAAGTAAAAGTCAGTGTCTTCATACTTTTTTATAATTGAAGACATGTATGAATGAATGAAGGTGATATGTCACAAATATTTTGTTTCGAGAAAATTACGTTCTAAGTTTGACATTCACTTTGCATGACATTTGTACTGAAATCTATATTTAATCAATCTTTGTCAACTAGTTTAAGTTTTAGTTTTAAGTTTTGAAATTGTTTTTATGCACATAACCCCTTCATCCATGCAGAAAACACAAAAAATTCGGAAATGCAACATATCACCTTCATTCATTCATGTCTTCAATTATGTTACATATTGCCGCGTTTCCATGTGATCTTTCAGTATCTTATCTTATCCCATATCACAAAACACATGCTATAAAGAGCGAGATGCATATATGTACTTTTTCCTATACAAATTTAACATTTGCAAAATATGTAATCAATTTCTGCAAGTTTACTGATTGCAAGACGTGCTTATTGAAATAACTTCTTGTCTACGTACCCTAAATTGTTTTATATAATTATTATTGTGCAGACAGCATCAGGTGTTACAGGTAATCCAATTCGTGTGCCACAACTGCAGCAGCATCAGTGAAATACACACGAAAAAAAATATAAAAAAAGTTTTAAAAAAGTTTTGGTGAATCTACCAAGCACCAAATTAAAGAAAAAATCACTGATGCTTTCCATAAATGCGCTTAAGAACTCTCTGGCCAACTCTACATTGCGATGGTTAAAAAAACCAAGAATGTTTATTTATTTTAAATCATACCCCTTGACCTGATTTGATTTTCTTTCTTTTCAAATTTGTATTCGTAATTCTGTACTATTTCAAGACAATTAATATTGGCGCAAATAAAATTGTCAGCTTGACAGCACAAAAACTACAACTATAAAAATGAATGTCATATTTATAGCATGTGATCAACTTTTATAGCAAAAGTTCAAGAAGTTGAACTTTTTCGATCTCCTAGCATCACAGGGGATATCACATGCTATAAAAATGAAAAAGGTATACCTGTTTCACACTCACATTCATCAATGCCATAAAGTAGGGCTCACATGCTATTTCTTTCTTACAAAAAATGTGATACTAGAAGATAATAGAAGATCACATGGAAATGGATCGCGGCATATTGCATGTAAAATAAAAGGTTATTTGTTATTTTTTTTTTTACTGAATTCATTTCAAATTCTAAAATTTGTTTATGATTATGTAGCATATGTAAAATACGAATATCATTTTTTTTTGCTGAGCTCTCGGGGGGCAACTGACCCACCCTTTTATCCCCTGCAGTACTTTTTTTTCAATTTTAAATTTTTTTTTTAATTTTTACATTTTTTATATAAACATATAATAAAAAACTAAAACTATTTTATTTGTTTTTTTTATTGAATTTTAAAAAACGAACAAAATTTTTCCCTCTAGACTAGAAAACTGTCTTAGAGCAACAGTTGGTCGGTTAAATGAAAGTCCATTGCAAATATGGGCAGATGTTAAACAGCAACTTCCAGAATTGTATCATATAGCTTTAAAATATTTAACTATAGTAGCCAGTTCAGTAGCTTCTGAAAGGCTTTTTTCGAAGGCTTCGCAAGTTTTAAGGGCCTCCGGGAGTTTTTCGAAGTAAAAAAAGAGCAATGTCGCAAAAGACGTTAAAAGTATGCGGTGAGTAAGATATCTGCAGACTGATTCATCGGGGGAAAAAAGCAACATTTTTTTCTGTTTAGTAAAGATCTCTTACATACTTTTTGATTTATACCTAAAACGACTTCAATTTTGTGCACAAAAAATTAAAATTTTCGTTATTCTTTGTTAGAAATAAAATAAAGAAAAAATTAATATTTTCGTTATTATTTATTAGAAATAGTTATTCTTTAGTAATGTAAAAAAATTTTTGATCTAAAATAAAGCAGAGCTTAAAAAAAAAAGTTTTAAGATGGCGTCTTTTTTTCTTGGAAAAACTCCCGGGGGCCCTTAAATCAGCAGCGTGTGAATAAAATTTTGTCTTTACAAAATTTGCATAAGAAGAATTGTGATTTGTAATTCATGAAATCGACAAATATATTTCAACTGTGAGTTAATAGTTAAAACATTCATTGTAATTCCATTGTGTTTTATTTTCTTGTTATGTATTTATAACTGAACTAAAATGATGTTTTAATGCGATGCATCGAAAAAATCGATGTTTTTTACGATACATGCATTGATGCAATATTTCGATATATCACATCAAAAAAAACATCGATGCATTTTTTTTTACTTACATCCCTACTGCAAACTCGAAAACTTTTACACTCTTATCTAAGGGATGTTCGAACCATAGCTTGTCTATGAAACATTTAACGTAAGAATCAAAAAAAAATTGAATATATTTATACTATGAACCAATTGACTTACAATTGACTTACAATTGGAGACTTGAAGCTCTTTCGAAAGCAATTGGTTTGTTAGACCCATATGAGATACCATAGCAAGTAATGTGAAGCCAGCTTCGTGGAGTGATGTGATGATGGTATCCACGATTGTCCTTCTCATCTTGCAATCAGAACCGTAAAAGATAGGCAACTTCCACGAAGCCTTCAAGCCTTGAAATTTCATAGGATATGTCTTCCCAATCGCTGTAACTCTTTTTGTTTGGGCTTTTCCAAATTTTTTTTATTTGACCTTGAGTAAAAATTCGAAGTTGCTCACGAAGACTGACATTTTATTCTTCAAGCCTGCCTACTTTATCTTTTAGAAGCATTATTTCTCTGCGAAAATTGTTTTCTACAAAATTGTCAGAAAAGATATATTTAAATAAAACTACCTAAGTCTTATAAGCTGAAATTAAGATTAGTTTCTAATTGCGTCTAAATACTGAATGAACTGGGACAAAACAACAAAATAGAGTTGAGGTGGGTACCAGGTCATAACGTTTCGAAGGCAAGGAAAGGGTGGATTGCCTTGGCAAAAGAGGTGCATCTCGGAACCATTTTTAGTGTTGCTAAAAGTTACTTAGCTAAAAAGGTTAGGATCTGGGAACTTAACAAATTTTGCTGCCACTGGAACAATACTAATGGACAAAAGCAAGCAAAGAAATTACTAACTCACAGTAGAGCTAAATCGAAAGTTTTACTCAAGCTAACCAAAGCCATTTCGTTTTTTTTTTTTTTTTTTTTGAACCAAGCATACCTTAAAATTCTAACAAGTTATTTTACAGGTAACTGTTTACTTAGATACCATCTCAAAAAGATAGGATTATCCATGATACAATGATAAGGTAGGGCCGCTGCGCTGAGTGCTCTCACACGTCAACGAAGAGTGGATAATGAGAAGCAACATTAATGTCAAAACGACGAATTTCGTAGAAATTGCAAATGAAGAAAATATTTTATGTTTCCAAGTTGCAAACAGTGCGGTCGCGGGTGTTAAATTTGTGCTAATTTGAGTGAAAATATTATATAAAAAGTGTAATAAAAACTATAAAATGTGAAAGAAGTCTTAAAATTGTAAAAAAACCTGTAACAGTTTTAACCTAAAAACAACTGCGAAACGTGAGCATAAAGAAATTCGTGATGAACAGCTGATTTTGACATCAATGTAGCTTAATTCTGCTTTCTACTCCATTCCTCTCCGTGATGACCTTACCTTATAATTCTGTCATGGGCTTATCTAGCTCAGATGTGTGCAGACTCTCTGAAGAGGAGGAAAACACTCCAGAGAACATTCTATATGAATGTCCGGCAATCTGTAGACTTCTTCACTTTGGGGGGCATCAGTGAATCATTCAAAAACCTTTGATACCAGGCCAGAAACAGTGCTAAAATTTATAAAAAATCTAAATCTGAAAAGTTTATCAAGGGCAAGCACAATAGATCCTATGGGTCGTGGTGCACATGGGCCCACACATTGTATTGGTGCTGCAATTCATGTGGGTAGGCTCTGTTTCCATATAAACTGGCCGTTCCATATTAATTGGCGGTTCTATATTAAGCGGCTGTTTCATATTCACTGGCGGTTCCATGCTACAAAGCCTCGCTCAGTGGAGTGATTTTGGCATATGAGGTCACAGATTTTAAAATTAATTCCACAAGCGTTAACCCAACGTTGGCGCTTTATATGCAACAATAGCGTTTTACTACACTTTTATAGTTTTGCTTAGAATATGCAATTAGCTTTTTTTTTGACAGACCGAGAGTAAATTTTTATGAGGTGAAAAATAAGCTATCACCTTATTTTCTTTCACCATGCGCGTGCGTTTTTTGTTTTGTATGGAGTTTTTGGGCTCTATCTCTCTCCCCACATAATTGAGTTTCTTTATTTTTTTGGGATTTTTGGTAGCTTCATAATGAGGAAGCATTACATCTATATTATATAATTTAATATATATGTATTTCTTGAATCAAAATGAATCAAAATCGCCATATTCTCTTTTGGAGAGCAATAGAGCGGTCGCAAGAAACTTTCTGAAGGTGATCAGTGAATCGACCTTGATCACAGACTACTATATACTATATATAGTAGTCTGTGCCAAGATCTTAAGCGTTTGTTTTCTGTTGTGTTGTATTGACTGTTCAACATAAGCACCCTATAGGAACAAACTAACTTGTTTTTAAAAACAACTAATTAAAAAACTAATTTAAAATACCAGTATATGAACTACTTTTAATTATAATATGGCGGCAACTACTCTGATGTTGACATGTCTTAATTGCAAATTTTTATTAGACTACAAGTTTATATATATTTAACCATGTTATTTCATAAAATATTATTAACTTTAGGCCATCAGTAATAGTTTTCAATTGGTTATTTAAAAGCAATTAAAAAAATAATTTAAATGTAACTAATTTAACAAGTAGTTGAAAATATATGCAGACGAAAGTCAATTGACTTATTTAGCGGACATCACCATACAAAATAAGTTAGTTCGTTCTATGGAAAAAAGTCAGAATTTCAACTAGTTGTGGTTGACAAAAAACTACTTTATCAACTACTTTTAAATTAGTTGATTTTCCTACAGGGCAGGTATGGGCACCACTACATTTAAAGATTCGTGTTGTTTTGTGCTCTTTGCACTGAGAAAAATTTGTATGCATATTAGAAATAAAAAAAGAAAAAATTAATAATTTTAGGTTTAATTAATAAATATTAAAATATATTAATAAATTTTAAGTTATGTGTTTATATAACTCCAATAATTTTTCAATTATTAAAGGTTATATTTTATCGAGCTCAAGGTCAATGTTGCTTTCCGAAGAAAATATTAATAAATATTATAAAAAATTGCAATAAATTATAAACATAAGTTTAATGAGCCGGCAAGATAGGAAAATAAAAAGTAGAATATGACAGAAGAAAAGAGCGACCAAGTGGTGTTTATGTATGGAGTTAAGGTTCTTCATTTTTGTTATAATAAATCAAAATAAAATCAGACTATTTTAATTAAGCTCAATTAAGCAGACTATTTTAATTAAATTTCGCATAATATCAACAAGATAAGTTTAAACATTTATTTTTAATTTAATGCAAAATATACGCACTGCTCCCTTTGCAGAACACATTATAAATCTTTTTAAATTTTTTTCATAATAACATGCAAAGCATGCATGCATTAACATTTGTTCGCTTGTTTGTTTTTAGAGTGCAGCTTTTTAATTATTTCGCTGTTCTCTTTTGTCTTCGACCGACATAGCTCTTACTCGCTTGCAGTCTTTATCGACACTGAACTAATTTTCGTTTCTATTTTTTGTTGTTGCGTCTTGTGTTGCTACGTAATCGCTTGCTCTCAATGTTCCGTAGCTTGCTCTGTGCCCATAGCTGAACATAAGGGCAAAACACATTGCAGGCATCGCGCATCAAGCATCGCCGCAAGCCTTTCACGGTTCTACATCGAACACTTTAAAAATACATTAAGAGCATGCATTATGCCTGAAGCCAAACTTTTGAAAGCAAAAAACGTTTGTGATTCAATATTTAGTGCTTCAAAATTAGAAATAAAGTACTAAAAACTGAAATACTTTAAACAAGTTAGCTCATATTCGCGGACAGCAAACCAGAAACTTACCTGGATACTTGGTAGCTCCTGCAACTACAGCCCAAGCTTTTTCCCGCTGCAGTTTGTTTTTAAATTCCCATTTCGTCTTGTCGAATATGCATTGGAATTTATTTATCTCATTTATGAGCAGCTCTTCGAATTCGGAAATTTTTTAAATTTTAATTGAAATGTTTTCTAAAAAACGTTTTCACAATCAGCTGTTTTCTAGCTGTCAATGCCTCAAAGCTAGAAAAAAGTTGAAAAGTTGCCTACTTCAGGCATCAAGCATGCGATGCCTACATGCCTGGAAGTATAATGTGTGTTGCCCCGTAAGCATTCGTGTATTCAACTGAAATGTCAAAGCCTTGCGGCGATGCTTGATGCGCGATGCCTGCAATGTATTTTGCGCTATAAGCATGGATTAAAATGCGTGAATTTCTAATTTGTTAATTACGATTTTGCAAAAAATCAAGTATGAAATATTAATTGAAACTATCATACGAATTGAACAGTATAAGAACTGTCAAAATTTAGCTGAATACCCGGCTTAACTCGGGAGTTCATATAAATAATTTTCGATTTCATTCGTCGATTTGAAAAAACTTTTTACAAACTTTAGAAGGAATTTTGTGTGCATCTTTCAAACCGGTAACTTTGGCGAAATGAGCAAAATGTAGCTTTAACATCTGAAAATTATGAGAAAAACTAAGGGAAATCGTGATTTGTGTGTGCGTGCCGCCGATAGCTTGCAAAAATATATTTTCAAGTTTTATATTGTATTCGATAGATTGCACATTAAAAAAAAAAAAAAAAAATCAGATTAAAAACGAATTTTTGATAAATTGCGAGGAAACTGGACAAAATTTAAATAAGCTTTGAAAATAGAAATTGAAATATCAAAACAACGCCAACTTATGACGCAACTGACTTGCGATTGTGTTGATGCGTACTCAAATACCACAGAATTCGGCATCAGCTGTCCTGATTTGCGAAAGAAGACAGTGGAGTATAAATACACATATATGAGAAAAGAAGATATTTATCACACTTCGCGCTTTGCTACGCCTGCATACTGCATTTTGTAGTACAGCGCCCTCTGGGGTTCAAGGTATTGCAAAATACATAGCGCCAAAAGACTCACCGTACCCGGAATCCACTTATAAAAACCATACTTATCGGATGAGTTGTTTTGAGTTTTTTTGCGGTATTTGTACAACAGCGCCCTCTGGTTTTCGAGATAGAATAAAAAAAATAACGCCAAAGCCCTTTCCATACACGATAATCAAATCCTATATATCCGATATACAAATTTTTATCTAAATCGGATGAGCGGTTTTTGAAAGTTTCACGATTTCTTAAGTGATTTAAACTACAGCTACATCTGGTGTTTAAGATAGCGCAGAAAAAAAAGTCCAAGATACCCACCGTATCCGAAAACTCCTATGTAAAAATTTTCCTACCTGTAAAAAATCGGATGTAGAGCTAGGAGTTTTTTGACATTTTTAAAACATTTGAACTGCAGAGCCCTCTGGTGTTCAATGTACAACAAAATAGATAAATCATAAAAACTACCGTACCCGAAAACCCCTAAATACAAATTTTCACGTAATTTGGATGAATGGTTTCGTAGATAAACTATAATAACAAAATTCGTGGAACCCGAACGCAGCGCCACCTACCGGGTCCAATTGCGAATCTGAACCATCCAGGGATCCACTCAAACCCACACAAAATTTCATTAAAATCGGTGCAACCGTTTAGGAACAGTTTAATAACATACACACGTACAAATTGTATAACAGCGCCCTATATTTTTCAGGACAGAACAAAAGACATAACGCCAAAACAGTTGCCGTACACGAAAAACCTTTAGTAAAAGATTTCATCCAAATCGGATGAGCGGTTTTCTACTTCTTCTCGATTTCTTAAGAGGTTTGTACTACAGCGCCCTCTGGTGTTCGATATAGTTCAAAAAAGATAAGTCCAAAACAGTCACCATATTAGAAAACCCCTATATACCAATTTTCATGAAAATCGGATAAACAGCTTAGAAGTTTTTTAATATATTTGTACACAGCGCCCTCTGGTGTTCAAGATAGAAAAGAGTAGATAAGTCATAAAAACTCACCATATACGAAAACCTCTATATACAAATTTTCATGCAAGTCGGATGAACGGTTTCGGAGATAAGCTATAAAAACAAAATGCCTTAAACACGATCGCAGCGCCACCTACCGGGTCCAATTGTGATCCTGAACCATTCAGGGATCCACTCAAACACACATAAAATTTCATCCAAATCAGTGCAGACGTTAAGGAACAGTTTAATAACATACACACGTACAAAATGGACAACAGCGCCTACTTTCGAGAAAGAGCAAAGATAGCACCAGAACCCTTGCCGTACTTGAAAATCGCTATTTACAAATTTTCATCCAAATCGGATGAGCAGTTTTGGAGTTTTTCACTATTTCCTAAGATTTGTACTAAAGCGCCCTCTGGTGTTCAAGATAGCTCAAAAAAGATAAGTTCAAAATACTCACCGTATCAGAAAACCCCTATTTTCCAATTTTTATGCGATTCGGATGCACGACTTAGTAGTTTTTCGAGGTTTTTCAAAATATTTGTACTACTGCGCCCTCTGGTGTTCGAGAGAGAAAAGAGTAGATAAGTCAAAAAACTCAGCGTGTCCGAGAACCTCTACATACAAAATTTCATGCAAATCGGATGAACGGTTTTGGACTTTTTCGACTTTTTTTAAATATTTGTACTACAGCGCCCTCTTGTGTTCAAAATATAACAGAGTTTATAAGTCATAAAAACTCACCATATCCGAAAACCTCTATATACCAGTTTTCATGCAAATCAGATAAGCCGCTTAGGAGTTTTTTGAAGTTTTTTAAAATATTTGTACTCCAGCGCCCTCTGGTGTTCAAGATAGCACAGAAAAGATAAGTGCAAAACACTCACCGTATCATAAAAATCCTATATTCCAATTTTCATACAAATCGGATGCACGGCTTAGGAGTTTGTCGAGGTTTTTTAAAATATTTGTACCACAGCACCCTCTGGTAGTCGAGATGGAAGAGAGTATATAAGTCAAAAAAACTCAGCGTATCCGAAAACCTCTACATATAGATTTTCATGCAAATAGGATGAACGGTTTCGGAGATAAGCTGAAAAAACGAATGCCTGCAATTCGATCGCAGCGCCCCCTACCGGGTCCAACCTTTTTTACTGGATAAGCCTATGATATGACCGGGGATATAAGGAACCTAGATCCCAAATTTCATTTAAATCCATCCAGTGGTTTTCGCGTGATGCTTTAACAGACAGACAGATAGACAGACAAAAATTTTAAAAATGCGATTTTCGGACTCAGCGTCATCCAAAACGTCCATCGCAAAAAGAATTTCAAAAAAATATTTAATGTACAGATTTTTTTTTTTACAATTTTATATATATACTAGCTGAATACCCGGCTTAGCTCGGGAGTTGATATAAATAATTTTCGATTTCATTCGTCAATTTGAAAAAACTTTGCACAACCTTTAGAATGAACTTTGTGTGCATCTATCAAACCGGTAGCTTCATCGAAATGAGCAAAATGTAGCTTCAACATCTGAAAATTATGAGAAAAAGTTAAGAAAATCGTGATGTGTGTGCGTGCCGCCGATCGCTTGCAAAAATATATTTCCAAGTTTTATATTGTATTCGATAGAATGCATATTTAAAAAAAAAATTAAGAGCAAAACTTATTTTTGCCAAAAACATACCTTGAAAATAGAAATTGCAATGTCAAAAGAATCCCAACTTACGACGCAACTAACTTGCGCATGTGTTTATGCGTACTCAAATACCACAGAATTCGGCATCAGCTGACCTGATTTGCGAAAAAATAAAGTGGAATATGAATACACATAAAGAAGATTTTTATCACCCATCGCGCTTGACTACGCCTTACTGTATTTTGTAGTACATCGCCCTCTGGGGTTCAAGATAGAGAAAAATACATAGCGCCAAAAGACTCACCACACACGAAAACCCCTTATAAAAATCGTACTTATCGGATGAGTTGTTTTGAGTTTTTTCCGGTATTTGTACAATAGCGCCCTCTGGTTTTCTAAATAAAATACAAAAATAACGCCAAAGCCCTTTCCATACTCGATAATCAAATCCTATATATCCGATATACAAATTTTTATCTAAATCGGATGAGCGGTTTTTGAGATTTTCACGATTTCTTAAGTGATTTGTACTACAGCACCATCTGGTGTTTAAGATAGCGCAGAAAAGAAAGTCCAAGATACCCACCGTATAGAAAATCTCCTATGTAAAAATGTTCACGCAAATCGGATGTACAGCTAGGAGTTTTTCGAGATATTTAAAACATTTGTTCCGCAGTGCCCTCTGGTGTTCAATATAGAACAAAATAGATAAGCCATAAAAACTACCGTACCCAAAAACTCCTAAACACAAATTTTCATGTTAATCGGATGAATGGTTTCGGAGATAAGCTATAATAACAAAATTTGTATAATCATATCGCAGCGCCACCTACCAGGCCCAACTGCGAATCTGAACCATCCAGGGATCCACTTAAGCACACACAAAAAATTTCATCAAAATCGGTGCAGCCGTTTAGGAACAGTTTAATAACATACACACGTATAAATTGTACAACAGCGCCATCTATTTTTCGAGACAAAGCAAAAGAGATAACGCCAAAAAAGTTGCCGTACACGAAAATCCTTTAATAAAATTTTTCATCCAAATCGGATGAGCAGCTTTCTACTTTTCACGATTTCTTAAGAGATTTGTACTACAGCGCCCTCTGGTGTTCGAGATAGTATAAAAAAGATTAGCCCAAAACAGTCACCATATTATAAAACCCCTATATACCAATTTTCATAAAAATCGGATAAACAGCTTAGCAATTTTTTAAAATAGTTGTACACAGCGCCCTCTGGTGTTCAAGATAGAACAGAGTAGATAAGTCATAAAAACTCAACGTATCCAAAAACATCTACATTCAAATTTTAATGCAAATCGGATGAACGGTTTCGGAGATAAACTATACAAACAAAATACTTTAAGCACGATCGCAGCGCCACCTACCGGGTCCAATTGTGAATCTGAACCATCCAGGGATCCACTCAAACACACACAAAAAATTTCATCAATATCAGTGCAGCCGTTAACGAACAGCTTAATAATATGCACACGTACAAATTGGACAACAGCGCTCTTTAGTTTCGAGGAAGATTTTAGAGATAGCACAAAAAAAAAAAAATAAGTCCAAAACACTCATCGTATCAGAAAACCCCAATTTTCCAATTTTCATCATTTCGTATGCACGGCTTAGGAGTTTGTCGAGGTTTTTCAAAATATTTGTACTACAGCGCCCTCTGGTGTTCGAGAGAGAATAGAGTAGATAAGTAAAAAAAACTAAGCGTGTCGAGAACCTCTACATACAAAATTTCCTGCAAATCGGATGAGCGGTTTTGGAATTTTTCGACTTTTTTAAAATGTTTGTATTACAGCGCCCTCTTGTGTTCAAGATAGAACCTAGTTTATAAATCATATAAGCTTACCGTTTCCGAAAACCTCTATATACCAACTTTCATGCAAATCGTATGACCGACTTGGAAGTTTTTTGAGGTTTATGAAAATATTTCTACTACAGCGCCCTCTGGTGTTCAAGATGGAACAGAGTAGATAAGTCATGAAAACTAACCGTATCCGAAAATCACTATATACCAATTTTCATGTAAATCGGATAAAGGGCTTAGGAGTCTAACGACGTTTTTTAAAAAATTTGTAATACAGCTCCCTCTGGTGTTCAAGATAGCACAAAATTCTCAGTCTTGTAAGAGCTATTGTCTGAGTCGGTCGTTATGTCGCTAAGATCTCGTTGTTTAGTTGGCAGTAAATCAACTGCTAAAGATAGCTCGGTGAATTGTGTGATTTGCAATGGTTTTTGCCACAAACTTTGTGTGAACATAGATGAAAGCTGCTCTGTTGTGCTAAAAAATAATGAAAACATAGTATTTAATTGTAATGATTGTTTAAATACGCCATGTAATTTGAATGCAACTGTCGCACAATTAGTGCATGAAGTAAAAGTACTAAAATCATTTATAAGTGAGTCATTTAATTTTCGCGATGTCGCTTCTTCATTTCGTCGACCTTCTAATAGAAGTTCATCAACCGCTGATTTTGCTACTGCTGCTGCTGCTGCTGCTGTAACTAGTGCGCCGGTTTTGCCGAAACTTGTTATAACGCCGCCTAATGCAAATGTTGTTGTACCGCTTGTTTCAGTTGTTAATTCTTCTCCATCCTCTTTCGCGTCAACTGATGCTGTTGTTGCTGCTGATGCTGATGTTTCTGGCTCTATGCTAAAGCCTACTTACTCGTCAGTTGTTGTTGGTGAAAGCTCCGTTCAAATGTATTCTAATTCTGCTAACGAGCTATGCTCTAATGTTGTTGCTGCTAGTAGAAGAAACGTAAACAAAAGTGCTCTTGTTGTTGGACAAAACGATAATGTTGACTTGCAGGTTGTGGATAGAATGAGATGGGTACATATATCTTCTTTTAAGCCTACAGTTTCTGAAGAAAACATAATCGAATATGTCATGAAATATGCTAAAGTGGACAGACAGCATCTCTCATGTACGAAGTTAGTCAAAAGAGATGCTGATTTGGATGCTCTTAAAAGTGTTACTTTTAAGCTTGGCATTTCGTCTTCTCTTTACTCTAAAGTAATTGCACCGGCTATTTGGCCAGTAGATGTGGTGGTTCGAGAATTCAAGTTTTTTCGAAAAGAGTTAAACCCTCTGTTAGGCCAATAACAGAGTTGGGACAAATTGATGCTCTTGATAATATACTCAAAATTTATTACCAAAATGTATCCGGCTTAAGAACCAAATCTAATAATATTTATGCTGCTACCTCTCAAAATGTTTTTGATGTTATCATTCTTACTGAGACCTGGCTAAATCGAAATTTCTATGATCAAGAGTTTTTTGATCCACTACTCTATAACGTATATCGTAAAGATCGTGATTTTCATGCTACTGGATGTCAACGAGGAGGAGGAGTTTTAATCGCTGTAAATAAAAATCTATGTTCTTCATCTGTTATCCTATCTAATACTGATGTGCTGCTTGATCAGTTATGTGTGGTTGTTAAAGGCCTACCTGAATCGATGTTTTTTTGCGTATCCTATGTGCCGCCTAATAGTTCACTGGAGTTATATCAGGCACACGTAGACAACATTTCGTCTTTAACGACCAGTATGCTGAAAGATGGAGACCAATTGATGCTGCTGGGTGATTTTAATCTCTGCAATATTTCTTGGACTAAGTATTTTGATTATTTTTATCTCGTACCTTGCAATGTTTCTAGTAGTATAGAGTGGTATGTTATCGATAACTTGTTAGCTCTTGGTTTTCAACAAATAAACAACTGTTTTAATTTACTTTATAGGTTATT
The DNA here is from genome assembly GCA_914767935.1 of Coremacera marginata. Taxonomy (NCBI): domain Eukaryota; kingdom Metazoa; phylum Arthropoda; class Insecta; order Diptera; family Sciomyzidae; genus Coremacera; species Coremacera marginata. Next base: position 125,142,601 of record OU612043.1, read on the forward strand.
AGATCTTGTTTTTATAAATGATAATTGTCAATTTAAACTTCTAGTTTCTCAAACACCTATATCTCCGCCTACTGCTCATCACTTACCTTTAGAGATTGAAATTTCTTTTTATAAATATCTTAATGTACCAATCAGTCCACATCTTTTGAAATTTAACTATAAAAAATGTAATTTTTCTGTGCTGAATAATGCGATTAATGCTATTGACTGGGTTAATGAATTAAAACATGCTGACACTTCATCAAGTTTTGATATTTTTGTCTGTCGGCTGTCTTCAATTTGTAATGAAATTATTCCAAAGTATAGGCCAAAAGCTTATAAGCTACCTTGGTATACAAACGGTCTTACTAAAATTAAGAATTTGCGAAGTAAGTTTTATAAAAAATTCTGTAAAACTAATCACTTTTTTCATTTCTACAAATATCGACACTATATGAGGGAATTCAACTTCCTCAATAAGTACCTCTATAGAAATTATATCTCCAACTTTGAGTCGAACATTAAATCAAATCCAAAAGCCTTTTGGGATTATGTCAAATCCAAGAAAGGTTGCTCGGACATTCCCTCCACAATGATTCTTAATGAAAAAATATCGAATGACGGTATATCCACTGCAAACTTATTTGCAGAATTTTTTCAATCAAATTTTGAACCGTATCATAATCATAACTTTGAATTAAGTAGTGGTACTGATACTGGAATTAACTTTGGCTCTCTTTCTGTCACTGAAGATGATGTTTTAAGAGGTATTCATACACTTAAAGTTTCTTATACGGTTGACAACGATGGTTTGTCAGCCTGTATCCTAAAAAGGTGTGCTTTAAACTTAATTGGTCCACTTGCAATTATCTTTAATAAATCTTTGAATTCTGGTATTTTTTTGGATATTTGGAAAATGTCTTTTATAACACCAGTGCATAAATCTGGATCAAAAAATAACGTTGCTAATTATAGACCCATTTCCAAACTTTCTGCAATGTCAAAACTTTTTGAAATTATAGTAAAAGAAAAAATAATATTTGCGACCAAAGGTATCATTTCTCCCTGCCAACATGGTTTTGTCCCAGGACGCTCGACTATATCAAACTTAGTTTTGTTCTCTGAGTATTGCATATCTGCGTTTTCTAATGGCTTTCAGGTTGACGTAATATATACAGACTTTTCTAAAGCTTTTGATAAAGTTTCTCATGTTTTACTTATTAAAAAACTAAACAAATTAGGCTTTCACTCAACATTTTTAAGTTGGATCGAGTCTTATCTCTCTAATAGACAGTGTTACGTGTCTTTTGATAATTTCAAGTCCTTTTCCTTTAGTGCAACGTCTGGTGTTCCCCAAGGGAGTATTCTGGGTCCATTGTTATTTATTTTATTTATTAATGATATTCCATCTTTATTTGTACATTCTCAATGTCTTCTTTATGCCGACGACCTGAAAATTTTTCTTCAAATTAGAAACCAATCTGATGTCTTCCGACTTCAAGATGAAGTTAACAAACTCTACACTTGGTCCTTGAGAAATTATCTTTTCTTAAATATAAAGAAATGCGCTTTTATGTCTTTTTCGAAAACCCAAATTATTAGTCCGTCCGAATATCACATTAACTACACGTTGTTATCTCATGTCCAACAATTTAAAGATCTTGGCGTTGTTTTTGATGCCAAGTTTACATTTAATTCACATCTAGATTTTATCATCCCGAAAGCCTATGCTTTGTTAGCATTTATTAGGCGTCAAACTTCTTCTTTCTCAGACCCGTACACATTTAAAACGCTGTATTTTAATCTTGTTCGTTCTCGTTCTCAGAATATGCATCAGTAATTTGGCATCCGTATTATGCTGCTCATAGCTTGCGCATTGAGCGTGTGCAGAAATCTTTTACTCGTTTTGTTTTTCGTACGCTTAGTCTTGAAGTTTCACTTCCCACATATAGTGAACGATGTCTTTTATTAAACATAAAGTCTTTAGAGAGTAGAAGAAACTTACTTTCACTACTTTTTGCTTATGATATAATTTCTGGATCAGTTGATTGTCCTGTACTTTTGGAAAAAATTGATTTTAATGTACCTGCTAGGGTGCTAAGAAATATTGATATTTTTTACCTACCAACTAGTCGCACTAATTATGTTGCTAATGCACCTATTTATAGGTCATTATCTCTTTATAATAATATTAATGTTGACCATTGTATAGATTTTTCAATCTCGAAGGAAGTTATGAGGCACTTATTAAATCGAATTCTTTAATTATAGTTATCTTTACATATAAGAGAAAATAAGTTTTTTATAATATTTGACTTAATATTTATTGTATTCTTTTAATCTATAAGGAAGTTGTATCCAAAGATTAAAATAAAAAATGAATAAATGAAAAAATGAAATGAAATAAATGAAAACAGATAAGTCCAAAACACTCACTGTATCATAAAATCCCTATACACCAATTTTCATGTAAATCGGATGCACGATACAAACAAAAGAACTTCTCGATACAAATTTTCATGCAAATCGGATGAACGGTTTCGGAGATAAAATATAAAAATAAAATGCCTTAAACACGATCGCAGCGCCACCTACCAGGTCCAACCTTTTTTACTGAATAAAAAGCCTATGTAGCCTATGTTATGACTGGGTATATAAGGAACCTAGATCCCAAGATTCATTTAAATCCATCCAGTGGTTTTCGCGTGATGCTTTAACAGACAGACAGACAGACAGACAGACAGACAGACAGACAGACAGACAGACAGACAGACAGACATACAGACAGACAGACAAAAATTTTAAAAATGCAATTTTCGGACTCAGCGTCATTCAAAACGTCCATCGCAAAAAGAATTTCAAAAAAATATTTAATGTACAGATTTTTGTTTTTTACAATTTTATATATATACTAGCTGAATACCCGGCTTAGCTCAGGAGTGAATATAAATAATTTTTGATTTCATTCGTCGATTTGAAAAACTTTTCACAAACTTGAGAAGGAATTTGTGCATCTTTCAAACCGGTACCTTCGGCGAAATGAACAAAATGTAGATTCAACAACTAAAAATTCTGAGAAAAAGTTAGGGAAATCGTGATTTGTGTGTCATGCCGCCGATTGCTTGCAAAAATATATTTTCAAGTTTTATATTGTACTCGATAATTGCACATTTTTGAAAACAAATCAGAGCAAAAACGAATTTTTGTCATTGTGAGGATACTGGATAAAAATAAAATAAACATTGAAAATAATATAATACTCAAATACCACAGAATGGGGCATCAGCTGTCCTGATTTGCGAATAAAGAAAATGAAGAAAAAAACAATATTTATCACCCTTCGCGCTTTGCTACGCCTTACTGTATTTTGTAGTACAGCGCTCTCTTGGGTTCAAGATATAGCAAAATGCATAGCGCCAAAAAAATCACCGCAACCGAAAACCACTTATAAAAATCGTACTTATCGGATGAGTTGTTTTGAGTTTTATGCGGTATTTGTACAACAGCGCCCTCTGGTTTTCGAGATAGAATAAAAAAATAACGTCAATGCCTTTTCCATACTCGATAATCAAATCCTATATATCCGACATAATAATTTTCATATAAATCGGATGAGCGGTTTTTGAGTGTTTCACAATTTCTTAAGTGATTTGTACTACAGCACCATCTGGTGTTTAAGGTAGCGCAGATAAAAAGTCTAAGATACCCACCGTATCCGAAAACTCCTATGTAAAAATTTTCACGCAAATCGGATGTACAGCTAGGAGTTTTTCGAGATTTTTAAATCGAAAACCCCTAAATACAAATTTTCATGTAAATCGGATGAATGGTTTCAGAGACAAACTATCATATAATAACAAAATTCGTGGAACCCGATCGCAGCGCCACCTACCGGGTCCAATTGCGAATCTGAACCATCCAGGGATCCACTTAAGCACACACAAAAAATTTCATCAAAATCGGTGCAGCCGTTTAGGAACAATTTAATAACATGCACACGTACAAATTGTACAACAGCGCCCTCTAGTTTTCGAAACAGCAAAAGAGATAACGCCAAAACAGTTTCCCTACACAAAAATCCTTTAGTAAAATTTTTCATCCACATCGAATGAGCGGCTCTCTACTTTTTCACGATTTCTTAAGAGATTTGTACTACAGCGCCTTCTTGTGTTCAAGATAGAACAGAGTAGATAAGCCATAAAAACTCACCGTATCCGAAAACCTCTAGACACAAATTTTCATGCAAATTGGATGAACGGTTTCGGAGATAAAATATAAAAATAAAATGCCTTAAACACGATTGCAGCGCCACCTACCAGGTTCAATTGTGAATCTGAACCATCCAGGGATCCACTCAAACACACTCAAAAAATTCCATCAAAATCAGTACAGCCGTTAAGGAACAGTTAAATAACATACACACATACAAATTGGGCAACAGCGCCCTCTAGTTTCGAGAAAGAGCAAAAAAGATATTACCAGAACCCTTCGTGTTCTCGAAAATCGCTATTTACAAATTTTCATCCAAATCGGATGAGCAGTTTTGGAGTTTTTTACGATTTCCATATATTTGTACTAAAGCGCCCTCTGGTTTTCAAGATAGCACAAAAAAGATTAGTCCAAAACACTCGCCGTATCAGAAAATTGCTATTTTCCAATTTTCATGCAATGCGGATGCACGGCTTAGGTGTTTTTCGAGGTTTTTAAAAATATTTGTACTACAGCGCCCTCTGGCGTTCGAGAGAGCAAAGAGTAGATAAGTCAAAAAAACTCAACGTGTCCGAGAACCTCTACATGCAAAATTTCATGCAGATCGGATGAACGGTTTTGGACTTTTTCGACTTTTTAAAAATATTTGTACTACAGCGCCCTCTGGTAGAACCTAGTTTATAATTCATAAAAACTCACCGTTTCCGAAAACCTCTGTATACGAATTTTCATGCACATCGTATAAGAGACTAAGGAGTTTTTTGACATTTTTTAAAATATTTGTACTACTGCGCCCTCTGGTGTTCAAGATAGAAGAGAGTAGATAAGTCATGAAAATTCACCGTATCCAAAAACCTCTATATACCAATTTTCATATAAATCGGATGCACGGTTTTGGAGTTTTTTGAGGTTTTTCAAAATATTTGTACTACAGTGCCCTCTGGTGTTCGAGATAGAACGGTGTAGATAAGTCAAAAATCTCAGCGTGTCCGAGAACTTCTCGATACAAATTTTCATGAAAATCGGATGAACGGTTTCGGAGATAAGCTAAAAAAACGAATGCCTGGATTTCGATCGCAGCGCCCCCTACCGGGTCCAACCTTTTTTACTGGATAAAAAGTAGCCAATGTTATGACCGGGTATATAAGGAACCTAGATTCCAAATTTCATTTAAATCCATCCAGTGGTTTTCGCGTGATGATTTAACAGACAGACAGACAGACAGACAGACAAAAATTTTAAAAATGCGATTTTCGGGCTCAGCGTCATTCAATGTACAGATTTTTTTTTTTTACAATTTTATATATATATAGATAGATAGATAGATTATAAGTTATATATTATTAATATTGTTTTTTTTTATCTGCAATAACAACTTCAATATAATGCCAAAGCCATCAGCACGTGCAATGCCTCCAACTCCATTCATAAAGCACACTTCAACAAGTGTTGAATGTGTGGCTCATTAACTCTTCATGGCAATTTGAATTAAGAACTTAAGTAATAATAGTTCCCCTTCACATAAAGTTCCATTGACGCAGCAACACGCTGCAACATTCGATAGGTTTTGTTGACTCAGCAGATGTATGAAAGAAATACACAGGCCCATACCGAGGGGATGCAATCAATTTGTTTCTCTTAATAAAACGAAAACATTGGCTGATCAAAATAATGTGAAATATGCGCAATGTTGATTTATGCTTGTCATTATTATAAAAAATCCCTTTTTTAAAATCCAAGAACCAAATTGTGAACAACCACACTAACACTTACTTATGTGAATAGCTCATTTATAAGGGATTTGGAAACCTTTTCTCTTACGCCATATATCATTGGCGCACTCTTTAGCTTAACAAACCTATGTAATAGTCTTTTTCCATTTGCAGACTAAAGTTTGCTACTTAATTTTTGGATACGGTCAATGAATGAGGCAGTTGTTTATTTATTTGAAAAATACAAGAGAATTAATCGATGACGTTACACACTGGAATAGCAGATATGTACAAGTGATTTAATTTAGGTAGGTATAATGTTGAAAGCACCCACTTTCACCTTCAGATGCAATCTACTGTAAGTCAACCTAAAATTGTTTGCATTTTTTTATAGATATATGTCTTAAAAACATTGTTGCCGAAGGATATTTTATAAGTCAATCTACTTTCGGTGTTATAGCTTACTTTTTAATGGAGCACGAAAGGATTTTTTTTGGCTGATCTAAATCCTGATCTGATTCTAATTTTTTAAATGTCTTGAACATTTTCTCACCAAAGAATATTTTAAAATTTAAACTGGTTTCGGAGTTATGAATACTTTGGTAAGCTTTATGTTGGCAGGTCAAGTGCTGATTATGAAACTTTAAGGGGGAGATACCTTTAGACAGGGCGAACTTAGCCATGTATAATGAATTTTTTTCAAGCTGATAACATTATTGGATAATTTTTTTTATTTTCCTATCTTTTTAGTATCCCTTTGAACTGTACAAACACATTTCAATTTTTTTTTTTTTAAAATGGCGGCTCTGCAGAGTATCTACTCGGACGTCTGCTGCTAGGCATCTAAAAGTGGTGCAGCTGCCAACATTTTCCCATTTATCTGAAACAAAACAGGTTTTTTTTTCTTCAATTACTGACATCATTAATGGAAGGATAAACCTGTAAAATAATAAAAATTAAAAAATGTAAAATAATAAAAAAGTTAAACATTAAAATTTATATCGACTGTTTAATCCAAGGTCTATATTTTCGACTATTATTTTTTTTAACAGTTTTGGCCCCAAAAAAATTGTTTATTCACACGATATCTTTAAACTTGTAGGAACATCCTTCTGGTACTGTCAGAGAGAAACCTGTCCAAATTTCAGCCAAAATTGAAATTGGTCAACAAATTTTTGAGTTACAGCACGAGCATTTTGTGAGATAATCACGCTTAAAGTTTCGATACGGTATAACTATAAGTTTAAGTGACTTACGGATCAATCTGCGATTTCGGGTCCATACAATAGCCCTTCGGCCTCTCTGCTCTGTTTTCAAACAGTACGAGCTGTTTTTTGTTTCGGAGATACTCATTCGGTCCTGCTTCGCTACTCGTGCCTCATCGGTGTTTTCGGCGAAAACTTTACAATAGTTGCTAATAATTATACCCACCTCGTTCATAATCTTTAAAATGGAGGTGTAGCCTTCAATAAACAGTCCAGCAGCAATGCAAGCTGAGATTTCGACAATTTTCAGCCCGGAATTGAGTTGCTTCGGACATATTCGCCAAACTGTCGCGTTGAAACGTTCGTTAGCATTCTGGGTATGGCCACCCAAGCATCTTTCCAATAAATCAACTTAAGACAAATCAGTGGAAATTGGTAGATTTACTTTCATTTCATCGCCAAGTTACACATCAACCTGCTGTTACACACTATACAGATATATCCCTTTCCGTCCCTGCCTACTCATATGTGTAGGCAAATTTAACGTCTTTTTGAAGCAAAATTTGTATATTTCTGTATTGTTATCTCTTTTTCGTTCTCTCATATGTTTTTGTGCAGTTTATTTTATTATGAGTTTGTAAACGTGCGTAGAAGGTTAACATGTTTCGCAGTGCGAGAGGCAATAAGTGCTATTTTATTGTATAAATTTGGCTAAATATATAAAGATTTTGTTATTGTTTTGTAATAAAAGCATTAAATGTTTAAATAATGAGCAAAATACGTTAATATGTGCAAAGAATTGTTGTGTTATTGTAAACAGAATATGTGCCCACACATTTGTGTAGCATGGGACTTTACTACCTCAATTCATCTTCGTTACAGTAAAGAAATATGATTTGGAAAATGAAGCGGATGTGGAAGAAGTCCTCAAACTACTTTGTGATTTATCTGACGTTGAGTCCGACAGTTCATCATACGAATTTGAGGATATCTTGGGTACTCAGTCTCCGCACTTCGATCTTGATGACGAAGGCAGGACAGATACTGATTTAGTCGATACAAATACCATCGATACTAATATCGTCGTTGAACCATTGCAAAAGACTTATAGAACATTATTATGGAAAAGAGGTACATTCAACTCTTTTGTAAGTCCACTTCATGAAAATTTCCATCAGCCAATGAGCCCCGTTCTACCACTAAAGTACTTTGAAAGGTACTTTGCTGATGAGCATTTTCAGCAAGCAGCACAGTACACCAATATGTACCATATCCAAAAATTTGGCACTGAATTAAAAACAGATTCAGTCGAAATAAAACAATTATACGGCGCGCATTTGTATTTTGGTTGCATCAAACTCCCTCGTTTGAGGATGTACTGGGAGCAGAAGTTTGGCACAAACATCGTTTCTGCAAAAATGGCACGAAATCGGTTGGTTCTTTTAAGAAAATGCCTACATTTTGTAGACACTGCAGAAACTCCAGAAGAAGCAAGTTCAAATTACCTCTGGAAGGTTCAACCAGTCATTGATGCCGTCAGATCGCGATGCCTTGCCATTCCAAGAAATTTCGCCAATTACTCGATAGATGAACAGATGATGCCGTTCCTTGGTAGATTGCCGGGTGGATTTAGACAATATGTACGCAAAAAGCCCTGACCAGTTGGTCTTAAAAATTTTGTAATCACTTCGTCAACTGGTACTATTTAAACTGATTTATGGACAAATATTTTGTATTTGCATATACTGTATAATTTTTCAGGTATTGTTTTAGATTTTGAAATCTACCAGGGTTCTAAGACTCCATTAGGAGATCGATCTCTGGGCTTAGGTCCAAGCGTTGTCCTTCGTTTGGTGAGGACTCTGCCATATAATTCGTCAGTATTTTTTGACAGGTATTTCACCACGTTACCCCTTTTGGAGCAATTGGCGGAAACCAATGTGCATGGAACAGGCACGATTCAAACAAACCGTTTGCGCAAAGTTAATTTAAAAGATGATAAGCTAATGAAAAGGGGAGTGTTTGATCAGATTATTAGATTAGATGAAAAAATTGTTGTGGTTAAATGGAGGGATAACACATGCGTTACACTTGCTTCCACAGCATATGGGCAGTGGGTTGTGTCCAGTGGGTTGTGTGAAAAGGTGGAATAAGGAGCTAAGATGCCGGATGGAAGTGCCTTGTCCTGCCATCGTAATGGAGTACAATCAAAACATGGGAGGAGTGGACATTTGAGTCCAAATGATGGAGTGCTATAGAACCTGGCTCAAGTCAAAGAAATTGACATTTAAAGTAGCACTCCATTTTATAGATTTATCAGTAGTGAATGCTTGGATGGAGTACCGGCTTGGTTGTCGGTCAAAAAACATGCCACGGAAATCCGTCAAAGACCTACTCTCATTTCGATTGGAAATTTCCCAAATGCCAAAAGGAAATTCCATGAGTTAGATACATCAAGCAGTAGCATTGAAGAAGAACAAATAAGAATAAATTTCAAATGTTCTCCTTTACCTGGGAGTAGCAAACGGTTGGATGGAGGGGATCATTGGCCAGTGGTCGACAAATTGAAGACAGCTCGAGCGTGTCGGTTAAGCCAATGTAATAGCCGTACTCGAACTCGGTGCGAAAAATGTGGTGTTTATTTGTGCCTTTCTTCCGTCATATCGATACAAATATATCGTCATATCAAATCGATACCAATGAATTATTTTTGTTTTTATGTTTTTTGTTATATTTTTATGGTTGTGTAAAGCTGCTTTTTTTAGTGAAATAAAAATTTTACGTTTTTTACCATTTAAAACAAATCTCTGTATTTTGACAAAGTAAAATCCCAAGATACAAATTTGTGTATGTCCTGTTTCTAAGGACATGAACATTGTAGATACATAAAAAATACGTTTTTATGTTTTTTTTTGGACAAATTATCATATTCTGAAAATTTTATTAAAATCCGACTGTTTTGAAATTGCTTGGGACGGAAAGGGATATAAATACATTCAGATATCGCACCCTATCTACAGAAAAGAACAACTCAAAATTTTAAAAATTTCAGGAGAATCAAAAAACCAGTTTTTTCAAAGGACTTCATACAAAACAAAGAGACAAAATAATTTTTTTTTTAATAAACGAGTATTTTGTTAATTGATGAAGGTAATCACTGTAAATTTTGAGTTGTGCCTGTTTTATAGATAGAAATAGAGCGATATATATAATAAGCCTTCCGAGAATTACGGAACAAAAGAATTTACAATCTATTGTGAAAGAAGCATTGCTCTGCCCCAAGCTCTCCGACTACCTGAAAAGTGACGATTAGGGATGTTTTTCCGAGTAAATCCGTAAATATTCATGTTATAAAATATTTAACATGTTATAAAATATGAAAAAAATTTGCATTTTTCATTTGTGTGTACAAAATCATTTCATTTTAAAGCCAATAAAATTCGCTTGAATGTTAACCTAAAATATAACAAAAACAATTAACATTACTATTATATTTTTTAAAATTTCAGGTTCACATTATACCTTTGTGTATTTTGAGGTTCACATACAGGAGAATTAAAGAAATAACAAAAAAAGTTTTTCTTTTGTCAGATTAAAATTACGACTAGGATATTTTACACAGCTCTAAAACACATTCTAAAAGAAATACAATAACGACGACTTATGAGGACAAATTAAACAAAAATATTTTTGTTTTATTGTTTAAATATATACAATAAGAAATCCTGAAATTAACAACTTGTTCTAATTAATATTCTCCGAGAAAAATAATTAAATTATATTAACTTTCTGCATTCTCTACACTCAAAGGAATGATTCTTATTAAAATTGATAAATAACTTTTATTAATCCTTAAAAAAATCAATTTATGCACTCGATGAAATTATATCATAAATGCTTTGTTTTTTGTCAACCCGAAAGAAACTTGTGGCGGCCGTGGCGTAGTGAGTAGAGTGTGTGACTCTTACGCCAGAGAACCCAGGTTCGAATCCTTCGAAAACAGAAAGTTTTTTCAATTGAATTAATTTTTCTGTTTGGCCGTCACCTCTCTGCAGACAATGGCAAACCTCAGAGAGTAAAAACTGCCATGAAAAGCTTCTTGAGAACATAAGCCGTTCGGAGTCGGTGTAAAACATGTAGGTCCAGTTCTCGATCATTTGTGTGCAAACATTTCACATCACACACAACACAATTGATCATTAGAAGCTCGGTCAAAGTCCTTTCAAGGGCTGAAATGGCCATTTTATTTCATTTTTTTTTTTTTTTAAAGAAACTTTATCCATTATACATTATACAAACATAATAAAATAATAGCAAATAGCTTTAAAAAAAATTATTTTATTTCTTCGAGTAATACTTTTCTCAAGTTAATATATTATTTATTCATTTATTTATTATAGTTAATTACAATTTCAAAATGGGGGCTTGGAAAAAATAAAGTAAGCCACTCGTTATATATGGACAGCAAAAATTTACCGCCTCTACCTTCAGAAATGCTCTTCTTGGATGTGACATAGCAGCTTACCTTAAGGGCCTTAATTTTCGAAGAAAAAAGACACCATTTTGAATCTATTTTTTTAAGCTCGGTTTTATTTTACACCAACATTTTTTTACATTATTAAAGTATAACTATTGAAGATTCATCCCTGACATTTTGGTCTAAATATATACGTCGATAAGTCTGAAAAGTGCAATGCCGAAAAACAATTCCAGAAAAGTTATTCCAATCGGATTTCCATGCATTGTTTTAACTTTTTTATATTTTTTTCTAGAGATGCAACGCATATCTGGCAACTATTTGGTTTGCCGGCTTAAATTTACTATTTACTATTCGGCCGGATGCTGGAAATTCCCCCTATCTACGCCCCTGGTCTATCTATCTATCTGTCTGGATTTAAATAAAACTTGACATCTAAGTTCTTTATGCCCCTGGTCACCATATAGGATAATTTTTATCCAGTAAAAAAGTCTCACAAAATAACGGTTTATTCGCAAACAACTTAGGAAGTTATGTTATGTTATGTTATGAATTACATGTGTGTTATTGTACTCATCTGAGTCTTTGAACGGCTTCGATTCACAACTGAACCCATCAGGTGCCGCAGCGATGGGGTTCCAGGAGTTTTTGAAGTGAAGCTTTTATAGCCGCGTATACAACAATACGGCGAGCTAGATGGGGGATAAAACCAATGTAACGAAATGGTTCTTATGAAAACAACAACACTGCAATTTGCCGCACTAGCAGTATAAAAACGAAAATAATTGCTATTTCGAATTTTTTTATATTTTTGCTTCCACTGAGGATTGAACACAGAACGTCCATAGCCGGCTGTTCTAACCACTGGGACACGTAGACATATTTATTTGAGTAGCTCAAACTTGTTAAATCAACAATCAGTAGTTTTCTCTTTCTTTTATGATTGAATTGAGTCTTTCGTTCAATACTCTGAGTGTACAGTTCGGTCTAAAAATTTGAACTTTAACGTAAATAGCTTTTTTTCACAACATTAGAATACTTTTAGGCATTTCTCAAATTGAGTTTAGAAAAATTCAGATTGATTGCATTGATTGATTTGGAAACAGAACATGCTGCAATATTAACGAATGCAACTTTGAATCTAAAATTTGTTTTATCCTTAGATCTGTGAATTTCCATATAAATATCGCATCTTCATACAATTCAAGTGTAGTTTTTAACTTTATAATTAACATTTATATCGAAATAAAAAAATATTCGCATGCAACACACAAAATACTGGTTACAAGTTCTTCCATTACCAACTGAGCTGTCGAAACTAAAACATAAGAAGGATATGTTACTAAAATATTGAGCAGAAAATTAACACTTGTCAATGCATATTTACCCCACCCGGCGAAAGTTCGTTTGCAATGAACTTTTACCAAAGAAAAATTTCGTATTTTTCCCTAATTGGCGATCACAAATCGAAATTTATTTCATACCAGTGTTATCGCGCCAGTAATAATAAAAGTAATTCTGAAAGTGCCAAAAAAGTTATCCGAAAGTATCCACCCTACAGTAAAAAGTAGAAAATAATATTACCTTCGCATTTGTATTGAAGAATGATTCGCTTTGGAATTGTAAACGAATAATTTTTCGTAACATAAGCGAACTTTCGTATACGAACGTCCTCAAAACGTATCTTTATCGAATCGTAATTGATATCGAATTCGATTGTTATCATCGGGAACTATTCGAACATTTTTAAATTGTCGATATCAAAGTCGGAATTTTTGTGATAATATTGGAGTTTCTTCAATATATATACTTGTCTGCATCATTTAGCGTTAAATATCGTCACAAATGCAACATAAAGTACGATACAAATCTTGTAACCAAAAACTCATCAACATTTTTGACTGTGTAGGCACGGTAAAATAAACCCAAACAAGTATGCGCGGTAGCATAAGATCCGAGCTTCTGACCACGTAGCAAAGGCTTAGGGGTCCAAACTGCAGTTGAAATTTTGTGCTTTTTTTAAGTCAAAAATATTTACAATCATACAGGCAGTTTTTGTTTCTTTTTTAAGAAAAATTGAAAATAAATTATATAAATAAAGCCCAAATTATACAATCGATTGATGATTAGTTTGGATAAGCAATAAATTATTTTTGGCATCAATCCTATGGAATAAATTGGAATATCTATACTATGCTTGCTTTCAGCTTTGTTCGTATTTTGTTCGCTTTGATGCAAGGGAGGCAATAGTGAGATGGTAGCACGTTCAACTTGCAGTCGAATTGTACGCGGTTCGATGCGAGTACGGAAAGGTAAAAGTGCATTATTCCCAACACAGGTTTTGCGACAAATTTGTTCTTTTTAATATTAATAAATAAAAATATAATTAAAAAAAAAGAAATATATAAAACAGCAAGATCTGCCGTCTGTGCTATGAGGATCGAGCATGGGATGACTTAAGTCATCAAATTAAAAGAAAAAAATCCTCTTGATAACCAACTGTGTCACGAAAGTAAGAAAACTGTGATCTAATTCTGTACATGAATATTGAACTTTTCAGTAACTATCCATAAACAAAAGGGACAATTAATATTTCCCATATCACTTTGTTGAATATACTAGTTGGCTTTATGACAAAAGACAGTTCTTCAACTACTACTGGTAAGAAGGCAGACTGCTTTTTAACCATTTGGTTGCACCGAAGGAGGGAATGTTAATAAAATAAACTAGTGATAACGCCCCGAAAATCAGGTGTCCTAACCTACTTCGCCTTGGAAATCACACTTTCTCATTCACATTAGACCGAGTTCGTGTCTTAAGTCTTTTTGCCATTTTTTCAAATTTTAACGCTCTTATCTGCTAAGCGCTACTACTAATCAACATTCTAATAATTTTCTACTTACCTACAGCTCAAGACCTTTCTAATGATATACCAAGTTTTGCTGTAGCGTTTGTAGATTTGCTGGAATAAGGGGACCCTTACAGGAAGAAATATATAGATTAGCAATCTTCCCAGAAATTTCATTTTTGGGTAAAAGTTTCAGTTCTACCGTGGGTGGTTGCCACACACTGTAACGAACCTCCTTGCGACGTTACTTAAATCGTTCTAGCTGAGGTGAACCTCAACTGCTGTCCAAGGTCCGTGAATAAAGAAGGTTTGTGTTTTATTTTTAAAATGAATTTGCTTCATTGTTTATTTGATATCATTCAATCGTTATAATTGGTAGGTAATTCTTAATTTACTAATTCTATTAATTATTTGATTGACTTAATAGTTCACAATATTAATTTTGATTTAATATTTGTACAGCAGTTTGCTTCTTAGATTAACATTTCGAGAAGCTGACGATTGCTTTGTATATTTGTTTATGCCATTAATGTGTTACTCAACTAGCATCGCTTATAGTATTTAACTGTCTTTAATTATTTAAAATTCATAATTCTATTATTTACTTCACTGAATGTCTTTCGTTTCAATGTTTATTTTATGCACTGGGTGACCGAGGGTTGCGTCATCGTCTGTTCCGTGTACGGTTGTCTCGGGGAAAACTATGAAGCTCTGGTGTAGCTCGTGGCAGCTGGTGTAGCGATCGTGTTCGCTGCTTCTGCGGTGGGCCCTCTTGTCACGATGGTGTGACGTATTTTAGGGCGGTTATGACAGGCCAGCCGTGTATACAATAATATGTTGCGAATCCGTGTGAGTTTAGAGATATGAGAGGCGGATTCTGAGTAAGATTGCTCGTATAGAGCGTCAGATCGTGGCATTCACAAAGATTACATCCTGTCCATAAATGACACAATTTTGGGAGTGTGGTAACGTGATTTAGACCCGTGTAGAGTAGAGGATGCGTAGCATACACAAGGATTACATCCAGTCTATGAATGACACAATTCTGAGGAGATAGGTGCGGTTATTATGATCTCGTGTAGAGTAAAGGATGCATGTCATTCATAAGGATTACATCCTGTCCATGAATGACACAATTTTGTTCGTGTATAACAGAGGATATGTGACAATGGAAAGGGTGACATCCTGTCATCCATTGGCACAATTTCAGGAACTCAAGGAAAGGAAGGTTTAGAAGTTAACCGAAAGAAGGCTGTCGAACGATTGAGTCGCAAATTGCAAATATCTGGCTATTTATACTATTTGATTTTGTCTTACTTTAAATTTATTTGTGTAGCTTATGATCTAGTGGTTAGTCTCGTTGCGTGTTTGTTCGCTGGCTTTAAGTGTTATATAACCAACCCCCCCCCCCCTTATTGTGGCTGTAGTTTTATTTGTATTATGTGGTGTTACCGCTTGTAGCGTCATGGGGTGTCCAGTGGTGATTGTGTGGTTAGGTGTCCCCTGCCAATGGCGTCGTGGGGTGTCCTGTGGTGATTATCGTGCTAGGTGTCACCTGCTTGTAGTGTCGGCACTTGAAGCGTGGCGGAGTGTCATTGTTGGCATGAATTTGTATTGATTATTATTTAAGTTAGGATGCAGGTAACTTTTCCAGCTGAGTTTCAACAATTTTACTTTATTCACTAATTCTAATGTTACCGCTTCGGTTTGCGGGTTTTCTTGATCGTTGGTTGAAACTCGACTCTTAAAGTGTGACCATCTTGGTCGTTGGTTGAAACAAGACTCCCTATAATATATTTGTCTCAAGCGTTTGAGCTTTCTTTCTTCTATTTTCTATTACGTGCCGTGTGCAAGAGTATGTTCGTTTTAATATATATGCTAATGTTTGTGTTATATGTTGGCAAAGCTTGTCTTTGTCATAGCAGGTTGTTTCGTGGTGGAGTGGTCAAAAATAACGTTCAGTTTCTAGCAGTAGCTATGTATGTTTGCAAAGTTGGCTTGTGCCAAAGTATGTATTCGTTGTGTGGTGTCGTGTGTAAAAGCGTTGGTCCATGTTCGCCGCACGTTGCGTTTGAATGCGTATGTGTTTGTCGCATGTTGTGGTTGCATATCGTGGTTGCATGTGGTATGCGTAGTACGTTTGAGTATGTCGGTTCGGTGGCCCAGTGCTTACTACATGTTTCGATTTTATTATTATGGAAAAAAGGTACTAAATCCTGCTTAGGCCTGAGTAGTAGAAGTTGTGTATTATATATTAACTATTTGCGTAATATTAGCAATGGCGATATGAATGTAATATATAAATGATGGCTTAATAGTTCTAATTGTACATTTTAATATTTAATGAGAGATATTAAGTGTTTGGCTTAGTTATAGTATTCAGGCCCGTAGGCAAGGGGGAGTTTTAGGTGTTCAAACCCCCCCTTAGGGTCCAGAAAGTATAAAGAATTAACACAAATGAGACTATTTAATTCAAAATGTAATTTTTTTAGATAAACTGTGATAATGATGTTAATTTCCTTGAAAACTTCACTTAATTATTGAAAAATTTTTTTGGCCAAGTGAAAGATTAATTTTGCTTATTAGAGTCATAATCATTATATTGGAATTCATCTCCAAGGAGTTGGTATATTAAAAATCAGTTTTTATGCTCAAAAAGTCCCTGATATCCAGTAAAATATAGGTACATATAAAAGTTATACCTAGAACGAATATAAATTTGTAAATTGGAGAAAATTAGCTTGACATTTTTTATGCCATATAAGTTAACGCCACATATATTAAAAAACTCCAAAGCGCATTCCAAACGTACACGCGCATCCGCTCTGGAAGAATATGCTGACGATGCGTCTACTTGCAGTAAAGCAGCGGACTCCAAAGAAAACTACAGCACAACAAAAACGTAAAAAAAACAATAAGCACAGCCGATCGAGTTGCGATCGAGTTGCCAAAAATTTAGTTATAAAAATTGTTAGTTCGTTCTTAAGTACTCATTGCATAATAAAGTTCAACATCAGAGCTTGCTCTGATGTTATTTTTTAAAAATAAAAATTAATAAGTGAAAAATTAACTGGCGCCCGAGCAGGGACCCCAAAGTGAAAAGTTCCGGATGAAAAAAATCTTTTGAACGAATCTTTGGGGACATCAACTGGACAGCTGTAGACGGTAAAATCTATTAAGCTTCAGATTGAGAAGTTTCAACGCATCCAAGGATACAGTAACCAAAAGGCCCCCCAGTACGAACGGAAAAGGACAAAGCCCGAGGTCCAAAATCTAACAGGCATCGTTGGAATGTTTATTGTAAGTTTATATTTAAGTAATGTTTTTGTAAAAGAGTGAAAAACTAAGCATGTTAAAGAAAAATTTAGAATCCAAAAAGTCAAAGAAAAGTTAAAGATATATTTTTGAGAAAAAGCAAAAATTAAGAATTTTAAAGAAAATTTAAGAAACGAAAAAGGTAAAGAAAAATTTAATATACATTTTTATGAAAAAGTGAAAATTAAGAAATTTTAAAAAAAAAATTTTTTTAAGAATTGAAAAAGTTAAAGTAAACATTTAAGTGACGAAAAATATGAAAAGAAATATTTGAAATTTTTTTTGAGAAAAATTAAAGAGAATTTTTTATTATTTAATTTTTTAACAAAAAATATTTTTTTAAGAAAAAAAGGAAAAAAAACTTACTTGTTGGTTAAAACGAGAACTAAAAGAACAAGCTACAAAAATTTAATCTATAAGGAAAATTTAAAGTTGTTTTCCCCTTTGTTTTTATAAATAAAGAAAAATGTCAGATAATCTAGTTGAGAAATTAGAAAAACTTAGTGTTGGTACTACACCTTCTACCTATGGTACAATCCAACCACAAACAATGAACGAAAATTTAGCTAGGGAAATAACGGAGTTAGTTACTTCCACCATTAGAAATCTTAGCAATCCATTTTTAGAAACAGATACGGAATCTGATTTAGACTATACAATTCAAGTGAATGCAACGAACGCAAATGAACTAGACAAAATTCCAGACATAGTTAAATGTCTCAGGGAATTCTCCGGGGTTCCAGGGGAATTTAATTCATGGCGGAAAACTGTGGACCGCATATTCACAGTCTACGACCATATTAAGGGAACACCCAAGTATTATGCAATATTACATATGATAAGACACAAAATTGTCGGAGAAGCCGATACAGCACTGGAGTCATACAAGACTCCCCTAGAATGGGGTAAAATAAAAAAGTGCCTTATGATGCACTATTCCGATAGGAGGGATATTGGAACTTTAGAGTACCAATTAACCACCCTTACCCAGAGAAACTCCACAATCCACGAATTTTATCAGAACGTTTATCAACATTTATCTTTAATTCTGGACAAAATTGCTTGCTTGGAGTTAGGCGAAGAATCACTGCGAGCAATGACTAACTCGTATAGGGAGAAGGCATTAGATACCTTCATACGCGGACTTAATGGGGACTTACCACGTTTGTTAAGTATACGCGAACCTACTTCATTGCCACAGGCACTAAATTTATGTCAGAAACTAGACAACATGTTATTCAGAATAAACTATGCCCAAAACAGTTCTAATAGCTTCAGAAATGCGCCACCCAAACCGCCAAGACCGGCGAGATTTAATTTTCCTCCACAGAAAACGAACTTTTACCCAGAATTAGCCCACTGGCCACCAATACAAAATAACAACCCATTCATTAGAAATAACCACAAAAATCCGTTATTCCGAAATACGTATGGTTTCGCACAGAATCCAAACCCGTTTGTACAAAACAGGCATTCGAATCCATTTGCGAATAATATGTTCAGGCCGAATCAAAATGGATTTAATAATAGACTAAACTTTCCCCCAAAACCACCCCAACCAATGGAGGTTGACGCATCAATCCATTCGCGTCAAGTAAACTATCAAAATAGGCCTAACTTTCAAAATAGGCCAAATTTGCAAAATAACAACTTCACCCAAAAACGACCTCTGACTCAACAACACCACGGCCCTAATAAGGTACAAAAAACCTTCTTCACGAACACATATAATCCAACCTTTAATGACATTAGGTACCAATATCCACGTTATGATCCTTATACGTATCTTGCTCAACAAGAAGTAAATTTTCATAATATTCCCTCATCTCCTTATTACCCTTACAATCCTGATATGCATTTTGACCAAGAAAGCTACTTTCAAGATATTTCTCTATCACTTGACAATCCTTATGACCCCGAAGACATTTGCACTTCACAAGTAGAACAATGGGAAGCTACTGAAGAATATCCTGTAGACTTGCAAGAAACAAACCCATTCCGAGGTAGTAACGTTAATCCAACTCAGACTAATGATAACGCTCAGAACAACCCTCAGAAAACTGACAACATCCATTTTTTAGAATAAAACCATCTTCACTTCCATATTTTGAGATTGTTACTGGATGTGGAGATGTGCTAAATTTTTTGATAGACACAGGATCCAACAAAAATTACATACAATCCACCAGAATTCAGTATCCTTTACTCAACGACGAGTTATTCTCTGTTAACTCCGTAGCAGGAAGCATTGAAATATCTCAGCATACATTTTTAAAAATTATTGGACCACAAACACCAGAATTAAAATTCTTTATTTTACCTGGATTAAAATCATTCAATGGAATAATAGGTAATGACACTTTGAAGCAGTTAGGCGCTGTAATTCACACAGAAAAAAATTTTATGACCATATTATCACACTTAATTATTCCATTAAAACAATACATAGCACAAGACGTAAATAACATTAACCTACGTACGTCGCATTTGACAGAACAACAAACAGAAAGACTTAATAAATTAATTGAAGGATGTCCTAACTTACTTTGCGAACCTAATGAAAAACTAACATATTCAACTACTGTAAGAGGTGAGATACGAACTACAAATGATACCCCAATTTATTCGAAAAGTTATCCATATCCAATGGCGTTAAAAGAAGAATTTGAAAGGCAAGTGGAAGAACTTTTAGCTGATGGCATAATAAGACCATCTAGATCGCCATATAACGCTCCTGTATGGATCGTCCCAAAAAAAATGGACTCATCAGGTAAAAAAAAGTATCGTATGGTAATTGATTACCGCAAACTCAACGAAGCTACTATCCCGGATAGATACCCGATTCCGGAGATACAAGAAGTTCTTGCCAATCTTGGCAGAAATCAATTTTTCTCAATCATTGATTTAAAAAGTGGGTTTCATCAGATTCCTCTAAAGGTATCTGATATAGAGAAAACGGCATTTTCCATAAATAATGGAAAATACGAATTCGTTAGACTTCCATTTGGGCTTAAAAACGCCCCAGCTATTTTCCAAAGAACTTTGGACGATATACTTCGCCAACACATTGGCAATAAATGTTACGTTTACGTGGATGACATAATAATTTTTGGGAAAGATTTAAATGAACATTTTAAAAATTTAGAAATTGTATTAAAGACACTAGAAGCCGCAAACATGAAGGTGCAGCTAGATAAATGTGAGTTTTTAAAACAAGAAGTAGAGTTTTTAGGTTACGTGGTTGGGATAAATGGAATAAAAACAAATTGTAATAAAGTAGCAGCAATAGCGAAAATGCCGATACCAAAGACACTGAAAGAACTTCGGTCGTTTCTTGGTATGTCTGGTTATTATAGGCGATTTATTAGAGACTATGCAAAGATTGCAAAGCCCCTAACAAATCTTCTACGAGGGGAAGATGGACGCGTGTCCAAACATTCCTCGAAAAGTAAAACAATAAATCTTAATGAAGATGCCATCGACTCTTTTAACAAAATAAAAAATTCATTAACTTCAAAAGAAGTAATTCTTTCTCACCCCAATTTTGAGAATGAATTCGAGTTAACTACTGATGCCTCCAATTTTGCGATAGGAGCTGTACTATCGCAAAATGACAGACCAATAACATTTATTTCTAGATCGTTATCGAAAACCGAAGAAAACTATGCCGCAAACGAAAAAGAAATGTTGGCAATCATTTGGTCATTAAATTCACTTAGAAGTTATCTTTACGGTTCAAGAAAAATAAAAATGTATACAGACCATCAACCACTTACCTACGCTCTAAGTACAAAAAACGCGAACAGTAAAATGAAAAGGTGGAAGGCCATCTTAGAGGAATACAACTACCAGCTTATCTACAAACCCGGCAAAGCAAATGCTGTAGCTGATACCCCTTCTAGGATACCAACCGCAATTAATTCATTAACACCCACAATCCATAGCGATGAGAGTTCCAACCATAATTTAGTGCCTTGCACTGAGACTCCGATGCACTGAGACTCGATGACACACCGTCTTACCAATTTAAAATAATATTCCCCGGTTATCATAGACACATAATAGCAGAACAGCACTATACAGAGGAAAAGCTCTTAGCTCTTTTGAAAAGATATTTAAACCCTTCCGTCATAAATGGCATTCGAACCCAAGAAAGAATCATGGGTAGCATCCAAAATATTTATCCACTTCATTTTGCAAATTACAAAACACGATACACCCAAAAACTGGTTGTAGACATTATAAATGAACAAGAACAAGAGAACATAATCCTCGAGACGCATAATCGTGCTCACCGAAACGCTCTCGAAAACAGATCACAAATTATTAATAAATACTATTTCCCAGGAATGATTAACAAAATAAAAAATATAACGAAAATGTGTAGGACTTGCAAGGAAAACAAGTACGAAAGGCATCCGAACCAAATCAAATTAAATGAAACACCATTACCAACCTTTCCAGGGTATACAATTCACCTAGACCTATTTTTGACGGAGAACAAAGTAGTAATGACAGCACTCGACAAATTGACAAAATATGCCCAGACCAAAATAGTAAAGAGTAGATCAATAGAAGACTTAAGACGATTTCTTTCGTATGAAATCACCAAAATTAAAAATCATTTAGGTAGACTCAGGCCAAAGGGAAAAACAAAAACATCATTGGATTTTATTGGCACCGCATGGAAGTGGTTAGCTGGTAGTCCCGATCATTCAGATGAAATAGTTCTTACCGAAAAAATTAATAATGTTCTCGCAAACAATAATCAACAAGTGGTTATCAATAAGATGACCCTAGATAGAATCAATGAAATAACTAACATCACGAATACAATCTTAAAATCTGTCAGATCCGAAAATAATGTCGAAGATCAATTTAATATGAAATTAAAATACAAATTAGACCTCATTAAAGAGGAAATTACAAATATTGAATATGCCATTCATTGGGCTAAAGCTAATGTTATCAATTCATACATATTGTCAAATTCAGAAATAGATATTGTAAAAGAAATTTTTATTAAAGAAAACATGCCATATCTTAGCATAGATGAAGCATTAGAGTTTTCAGAAATAAAAATAGCTTCAAATGATGATACGGTAATTTATATTGTAAGTTTGCCGAAAACAAATATTGAATACTGTAAAACTCTAATTCTTAAGCCAGTAAAAGTCAAAAATCAAATAACCAAGTTCGATTATAACTCTGTACATCAATGTCAAAATAAACTCTTTGGAATTAAACAAAATTGTAACAGTTATAATAATTTATCAATCTGCCCATACAAAAATGTAATAGATATAAGTAATTCCACATGCATTCCAAATTTACTCAAAAGCCGCATGCCAACTTGCCAAATGATCAACAATCAACACGTACCGGAAATAGAATAAATCTCTCCTGGACTCCTATTTTTAAATCGATTCAATGGTACCGACAATATAAGGAATGAAAAAGTCATCTTAGAAGGGTCTTACCTAATAAGATATCATAACAATTGGAAACAGAATTTATTCCTCAAACGAAACAAAAACCTACGCACCATTACCAGCTTTGCTACAACCGAAACCTATATCGGGAAATATGGAAGAAGTATTATCATTAGAAATGATGAAGGAACTTAATACAAAGAATACAAAATACATAAAATTATTGGACGTACGCAACAAAGTATCTCTAGTTGCCGGCATAGCAGTACCACTCTCAATAGTAGCATTGGGAACACCAATTTTAATGATCCACAAACATAAAATAACAAAAATTAAGGAAACCCATCCAGAGTCATCAAAAGAACGAAGCCACCAACTTTCGGAATCAGCCATTGAAGGACTCAATCAAATTTTTAATAAAAAAACAAACGAGGACGTTTGAATTAAGGAGGGGAGGAGTTAACGCCACGTATATTAAAAAACTCCAAAGCGCATTCCAAACGTACACGCGCATCCGCTCTGGAAGAATATGCTGACGATGCGTCTACTTGCAGTAAATCAGCGGACTCCAAAGAAAACTACAGCACAACAATAACGTAAAAAAACAATAAGCACAGCCGATTTAGTTGCAGTCCAATAATTAAGTTATAAAAATTGTTAGTTCAGTTCTTAAGTACTCATTGCATAATAAAGTTCTCAAGCAAGCTCTGATGTTATTTTTTAAAAATAAAAATTAATAAGTGAAAAATTAACTTATATACCCAGCAAACCATGGATGATGACTATGTCGAAATTCCGACTAATTCCTCACTATTTTGAGTTGTCTTAAAGAAATCATTACAATTTCGTTACGCAAATATCGGAACAGTATCACGTTTTATACGAATTTATATAAAATTTTGTTATGCGACAGCTTGTATGACATATTAAAATGCTAAAAGAGTAAAATTTCCTTTCTTCTGAACTGTCTGAACGAAATCGTAACTTTTTCGTAACATTTTCGTTAGGACTCGTTACGAAACCATTACGATACTTCGTTTCGAAGTCGTGTCAAGCCCTTCATACGATTTTCCTTACGATTTCGCAACGATATCGGATTTCGAAATCGGAAAGATTTTGAAATATTCTTAACGAAATCGTAACAAACATTTCACAATCGTTCCGATTTCGGAATTCGATTTTGTTACGAAATCGTAAAGAATATCGTATGAAGCGCTTGGCACGACTTCGTAACGATTTCGTAATGAGTCTTAACGAAAATGTTACGAAATATTTACGATTTCGTTCAGCCAGTTCGAAAGAAAGGAAAGTTTACTCTGTTTGCATTTCAATATGTTTTACAAACAGTCGCATAACGAAACTCTTTGTAAATTCGTATAAAAAGTGAAACTGTTCCGATATTTGCGTAACGAAATTAAAACGATTTCTTTAAGACAGCTCGAAATAGTTATGAATTCGTCGGAGTTTCGACAAAGTCATCAACTATGGTTTGCTGGGTAAGCTTATTAGACCCAAAACTTTTGGAAAAGCTTTCATTTGAGTGGGTTTTTTTCATTTTTAAAAGTGTAAAAAATATATGAACTACAAAATTGAACACATTATGGGGTATTCCACGCAAAGCGAATGACTAAAAATTTTGACATCTAAAATTTCCAACTTGGCACAAAAATTTAGCCCTGTGCGAAGCCTTTTCTAAATAACAGGTTTCGGAAAATCATCTTAAATCTAAATACTGAAAAACTTTTGTAAAACATTTTATACAGTCCAATTTTATAGTGATTTGATAATTTTTTTAATCATGTTACCAAATTTTCATAAAAAAAATGATCAATTAATGTTTTTTAATCTTCAGCATTTTAAAATTATTTTTATTATATTAAAAATTTAAAAAATTATTTGAAAGTTCAAAAAATTGTATTTTTAGTTTTTTAAATTTGCTAATAATTTAAATATAAATCTTCGGCCAATTAAATTCTTACATATCCAAAAACAGTTACTGTTTCTTTTTATAAAAATTTATCTAGCAGAGTAATTGTTTTGATATTAACATGAACTTATTTTCATGTCATATCTTATATAATAAATTAGGTATAAGATACTGGTGCTGTGCAAAAACCAGTATTCGAATTACGGTTTTTGAAAAATAGTCTGAAATTTAAATGTGACTTTATCGGAGTCGATTCCTCTAATCAAAAAAGTTTAATAAAAAAAAAATATACATAGTAATTGTTATTGGAATTGAATCATGAGAAAATGGAAGTGTTAAATTTTTAAAGATCTTCAAATATTTTCTTTTGAATTTATTTAAATTGTCGAAATCATTTTCGAGAACAGTAATATTTTAGCCCTTAACGATAACTCGAACTAGGGTTCACACAGGTTCAAATAGTGGTACACAAGCTGGGGATCAACAAAAGCGTAAGATAGCCAAAAAGAAACCAAATCTAAAGACTAACATTTTTTTCCCCGTTAATATGGAATGTCCAAAAAGTTGTGAATACAGCTTCACCAGCTGAACTTATTAAAAAATGTTTGCATTTTTCATAGCTGATTTTGATGTTGATTTTAATAAACTGCAAGGAATCTAACCTATTTTTACTGTTCACATTAATATTGTTGAATTAGTAAAATTTTGTCAGAGACATTTTTACTGTTTGTGCTAATTTTCGGAATAATACTTTTTAAAAGAAATTAAAAATTCTCAATTTGGACCGTATTTCAATAAACTATAGGCAAAAATCAAAACACTTAGTACTCAAAATTGATTTGTAAAAAAAAAATTAAATAAACTCTTGGTCATTTAAAAACAGGCATATTCACAAATAGTCTTCAAAGAAAACGGATTTGCTTAAAAATTTTCATATCCTTTCTTTCAGTTATTACTGGTATCTACTTATAGATTTTTTATCAAAACCCCCCCCTAAGGTAAATCCTGGCTACGGGCCTGATAGTATTATTTATATGTTGCGAGTAAAAAAACATAATAAGATTGAGCGGCTGTGCTTGGTTTAATATTAATTATTACAATATATACAGGGTGTCCCGCAATTGAGTGGAACTATTTACGGAGCTAAAGGTTATGTCGAGCTGAGCAAAAAATCGTATGGGAGGGGGGGGGGTCTATTTTCACATTCTTAGGAGCTACATGGTTAATTAATATTTCACGACTTTGATTCACGTTATTGTTTCTAGCAGAAAAACTAACTTACATAAAACTTATTTTGATAGCTCATTTGGCAAGGCAATGAAATCACCTTTCCAACGGTATATCAACAAACCCCACCAACTTTACCATAATCGAGCTGTGATCGTGTGAAGCAGAAATCAACCGGTTGAAACTACCAAATTTCAACTTTGAGTGCAAATTTCTCAGAATTTTCCGTAAAAAATGAAATTTTTTTTTTGATCAATTTTGTAATTTATTCAATTTTATTTTTAATGGCACCAAAAACATAAACATATCCTTAAAAATAAAAAAAGTTGGCTGTACTAAAAAAATTATACTTATTAGAAAATAATGATAAATAATGACATTACAATTAGTTATGCAGTAGATAATTCCCATACGATTTTTTGCTCAGCTCGACATAACCTTTCAGCTCCGTAAATAGTTGCACTCAATTGCGTGACACCCTGTATAAATAACATGTGTTTATTATTTATAGTTTCGATTTAATTTGATCATACTTATTAAAGCAAAGGAAATTCAGTGGCGTTAATCTTAGAGGTTAAGATCGTACCAAACAGAGTGGCTCTGTCTTTATGTTTGTATATTAAATTGATAGTAGGTATGAAGGTAGGTATTTGATTATATTAAAATGAAATTAATAAATTTAATTGTATTAAATATAAGAATTATAATAATATAAATACTTGTGTAAGATGACGTCGAGTTAGTGAGCAGGTCCGGTAAGATGTGTTACGTGGCAGGTGAGTAGTTATTCTGGCAGGTTGGTAGGTTTCATATCAGCTGGGTAGACAGGTAGGCGTATTGTGAGGCATATTTTGACACGGGGAAAATATGGTCCTTACACCCCCCCGTTAGTCCGCCGGAGAAAAGTAGCACCTCCATCGCCTGTGCGGCGGATTTAAATCTGATAGATCCGGTTGCTGCTACGGTGTATGAATTTGAGCTGCTGTCCGATCTTGCGGAGTTTCTTGGCGTTACATACGATGTGGTTCAATTCATCTTGATCTTCTTCTGGTATTGCTTGATCTGATTAATGTTGTTGTTCGTGCTGGTACGTGATTGGGGTGGCTGTGTCCACCGCTTTACCCGCAAGTGTAGGCATTTGTTGGTTGTGCTTTGGGATGTTGGCATCAGTCTCTTTGCCTGTGGTTGGAGGAGTTTGTGTCTTTTGTGTTGGGTTTGCGTCGCTGTTGCTGCATAATGCGCTGCATGACGGCATCTCAGTGGTGAGTAGTGGGTCATTAAGAAGTAGGAAATAAAAGTAGAATAAGGTGACAAAATAGTAGCAAGAAATGATAGTAGAAAATAGCAGTAGAAAATAGTAGTATTACACAGTGGCAGTGGCGTAGCTGGGTTGCTGACACCCTGGGCGCAAAATAGATTTTGCACCCCCAAAAGAAGGTTATTCTTGTCCATATCTACATAAAAATTTGTAAATATAGGTAGGGGAGTGTGGGGAGTTTTAAAGCATGCTTTGTTTGGGGGTCAAAACAAGCACAAACATAATTTTTTTTACTTTTCTTCGAATTAAATTTATGTTAATATAAAATAATATAAAATAATTAATATATTATTTCATTTATTTTTCTATAGAGCACCTTTAAATACACTTCCTGATTGAAGGATTTGCATAAAATCCAAAATCATCGACAATTTTAGCCTTTTGGCCCTAAAAAACTGGTTTTTAGACTTTTCAAAAATTATGGGGAGTTGTGAAGCACAACTAAGAGTCGTAGAAAATTTTATTTTTTGGTAAAAATTCTTTATTGGGATCGGAGAAAGTGGCTAATTATGACGATTTTTATATATTAGAGTTAAGAATATGGAAAAAAATTTAAATTTTATTAAATATGGAAAATGGCAAGTTCCTATTCGCAATGAACGCAAGTGCAACTGACGGCCAATACACGAGCACACTTAAAATGAACTGCTCGGTCGCATCCATGGCAATAAATTGCGTTGGTTTTGGTAAAATTTTCGGCATGGGATCTTTACAGATTTTGCAAAAGTATTCTTCTTCAGGGTCAGATTCCATTTGCATTGGTACCGAAAATGTGGGACGACTACGCTTCTCTGCCGGTGATTCGACTGTTTTTCCCACCTTCTTTTGATCCTTCTTGGCCTCTTTGGCTGGATATTGTACGCTTTGGCAACGGAACGTTGCGATTTCTTGTCAATCATCACCTTTTCGATAGCAGTCACCATGACATCAACATCAATTGCTTGTTTTATTTTCCGCATAATAGTTATAACGGGGCATATTGACTGAGAAAACACAAAATCGTTAAAATACACAAATAATGCGTAATACGCATGTAAAATACGATTTCAAGTAGACATCTGCCATATTGGCCGTGCTTCTTATCTCCCTTCTTGATGTGCTTCATTTCTCTCAATTCGCTACTATTTTAAAATTGCCGCCGCGCCAGTAACACATCGAATGTTTTTCCATAAATCCTTTTGAACGCCGAAAGCCTAACCATAGCTGATTATTTTGTGTGTACTCACCTTTTCCATTCGCTTGAAAATGTTTATGAAAATGCCACAAATACGAATACTCAAAAAAACTTTTCGAACAAAATGTTGAACACACTGTCTAGAGAGATACGAAAAAATGTGCATTTGGGACGAGTCCTTGTATGGGGTGGTTAAATTTTAAGGGCCGATGTTGATTTTGAATAAAACACAAATTATTTAGGAAATTATTGTCATTTCTTTTTATTATGACAATATTGGTATGGTTCAATTATGTACGGAACAAAATATCGGCCAAATGGCCGCCGCGACCTCGGCGGCACACCTTCATCCGATGGTCTAAATTTTCGATGACGCTGAGGCATAAGTGAGGTTATATGCCGTTAATGTGCCGAATTATCTCATCCTTTAGCTCTTGAATTATTGTTGGCTTATCGACGTACACCTTTTCTTTCAAATAACCCCAAAGAAAGAAGTCCAACGGTGTCAAATAACATGATCTTGGCGGCCAATTGACATCGCCACCACGTGAGATGACACGGCCATTGGATTTGTCGCGCAAAAGAGCCATTGTTTCGTTAGCTGTGTGGCAAGGGGCACCGTCCTGTTGAAACCACATATCGTCCATATTCATATCTTCCAATTCGGGCCATAAAAAGTTCGTTATCATCTCACGATAGCGAACACCATTCACAGTAACTGCCTGACCGGCCTCATTTTGGAAAAAATACAGCCCTATGATGCCGCCAGCCCATAAACCGCACCAAACAGTCACTCTTTGTGGGTGCATTGGTTTTTCGACAATCACTCTTGGATTATCGAATCCACTGAGGTGAAAATGTTCCTCATCACTGAAGATGATTTTCTTCGAAAATTGATCATCCACTGTTGCCATTTCTTGCCACCATTATGACCATTAACGACGCTTGAAATGGTCAAGAGGCTTTAGTTCTTGAGTCAATTGCACCTTGTAAGCGTGTAACTGCAAGTCTTTATGCATAATGTTCATCAACGACGAGCGTGAGAGGTGCAATTATTGGGGGACCTGATTCAGTCTTCGATATATCAATCTGCATTAATGGATGCAATCTACACTAATGGATGGACTGCTGAGTTGGAGCCGGTATCTTCTCAGAGCAACTGAGTGTGGTGGAAACTTCCCGTCTACTGGATTCGGCAAGCGTCTTTGAGGAACTTCTAGCGATTAGAGGAAAAGTTGTCAATTATATTCCTAAGGAATTGAGGTGTCGAATTACCAATTTCAATTCCCGTAATGTAATTCACGAATTTTTTAATAACATTCCTGAGGAATTGAAATGACCAATTACCAATTCCTAATTCCAAGAAAATGGAATTTAATTGTAATGAATACTTTTCGACCAAACTTTGATCACCATAATATGGGTTGCTGATCGTAGGAACATTTATGGTAATGAAAAGGTGGAACGCCAGGGTGGGTTCTTCCTTCGACGTTTCCAGTGCGGAACCCGTAGCAGTCCCACTATGCACAGTGAAGGGACGGATTCGTTCTAATTACCTTGCCATAGCTGGTATTAGATGGAGACTACTGCCAACGTTTACCACATCAAGAAAAATCTGGCCAACCTACTACCTGGCCAGAGCCCGAGATATGCTATCTTGATCTCGGACCGACCTAGCTAGGATCAAAACAATCGTAACGGGGCACTTGTGCATTGGAGTCCACGCTGAAAAAAAATCTAAATTCCCTTCAACGCCGATTGTCGTAACTGCTACGACCCTAATGAAAAATAAACACTAACACACTTCCTATGCACTTGCCCCGCATTAGCACTGTAAACCGTTTTTCGGTAGCCTTGAAAAGCTCTCGGCAACGAAAATTTGCAACCTACTGACATTTAATTAATAAGAGTATTCATGCATTGCCGAAAACGCGCCGAATATGCCAAAAAGCGGAAAACCCGTAAACGCCGAATCTGAACTGTCAAAATTTGTATGGATTCTGATATTCTGCATAGTTTCCAGTTTTCCGCACGATTTTGATGCGTAAATAGCGCCGAAAACTTTCGGCAACCAATTGTTGCCACTTTTCAAATATTTTACATGTATTTATTACAAATATTAAACCAAGGTTGCCGCTTTTTCAGAACAGCTAATTGATACACGGCACTCGCCGATAACTACAAAAAAGATGCCTCATGCAAAAACAGCGAATATTTTCCGATATGCGGCATCGGCAAATATTCGGCATTGCAAGAATACCATTAATATTTTGACATGTAATTTGGCACATATATTAGTGACAGTAGTGCTACCTTGAAAATAAAAACATTTGTCCCTATCGGAATCCTCAAACAATTTTAATTCAAATTTCCCGGTATTTTTGCCTACAGTATTATATGAAAGTGGTAGATAAATAAGTAGAAATAGCTGTGGAAAAAAGAAGCAGTTAAAAAAAAAATTTCACCTAAAAAATGTCTTCGAAATGACGGCCACCGTCATGTACACACTATTCCTTTTTTAATCGATATAATTTCGATCAAAAAACTATTTTTTTTTTAACGATCACAAAATGATTTTTATTTCTGATCGAAAAATAACGATTAAAAAATAACTTTTGATTCTGATTGAAAAAATAACGATCGCAAATAATTTTTATTTCTGATCGAAAAATTAACGATAAAAAATAACTTTTATTTCTGATCGAAAAAAAACCGATCAAAACATAACTTTTATTTCTAAACGAAAAAATATTGATCAAAAAATAATTGCTATAAAATAATTGATAGCTATAACCGTTATTTGCGGTCCCTGGTTCGTAGTCTAGAAAATAAGGCAGAACTATACAATGGCGTGTGTCACTTTCATTTGAATCAAACTCTTTCTATACCGTTTGTAGAAACTTCATCCAAATTACACATATGTATTTTTAGAATACTGAGAAGTCTGTAAAGGGTGGTGCCGGGTTTTTCAGCTAGTATAAGTATATAAGGCGGTTTTATATCATGATCTTTAGAATAAGCTAAAAATTAAGTCACAAATTTTCGTTCAATATATTAGAAGTGGAAAATAATGAACTGATTTTTTTTTCTTTATTAATTTACTAAAATAAATATATCATTAAATCATTATTCAACTTAAAATTATTGCTACTATTTTTGTGGTGGGTCCATTAAAAATTGGTATTAGTCGTTTCGACTAGTAAAGCAAACAGGTATTTAATAGCGATGTGCATTCAGGTTTAAAGAAAATTAAACCGAATGGAAACTATTTTTTACGTAATGTGTTATTATGAACTCGTCATCTATATATATATAAAATTGTAAAAAAAAAACATCTGTTCATGAAATATTTTTTCGAAATTCTTTTTGCATTGGGCATTGGTCCGAAAATCGCATTTTTAAAATTTTTGTCTGTCTGTCTGTCTGTCTGTTAAAGCATCACGAGAAAACCACAGGGTGGATTTAAATGAAACTTGGCATCTAGGTTCCTTATATCCCCGGTCATAACATATGCTACTTTTTATCCAGTAAAAAAGGTTCGACCCTGTAGGGGGCGCTACGATCGGGTTCCAGGCATTATTTTTTTTAGCTTATCTCCGAAACCGTTCATCTGATTTACATAAAAATTTGTAAGTAGAGTTTTTCGGATACGGCGAGTTTTCATAACTTCTATCTCCAGATAGATAGCACCAGAGGGTGCTGTAGTACAAATATTTTGAAAAACCTCGAAGAACTCCTAAGCCTAAGGTTTTCTGATACGGTGAGTGTTTTGAACTTTTCTCTTTTGTGCTATCTTGAACACCAGAGGACGCTTTAGTGCAAATCCTAGGAAATCGTGAAAAACTCCAAAACTGCTCATCATTTGGATGAAAATTTGTAAAAAGCGATTTTCGAGTACGGCAAGGGTTTTGGTGCTATCTATTTTGCTCTTTCTCGAAACTAGAGGGCGCTGTTATACAATTTGTACGTGTGTATGTTACTAAACTGTTCGTTAACGGCTGCACTGATCTTGATGAACTTTTTTGTGTGTGATTGAGTGGATCCTTTGATGGTTCAGATTCACAATTCGACCCGGTTAGTGGCGCTGCATTTTGTTTTTATAGCTTATCTCCGAAACCGTTCATCCGATTTACATGAAAATTTGTGTATAGAGGTTTTCGGATACGGTGAGTTTTCATAACTTATTTACTCTGTTCTTTCTTGAACACCAGAGGGCACTGTAGTACACATCTCTTAAGAAATCGTGAAAAAGTAGAAACCCGCTAATCCTATTTGGATGAAAAATTTTACTAAAGAATTTTCGTTTAGGGCATCTGTTTTGGCGTTATCCCTTTTGCTCTGTTTCGAAAACTAGAGAGTGCTGTTGTACAATTTGTACGTTTGCATGTTACTAAACTGTTCTTACACGGCTGCACCGATTTTGATGAAATTTTTTGTGTGTGCTTAAGTGGATCCCTGGATGGTTCAGATTTGCAATTGGACCCGGTATGTTGCGCTGTGATCGGGTTCCACGAATTTTGTTATTATAGTTTATCTGCGAAACTATTCATTCGATTTAAATGAAAATTTTTATTTAGGGGTTTTCGGGTACGGTAGTTTTTATGACTTATCTATTTTGTTCTATATTGAACACGAGAGGGTACTGCAGTACAAATGTTTTAAAAATGGCGAAAAACTTCTAGCTGTATATCCGTTTTGCGTGAAAATTTTTACATAGGAGTTTTTGGATACGGTGGGTATCTTGGACTTTTTTTTCTGCGCTATCTTAAAGACCAAATGGTGTTGTAGTACAAATCACTTAAGAAATCGTGAAACACTCAAAAACCGCTCATCCGATTTAGATAAAAATTTGTATATCGGATATATAGGATTTGATATCAAGTATGGAAAGTGCATTGGCGTTATTTTATTATTCTATCTCGAAAACCAGAGGGCGCTGTTGTACAAATACCACAAGAAACTCAAAGCAAATCATCCGGTAAGCATAATTTTTATAAGTGGTTTTCGGGTGCGATGAGTCTTTTGGCGCTATGTATTTTACTATATCTTGAACTCCAAAGAGCGCTGTACTACAAAATACAGTAAGGCGTAGCAACGTGCGAAGGGTGATAAATATTTTCTTTTCTTCTTTATGTGTATTTATACACCACTTTCTTTTTTCGCAAATCAGGACAGCTGATGCCGAATTCTGTGGTATTTGAGCACGCATTAACACATGCACAAGTCAGTTGCGTCGTAAGTTGGCGTTGTTTTGACATTTCAATTTCTATTTTCAATGCTTATTTAATTTTTGTCCAGTTTCCTCGCGAATTGCCAAGAATTCGTTTTTTGAAGCGAAGCTTTTTACGCCCCGTTCTGTGATTTGCTTGGAGTGAAATCTGAAAAATATTCGACAGATTTTTTCTTAGAATTTTATATGGTTCTTTGTTTCTGTATTTTTTACAACAAGACAATTTAAATAACAAATATAAAAAAACAATTTCCTCACTTGCCGTGGGGACTCGAACCCGCAAACCTTTGGTTGGGAGTTCTATACTACATTCACTGAGCCAATCATCCTTCTTATCCGAAAGCAATGATTCAGTATTAACAGTATTAATGTATTTGTGTGGTTTGAGTAGCTGCTAAATTACTTGCTATCATCAGTGTTGTCACTTTTCCACAATTGTGGTAAGTCTAGCACTTTTTTGGTTTCTACCACTTTTATCACCCACTATTTGCATTCTTACAAAATCTATCACTTCTTGATATATTTATATAAAAATTTTTGCATTATAATTCAAATTTTAGAAATTTTATTGCATTTATTTTATTTATTATTGCCTTTAATATTGTATTTTAGTACTGTCTTAAGAACATTATATGGGAATTATTTGCAATAAAACTAATTCAGCGTGAAAAAACGTACTGTATTTAATACCTCTTATGATTTGTTTTGCTGTAGGACTTCAGTCGAAATTTTCCTTAAGAAGAACAATATATTCCAGTTTTTAAAATTCACCACTCATTTTAGACTCAACCTACCACTATTTAAAATTTGCAAGGGACAACATTGGTCATTATCCTCAGTTTGTTAGTGCCATCTGTTAACAACTGATAGGTTGCTGCAGTTATATATTTAATATTAAATCAATGTCAAAATTTAGCAGAGCTGTTTGGATCGGTGGAAAGAGTGCAGGTTTATTAATCAATGAGTAATAGAATCGATCCTCACTGTGGGCAAAGTGATATATATTTTTTTGATATGAATTCGTTTATGCTGTTGTTGGTACATGCTTTTGTTTTGTTTTTGCATAGTGCGAAGAAAAATTAACAATTGCCCACAAGTGCGTTGAAAAAAGCAATGGCAGTAACATGTAATAAAATAAATAATATAATAATGAAATGTAATACAATTTACTGGTGTGAATATTAACGTGTGGTTTTTTAATATATTTAATGTTTCAAATTTTTGAATTTAAGTTATTTAAAAAAAAAAAAATTAAATTATCATATCTATGGAACTGTAAAAAAGCTTCGCTTCTCTTGTGTGTCCAACGACGCACCTGTGTTTTTGCTCTGATTTTTTTCAAAAATGTGCAATCTATCGAATACAATATAAAATTTGAAAATATAAAATATATTTTTGCAAGCGGTCGGCGGCACGCACACACAAATACCGATTTCCCTAACTTTTTCTCATAATTTTCAGATGTTGAAGTTACATTTTGTTCATTTCGCCGAAGTTACCGGTTTGAAAGATGCCCACAAAATTTCTTCTAAAGTTTGTGAAAGGTTTTTTCAAATTGACGAATGAAATCGAAATTTATTTATATCAACTCCCGAGTTAAGCCGAGTATTCAGCTAGTATATAATATATCAGCTGTCAAATTTCTTGTGTGAGCTTTTTTCATTTTGAATCATACTATTTTAAGCTCTTTTCAAAGGGAAGTTCATAAGAGCCGAAGTACATTCGATTTTTTTTTAATGTTTTCTTTTGTTAATGCCAATTTAGTCAATTTAGCATTTTTGTTCAGATTAAACAAGTCACAAGTAAAGATATGGGCGTCTTCAGTTATCGTAAATTAAAGAAACAAAAAATAGCGCTTAATTCTAAACAAAGCATTTAAATTCAAGTTTAAACAACGAAATAACGATCTCGATTACAAAGAACAACAACGCATCTGAATTTTAATGGTCTCCGCATTTCACACGTCTTCAAATATCACCTGTAGGGGAAATCAGCACTCTTAGTCCAAGAGTTTTGATGGAAATGGCAGGCAAACACGGTAAACACTTTTATTCAGAGGCAAGATGCAGCTTAATGTACCCTACTCCAAATAACTTTTGGAGCCCAAAGTTAATTTGAGATATAACGAACCGCTCACACCAAAGATATGTTATGAATAAAGAAGGAGAAAATCGTTCATCATTTTGTTGTGAACACCAGCAACCATAAAAAATTCAACAAACCTAAACGCAATAAATTTCTTCAGAGTATAAAGAATGCCAGAAACAGCCTAGCTGCGAATCGCATCGCATTCAGATTCAAAGTTCAGAGGCAAAGAAGAAAATAGCAGCAGCAGCAGACACAACATCGAACAGCATCGCCACTCTGTCTCGTGAGTCTAAAGCGGCATTTTCAAATTGGGAGTCATTTCTCGCTTCGTAGAAGTTTGAGGCATCATTATGGCTTCCATCATCGTTCCCTAAGCTTTGATTGAGTATGTTGAATGCCGCAACTTGCAAAATATGTGCCCCGCCTTCAGATATTTTCAGTGCTAATGTACTGTGGATGCAATGTTCTGGATTGCAGCTGGAGTGACGATGGTCTTGATCTTTCTCGCCTCGTCGACACCAAAACGATGTACACTGCGATAGTTTAACCAGACCACACTTTTCGGAAACTTGAAACATTTTCGACAAGATTTGCACAAAGCGACGAACGTGCAATGTCGAACCAGCCGCACAAGCAACTGTCTGTCAGTCGCTCTGAGCAACGTATTCGGAAACTTATGCCCGAACCGAACGCCAAACATACCAACAAACACACGGACTTTGCACATATTTATATGCCATAAATGATGTTCAAACTAAAAAACTCGATGGTTGTTGTACAAAAAGTAAAAATAATTTTCAAGACGCAGCAGAATGAAGCAGTGCAATCCATCCATCCATCCAGACGGCAATCCAGCCAGCCAACCTCCGGGTAACACACAACTCATCTCCTCAAATTAGAGAGCTGCCCTTCAATAAATCGGCGGCTTGTTGCTTTTAAATCTCTTATATAAAATGATTTTAAATCGATGAAAAACAAAAACAAAAGGAACTACACATCCCTGGCCAGATAGAGACGGAAGAGATGCGGGACGAAATTGTTCTGCAACGAAACCGCGAAGTTCGGTGAAAAAACAATTCTGAATCGTGGAGCAGAACGTGTTATTATTTCACACCATTGCGCATTGTGGCTGCTGTCTACTGCTGATTAAAGTCCAACGCTACAGGACTTCAAATGTTTGCGGGAACATTTTAACAACAAGGAGAAGGGATCTCATATACGTACTAACAAAAATAAATTAATAACACGAAACCATTTATATTATTATTATTATCGATATGTGCTTAATATTTTCTAATAAAAAAATAATGTTGTTATGAAATAAATATATATTGTTGAGACTGCATTTTTTTATTGTATGTACTTATTCGCTTAGATTTATTTAATTGAGGAACATTTGTGCCTGAAAGGGTCCCTAAATACAGACTTAACAATTTTTAAATTTAAGAAGAAAATTGTTGAAAATTTAAGAAGAAAAAAAAGTAATGATGTAAAAAATAATGGCTATGTAGAACGAAAATGACACGCGTGCTCGAATACACGAAAATTAATAGTTTTTATATGCTGCGAATCAGGTTTACAAAATTCACTTCGAAAAAACTTCGGTTGAGGTTTTGTAAAGGTCAGTTTTTAAAAATTTTTTCTTTTCCTTGAACCTCAGTTAATCAAAGTATAAAATTTCAACAGAAAGAAATGCAAATGAAATATTTTTTGACATTCTTTTTGCGCTGGACATTTCGAATGAAGCGGAGTACAAAAATCCCATTTTTTTAAATTTTTGTCTGTCTGTCTGTCTGTTCCTTATGTCCCTGGTCAACAAATAGGATACATTTTATCCAGTAAAAAACAATATTACGGCTTAAGGCCTCTGCCCACTAACGGCACGTAACGAAACGAAACGACAAGCCGGTCAGAACTCTTTGGTTTTATATCCACCGGCTTTCCGTTGGCCGTTGCCGTTTCGTCGCCGGTTTGTGTGCATTAATACAGAAGAACACAGGGTAGTTATATTTTTTAATTTCATTACGTGCCGTAAGTGGACAGAGGCCCTTATTCGCAAAAAAATTTGAGAAGAAAAGTCTATATTTATACAAGGTGTCCCACAATTGGGTGCAACTATTTACGGAGGTGAAAGGTTATGTCGAGCTGAGCAAAAAATCGTATCAGAAGACCCCGGTGGCTTAAGCTCTAGTTAACTTTGATTGTGAAACTCAAATCTATTAGTTATCCTCTGTTCAGTGGTTAACTAATGATCGTGAAACTGGCCCTAAAGGAGTCACTGAGTTCATATCTGATGTCAGTATTGGAAAATACTTTTTTACACTAAGGTGGTCTTATAAAACTGTTTTTTGTTAATTTACAAGTTTTATTTATTTGCTGGTAGTATAAAGGAGTCGGTGACTTTATATCTGATGTCAGCATTGCAAAATAATTTTTTACACTAGGTCCATAAAATGTCCATTTACATGTGGTCCGATAAAACTGTTAACTTACAAGTTTTGTTAACTTACAAGTTTTATTGATGTACTGGTAGTATAAGGAAATCGCTGACTTCATATCTGATATCAGCATTGAAAAAATTGCAAGATTTATACATGTGCCGGTAGTATAAGGGAACCGCTGACTTTATATCTGATGTCAGCACTGAAAAATAATTTTTACACTAGGGTGGTCCCATAAAGTGGCTTTTGTTAATTTACAAGTTTTATTCGTGTGCTGGTGTTATTAGATAGTCGGTGACTTTATATCTGATGTCAGCATTGAAAAATAATTTTTTACACTAGGGCAGTCCCATAAAACTGTCCTTTTGCTAATTTACAAGATTTATACATGTGCTGGTAGTGCATATATAAAATAAACCTAATTTTAAAAATTTCAGAGAAATTATAAAGCGTTTCAGTACGCAGCGTATAATAAATGATAAGAAGTTTAACCCACAGTTTGCATACAAATTTTCATGTAACTTAATTAATAATAGATTTTGTAAACTTTCCTCACTTAAATTGTTCCTGCTCTTTGTTAGGACGGTTAAGAGCACACTGAAAGAACGTTCTTCGGATACTTGAGTTGCTGGAACCGCAAGTGCAACCTCTATTATACTTTTGAGTTCTAACTCTGCTTATGACAGCTTTGTAAGACCACGCTAGTGTAAAAAATAATTTTTCATTGCTGACATCAGATTAAGTCACCGACTGCCTACTACTAACACCACATGAATAAAACTTGTAGATTAACAAAAAACAGTTTTATGGGACCAACCTAGTGTAAAAAATAATTTTTAATGCTGACATCAGATATAAAGTCACATGTAATACTACCAACACATAAATAAAACTTGAAAATTAACAAAAACCAGTTTGATGGACGACCATAGTGTAAATAATTATTTTTCAATGTCCACCTTAAGATATAAAGTCACCGACTCTCTTGTACTACCAGCACATGAATAAAACTTGTAAATTAACAAAAACCAGTTTTATGAGACCACCCTAGTGTGAAAAAGTATTTTCCAATACTGACATCAGATTATAAAACAGATTACAAATTAACAAAAAACAATTTTATGGGACCACCCTAGTGTCAAACAAATTTTGATTTCCTTACGCCAGATGCGAAAGCAGCGATCCTCATTTAAGTACTGTCTGTCCATTTAAAACATATTTTTAAATGGTAACCATCCCTAAAGAAAACCTCGGAGAAGATATTGAGATAAGAACTAATTTCTTGAGTTTTTGTATGGGGACCCCTAAAAGTGTTTGTTTAAACAATGAAGAATTAATAACCTAGAACCAATGGAATGAAAATAAAAAGCACCCAATACCAAAATGAAATGAAAACCAACAGTAACCAAAACCAAAATGAAATTAACAGCAACAGTTAAAACCAAAATGAAAAGAAAAGCAACACTTTCATAACAAGAGCAAAATGAAATGAAAAGCAACAGTTACATAACAACAGCAACATGAAATGAAATGCAACAAATTATTTTTATTGCTGTTGTTTTACAAAAATGACAGTTCAGCAAAAGCAATTGAATTCTTGCAAGTTTTTAAAACCCTGTTTTTTCAACTTTAAACGCTCATATCTGCAAAACATTACCACTCAGGCTTATAACCAATGGGGTCTTTTAGGGGTTTTAACCCCACTTAGGGTCCAGAAAGTATGACAAAATAATACAAATGAGACTATTAAAATCAAAACGTTATCTTTTTTTAAGAAAAACAGATAATGATGTAAATTTACTTGAAGATGCAAAAGTTTCAACATTTTCAACACAAATTTAAGAAACTTCGCTTAATCACTCAAAAAATTTTTTAGCCAAATTAAATATTGATTTTTTCTTATAAAAGTCTTAATCATTATATTTGAATTTAACTGTAAGCAGTTAAAGAAAAAAACATTTTCAATGATGGATTTTGATGTTCAAAAAGTCCTTGATATCCGAAAAAATGTATATTGTATATAAAAGTATACATCGAACGAATATAATTTTATAACTTGTAGAATATTAGGTTGAATTTTTTATGCAATTTCTAAGCTTATTGAACCAAAAACCTTTCGTTTGGAAATGATTTATTTTTAATTTTGAAAAACTGTGGAGTGTAAAAAATACATGAACCACGAAATTTAGCACATTGTGGCGTATTCCACGTAAGGCGGATAACTAAAAAGTGTGCCCGTTTTATTTTGTTGCTTTCCTGATATGTTAGACATCTCCAACTTGGCACAAAAATTTTGGCCTGTGCGTAGTCTTTTTCAAAATACAGGCTTTTTAAAATCACCTAAAATCTAAATGTGTTTTTTTTTTCGAAAAAAAATTTCTCAATAAAAAAATACATTATGCATTAATTTAAAAATAAAAAGTTTATGCAGTACAACTCTATGGGGGATTTGATGATTAATCATGTTACCAAATTTTCATAAGAAAAATTAACAATTACACTATTTAAATCTTTGGCATTTATAAAACTATTTTTATTACACTGCGTTACACACATTCTTTCCTATGAACAAAATGCAAGTCAGAATTTTTATTTTATAACGTTTTAAGTTTTGTGGTGCCCCAGGGTGAGAAGGCTCCATACATTCGTTGGAAAAAAGCTGGATGGAAGTTTGATGAAACGTCATTTCTAAATGTATAATGGTATGCTGGTTTGAAAATTGATATCGAGTTTTTGTACCGGTTTCGGTTGGTTAACACCCAGATCTTACTATTTATTGAGTGATTATGTTAATACCTAAATTCTTTACGTATTTTTTATTTTTCAAGCGATTATTTCACAAATTCATTTCATTTTTTGTTTTTTACGAATTTCTTTTTTTTATTTATTTTTTTCATTCATTGTTTTTCTCAATATTCAAAATTCACAATAAGTAAGAGTATTCATTTAAAAAAAATCGTACGAGTAGCAAGGCAATGCTTTATATGGTTTCCATATTTTCCCGCTTTTGTTTATAATCTATGTATAGTATGCATACTAGGGTGGTTTTAAAAAATCTATGTCGGATTTTTTTTAGGGGCACCCCCCTAAAATGTTTCATTTTGTTAGATTTTTAGATTGCCAAATATTGAGCACAATTGGAAGATGTTAACCCGTGCCACTGGGGCCTCAAAGTTTTGAAAATCTCGGTTTTTTGGCAGTTTGTCGACTTCGGCGACCCATATCTCTGTGAGTGAGAAAGCAATTTGACATTGTCATACATCAAATTAAAGGCCATACTGTTTTTAATATTTTATATTCTACCCAATAAATACGCAACTAGTACTGAAACCGAAAAAATAAAGCCAATGTCCCTAAAAACGTGACTAGGTACCCTTGAAAGCGAAGATGCGTTATTTGTATTATTATTGCTTATTATGAACAAATACTTGTACTTTGGAATCCCATTTCATTTAAATATGTTTGCTATGGTATACCGTTAATTTTAGACCCACAACAATGTTTTTTTTTTTTTTTGTCAGGTATGATCTATTTTTTCCTCATACTGTATCACTGGCGACCCCAAGCAGGTAAAACCAAACTAGTTTAAAAATGTATTGGGTTACCCTACTACCTATTGTTATATTTTAAGTAGAAGTCCAGGGGTTCTGAGTCTGTTATTAAAAAAAGAAAAGGATAGCTAGGTGGTTCTTGCTTTTATGATTTTGTTTCTTGTTCAGTTGAAAATTATTCGCTGAACAGTGAAAGTCGTATTTTGTTCTACGTTCGTGTGATCGAGTTGAAAAAACCCCACTAAATATTAACAACAAAAGACATTTTTATTTGAATTAGGTTGGTACCTACTAACACGTTCTCTTTGTTTTAGTTAGTGTCATTCTGTGTCATTTATTCTTTCTTCTAGTGAACATTATTTCTCGTAAAAGTGATGGCTTCTACATCTGGCATGAGAAGTAGAGATAGAGACAAAATTTTTTTAATTGACTATCCAGCTCATCAGATAACTGGATGTAAGCTGCCCTCCAATCGACAAGTTCTAGCTACTATGTTCTACAATTTGCGCACTGTGAAGTTAAATGTGAGAGACTCTGCCACAACTACTGTTGACGAGGTTTTCGTTTTTTGGACAAAAGCTCGAATTCCTACAAAACAAAAGAAAAATGTCATAGTAAAGCTGGAAAAACTGTACGATGATTGGAGAAAAATGCAAAAGTACAAGGATAGAAAAACGAAAAGTGCAAGAAATGCTGTAAAAGAGTTTACCCTAAAGTTGGATGATCTCTTTGATATTGCCCACCAAGATGCCCTGACGATGATGACTTCAGAAGAAGACAAGGAGTTTCTGTTGAAACAAAGACAGAAAGGAAGACTCCATGCTCGGAGTTGACCTGAAGTTGGCTTAAGCTGAAGAAAGACTACTACAGAAACAACGGAAGGTCTTGGACAAACAACTTGAAGCGGGAAATTTGGGTAAGCATTTAAAAAAAAAAAAAAATTTTCCTTGTAGCGAACTTTATAAGATCTAGATCACTAGCTTAAATTTCCATCAATATTAACTTTATACTTATTGTCTCATCTCATTGTTCACAGAGACGGTGGAGCTCACTGACTACGAGACAACAGAAGAGTCAGAAGGACGTGAAACGCCGTATGAAGAGCTTGAGTTGAACGTAGAATCTGAAGGACCATCTGCCCCCAAGAGAATCAAGCGTGGCTTCAAAGAGGTCCTAACCAAGAAATTGTCATTGCTGCTGGACCGCTGTAAGGTGTCCGATAGGAACGCTACTCGTATCATTTTGGCTACAGTAGAAGCTCTCGGAGAGGATCCCAAAGAATATAAGTTCTCCAGAAGCGATATCCGTGAACAGCGGAGAATAAACCGTGAAAAATACACGGAACAAATTCAAGACAGACTTAAGATATCCCAAAACGAGGCTGTTTGCGTGCACTGGGATGGAAAACTACTCCAGGTATCCTCAAAACAGAGCAAAAAGAACGGGTTTGCTGTTCTGGTATCACATGGGACTAAAGAACAACTCGTGGGCGTTCCTGAAACTGACAGTAGCTCAGGGGAGGAACAAGCCCTAGAGGTGCACGAATATCTACAGGAATGGGGTCTTGCCAGCTCGGTCGTGGCTATGTGCTTCGATACAACAGAATCAAATACTGGGAGACGCAATGGAGCGTGCAATCTCCTGGAGCAGATGTTAGGTCGAGAGCTCCTGTACCTAGTGTGCCGACACCACGTTTTAGAAGTCTTGTTGAGAGGGGTTTTTGACTGCAAGGTTGAAAGCACATCGGGACCTCAACCAGTCCCGAATGGTCGGCAATTGATAAATCCAAGTTCGATGTAGGCGAGAATGTTTTGAAACTAATGACCAAAGAAGAAGTAGAGAATATCAAAGAAGAACTGCAAAGAAATCTAATGGAATGCCAGCCAAGAGACGACTACAAAGAGCTGTTACAGCTGGCATTGATATATCTTGGCCATTTTGACAGAAAAGATGTGCGCTTCAGGTCTCCAGGTCCAGTACACCATGCCCGGTGGATGGAAAAGCTATTTACTGTCTGAAAATACAACTCTTCCGTGACCAGTTTAAGCTGACTTCCCAAGAACAAGAGGCGCTAGACGCACTTTGTGTTTTCATCGATCGAGTCTACTGTAAAGCCTGGTTTAACGCCCCCAGAGCGTGTTTAGCACCAAAACAAGACCTAGACCTCATTGAAAATCTATTGAAATACGAAAGCATTGACAAAAAAATATCAGAAAAAGGAATTAACAAAATGATAAATCACCTGTGTTATCTTAGTCCTGAACTTGTTGCCCTGGCATTGTTTGACCCGAGAGTGCAAAACACCGTAAAGAACCAAATGGCGACAAAAATCTTAACAAATCCAGCATAAGAAAATGAGAAGTGCTCCAGAAATATGCGACCCAAACTAAAAAAGGAACGCCTTCCGAAATTTCTAGAAAAAGGTCTCCCAGCCCAAATTACAAGTGAGACTTACCTGTTGTTCAAGAGATTAAACATTAACACCGAATTTCTGGGAAAAGATCCTGCAACTTG
This sequence comes from Coremacera marginata, assembly GCA_914767935.1. Lineage (NCBI taxonomy): Eukaryota > Metazoa > Arthropoda > Insecta > Diptera > Sciomyzidae > Coremacera > Coremacera marginata. Next base: position 125,187,248 of record OU612043.1, read on the forward strand.
GCCGCAGAACATCAACTACCAGGAGGGGCAAAGGATGGTAAGCAACTTGAAAGTTGTGAACGCCATGGCAGAGCGAAGAGTCAAGCTCCAAAACCACATTATGTCAGTCCCTTGAATAAATTTAAATAAGAATAAAATGAAAAAGACATTTATTATACTTGATTTTTTAAATACATAATTGTTCTCACTACAAAAATTGATAATATAGGAAGGAAAATGGGTTTTTTCATAATAGGTTCCATCTTCGCTCTAAAGGGTACCTAGTCACGTTTTTAGGGACATTGGCTTCATTATCTCGAATTCAGTACTACTTACGTATTTTTTTAATTGCTTATAAAATATTATAAACAGTATCGCCTTCAATTTGATGTATGACACGGGCAAATATGTTAAACCGCTCTAGAGATATGGGTCGGCAAATTCGCCAAACTGCCAAAAAAATCGAGATTTTCAAAACTTTGAGGCCCCAGTGGATCGTGTTAACATCCTTCAATCGTGCTCAAACTTTGTCAATCGTAAAATCTAACAGAAAGAAACATTTTAGGGGGGTGCCCGCAAAAAATTCTGACATTTTTTTTTACCCTATGAGACAAAACCACCCTAATGCATACAAACGCCAAAATAAAAAGACCAAGTTTCCTTTAAAATAATTTTCTTTTTTTAAGGATATCTTTATGTAATATAACTCGATTCTGAAGAGGTTTTTTGAAAGAATACTACAAAAAAACGGATAGAGATATTGATATAAAGTTTTTCTTGTCTTCAACAATTATTGAAGTACATAAAGAAAAAATTTTTTTTGTGACGTCATTTGCGTGTACGTGACGTTGTCATGAAGCGACGCGAGAAAAGTTTGCTTGCTGAATAACATGATCTGTAAACATCTGAAAAAAAAATATATCTTTGTAAAGTAAACACTAACGCCGAAGTAGTGACTTTGCTCTTGTTTTAAAAATGAGACTGAAAATAAATTTACAGCGCATTGTGTAGTATACTCAAATTTAAATATAGTTTTTAAACAATCAACTTTAAGATTGCGTTATTTTTTTACAAATAAAAATTTTAAAAAAACTCGAAGTCACTACCTCGGCGTAAGTGTTTACCTTACAAATAAAAAAAAAAACGAAATGGCCATTTCAGCCCTTGAAAGGACTTTGACCGAGCTTCTTATGATCAATTGTGTTGTGTGTGACGTGAAATGTTTGCACACAAATGATCGAGTACTGGACCTACATGTTTTACGGCGACTCCGAACGGCTTATGTTCTCAAGAAGCTTTTTGTGGCAGTTTTTACTATCTGAGGTTTGCCATTGTCTGCAGAGAGGTGACGGCCGAACAGAAAAATTAATTCAATTGAAAAAATTTTCTGTGTCAGATGGAGGATTCGAACCTGGGTTCTCTGGCGCAAGAGTCACACACTCTACCCACTACGCCACGGCCGCCACTTACTTTACAAATATTCTTCTTTTTTTTAGATGATTACAGATCATGTTATTCTGCAAGCAAATGTTCTTACTTTTCTTGCATCACTTCATGACATCGTCACGTGCACACAAATGCCGTCACCAAAAAAAAAACATTTTTTTATGTCCTTCAATAATTGTTGAAATGATTAAAAAATGATTTCTAAAGTTTAAGACAAACTTGTAACAAAAATGATTTTGGCTGAAGTAAAAAATTTGATTATACCCGTACAGCATGGATTTTTTGCTGGTAGGTTCACTATTACCAATTTAGCTTTGTTTGCGAATTTTTGTAAAAGCTGAGTCGAAAAAGGGCAGCAAGTCGATGTACTATACACTGATTTTGTGAAAGCTTTTGACACTTTACCTCATAATGTTCTTTTGTATAAACTTGAAAAACTTGGTTTCCATTCTAGCTTATTGAAATGGTTAAGTTCATATTGACATAAGAGACAACTTTCTGTTAAAATTAATGATAGGTATTCAAAAAATATTTTTGCAACGTCAGGAGTTCCACATGGCAGCCTTCTTTGAGCCTTGCTATTTTCGTTATTTATTAATGATTTAAAGTATAATTTTAAATTCTGTAAAACTTTATTATATGCAGATGATTATTTGATTGTACCAAATTTCAAAAAGATATCAATACTTTTTTACTATGGTGTGCTATAAATGTAATAAGCCTCAACTTTTCAAAATGTAAGATTTTTACTTGTTCAAGTAAAGTGTACACTATACTTAATGATTATAGTAATGGTAATGAAGATAGTTTTACTCGAGTCGATGTTATTAGAGATCTTGGCATATATTTCGATACCAAACTGACATTTGATTATCATAGGTAGTATATTATTTCTAAGGAAAATTCACAATTTGGCTTCTTAAAGCGAAATTCTTGAGAGTAGATACAATACAGGGCTTCTGGGTCCGGTGGCTCGGTGGCTCAAGTCGATGACGTCACGCCCGCACCCCAGCGCCATCTAGTGGGGGGCTTTTTGCTCAAATGTGCAAAGGTGTATGTCTTTGCTTTAAGCTTTTTATCTTTGGCAAGTTTGGTGTATGTCTTTGCTTTAATCTTTTAAAAATTGGCAAGTTTGGGGTAAGTCTTTGCTTTAAGCGTTGGTCATAATTTTATACACTACATTATCGGTAGTGGTAGTCAAGCGAGTTCTTATCAGTGTTTGCATGATTTTCTTAACCCTCGCATTAGTTACAGCAAGACTCAAATTTTGCTGGTCAACTTGCTTTGTGAAAATATATATATTTATTTGGAATGAAGCAATTTAGGTACGGCGAAGGTTGAAGAGGTTAAAGAAATGTTTATAAATTTAATAAAGTCGGTAAGTATTAGGTGGGAGTCTTTGTTTTAAGCTTTTAAAAAATTGGCAAGTTTGATATATGTCTTTGCTTTAAACTTTTTAAAATTGACAAGTTTGGGGTATTTCTTTGCTTTAAGCGTTGGTCATAATTTTATACACTACATTATCGGTAGTGGTAGTCAAGCGAGTTCTTATCAGTGTTTGCATGTTTTGTTTTTCTTAACCCTCGCATTAGTTATAGCAATGACTCAAAAAATAAATATATATTTATAAGACTTCTAACGTAGACTGCGTGGTGGCATACTTATCAGAGTTTGCATGAGTAAACGAAATACACCGCAACCAAGAAGAGTCAAGAAGTTTCTAGAAGCTTCGAGATGCAGAAACGTCGAGATCATTTTAGAAGTGGACAACATCACAAAAAAAAAAAAATTTTTTTTTAAGTCAAAGGTGTTAAGTCTCAAGCTTCATAGTAAGCGCACTCATAACACACAAGTTCAAGATAAGGCAGCAATGTACAAGTTCAACATGTTTTTTTTTTTGGGACTTCTAAAATAAATAAACAATTTTTGCGGTCAAGTGCAAGTGCAAGGGCAAAAAAAAAAATAAAAGATAAGAATTTATAGTTGATATGTCAAAAACTAAGCTAAGCTAACCTAAGCTAATATAAGCTAAGGCTGCGTTCATAGTGAACGCCCATAATCGGCTGCTTTTTTATAATGGTTCTTGTTGTTGTTGTTCTTACTGTTGTTATTGCTGTTCTTACTGATGTTGTTGTTCTTACTGTTGCTATTGTTGTTCTTACTGATGTTGTTGTTGTTGTTGTTGTTGTTCTTGTTGTTGTTCTTACTGTTGTTGTTGTTGTTGTTGTTCTTACTCTTGTTGTTGTTGTGGTTGTTGGTTGTTGTTGTTGATGAGGCTGTTTTACCAATAAAAATAGCCAATCTAAAGTTATTAAATAAATAGCTAACTACTTTATTAAAATATTATTTATATTAATTGTTCTTTATTTTATTGATTAGGATTTTAACAATAGGAATTTCAAACATAGATGACCACAATTTAGGGTATTAAAATTTTGAAATTTATCATAATTATAGCTAATGTTTTGGCCTAAATATTTTATTATTTCTTTTGGAAGATGCAAATTTCCAAAGCTATCGAAGTATTCAATTTGATTCTTATTTTTCCAGTATGCTACCCAATGTGTTCCAGGTCCATTTGAAGTATCTAGATTGATTATTCCACATTCTTTTTTAAGCGGTTTCTTTGGAAGAGTGTCACACATAAACACTCCTCTGAAATTTGGAATGTTTTTGGCATATTTTATCAAATCTACATCAGAAAGAGCTCTTTTGGGTAGCTTCATTAAAAATTTTGTTGATAAGGTTTTAAATAAAGGCCAAATCCTTTTTTATACGGTTTTAGAAACATGCCTTTGCCCATTGCAATAGACTCCATTTTATTGTTATGTCGTTTTGCTTCATTCAATTGCTCTTTTCCAGCTTTAACTGCATTGATTGCTTTTGTAACGCCAGATACTCCACCAGCTAGACCACCAAGTGCACCCAGGGCAGCGAATATAGGTGCGAGCGGAAGAAAACCTCCAGATTTAGGTAGAGGTATTACTCGAGGTGTCTTAATCAGAGATTTTTTTCCCTTAAAAATATTGTTTACAACTTTTCTTGAAATTTTAACAGCATCATCTAAATTTTTAGTTTTCTTAATTTTCATTTTAGCACTTTTTAAGGCATGTCTAAATAAGCGATGTCCATTTACTTGAGAAGATCTCTTAGTTTTACTGTTAACATTACCCATACCAAATTTTGTTTTCAACTTCATTGCGTTAGTGACAAGCCAAGCGTTTGATTTTTCAGCAATACTACTATCACTTGCGTTAACCCTTTGCCAAGCCTTTTCAGCCAAGATTCTATCAGCAGTATGTCTTTTTTCCAAATCTTTGTTGTTTGCGTATACTATATCGTGTTGTCTGCAAGCGGTATCCAAAAGATTAATTCCTTGATCACCTCTAGCTAATCGCTTCTTTAATTTTGTACCAGGCCCACAAAATTGATATCCAGGTAAATGAAATTCAATCGGAAGTTTGTCTATTAAATTATTCAGAATACCTTTTCCAATGAAGGATGGACGAAGACTGATTGTCTTTTTATAAATAATTGTCATTAGTATTTATACTTTTCCGAGCAGAGGTTCAAAGTAAAGTGATGCAAAATTAATAAAAACGAACTAATTATATATGATATCATTTAGTAGTTTACATAATGCGGTTCTTAAAGCAACATAAAACACTTGACGTAAAGAATATTGATAGCAAGTTAAATGCATCAAATAGATTGCGACATAGTTCATTACTACCGAACTCTATTCGGAGTCTTATTGTGGGCCCGTCTAATTGTGGAAAAACCAATGTGATGATAAGTCTTATTGAAAGTCCCAACGGTTTGAAATTTAAAAATATTTACTTATACTCAAAGTCAGCACAACAACCAAAATATCAATACTTGGAACGTCTAATTAAACCTATTAAAGAAATACATTTTTCAATATTTTCTAATAATGATGACGTCATAGATCCAGATAAAGTACAACCAAACTCAATATTTATATTCGACGATGTAGCTTGTGAGAAACAAAATCATATACGGTCTTACTTCTGTATGGGTCGTCATAAAGACGTTGATAGCTTTTACTTATGTCAAACTTATACACGGATACCAAAACACTTGATTCGTGATAATGCTAATATGATAATAATGTTTAAACAAGATGAAATGAATACAAGACACATTTACAATGATCATGTTGGTTCTGATATGTCTTTTAAGATTTTCCATGAGTTATGTTCAAAGTGTTGGAGAGAAAAATATGGGTTTTTAGTCATTAATAAAGATGATCCTATAAATAATGGTCGTTATAGAAAAGGATTTGATGTTTTTATTAGCTTATAAAAGATATAGTATAGATATTTAAATAACAGTACAACAACAACTGCTAAACTGTTCACACTAAACTGCTAAACTGGAGCTATATACTGTTTAAACGACCAACTTTCAATATGAATAAGAAAACAAACCTTGTTAATAATCTTATTAAAACTAGAAATATTTTGAAAAAGAAATATAAAAGTCTTCAGCTCGGAGAAGTTGCAAGTGATAAGCTTTTGGAAGAAACTTTTAAACCAATATCAAAACCATTACAGGAAATAATTCAATCAACTAATAAGAGAAAGTTAGTTAAAAATGAAAAGTATTCAGATAATTCTTTTAAGGATAATAAAATTGCTACCAGCACACCATTTAAAAAGAGCAAGCATGATTCTAATACATTTTCTCCAAGCTTTGATAGCAAGGAAATCGAGAAAAGTTCATCAGCATTTAAATCATTTGATGTTGGTAATGACGATGATGATGATGATACTCATTATGATGATGATAATCCTTATAATGATATGGAAAATGACGATGTCACTATTGCAATAAATCCGAATCAAAGTATTCAATATGATTTATCAAAAGTTATTTTAAGCAAATTCGATAAAACCTACGGTCCCCACAAGGATAAAAATCAGATATGGAGACTGGGCAATGAACCAATTACTTTTGATTCAACTAATATAACTATAGGTAATTCAAAATGGGCTTTCACGTCAGGTTTATATGAACTATTAGTTTACAAGGAACCAATCAGTTTTAATGAAACAGATTTAAATACTTATAAGCAAATATTAGAGATGACTAATGCTCATAAACGGAATAACAATAACAATGAGCAAATTAAAGGAAATCGATCAAAAAAATATACAACGATTATTAGAAAATTATTTAAAGAAAAAGTTCATAGAGGTAAAGGTTTGATGATGAAGTTGAATACCCAAAAGTCAAATTATATATATTGGGATGACCCAAACGAACTAGTTGATAGATTACGTCTTTTGTTAACGTCATCAATAGCTGGACACTCAAATCATAATAATGAAATATACTCAATTATTGAAGAATTGAGAGAAGCAAAAATTATTATATAAATAGCCTGCAAAATATATAATCATCAATATTTATAAAATGTCTATCGACAAGTTTGGACATTATATGGGTAGCTTTGAAAGATATCAAAACCCACACACCAAGATTCATTTAGATAGCGATCGCCATTTCAACTTTAACTCACGTAGGATAAAAAATATTGCTAGCCCTGTATTAGAAAACGATGCTGTTAATAAAGTTTATTTAAAAAGTTATTTTGATAAACAAAAGAAACAATTGGATACATTATATGAGGAGGGAATTAATGAGATGAGAGAACATTTTACAAAATTAATACAACAACAGAACGTATCGCATACAACAAAACTTTTAGACTTAGAAGCAGTACTAACGGATTTAACTCAAGATCAAAGTAATCTCAACAAATCATTAGAGGAGATAAAATCAACGCTTACATACAAAATTGATGTAGCTGAAGAACAACTTTTAAGAAAAATAGCAGATCATTATGAGTTTTTAGATGAGAAACTAAATCGTGTTGAAAGGAATTCACCAGCAGAAGCTCTTAAACGAGTGTGGTCTAAGGTGGCAGCTAGAGATGGAGAGGTGGAAGCTCTTAAACGAATAACAGCCGCTGAAGACACTAGAAATGGACAAACAAGCAGTCGTGCAGGAGCTTCATAAGCAAGCACGCAGAAATTTCATAAGACGACGAGTGATAACTAAGGGAATAGACGATCTTTGGCAAGCAGATCTTGTTGAAATGGGTGCTTATTCAAAATATAATAAAGGGCATCGGTTTATTTTAACGGTAATAGATACATTTTCAAAGTTTGCTTGGATTCGTCCCATAAAATCTAAAGGCAGCGAAGACATTACTAATGCAATGAAATCCATTCTTTTACAAAAGAGAATTCCAAAAAACTTGCAAACAGATAATGGTAAAGAGTTTTATAATAAAACATTCCAAAACCTGATGAAAAAACATAATATTAATCACTATTCTACATATAGTATCATGAAAGCATCTATTGTAGAACGATTTAATAGAACTATAAAAGGAATGATGTGGAAAAAATTTAGTTTGCAAGGAAATTATCAGTGGATAGATATATGTAAGGACTTAATTAACCAATATAATAGTCAAAAGCATAGAACTATTGGAATGATGCCAAAGTCCGTTAACGCAGGAAATGAAAACTCTATACTTAAACGTGCTTATAATCATCCTAAAGTTTTCAAAAATGGTAAACTTAAAGTTGGAGACCACGTTCGAATTAGCAAATATAAGCATATTTTTGCAAAAGGATATACCCCAAACTGGACAACTGAAATTTTTAAAATTCGCGCTATTCAGAATACAAGCCCTGTAACTTATTTATTAAACGACTATCAAGACAATCCAATTATCGGAGGGTTCTATGAACATGAAGTACTGAAAACACATTTTCCGAATACTTACTTGATTGAGAAGGTTCTTAAAACAAAGGGACAGCAAGTTTACGTTAAATGGCTTGGATTTTCTAATCATCATAATTCTTGGATTAATAAAGATGAACTACAACAACAACAATACAATTAAATACTTATCTTTACTTGATATATATCTGAAAACCTATACTTAATAAAGAAAAAATTTTGTTTTTTTAATAATAATAATGAAAATTTTATTAACTTTTTATTGAAATTTTGTTCTAAACAATGTTTTTTAAAATTGATGTTTTAAAAGATGTTTTTCTACTACACATGAATCATCAGCTTCATCATCTTCTCCAGAACTTTCATATAAGTTGTTGTTGTTGTTATAGAATATATTTCCATTTTCCTTCTTCTTCTTTTTAACGATTAAGGAAAATATACCATGCATGTCTTTGGTTTTCATTAGAACGTGTAATGTTTCATTTAAATAATCCATCTGATTCTTAGTAATTATCAGAAATCTTCTCGGCAAATAAATGTGGAATTCCTTATTAACAAGACATCTAATACTTTCACCATATTCTCTCGATTCTGTTAACTTCATATGGTACGTTTACTTCCATATCCTTGATGGGTAAGTATTTAATACTAGGATTTTGGAAAAGATTTTTTAAGCTTGCTTTCATCATTTTTTAAACTTTACACCGCGATAGATATGTTTATACTGATTTCATGAAATTTAAAAAATGTATTTATTAAGCATATTATATTTTATTATTATTATTATTTGTCGAGTTCTTATCAGTTGCGGTTTTACATCCGGGTATTTATTAATTTCTTATCAGTTGCGGTTTTTTTGCATCCGGCTATTTATATATTTTTAACCAAAACGCGCATGAAATATTACGAAATGTGATGAAATTATAGGATATATATCAAGAGAGAGAGAGAGAGAGAGAGAGAGAGAGAGAGAGAGAGAGAGAGAGAGAGAGAGAGAGAGAGAGGGAATACGTTTTTAATTTTATAGAGAGACGTGTGCAAAATATAAATATAGAAAACTATGACAAGAAAGAGTTAGTTGTTGTATTACATTCTTCTTCATTAAATATGTATTGGGGACAACTTTTAAAAAGTCCTGATAAATACTGTACTTGTCATGCTCAGTGGAAAACTTTCCAAATAATAAATGTCATCGTTTTAGATATTATTTTGCAGGTGTTTCTAACCGCAGAAGGAGGGATTAGAACACAAATATTTTCTCTCAGTAGAGGACAACAAATGTCCACAAACCTTCCAATATTCGAATTCAGTCACAATCAACATATAAAAATTGAAGTTACTGGCGGGATGATATCGCTAATTGGAACAGTCTATGAAGGTGGATATAAAGATATAAATGTATATTCATACAAACCAGGGTGTGTTTTCCGAGAAATAGATGGTTCTTTTGGAGGTATAGACAGAAAATATATAAGTAAAGTAGGAATCCCTGTAAACCGACTAACCCCATTACCATCAACGAATATTAGTAAACAAAAACCGCCCACCTCAAAAAAGAGAAAAACTTTCGATGATGATAGCGAAATTGTCAAAGTAGGGGGTGGTGGTGGTGGTGGCAGCGCAGTTGACAGCTCATTTGAAGGAGAAGATGATGATGAGGATTATTAAATTAGACTATAAATACGAGTTCCAATTCTTATCATGCCATATAAAAATATTCCGTTGACAAAAGAAGACATCTATTAAGAACAAAAAAAAAAAATATAAAATGAAAAATAATTTCATCATATTACTTACATATTTTTTTATTGTCCAAGTATTTTCAGCTGCAGTACCTATTGATTTGAGCGAAAATGAATTTAAAAATACAGAGTTTGCTATAAAATTACCTAATAATGATACTGTAAGCATACAACTGAATTTCAAACTTTTGAAGTTTAGTAAAGATTTACTTGAAAACGCTGAGTCATCAACAGAAGTACAACCTAAGTCAGTTGGAGAGGAAGAGTTGCATTTGCCTAGGGATCAATCGTTTACAGTGGATGAAGCTATTGAAGCATTTAGGCAAGACTTAGTTAAAAAGGAACAAAATATTGCAGGAATTATTGAAAGTTCACAACCATTTTATAGGCATTTTCAACTGCAATACAAAGATAATATAAAATTGAGAATTCGTTGTACATATGACAGCAATTACTTGAAGCGTCTACTAAATATTTCATGTTTTGAATACCGTCAAGTTGAATACGAGAGATTTTTGAGTAATGGTGAAATTGAGGTGGTTACTCAGGATGATACTACTTTCCGCTCAGATATGACATTAATCAACATTCAAGATTATAAACATGACTTGGAAATGGAAATATCTTAAATTTTATTAAATCAGTTATAAATTTATCGTCGTCATGTTAAGAGGTCTCAACTATAAAAAAATGAATAACGAGTTTCGTGCAAAAATTTTGAAAGATTTCTTAAGCGAAGAAATGCTTTTATGGCCCGAGCACAAGATTATTTTACAAAAATTAAAGGATCGATTCGATGAATATGCATTATATAAGATACATACGTCAAAATTTGGTGATCATTATAACAATTGTGAATGGGCAAGAGATGAAGCAACTTGCGGTCCTGATACTTGTGGGTGCTCCTCTATCGATAGAATGTGGGATGACGCATTGAATATAATAAACTTTTATTATAATATAAAAGCTCAAATTTTAACAAATTTCCTTCAGTTAACCTCGTGATAACATCGGGATAACGTTAAACGCCAATGTCTGACGAGAGAATTTTAGTTCTAGACGTTCAAGGTTTCTACATAAATAATGATTTTAATATAAAAGAATTGAGTATTTCAGTAGACAATGATTCACAAGTTCAAACATTTATAATTAAACCACCTTTTCAATTTACATCTCTGTCAACAAAGGAACAAGTTTTATATAATTGGCTTTATAGAAATCATCATGGATTAAAATGGAAAGATGGCGATTCAACTTTATCAAATATTATAGAATATTATAAAACATATATTAGAGATAAAAATTTTATTTGTTATGTTAAAGGCTTAGAAAAAATTAAATGGTTTAAAAAATTGTTTCAAGACGACAATATTATTTACTATAACTTGGACGATTTAAACTGTCCAAATTTAAAAACTTTATATCAAAATGATCAATCAATAAATGTTTGTAGCTATCATAAGAAACATTTTACATGTGCTGAAAAGAATGTATTGCTATTGAGAAAGTTTATAAATAAAAAATTAAAATTATAAAAACAATGTTATCATTTAATACTTAAACCAAATTAAATAAATATCGATCGTCAGTTCATAACGCATACTCGTCATGTCTATAACAATCTCTTTAAACGGAACCACGTCAACTCTTACTGGAAAATATTTTCCCCCAATTGAATTTGCTACAAAATATGTCTGCGGGCTTGTAGACTTTGTAACGTTTCATTCTATACCCAATGTAGACACCGACAACAATTTATTTCATATCGGTCCTCACACTATTACAATACCTGTTGGTTCATATGAATTTGAAGATATTAGCTTTTTCTTGGAAACGGCCGTAAGAGACATTGATAAATCAATTTTCCTAGCAATTGAATCGAACAACAACACTCTTCAAACTGAAATTGAATCCTCTTTAGATATAGATTTTTCAAAACCGAACAGTATAGGACAGCTACTAGGATTCAGTAAAAGAAAATTGCTAATAAATGAGTTCCCGTATGAGGACTTTATCAAAGTGATTAATATAGAGCCGTTACAAAATATAGAAAAAGCAAAATATATACATGTAGACCAGTCAGTTAATATAAAAAAATTTGATTCTGATTTACCTTTAAATATTACAAATATAAACACAGTCCGTATTGAATGCAACTTAACCATAGGATCATATATTAACAGCACACCAGTTCATACTATTCACGAATTTCCTCTCAATGTTGCACCTGGCTATAAAATAAATGAGAAACCTCAAAATGTCATTTATTTACCTGTCAACTGTCAACAAGTAAACAACATTACTATAAGAATCTTAAATCAAGACGGTGAGCTTATAAATTTTCGAGGAGAAAAAATTTCAGTAAGACTTCACTTTAAACCCGAATAAAAAAAATGATTATTTATAATAATAATAAAAGCATAATTCAGAAAGGATTTCTAGTTAGTCCTTCATCAACGCTCGACCGAGTCTATACAAAAAAGAAATTGTTGACTGCAGCTAATAAAGAATATTTAACATCCTTGGGACTTAATCTACAATCATGAACGAGATATTAAATGTCCTTCAAAAACCAATATATGATGAGAGCATTATAAAGAGGGAATATCATAGTTACTCTCCATATTTGAGGTCCTTCAACAATAACGATGAAATTCGTATACCAATTCAAAATCAAGACCTTTTTGTCCTACCAAGTGAGAGTATGATTTACATTCATGGTTCTATAGTAAAAAAGGATGGAGGAAATGATGTAGTAACAACAGGAGTCAAATTTAAAAATAACTTTGTTACATATCTGTTTGATGAAATTCGATATGAAATTAATGGTTTTGAAGTTGATCGTACACGCAATCTTGGAATTTCATCTACCATGAAAAATTTTGCATCATTAAGTGCGGTTGAAAGTGATGCATTAAAAAACGCTGGTTGGGCTCCTGATGAAAATTTCACATTGGAAAAATCACATTTTAGTTGTTGTGTGCCGTTGAAAATGTTGCTGGGTTTTGCTGAAGATTATAATAAAATAATATTAAATTCGAAACATGAGCTTATCCTTCAACGTTCATCATCTAATGAGAGATCATTTCATCCATCAATTCATGCAACAGATCAATTAAAATTTACTATATTAGATATAGTATGGAAAATGCCTCACATACAATTATCGGACTTTGCAAAATTGGAAATGTACAAAATAATTAACAACAAAAATCCTATATTAATGCCATTTCGAAGTTGGGACTGTCATGTAAATCCAATGCTACCAAAGAGTACAAAGGTTTTATGGAATGTAAAACTGGCTCCGCAAAATGAAAGACCACGATTTCTCATCATCGGTCTACAAAGAGAAAAAAGTAAAGAGGAAGGAAATATATTCGATCATTGTAATATCTCTAATTTAAAAGTTTATCTAAACTCTGAATCATATCCCTATGATGATTTAAATAGTCGCTTTGAAATGGGGCAGTATGCTGTACTATATGATATGTATGCAAAATTTCAACAAAGTTATTATATGCGGGAACCTCAACCATTGTTAGATGTCAGTACATTCAAGGCTATTGCTCCGCTAATTGTTGTTGATGTAACACACCAAAATGAGGCAGTTAAAGTTGGACCTATTGATATACGAATTGAATTTGATACCGAATCACTCAAACCAATTCCAGATAAAACATCAGCCTACTGTTTGGTAATTCACGATCGTTTAATTGAATACTCACCTCTAACCAGCGAAATTAGGAGAATAATTTAAATATTTTATCAATTAATTTTTCTAAACACAAATAAAGAATTTATAAACGATTTGGTTTTTTATATATATGTATATATATATATATATAGTTATTTATTTATTTAATAGTTTTGATTAAAAAATATATTTTCTTAATTAATTCTATAGTGACCCCATGCAAGGGTGTCAACACCATTTTCTTTAATAAATCGCTTATCATCTAAATAACTTAACACTATTTTATGAATTTCTTGAGTATATATAATATGTATCTTAGATCTAAAAGTAAACATTTTATCATAATAAATTTTCTTATCAAATAAACATTTTTTATAATCATTAATACTAAGATTCATTAATGCTGATTTTTTTACACCTTTTGCTTTTTTAATATCATTGTCACCCTCGACACTTATAGAATACATTTTAGATCTTAGTCCAATGAATTCCCTCATTATCTTCCCATTATTTTCATCTTTCATTAAACCTAATACCTTTTTATTTTTTTGTTCTATACCATATGGATTGTTAGGCTTATAGTCAGATGTATCAAATTTCAAATTAATATCGGGTATTATATCTTTATAAAAATCTTCGGTATTAATTGAATATATGAATGAATCCGTATCCATATAGCACAAACTCAAGTTTTTATTATATTTTGGAATCATATAATTATAATGAAAATCATACATTTTTTCCTTAGACTTTTCGAGAACTGCAAACCCTACAGAAATAGGTTTATTAAATTCGATATGTACTCTATCCAGTTGGATAGCTGCCATATTTTCGGTAAACCTTGTAGAGCTATGAAAATTCGGTTTTGCTATAAGACTCCTAGCTCCCAATCTTTTTCCAACACTTTCCCACTGGCATACAATTTTTACATCTTTCCTTTTCTCTACATTTTCCATGGTTTTACCATAGACAGCATTGTTTAGTAATTTAAAAAAGTTCTTTTCAAAGTCATTTTTAGCGTTTGTTCTATGAAAAGTATTTAGATCTATGTATTTCTTGAGCCAGGGAGATTGTTTAAATTTTAAAATTCTATGTACTTGTTTATGCTTTAAGCCATTTCTTAAACATTGTTGTAAGTTAGTATAATGTATGATATAATTTGATTTATTATATAAATCAATAATGAGCTTTTGATGTTTACCCGTAGGACTTTTTTTGTTTTCAGCGCAAAACGGTAAATCATTATGTAAGTTATGTTGTTCAAAAGGAACCTCCAAGTCTACTTCTAAAATAAAACCTTCGTCAGAATCATCCTTACATTCATTTAAATTAAACGAATCCATATTTTCAACCCATTCAAACTTTCCTTCGGGTAAATACTGAGACATAGCCCATCCATATAAATTATTAGCGTCTAAATACATGAGATAATTTGAAGGCTTCCTACTATCGAAATCAGTCATATATTTGTTGTTTGCTTTAACATGGCGTTTTGAACATTGAACTATGCCTCCTCTTATCCCGTTTTGAATGAATTTAATCATATCAATGTCAGTTAATAGATCCAATTCAATTTTAGTATATTTTAGCATTGCACTCCAAGATAGCCCGGGTGCTGTATAATACTGACAAGGATCTAAATTGTAAATAGATTTACATACTTTTCTGAAATTTTCAAATACATCCGTTAGCAATAATACATCTGTCTTGAGATATAGTTCCAAGTAGTCTTTAAAATTAGAACAATTAAAAGTTGTCCACACTTTTTGAGCATGTTCATAATCAGCAACACTACATTCTTCATTCGTTAATTTATTAAAAAACTTATCTCTTGAAGGCAGACATTCCTCTTGAAGTCGATTAATGGAATTAAAATAATCGTATGGAAATACTCCCTTTCTCTTCATAAGATTAAATTCGTTTTCATCGGTAAACTCAGACCTTAGAACATAAAAATCTGAAATCGATAAATTTTTAGCTAAACTCTCTAAACTTGAAGCCATAAATCTAAATGAATCTAAAAACCTAAGTTCAACGCTATCACCGTTATCAAAATGAATATGTTTAGAAACTGATACATATATTTCTTTGTTAATTGGTACCACGTTTATTCTTCCGGGAATCGTTGAAAGTTCTTTAATGAATAAATGGCAATCATATGAAGAAAGATTGTGGAAAAATATTGGAATGAATTTTGAAATTTTAAAGTTTAGATTACAATCATTATGGGCTGGGCCTCGATATTTTCCCGTTAAATGACAATGATCTGCTACTCTATCAACTCCCAACGGTTTTTCGCATATATGACAATCACTACTATTATTTTGAATATTTAATTCTACTGGGGTGAGGAAATTCATTGGAATAACTTTATTAAGATAATTGCTATAAATATCTCTAGCATCGGCAACTAAAGAAGCAATAAATTTTTTAGGGGCATCTTCGCCTGTATATAATCTAAACTTATCTAAAGAATTATTAAAACTACACTTAATATAATAACTAAATGCACACGGCTTATGTGTTTGTATAGTTTTTACAGATCCCGAGTTCTGAATATTTTCCGGTGCTAGGAAACACTCGAAATCTGCATATATTACAAACGGTATATCTAACTTATGTTTAAAATTTTGAAAATAAATTTTACTTTTGTCTGCATCCGGCACTTTGGTAACAATTCTGCTACATTCCTTGCGATGACGTTGCAACTTGTAGTCGGAATCAAAAAACTGCAAGCAGACATTGCATAAATGCATTCCGTGTTTATATCCTGTTAGTTGACTGCGTAAAAGTCTGCAAATATAAATAAAACAAATAAATTTTAAGATTCTTTAAATATTATAAATGTATATAGCAAGTAAGCAAGTAAGCAAGTAATAAAAAAAGAAAATGTATAAATATGATATTTACCTTGAAATATTTTTAATCCAGATGTAATGAAATTTTTCTCCTTCCTGTAGCAATAGTAGGTTAAGATGAGTGGTTTTCTCCTCCTTTGTATAGTAATAGGGTCCCACGATACTTTTAAGGTCTTCGTCGAATCCAAAAACATTAATGCTTATTTCGGGATTATTTTCCTCGAAAATTTTTACATCTTTCGCTTTCATTGGAAAGACAAGACTTTCAAAATTGAGAGTGATGCTGTTGTCTAACGTTATTACAACTGCGGCTATATCTATGATGTTGTAACTGAAACATCTCTTTGAGTTATCATTAACAGGATATAAGGCTGAGATTACTGCCCATTTAAAGCAGTATTCGTCATTGTTTTGCACATTTATACAAGCATTTTTATCTTCTAGTATTTTTGGTAATTTAATGTATTGTGAACCTTTAATTGGTTTGTATTGATTCACGTTTATTTCCAAATGAGAGATTCTTATAAGTGTCCAACCACTATCACGTTCTTGAAACTCTGACATCTTTGTAATTAAATTATTGCATTTTGTAACATAAATCTCATACAAATTTGTAGCCTGTTGCACCATGATCATTTTAGTTTGATGTGATTTAAGGTCTATTGTTGCCTCGTCTTCACTCATTTTGATGTATTCACAAAACAATTCCATATTAAATTTAAAGTTGGTGTGTTTTTCCAACATTTCTTCAAGTGTTTTTAAAACTATATCCCTGATGTTTGCTAAAAACTCTTCTGGAATCAATAAATCCTCCTTATGATTCTTAATCATAAATGATTCTATCCGCTCATTAAATATTGAGGTGATTCTTGTTAGGTTCTCGTTAACTATTTCACCGCTATTTCTCTTATGTTCGTTTGTCCTGATGTGATAAGCCCAATTCTTAGTTACTATCTCTTTCTTGCACTTGTTGCAATAGAGATACGGAATTGTTTTCTCCACAATAGCCCGAAGACTTGGAATCACATTTGATGATGGAGATGATGTTGATGCTGTTGCTTTTGAGGTTGATGCAGCATGTTGATTTCTCTGATGTTTTTGTAAAGTATCTTTTCGCGAAAAAAACTTTTTGCATGTATCGCATTTAAAATGTTGCAATGGCTGATCTTGATGTTTTATCCGAATGTGCCGATTTAATTCGGACTATCTGCCGAAAGTGGAATCACATTCGCTGCATTTAAATTGAGCCATTTCTATTTTTATTTTTTTTTTTTTATTTAATGTTTATTGATTTTTAAAATCACTGTATTGATTAAGTATTGTTTTAAAATCACTTTTAATTGTATTTTACACTAATTGTTTATATATTTAGATATTGAATGTTTATTGATTGTTTTAAACAATTCACTTGCGTTTTTTATTTTAAGAATTAGCTTTAAGCGCACTTGTAGTCGATAGAAAGAACCTTTAACAACTGAAGATTAAATTAATTTTGTTTGACATATCAACTATAAATTCTTATCTTTTATTTTTTTTTTTGCCCTTGCACTTGCACTTGACCTCAAAAATTGTTTATTTATTTTAGAAGTCACAAAAAAAACATGTTGAACTTCTACATTGCTGCCTTATCTTGAACTTGCGGTTTTTTGAGTGCGCTTACTATGAAGCTTGAGACTTAACACATTTGATTTTAAAAAAAAATTTTTTTTTTGGTGATGTTGTTAGCTTCTAAAATGTTCTCGAAGTTTTTTCTACATCTCGAAGCTTCTAGAAACTTCTTGATTCTTCCTGGTTGCTATGTATTTCGTTTAATCATGCGAACTCTGATAAGTATGCCACCACGCAGTCTACGTTAGAAGTCTTATAAATATATATTTATTTTTTGAGTCATTGCTATAACTAATGCGAGGGTTAAGAAAAACAAAACATGCAAACACTGATAAGAACTCGCTTGACTACCACTACCGATAATGTAGTGTATAAAATTATGACCAACGCTTAAAGCAAAGAAATACCCCAAACTTGTCAATTTTAAAAAGTTTAAAGCAAAGACATACATCAAACTTGCCAATTTTTAAAAGCTTAAAACAAAGACTCCCACCTAATACTTACCGACTTTATTAAATTTATAAACATTTCTTTAACCTCTTCAACCTTCACCGTACCTAAATTGCTTCATTCCAAATAAATATATATATTTTCACAAAGCAAGTTGACCAGCAAAATTTGAGTCTTGCTGTAACTAATGCGAGGGTTAAGAAAAACATGCAAACACTGATAAGAACTCGCTTGACTACCACTACCGATAATGTAGTGTATAAAATTATGACCAACGCTTAAAGCAAAGACTTACCCCAAACTTGCCAATTTTTAAAAGATTAAAGCAAAGACATACACCAAAGTTGCCAAAGATAAAAAGCTTAAAGCAAAGACATACACCTTTGCACATTTGAGCAAAAAGCCCCCCACTAGATGGCGCTGGGGTGCGGGCGTGACGTCATCGACTTGAGCCACCGAGCCACCGGACCCAGAAGCCCTGTATTGTATCTACTCTTGAGATTTTAAAGACCCTTTCACATTAAAGGCACTCTTTCTAAGAATGGTTAGATGCCATCTGGAATATGTTAGTCTTGTCTAGAATCCTTTTTACGATACTCAGATCAACGTCTTGAAATAATGCAGAAAAAATTTTCTAGATTTGCTCTTCGTCATATGTTTTCTTGGGAAACTATGCCTGAATACACTACGCACAGCAAGCGCATAGTGTTTTGTTTATTAAGGATATTCTTGAAAACCAAATTAACTGCTCTGAATCGTTGGCGCTCATTCCTTTTTACACTCCTTTAAGATATGTAGGGAAAGAAGCTTATTTTATATTAATTTCCATCGAACTAATTATGGCAACAATGAGCCCTAGGTGTTTACATTTTGCAATTTATCTGGAAATAATTTTGATTTTTGTTCTCATAGAGATATTTTTAAAAGAGATGTTTTCAACTATGTAAGTTAAATTTAAGTTTGTTTGTAATGTTTGTTATGTCTGTTAGGGTTACGCACAGTAGACCAATAAATAAATAAATTAATAATTAAAAACTTTATATCAATATCTCTGGCCCTTTGTTTGTAGTATTCTTTCAAAAAACGCCTTAATAATCGCTTATACAGGGTGAATTGGATAGTGAGGTCAACCCGAAAGCTGGTGATACCTTTAGTCAAGACAAAAAAAAATCGTATCGGAGGGGGTATATTCTCACCCATTTCCTAGTAATAAGTAAAAGTACGTAAAAAAGTCGAATTTAAAGTTAATATCACTTTTTACACAATATCTTTAAAAGTGTGACAGCTACGTAGGAGTTAAGTCAGTTGAAAAACTATGAATTTGAATAAATCGGATACAGAGCAATTATAATGCAGACCCTGTATTACAACCGCACAAGCTCATTTGCAAATACCCGTCTGCAAGGTATTCGTCGCTTAGGGTATCTTCTTTGGTACTCCAACTCCGGCAAGGAAGAGTTTTCAGTGCAGTATCAATATACAAAAATTTTGTCTGCGTATTAACGAATTGTCAAGATCATTTTGTAATTGCTCTGTATGTGATTTATTAAAATGCATAGTTTCATGAATTTCGAATTGGGTCTTACCTTGATAATGTACTACACCGAGAAAAAAAGCAATAGGTTAATCACCTTAGCCAGCTTGGGTAAAGAATATTGTATGGGAATTATAAACTTATGCTTGTTCACCTTAGCAATTTATTGTTTAATACATTGCTTTGAAATCACATACTTCGATACCTTGCCAAAAAAAATATTTGATTCACCTAAGCCCAAAATCCAAAAATACAAAATTAAAAACAACTAGCATGGATGGCTTAAGCATAGTTTTGAGCTATTTCCTGCAAAAAAAAACACAGCTGTGTTATTAGACGAGAGAAGGATAGATTTGATAATTGAATGATTTCTTTTTGTAATAAAACCACATTTAAATTCAGAAACAACATAAGTAAATTAAAAAACACACGTTAATATTCACACCAGTAAATTTTATTATATTCATCAACAAAAAGAAAAGAATAAAAGAAAAAAAAATTTCTTTGCCCGCCGTGCGGAGTCGAACCTGGAACTTTTGGCAACAGTCCATCGCTCACTGATCCAACCAGCCTTGCTAGTAATTGCTGACATAACTGCAGCTATGTTAACAGATGCTGTATTAACAGATGCAGTATGTCGCAGTATTCTGTTGATAGCCATACAACAAAAATCTTTAAATAGATTATTGTGTTATGCTGCAGCATAGCTTCAGTTGTAATTCATATTGAATAAATCACTCCACGTAACGAAGGAGTTTGCCTCAGTGAGTAGTGTATTGACTTCATACACAATGATATCGGTTGGTGTGGGTTCGGATCTCAACGGCATGCGAAGATAAGTAAAATTTTTGCATTTGGTATTTAATTTAATTTAATGTTCTTGTTATAATAGACGTCAAGCAGCAAGAAAAGCCGAGATGTCATTAATTTCTAAGACAAAAAACGGTGTTGATAAAAGAAAAATTTGTGTTGTTGCCGATTTCAGTCAAGCAAATCACAGAACGAGAGGCGGCGGCGGCAGCTTAAAAAAAAGGAAAATAAGAATAACCAAACCCCGAAAAAAATTATATTTTTGAAATTCAATTTTTTTTTTAAAAAAGAGTGTATAAAAAATTACCAAATACTTGGATACTTTATCACCCAAATAAAAATTGGCAAGTCAACATGTAAAACTTAGGCGTTTTGATAAACTACTTGGGAGGCTGAAAACTGCCAAAGCCATCTTATAAATTATAAATACTACGTTTTTTTTTCAATTTAACATAAGCTTTTTTCTCGGTGTAGGAAGAATTGACAAGTCGTAAGAAAATAAATAAAAATTTAGTATTTATAACGGTAATTATAGTATAAGCCCAGAGCATCCACTTGTAGAGACGAAAATGGAGATCTGAATACGGATACACAGTGTGTGCTGAGATTAGGGTGACAGCACTTCTCCAATTTACTTACTGGCGACGATTCCACCAATACCGCACATGGAGAGCGCAGTTCAGCACCACCAATCAACGATGACGGAGTGGAAGCTCCACCTAGCAATAAAGAGGTTCGAGTTGCTATCCAACGACTCAAAAACAATAAAGCAGCGGGTGCTGACGGGGTGTCAGCTGAATTGTTTAAGACCGGCGGAGATGAACTGATAAGGCGCATGCATCAGCTCATAGCAAAATATGGTTAGCGGAAAGCATGCCCGACGATTGGAACTCCAGCGTACTGTGCCCTATACTAACTCCGCCAGGTTAGCAACTTAGTTGCGCCTGCCTGTCCAAAGTCAGGATAAAGGAGGATGGTTGTTTTTCCTGCAAACGTAAAAACTGATAGGGCCAACCAAGAGCTCTTGGGAGCTGGTCATATTCAATATATCGAAATGGTAAAAGCCTGCGAAGGTATAGCAATTGACCTTAAAACTTGTTAGCATGGGGATATTCATGCTTGTCAAAGAGGGCGACCCTATCTATTCATGGCAAGGAGACATCTGAGGGTTGTAAAATTGGGTGTAAGAATTGAGGTGTCGAAGTGACTGACGCAAAGTTCGATGCATTGCTTGTGGTTGTATAACAGGACGAGTAGGAACTTCTTCCATGGCAAGTGAATTAAACTTCATGCCTGCATTGAAGTTGTCGGTCAAATACATTTAAGTGCTCAACTGGGCACGGCCAGATATAAAAACTCATGCATAAATTTTTTTGTCTCCTTGCTGGGATGTTGTGGAGCTTCTTTGACGGGGCCGAGTTGCCCAGGTGACTATCATGGGTTTGCCCTTCGGGGAGACTCGTGCTGCCTGTGGTTGTGTATATGCTACACGGGTCTAGATTGACCGGCGGAGTCGCGCAGTAGTACGACCGGGCTGGCATACCTGCTTAGTATGCAAGAGTTAGATAGGCTCGTCAGCACCAGTAGATGACAATGAAGGTACGTCACTACGGTTCCATGGTTATGCAATTGTATAATTTGTTGGAATCGTAATGCTTTCAATGGTAGGGCACTGGGTGATGTTTTTGTTTGTGGTAGGGCACTTTTTTGTTTGTGGAAGGGCTTCCAGTTCGTGCTAGCCTTGCCGGATGACCGTGTGTGCACTGCATGCCACAAACGGGTCCGAGACGGGGTGAACATATAAGTGCTGGTTGTCCTTTCCATGAACTATACCATAGGTTTTTAAACCCAATTACTAGGCCTACATGGCAGGCGTTATTGTAAAATAAACATCTTCTTTCTGTGCCCTATACTTAAGAATGAAGACCCAACAATCTGCGCCAGCTATCGAGGTATCAGTCTTTATTTCCATCGCATATAAGGTTCTCTCAAGTGTACTGTGTGAAAGATTAAAGCCGATTAAAAAAACACTGACTGGACTTTATCAATCTGGCTTTCGACCTTGAAAGTCCACCATACACCAGATTTTCACGCTACGACAAATCCTGAAGAAACCCCACGAAAATCAAATTGACACACACCATCTCTTTGTCGATTTTAAAGCTGCGTTCGATAGCTCGAGAAGGGATTGCCTATTCGCAGCAATGTCTGAGTTCGGTATACCTGCAAAGTTGATTAGACTTTGCAGGATGATGTTGAGTGACACATGCAGCTCCGTCAAGGTAGGAAATAACCTCTCCGAAACCTTTAATACCGAAAGAGGTTTCAGACAAGGCGATGCACTGTCTTGCGATCTCTTCAACCGCTATCGAAAAGGAATCAGCTAAAGTGGGTTTGACGAGAAATGAGGGTAAGACAAAGTATATGCTGTCTACAAACAAGGGAGCGCGGCGTTTAGAATCCCACGTTTCATCCGGCACGAAGACATTGACGTAGTTCGGCGTATAACTGTGCAGCGACTACGCTGGCTGGATCATGTCCATCGTATGGACGACGAAGCTTCAGCGAAAAAGGTGCTTGAGGCGAGAGCGGTTGGTCAACGACGACGAGGGAGACCATGCTTTTGATTAATGGACCAGGCTAAGGAAGCCCTAACCGCACTTGGTGTATCCGATTGGAGAAGGCGCTCGCAAAGAAGAGGCGCCTGGCGAGAGCTGATGAGGTCGGCCGAAACCCGAACACGGGTTGTTACGGCCACCTAAGTAAGTAATCATAGTATCTTAATTCCACTCTCATTCTGTCGATCTTATAACAAAAACATCATAGTGATAGTAAATTTTGCTTCCTTTTGTTTACATATCAATGTGAGCTTTTTTGCTTTACATAGGTATTTTGATCACAACTTAAAACTGCAAAATCGATCTGTTGATCGGAGGTAAAAACGTGTTATTAGAAAAACTTATAAAGCATTTGAGAGTATAAAACAACGTAATAAAAATACATTTTTTTTAGATAAAATTTCGAGAAAATCACAATAGTTTAACGTACAAGGAAACTTTAATTAATTTTAATTTTTATTCAAACTGTTGAATTTAATTTTTAAAATGGTCTTAAATTTAACGAATCTGTCATACTTTTAAAGTTATTGCGTAAAAGGTGATATTGTCTTGAAATCCGACATTTATACATAGGGGAGCACGAGGATGGTTGTGACATTTTAATTATAAAGTGCCATATTTTTTTATTTGTTTTTTATTTGTCAGGTAAAACAATAACCTGAGTATAGATTTGTTCAGTATTTAAATTTAAAATGTTTTTTATGTACTTTTATGTTTCTGACTTATGGAAAATTGCTTCGGTCATACCTGTAGTTAAGTCTACTTCTGCCTCTGCACCCAAAGACTACAGACCTATTAGTATACTCCCTGCCCTTGGTAAAGTTTTTGAAAGAATAATGTCCAATCAAATCTCTGAATATCTTGAGGTAAATAACCTCTTATCGCCTTTGCAGTCCGGCTTTCGGAGAGGCCACAGTTGCTCGACGGCTGCTATGAAAATAATGGACGACTTAAGAATAGCATATGATGACAACCAGCTAACTCTTCTCTGCCTTATTGACTTTTCCAAAGCTTTTGACTCTGTTAACCACAATCTGCTTTGCAGTAAACTTAAAAAATTCTTTAAGTTTAGTGACTGCGCCGTAAAACTACTTTCTGACTATCTGAAGCGTATAATGCAACGGGTAAAAGTTGGAAATAATTGCTCATCTTCAGAAATTGTTTCAGCCGGTGTTCCCCAAAGATCAATTTTGGGTCCAATTCTTTTCTCTATTTTTTTAAATGATATTTTCTCCATATGTAAATATGCTAGTGTTCACGCGTACGCTGACGATATTCAGATATACCTTTCTCGACTTACTGGACTGTTAGAAGATCTTAGCTATAGACTAAACCTTGACTTATCTCTGCTTAATAAATGGGCTGTTTCGAACTCTTTATTAATTAATCTCTTAAACTCTAAGGTGCTGCCGGTTGCGAGGAGTGTTTCTTGTTTTGTGGATATTGCGCCTTTAACAATAGGAGTTGATAAATTGGACTTTGTGAATAAAGTAAAAAATCTTGGTTTTATACTAAATTCAAATCTCACTTGTACTAACCACATTACCCATACATTAGGTAAAATTTACGGAACTCTACGGTATCTACGTGCATCTTGTGAATTTACCCCCCTTGAAACTCGGCGAAAACTTGTGGTGCAACTAATAGTACCGCATATAACATTTGCAGACGTCGTTTATAGTAAACTTGACTCCCATTCCCAGCACAAACTTCAAGTAGCATTTAACAGTGCTGTTAGGTGTGTTTATAAAATCACTAGATTTGACCATATTTCTTGACCAGAAAAGATATTCTTGGATGTGGTTTAGAACAGTATTTAAATATCCTTAATATAATCTTTCTACAAAGACTTATTGTAGAAATATAAAGAATATAAAAATGTCTGTGACACAATTTTACTAATTCAACAATATTAGTGTGAACGGAAGAATAGGTTAGATTTCTTGCAGTTTATTAAAATCCAAATTAAAATCAGCTATGAAAAATGCAAACATTTTTTAATAAGTTCAGCTGGTGAAGCTGTATTCACAACTTTTATGAACATTTCACATAAACTGGAGAAAAAAAAAATTCTAGTCTTTAGATTTGGTTTCTTTTTGGCTATCTTACGCTTTTATTGATCCCCAGCTTGTGTACAACTATTGGAAATTGTGTGAACCTAGGGTTCGAGTTATCGTTTAGGGCTAAAATATTACTGTTCTCGAAAACGTTTTCGACAATTTAAATAATTTTCAAAAGAAAATATTTTAAGATCTTTAAAAACAGTTTCATTTTCTCATGATTCAATTCCAATAACAATTACTCTATATATATTTTTTTAAATAACATTTTTTGAGCAGAGGAATCGACTCCGAGAAAAGTCATATTTAAATATTAGACTATTTTTAAAAAATCGTAATTCGAAAACTGGTTTTTGCATAGCACCAGTATCTTATACCCAACTTATTATATAAGATATCACATGAAAACAAGTTCATGTTAATATTAAAATAACTACTCAGCTAGATAAATTTTTATAAAAAGAATGAAGCAGTAACTTTTTTTGGATATTTAAGAATTTAATCGGTCGTGGATTTATATTTAAATTATTTGCAAATTAAAAAAAGTAAAAACAAAATTTTTTGAATTTCCAAATTGTTTTTTAATTTTTTAATATAATAAAAATAATTTCAAAAATGCTGAAGCTTAAAAAACTGTAATTGTTAATTTTTATACCTCAACGCGTACTGCGTAAGGGGTATATTAACTTTATCATTCCATTTGAAGGCCAAGAAGGAGACGTGGTAGGTATAGAAAAACATATATATTTTGATCAGCATCACCTCCTGAGTCGATTTCCGTGTGTCCGTCTGTCTGTTTGTCTGTCTGTCGACAAGATTACAGCCGTAATTTTGAAGCTTACTTACTTACTTAGGTGGCCGTGACAACCCGTGTCCGGATTTCGACCGACCTCATCAGCTCTCGCCAGGCGCCTCTGCTTTGCGCGCGCCTTCTCCAATCGGATACACCAAGTGCGGTTAGGGCTTCCTCAGCCTGGTCCATCCATCGGAGGCATGGTCTCCCTCGTCGTCGTTGACCAGCGACCCTCGCTTCGAGCACCTTTTTCGCTGGAGCTTCGTCGTCCATACGATGGACATGACCCAGCCAGCGTAGTCGCTGCACAGTTATACGCCGAACTACGTCAATGTCTCCGTAGAGCTCATACAGCTCGTGGTTCATTCGGATGCGATAGTCATCGCCGACTCGAACAGGACCGAAGATTTTGCGAAGAACTTTTCTCTCGAACACCCCCAGAGCGGCTGCGTCAGTTTGCGAAACTACCTATGCCTCAGCGCCATAAAGCAGCACAGGTAGAACGAGCGTCTTGTAGAGTGTTAGTTTTGTCGATCGAGAGAGGGCTCTGGAACTTAGTTGCTTACTGAGCCCGTAGTAGCACCTATTAGCAATTATTGTTCTTCGCTTTATCTCCAGGCTGATTTCGTTGTTAGTATTAATGGCGGTGCCAAGGTATACAAACTCCTTGACTACTTCAAAGTTATAGCTGCCGGATGAAACGTGGGAGTCTAAACGCCGAGCTCCCTTGTTTGTAGACAGCATATACTTTGTTTTACCCTCATTTATCGTCAAACCCACTTTGGCTGATCCCTTTTCGATAGCGGCGAAAGCAGCGGTAACATCTCTCTTGGTTCTGCCAACAATATCAATATCATCAGCGTAAGCAAGGAGCTGGACACCTTTATAGAAAATGGTGCCATTACGATGCACACCGGCCTTTCGTACGATCCCCTCCATGATGATGTTGAAGAGATCGCAAGACAGTGGATCGCCTTGCCTGAAACCTCTTTCGGTATTGAAGGTTTCGGAGAGGTCATTTCCTACCTTGACGGAGCTGCGTGTGTTGCTCAACGTCATTCTGCAAAGTCTAATCAACTTTGCAGGTATACCGAACTCAGACATTGTTGCGTATAGGCAATCCCTTCTCGGGCTATCGAACGCAGCTTTAAAGTCGACAAAGAGATGGTGTTTGCAAATTGCAAATTTTGAAGCTATCGCGATGAAATTAAAAATATAAGATTATTTTTAAAAAAGGAAGATCAAGTTCGATAATGGGCCAAATCGGATGAAAACCACGCCTACCTCCCATACAAAGTGACTTTATTTTGACCGTAAAATGTCCTTAAAATCCACAAAAATTAAAAAAAATATCTGAAGTTTGGCACATAAGCTTACATCAACAATTTAAATCCTGACTATGAAATTTGGAAAAATCGGATGAAAACCACGCCTCCTCCCATACAAAGTGGCTATATTTTAAACGTAAAATCTCTTAAAAATCTGCAAAAATTAAAGAATGTTTTAAAATTTTGCACATAAGTTTTGATATTTGATATAAACTATCTCTATGATATATGGCAAAATCGGATGAAAACCACGCCCACTTTCCATACAAAGTGTCTCTATTTTAAACGTAAAATCTCTTAAAAATCCACAAAAATTAAAGAAATGTCTTAAAATTTTTCACATTAGCTTCCATATATAAAATGACCAATCTCTACGATATTTGACAAAATCGGATCAAAACCACGCCTGCCTCCCATACAAAGTGACGTCATCCAAATAGGAAAACTTTCCTTAATATATAAAACTGAATGTCATCGTGTATGTCGTGGCTAAAGACTTCGAATATACTTCAATATGGCCGCGAGGGGGCATTTTAGCTTCGGTACCCTGCCGAAGCTCCATCCTTACTAGTTTTTATGAAAATTTGGTAAATTTGAGATGATTAAAAAATCATCAGATCACTATAGAGTTGGACTGTTTAAAATGTTTTACAAAAATTTTTTCTATTAAAATTTTTTTTTCGAAAAAAAGCACATTTAGATTTAAGGTGATTTTCTGAAGCTTGTTATTTGGAAAAGACTTCGCATAGGGCTAAATTTTTAGGGAAATTTTAGATGGCTTATACCAAGAAAACAACAAAATAAAATGGTCAAACTTTTTAGTCATTCGCTTTACGTGAAATACCCCATAATGTGTTAAATTTCGAGGTTAATGTATTTTTTACACTTTTAAAAATGATAAACAAACCCATTCAGATGAATGCTTTTTCAAAAGTTTTGGGTCCAATAAGCTTACCCAGCAAACCGTAGTTGACGACTTTATCAAAATTCCAACTAATTCGTAACTATTTCGAGCTGTCTTAAAGAATCTTTACAATTTCGTTACGCAAATGTCGGAATAGTTTCACTTTTTATACGAATTTTTATAGAATTTCGTTATGCGACTGTTTGTAAAACATATTGAAATGGAGAGTAAAATGAAGGGGTTGACACAACTTCGTAACGAAATATCGTAACGATTTCGTAACGAGTCTTAAAAAAAATGTTACGAAAAAGTTACAAGTTCGTTCAGACAGTTCGAAAGAAAGGAAATTTTACTCTGTTAACATCTTAAACTGTCGTACAAACAGTCGCATAACGAAATTTTATATAAATTCGTATAAAAAGTGAAATTGTTCCGATATTTGCATAACGAAATTGTAACGATTTCCTTGAGACAACTATGGTTTGCTGGGTAGATATGGCATCCAAAATGTCAAGCTAATTTTCTTCAATTTACAAAATTATATTCGTTCTAGGTATAATTTCATATATATATTTTACTGGATATCAGGGACTTTTTGAGCATTGAAACTGATGTTTTAATATACAAACTCCTTGGAGATGAATTCCAATGTAATGATTATGACTCTTATAAGCAGAGTTAATCTTTCACTTGGCCGAAAAAATGTTTCAATAATTAAATGAAATTTTCAAAAATATTTACATCATTATAACAGTTTATCTAAAAAATAAAATCCTCTTTTGAATTTAATAGTCTCATTTGTGTTATTTCTTTATACTTGCTGGACCCTAAGGGGGTGAGGTTGAACACCTAATACTCCCCCTTGTCTACGGGCCTGATAGGCCTGTCACTTTTAACTCCGCAAAAGGGTCTGGTTACACTTCACTACACTACACTACACAAACAAAAAGAAACGTAATAAAAAACTTTTTATTAGGAACAACCATCGCAGACAATTAGGTTTCGTTATTTAAGAACATATTATTATGTCTACAAAGCAATCTTTTGCCGTATTAAAACAGTACTTAGAATCAAACAAATTTTGAATAAAATAAAACTCTTTTAAGTTATGTGTTTATATAACTCCAATAATTTTTCAATTATTAAAGGTTATATTTTATCGAGCTCAAGGTCAATGTTGCTTTCCGAAGAAAACAACTGAAGGAATAACAACTAACAACAACAATACCCTATATAGAGTATCAATCTGATATGAAGCAGCTTAAAGTTCTTCTAATTTGTGAAGCATACTTTCAGGGAAATGTCCTATTATTCGAAGATATATCAAAGCTTTTCTAAATACTCAAAGATTTTGTTGTGCTAGTTATTGTTGCTCTTCTATTTCACAGTCGATCTTAGCTTCAGCAGTTAGCTGATATTACACTATGACGACATGAAGATTTGTTTTTTTTTTAAAACTTAGATTTTTTCTTCGGAAAGCAACATAGAAGAGCAACAACAACTAGCACAACAAAATCTTTGAGTATTTAGAAAAACTTTGATCTATCTTCGAATAATAGAACTTACTTTCCTTGAAAGTTTGCTTCACAAATTAGAAGAACTTTATGCTGCTTTCATATCATTTGTATTCTCGTATCGCAATTCAGGGTAATTTACTAATTGCATTCGTGAAACAAGTAGAAAATTAAGAGCTTAGTGGATCACAGCAAGAATCACGATAAAAGGCTACTGATGAGTTGGTGTAGCGGCCAACGAAACAGCTGTCTAGTCTGCTAGGTGATTGATACTCTATATAGGGTATTGTTGTTGTTAGTTGTTACTTGTTATTCCTTCAGTTGTTTTCTTCGGAAAGCAACATTGACCTTGAGCTCGCTAAAATATAACCTTTAATAATTGAAAAATTATTGGAGTTATATAAACACATAACTTAAAACTTATGAAAGAAGGTCGTAATTAATTTACAAATAAAATTAAAATCTTTACCATTTAGTTTTATAACTATAAAACAAAATGAAGATTATTTCTCACCTAAAAGAAGATATTTAAAACTTCTTTATTGAACAAAAACTTAGAAGCAAACAACAAAACATACATTATTTCTCAAAAATAAAAATGACTAGTGAGGAATGGAGCTTCGGCAGGGTACGGAAGCTAAAATACAAAAATGTTTAGCCACGACAGACACTATGACATTCAGTTTTATATATTTGCGAAAGTTTTCCTATTTTAATGACGTCACTTTGTATGGGAGGTAGGCTTGGTTTTCATCCGATTTTGCCGAATATCATAGATATGGTTCATATTATATACCAAAGCTCATGTGCAAAATTTCAAGACATTTCTTTGACTTTTGTGGATTTCTAAAAAATTTTTAGTTTAAAATAAATCCACTTTGTATGAGAAGTAGGCGTATTTTTCATCAGATTTTGGCAAATATCATAGAGATGGAGAGTTTATAATAATTATCAAGGCTCATGTTCAAAATTTCAAGATATTTCCATAATTTTTGTGAATTTTTAAGAGATTTAACTTTGTATGGGAAGTGGGCGTGGCTTTCATCCGATTTGGCTCATTTTCGAACTTGATCTTAATCTTTTTAATAAAGCTTATATTTTGAATTCCATCGCGATAGCTTTAAAATTACGGCTGTAATCGACAGACAGACAGACGGACAGACAGACGGACACACGGAAATCGACTCAGGAGGTGATTCTGTTCAAAATATATATGTTTTTCTATACCTACCACGCCTCCTTCTTGGTCTTACAAACGGAATGATAAAGTTAACATACCCCTTACGCAGTACGCGTTGGGGTATAAAAATAGTTTGTATTTCATTGAAGCAGTAGGTTTTGCTGACGCGGAGTATATATAAGAGTAATACATGGTATAATAATTTACCTACCACGCCTCCTTTTGTTTTCAATTGTTTTCTGTTTAATCCATGACGATAATTTATGCATACGTATCACCCAAATTACTAGCTTCATAAAAGACAACTTTGCACCTTTTCCATGTATCCACATTATATTCCATTATCCAACCTTATAGGGTATTATAATAACTTTTGCACACTGTGTTCGGCGTAAAATTTGCACCACTTCAATCTGCTTCATCAAAATAATGATGAATATATACGCAATATATATATTGTAATATATATACAATACGCTGTTTTCAATTCCTCAGTACACAATTTTTTTCGATCATGTTTGTCTATTTTTGGGACGAATAAAAATAATCTAATTTTGGACACTTGTTAGTTTCCATATTGAATACGTACTTTTCTTACGTACTTTATACGTACTTTTAGACAATGCGAACAGCCATGCGCGTTTGTTCAAAACACAACACAACTCAACAATCTAAGTAATTTCATCATTGCGACGGCTAATTATGGAAGTCAAAATAACTGACACGCCGTTTATTTATTTACGACAACGACAACAAAATTAAGTTCCTGATAGACAGTGGGGCGAAAGTGTCAGTACTTCCAGTAAATAAGTTCAAAACCCACAAAAAGAATTCCGATTTGTTTCTAACTGCAGCGATCGGTAGTACAATTTCCACTTTTAGTAAGAAATTACTAAATGCTAATTTAAAAGTAAGACTTGAGTTCCCATTTACTTTCATATTAGCAGACATTACAAGACCCATTATAGGAGCAGATTTCCTAACGAAATATGGGCTCTTGATAGACCTGAAACATAAGAAACTGATCGATCCACTTACAAAACTATCTGTTAACACAATCACTGCATACACCGAAACATAACTACCTAAATTAATTACACTAGACAACAAGTACACAAACATAATCAAAAACTATCCATCATTAATAGCAGAACCTGACAACAATAAACCAATTAAACACACAACAGAATACCACATCACTACAGAAGGACACTTACCATTTTCAAGACCACGACGCTTGGAGTCAAACAAATACAAAATCGCAAAACAAGAGTTCGATTTTTTAGTCAAGTCAGGTATCTGTCGTCCATCAGACTCCATGTCAGCATCCCACAACATCTTGTTACCAATAAAGATGCAAACGACTGGAGAGCCTGTGGCGACTATAGAAGACTTAACGCAACTACAGTCCCAGACCGTTACCCTCCACCACACATTCACGACCTATCCATCGACCTATATAACAAAAACATTTTTTCAAAATTAGACTTGGTAAGAGCATGCCACCAAATTCCCATGGCCACTAAAGACATTCACAAAACCGCGATTACGACACCTTTTGGAATGTTTGAGTTTCTAAGAATGCCGTTTGGTTTAAGAAACGCAGCTCAAACATTCCAGCGATTTATTAATGAAGTTCTAAAAGAATTAGATTACATATCCGTTTACCTTGACGACATTCTAGTGGTCAGCGAAACAGAAGAAGAACATTTCAAACATCTATATTTAGTATTCGAACAAATACGAATTAGACAAATACGGACTTAACATAAAACCAAACAAATGCATTTTCGGTGTCGACAATATAAATTTCCTGAGTTATAATATTTCGAAAAAAGGCATACAACCATCTCCCGATAGAATTCAATGCATAGTTAACTACCCAAAGACCGAAACAGTTAAGCAAATGCAGAAATTTATCGGGATAATAAATTACTACCACAGATGCATATCAAAATTAGCACACTCACTCACACACGTTTACGAAATGGTAACAACAGCATCCAAGACAAAGTACAAACACTTAACATGGACATATGACACAACAGAAGTATTTACAAGGATAAAAGAAAGTTTTACTAAGGAAGTGCTACTTAATCATTTTAATAGCAAATCAAAACTTCCTATCGTTGTAGATGCATCTAACACTGCTATCGGCTCAGCCTTACAACAAGAACACAATCACAAAATAGAACCATTAACTTTCTTTTCTAAAAAATTATCAGCGTCCGAAACGAAATACAGCACGTTCGATCGAGAACTTTTAGAAATTTATATTAAACAAACACTTATCTTATTTATCAAACACTTTAGACACTATTTAGAAGGACAAACATTTACAATCTACACAGAACATAAACCACTCACTTCAGCATTACACTCAAAGAGAGAAAGAAGCCCAAGACAAATACGGCACTTAGAATTCATCGCGCAATTCACAAGCGACATCAGACACATCAAAGGTACAGACAACGTCGTAGCAGACGCTATCTGCCACGGGCTAAGATAGAGGCTTTCACAACCTCAGATATCAATCTCAGAATTCTACATAAAGAACAAACGACAGATTCGGAATTACAGGAGATACTAAATAAACACACTTACAATTTTGAACAAATACACATTCCACTACTTAACATTGAAATTTTTTGCGAACAAACGAGTACAGGAACACGACCATACATCGCACAAACATTACGGAAAGAAGTCTTCGAACAATTACATAACACACACCCAGGTACACACATTACATTACATTCACACCCAGGTACACGAGCTTCACGACGACTAATAACACAAAGATATTTCTGGCCCAAAATTAATACACAAATTAACACATGGTCACAAGAATGCGTTGGATGCCAACGATCAAAGATACACAGACACACGAAAACATTCCCAAAAAAAAAGACATTCCACATGGACGTTTTGAGCATGTTCAGGTAGATCTAGTAGGCCCATTACCGATATCAAATGGTTACGTTGGCCCGAAGCGTATCCACAAGATACCAACGCTAGTAGTATTGTAGACACACTTCAAAAAGATTATGTATCACGTTTTGGAGTTACTCTGGAAATTACTTCCGATCGAGGACCTCAATTCACATCAACAACATTTAGAAACTTCGCCAAAAACCTAGGAAGCAAACACATCACCACTTCTGCTTATCATCCACAAGCTAACGGAATTGTGGAACATTTTCACCGTCAACTCAAGACTTCTCTAATTGCGAGTAACAACCAAACAAACTGGTACACAGAGTTACCACTAGTTCTTCTAGGGCTCAGGTCCACGGTGAAAGAAGATATTAAGGCTTCACCGGCTGAAATGGTTTCACTCAGGTTACCACAACAATTGATAGTACACAATAGTCAGATTTTTAAATCGTCGGACACCTTGTCCAAACTTAAAGAGGTCGTAGAAAGTAAACAATCAAACATTGTACATCATAGCTCTAACTTCCAAGCATATATACCTCGAGCACTCAGTACTTGTAAATTTATCTTCGTTCGCAATGACACAATTCGAAAAACTCTCCAAGAGCCTTACGATGGTCCCTTCGAAGTTATTGAGAGAACACCAAAATTTTCCAGAATACGCAAAAATAATATTTGCATTACAGTCAGCATAGACAGAATAAAACCCGCCTCATTAGACACCGAAATAGCGCAAACACATATTGTACAATCAAAATTAAAAATTGCAAAGTACACTTTAACCTATTAGCCAACACGAGAAAAATTTTTTTTTAAAAGGGAGGGGGAATAATGTTGACTCACCACCACAATATAGAAACACGATATTACACTTGACACAAATTCACTTTGGTCTTAATGATGTTTATATAATTAAGTTTTCCTTGAAATTAAAATTTTATATATCAAAAATTTTCATTTTTGATTTTCAGTTTGTAAAAAATGGTCAACTTGAAATGTTTAAAATAAAATTTGTTCAAATAAAATAAAAATAAAAAAGATTCCTCGCACCAAATATATGTATGTATAACCAAAATTTCAGGGTTTATATTTACTTAATTTCCTTAGTGAATATACTGTATAAAAAGTAAGACAAACTCGACAAATTTCCCAAAATATAGGGCAACCTCACTCAAAACTGTTGGCCCAAATTTTCCAAATTCGATGTCAGAAAATTCTTGGTATGCAGTTTTTTAGGGTACAATTTAAATAGGCTCTGTATGAATTTTCAAGTGGTTCTCATCAGTCGTTCAAATTTAACGTAACATTTTTTTAAAATTAGGTTGCTCGATATTTTGGAGAATTTTTGGGTGTCTGCTTTATTTTCATATTTCTTTTAACACAATATTTTCGCTAAGGAAATCAAGTATAAACCATGAAAATTTGGTTAACATTTTTAAGGCGATTGCGTTCAAGCGATTGCCAAACGGTGAAATAGTATGAAAACGACTTTACAATTAGTTTTGAGTTTTCACTCATATCGAACCACCCACATAACAAGAAAATGGCTTTTGAGAACTAGTTACCATATCATAGAGTAATACGTAAGTACTTTCCTATTTTTTCCAGAACGCAAAACTTTTACTAATTTTCGTTAAATATCTGTGACGCATAGTTGCAGCGTATGTGCAGCACAACGCACTGAGTGAAAAGAAATCGAATTTAGAATTTCTTCTATATTGCTATCGACGTAATCAATGGCTTCTTCAATAGCTTCCTGATTCAAACATTAGAAGATTTTGATCATTTTCCGCCCATTATCAGAAATTATACTAAGGATAGAATGTATAGTAAAACTAATAACTATAAACAACTGTGAGCATATAAATAAGACATTTATCTGTAAATTTGACTAAGTTCGAATCCAAATTCTTCAAAAATGTTCTCAAAATTTCTTTAATATATGAACTAGTATGTGGTTGGTCCAATTGGACCATTCCTATTGTTTTTGTAATGATTTTTAGTGAATTTGTAACAAAAAATTGCAAATTCACACCAAGAATCGGTCGTCCAAGTCGCGCTGCCGAATCAATTTTTAGTGATAATAGTCTTCCTTTAATCAACTTTTTTATATCGCTTTTGATTTCTTCTGCTTTGGCGTTTACAAAATCCATTATGTTCCGAGAATTAATGGGTGTCATGTAGAGCTTCCAGTTTCACGTGAACACGTGCTACACGTGATCACGTGTCTTTTAAAAAATGACGTGAAAACACGAACTTGAACTACACGTGTATTTTATTCACGTACTACACGTGTAATTCGCATTCACGTGATTTTTGCATTCACGTGAATAGCATTCACGTGTCTTAGGCATGAGCCGAACTTTCAAAAGTTCTTTTGTGTTTCTGGGAACAAAAAATGACTATGTTATTTAGAAGACTTCCTGCTGCATCTCTATGATTTTTATGGATCCTAAGTACAGGATTTGGCCAGTTTCTGGGTTCCTAGGACAGGAATGAAAGTTTCTGTGGACAAGGGATTCAACTGGGATTTGGACAGTTTCTGGGTGCGTCATTTGGATTTTTTTGGGTTCTGTGGGTTCCTAGGACAGAAATGAAGGTTTCTGTGGACAAGTGATTCAGCTAGGATTTGGCCAGTTCCTGGGTGCGTCATTTGGACTTTTTTGGGTTCTGTGGGTTCCTAGGACAGAAATAAAGGATTCTGAGGACAAGGGATTCAAGTGGGATATGGTTAGTTCCTGGGTGCGTCATTTGGACTTTTTTAGGTTCTGTGGATTCCTAGGACAGAAATGAAGGCTTCTGTGGACAAGGGATTCAACTGGGATTTGGACAGTACCTGGGTGCGTCATTTGGACTTTTTTGGATTCTGTGGGTTCCTAGGACAGAAATTAAGGTTTCTGTGGACAAGGGATTCAAGTGGGATTTGGTCAGTTCCTGGGTGCGTCATTTGGACTTTTTAAGGTTCTAAGGGTTCCTAGGACAGAAAGTCCTGGGTGCGTCATTTGGACTTTTTTGGGTTCTGTGGGTTCCTAGGAGAGAAATGAAGGCTTCTGTGGACAAGGGACTCAACTGGGATTTGGACAGATCCTGGGTGCGTCATTTGGACTTTTTGGTTCTGTGTGATTCTAATTTGGAGATTTTGTTATTGGGGATATCGTACCCAATTCAACTCACATAGTACCCAACACATACTGTTGCTTTTTTTACATTTTAACCAAACTATTCACCTGCAAAAATTTTCTGCTTAAATAAAACAAATTTAAACATTAAAATTTAAAACAAGTACAATTTATTGAGAAAATTATTGATAAATTAAACAATCATTCGTCCAATTTGTAGAGTTCGGATCTATTTTGATAAAGAAAGACCAACATATCAACATTCTCCGACAGGAGACAGCTCCTTTTTGCTGTTACAATATTTCCCGCGGTAGAGAATCAGCGCTCTGAACTTGTAGAAGTTGCTGGTATCGAGAGAAGTTTTTTGGCGAATACACTCAGTGCTGGATACTTTTGTTCATGTGCTCTCCACCATTTGACAGGATTTGAATCAAATTTTTGATTCAAATTGTGAAGTTGAATCGTTTTTTTGAAAACTGAGGTTATAAAGATAGCTTAACCCTGTTTGTATACTCCGAGTTTTCCTCATCTGGACCAACCCACGGAACCCAAAAAAAGTTCAAATGACTGCCCAATTTCCAGTTGAATCCCTTGTCCACAGAAACTTTCATTTCTCTCCTAGGAACCCACAGAACCCAAAAAAGTGCAAATGACGCACTCAGGAACTGTCCAAATACCAGTTGAATCCCTTGTCCACAGAAACCATAATTTCTGTCCTAGGAACCCACAGAACCCAAAAAAGTCCAAATGACGCACTCAGGAACTGTCCAAATCCCAGTTGAATCCCTTGTCCACAGAAACCTTAATTTCTGTCCTAAGAACCCACAGAACCCAAAAAAGTCCAAATGACGCACCCAGGAACTGTCCAAATCCCAGTTGAATCCCTTGTCCACAGAAACCTTCATTTCTGTCCTAGGAACCCACAGAACCCAAAAAAGTCCAAATGACGCACCCAGGAACTGTCCAAATCCCAGTTGAATCCCTTGTCAACATAAACCTTCATTTCTGTCCTAGGAACCCAAAAAACCTAAAAAGTCTAAATGACGCACCCAGGAACTGACCAAAGCCCACTTGAATCCGTTGTCCACAGAAACCTTCATTTCTGTGGTAGGAACCCACAGAACCCAAAAAAGTCTAAATGACGCACCCAGGAACTGGCCAAATCCCAGATGAATCCCTTGTCCACAGAAACTTTCATTCCTCTCCTAGGAACCCATAGAACCCAAAAAAGTCCAAATGACGCACTCAGGAACTGGCCAAATCCCAGTTGAATCCCTTGTCCATAGAAGCTTTCATTTTTCTCCTAGGAACCCACAGAACCCAAAAAAGTTCAAGTGACTCACCCAGGAACTGTCCAAATCCCAGTTGAATCCCTTGTCCACAAAAACCTTCATTTCTCTACTAGGAACCCACAGAACCCAAAAAAGTCCAAATGACTCACCCAGGAACTGGTCAAATCCCAGTTGAATCCCTTGTCCACAGAAACTTTCATTCCTCTCCTAGGATTCCACAAAACCCAAAAAAGTCCAAATGACGCACCCAGGAACTGGCCAAATCCCAGTTGAATCCCTTGTCCACAGAAACCTTCATTTCTGTCCTAGGAACCCACAGAACCTAAAAAAGTCCAAATGACGCACCCAGAAACTGTATAAATCCCAGTTGAGTCCCTTGTCCACAGAAACCTTGATTCCTGTCCTAAGAACCCAGAAACTGGCCAAATCCTGTACTTATAGAGATGCAGCAGGAAGTCTTCTAAATAACATAGTCATTTTTTGTTCCCAGAAACACAAAAGAACTTTTGAAAGTTCGGCTCATGCCTAAGACACGTGAATACTGTTCACGTGAATGCAAATATCACGTGAATGCGAACTACACGTGTAGTACGTGAATAAAATACACGTGTAGTTCAAGTTCGTGTTTCAAAAAGTGAACTACACGGAGTTCGAACTTTCGTGAACACGTGTAGTTCGAAACACGTGTTTGAGCTAAAGCTGTAGGGTCATGTCGAGGCAGGTGAATATTGGATTCACAATATCGCAAAACCCCTCACTGTCTAATTGAATAAGCGGTCGGCCATCCTTGGTTACGATTTTCATTATAGAAGCAATGAATTGATCCTTATCAACTTCATACGAAATTTTAATTTTTTTGTTGACCACTCCACTCTGTTCTTCGCTTACAATTAAATCGTTATTATATATATCGCTGTGTTTGACTTTTAAATGCCTTTTTAAATTTTTCCCGTGATTTCCACTTAAAATTGAATTGCAAAATTTACACATCGACTTTGATGTTTGCGAATCAAACACAAAAACTTCGTACCAGTTCATTCGGTTTTCTACCCATATTTATTATTAGATTTATTTCTTGTTATTATTTATTCATCACGTGGCTTGTGATCATTAAGTGAGCTTTATTTTTTTCCCCTCCTTCGTATCCCTCACTTACTGAGCAGAATTTTTATATTGCAAAAATGAAATTTTCGCTCTGAGGGAAATGGAAAAGTAATCTCTCAGTATTTTCGGTTACTCACTGAGCTATACTGTTTCTCTAATTAGATGAGCATTACTGTACGACCTTTTGAAATGGTTGATAGTTATTCCGAACCTCTGATTTTAATCAACTGAAATACTAGTTAGTTTTTCAGGTGACCCTGCACTGTTGTTGTTTCGTCGCAGCCTAATATACAAACAAAAAAAAAATTCCCTAAAAAATATTTGTTCAATTGAAATATTATTAGCTTGCACACTTTGAAACAATCAACAACCAAATAAAACAATTTAGTCAACATAAGAATAATCATTTCATCTTCCAATTGCAAGGAATATTTTTTGTCATATTCATATTCGCCTTCGCTTGTATGTTTTTCTACCGTTAGCAAGAAGTACATTTAGTAGGTAGTGTTTAAATTGCTACAAAAGAACTAGCAACAGCACCAAAAAGCGTGTCTACGCAGTAATAGTACTGATCAATGATTTTCCGTCAATTTGCAAACTGAGTCTTCACTCAGTGTTGTTTTGCGTTTTTTTGTTTGACAATTCTAACACTCGAATCTAAGTCATGCATCTATCTTCTTTCATTGTGCCATGAGTCGAAGCGAAAGTTGACAAAGAGCTGGCAATTGTTTTTGTGCATTCTATTAATAGCTAAACATGCTACGACTCAATTAAATCATAAGGAAAGAAAAGAAAAGGAGAACTGATTGTTGATTTAACATGAGTTTGAGCGACGCAACTAAATATACTTTCGTGGCTCAGGGGGTAGAACCGCCAACTACAGATCACAGCGTACTGTGTTCAATCCTCAGTGGAAGCAAAAATGTGTAAAATGTTTAGTAGCAATTTTTTTCGTTTTTATACAACTACTGGTGCGGCGAATTGCTGTGTTGTTGTTTTTATAAGATCCATTTCGTTACATTGGTTTAACCTCCATCTAGCTCGCCGTATTGTTGTATATGCGGCTATAAAACTTTCACTTCAAAAATGTTGGCATTTTTGTACTAAGCTACCCTACAAACATCTTGTCTTTATCTTTTCTTATCATATTATATTTTTTTTTGGTCTATAACTTAAAAAAAATAATCTTTTAAAGCCGTATAATGACAAATCTCGGTATTTCTTGCGTGCTGGCCTTGAGACTTTTTCGTGTTTTCCCTTGTCATATTTCTAGAGTATATTATTATGTATAAGATCGATTTCAACAACTATTTAGCCGCAAATAACGTTGTAAACGACATTTTTGAACCTGTTTTTTTGCAAAACAACGTTAGTAATACTCTCAGTGGTGGATCTAAAAACTTTATTAGATTAGTTACAAAAATGAAATTATGTTACGGATATTAATAGTTAATGCGTGAAGACAGCTAATTTTTATGAAAAATGTATTTTCTATCATATATATTGGAAAAAACAACACACCATGTAATTTGATTAAACATTTTTTTTTTAATAAATGTAGAAAAAGGTGTTCTAGATAAGGGTTAGTAATAAGATATAGGAAGATCGTCAGCATAGTATTTTTTGAAAGTTAAATAAATGATTGTTAAATAAATGAACAACGCAGTACAAAATTTGTATGCAATTCCAAATCCAATGAAAGTTTTTAGAGGAATGCACCATTTTCTTTTTTAAGTGCAACCATTTAATATCGCCTAGTGAACGAGTCTGAACAAATTTTTAAAAGTATTTTTCTAGAATACTTTTATATATTTCTACAACACCAAATTATTTTTTTTATTTTTAATTTTCCAATTTCCCTCCATTGGTTATTTAATTATTATCAAAAAATTAATGCATTTTGACGAAATTTTAAAACTATGTGTTTTTCACATATAGATTGAGTAATCCAAGAGGGCTTGTCCTTTAAGGTCTTAAAACTCAAAATGAAATAACTAAGACATTTTTTTAAAAAGGAAAAATTAATTAATAAGTTAATCAAATGAGCTTTCGAAATTTTTTTTATATCTTTTATATTCTAATAATTCAAGATATTTTTGATTTAATCTTAAATTTAAATGTTAAACTTTAACAATTATAGTTTTCAGCAATTCTTAAAAAAATTAATTTTTAAGAATTACATTCGTGAGCTTTATGCCAAGTAATTTCATGAAGCAACAGATTGCCACAACAACAATGTTCTTTACAGAACAACCACCAGCAGACTAGACAGCTGTTTCATCAGTAATCTTCTGTGGCTCATGCAGTCCATTAACTTTAAAAATCTAATAGATACAACTTCTGCCAAAACCAAAGCAGTTGCGTGCGTTTCAATTTAAAAAGCAGTGTTTTTCTACTTCTAAGCATGAAAATTTAACGAAATTTAAATTTTTTTATAGTTTTAGTTTTGTACTTAATTTATATGTAATTTATAGTAAGATAATTTATGTAAGATATATTTGACAAGTTTTTGCTAAAATTAATACAGGTAAAAGAATAAACAAAAAATTTTCCTATTCCACAAAAAAGGTCTTAGAAATCTAAAAAAAAACCTACATATAGAAATATATACTATTAAAGAAAACCTACATATAGAAATATATACTATTCTCCTTGGACAAATCAAAATGAAGAATTTTATGACGTTTTTGCTGAGCATGTTTTGGCAAAAACGAGCAAATATATAGGAAAATAACAAATTTTCTATAAAATTTCAAACGCAATTAAAGAAAAAGGACATTTTTGATTTTTGTTATTTTTTAATGTGTTTTATAATAACTCTTTCTGAATACAGTTCTGAAGGTTCTGCTGGGTCAACTCAAAATTATATGACGTTTTTCCTAGAGCACGTTTTGACGAAAATGAGCAAATTTATATGGAAAAAAAAAATAAAGTTTCAAACGCAATTAAAGAAAACTTTTCTTTTTCTTTATTTTTAAATATGTTTCATAACATTTCTTTTTGAACACATTCCCAAAGATTTTGCTGAGACAACTTACAATGAA
The DNA here is from genome assembly GCA_914767935.1 of Coremacera marginata. Classification (NCBI taxonomy): domain Eukaryota; kingdom Metazoa; phylum Arthropoda; class Insecta; order Diptera; family Sciomyzidae; genus Coremacera; species Coremacera marginata. Next base: position 125,230,042 of record OU612043.1, read on the forward strand.
GAATTTGATGACGTTTTTGCGAAAATGGGCATTTTTATATGAAAAAATAACAAATTTTTCATAAAGTTTCAAACGCAATTAAATCAAAAAGACATTTTTTTCTTTATTTTTGAGTATGTTTTCAAACAACTCTTTCTAAATACATTCCCAAGATTTTTGATAGGACAAGCCAAATTTAAGGATTTTATGACCCATTTTCCGGAGCATGTTTTGATGAAAATTAGCAACATTTGCGTACCAAAAAATATGGCAAGATTGCATTCTTACTTACTTACTTAGGTGGTCGTAACAACCCGGGTTTCGGGCGACTTCATCAGCTCTCGCCAGGTGCCTCTGCTTTGCGCACGCCTTCTTCAATCGGATACACCAAGTCCAAAAGATTTTTTGAGAAAATAGACAATGTCGCAATTGTCGCAAGACACATTTTCATGTACATACTCATATTAATCTCTCGGACGGCATGTCATTACACTTCGAAATAAATATTTTTTTCGATGTGCCTAAATACAAGGAGGGGTTCTTATACGATTTTGACGAAAAATTTTTAAACAAACAAAATTTCTATCATTTCTTTAGCAGCGAAAAACGTAGATATCAAAAAGTTTCTTCAAAATCCAAGGAAAAATTTTTGAACAATAAAAAAATGTCTATCATTTTCTTAGCAGCTAAAAATCACCGCAAAAAAAAAACCGCCTAAATTCTGTCAATTACATTTCTTTGCATAGAAAGAAATTTAGATACCAAAAATGTTTCTTCAAAATGGGAGGGTTTGAACAAAAAAAATTATCTCTCTTAAGTCGCTAAAAAATTGTTGATGAAAAACTTTTCTTCAAAATCAGAAGAAAAATTATTGCACGAAATTTCAATATATTTAGCATAAACATAAACATACGTAGCATACGAGTAGCTACCCTGTAGGAAAATCAACTAATTTAATAGTAGTTGAAAAAGTAGTTTTTTGTCAACCACAACTAGTTGAAATTCTGACTTTTTTCCATAGAACAAACTAACATATTATGTATGGTGATGTCCGCTAAATAAGTCAATTGACTTTCGTCTGCATATTTTCAACTACTTGTTAAGCTAGTTATATTTAAATTAATTTTTTAATTACTTTAAAATAACCAAATGAAAACAATTATAATATAATATATTATAATATTGCACTTACTGAAGATGAATTTAAAAGCATAAAAATTTTAAATTTCTATACATCAAAGATATCATTTATTTGACTGTTTTGAAAAATACATAAATACAAAAATCATACCAAAAAAAATCATGCCTGGCCGACACAAATAAATTCTGAAATATAAAATCTGAAAGCAAAATCTAAACAAAGTTAAAAGTGAACAGAGTTTTTTAATGGAAAATTGTGAAATGTCGTTCTTTGTGGTGTTTTAATTGATTTTAAAATAATTCAAAAATGATTCATGCCAAGCTTTATTGCCAGTTAATTCAAAAAAGAACTAGTAATTACATTCAAGGAGCGCAACAGAAGTACGCTGCGATGGTAGATATAATTTCATTATTCCTTTCTCCATTGGACTATTTCTGCTTCCAGCAGGTGATAGTTCCAGAAGCTGGATGAACTCGGCGCTTATATGTGAGCATGCGTACCACGGAGTTTCCAAAAACGGGCACGCCACCGCCTGGATACATGAACGAAGGTTCCGATCCAATTGATCGGAATTGTGTGGATACTGCTCGTTATTTAACACGACCCAGCTTTTTGATGCTTCATTTCAAAATATGAGCTAAGCAAGCGTGTCAGCGGGATTTTCCACGATTTGCAACCATCAGTCATGGTCGATGGACACACCGATATTTTGCTTAGTGCTTGTTTTAAGTGTCAATCGCAATTAAGTGATGGAGCAGACTGGACGCTACGTAGGGAAAGGCGTTCGTCTTTACTTCTGAAGTGATGGTGTGTTTGCTGAATGGTTAAGCAATGCATCAATTTCCGTACAGAGTTCGAATTGTGCAATGTTTTCTAAACACTACCAGTTTGTAATTTGAATATATTAAATAATAAAGAATTTTTAATCGTTTCACAGGGTTTTGAGGCAGCTTATCACTTTTAAAGTGTGTTTACCACGTATGTCTTCCAGCTCAATGTCGTAAATAAAAAAATATGTCTTTTTGAAACAAAATGTTAGTGAAGCCTTAAGTTAATAATATTTCATGAAATAACAGGGTTAAATATATATAAACTTGTAATCTAATAAAAATTTGCAATTAAAACATGTCAAAATCAGAGTAGTTGCCGCCTTAATATAATTAAAAGTAGTATATCAACTTCTTGCTTTTAAGTAGTATTGCGATTACTTCATATATAATCCAATAAAAACTATTTAGAATTGAAGTGGATGCTGCCTTAATATAATTCAAAGTAGTTCATATACTAGTTTATTTTAAATTAGTTTTTTAATTAGTTTTTTTAAAAACAAGTTAGTTTGTTCCTATTGGGTACCCTATAGGAACAAACTAACTTGTTTTTAAAAACAACTAGTTTAAAAACTAGTTTAAAATAAACCAGTATATGAACTACTTTGAATTATATTAAGGCGGCAACTACTCTGATGTTGGCATGTTTTAATTGAAAATTTTTATTAGATTACAAGCTTATATATATTTAACCATGTTATTTCATCAAATATTATTAACTTTTGGCCATCAGTAATAGTTTTCAATTGGTTATTTTAAAGCAATTAAAAAATAATTTAAATGTAACTAATTTAACAAGTAGTTGAAAATATATGCAGACGACAGTCAATTGACTTATTTAGCGGACATCACCATACAAAATAAGTTAGATCGTTCTATGGAAAAAAGTCAGAATTTCAATTAGTTGTGGTTGACAAAAAACTACTTTATCAACTACTATTAAATTAGTTGATTTTCCTACAGGGTAGTAATAAAACACACACACAAACACACATGCACATTGTATCAAATAGTTTTTTTTTTAGAAAATAGACAACGTTTCTCAATTGTCGCAAAACCTGTTTAAGCTGGCGCTCAGCAAAATTTTATTCTCTCGTACGGCCTCTCTCATCCCACTTCGAAATCCATATTTTTTCGAATTGTCCAAGAACAGGAAAGGTTGATCAAAAAGTTTTCAAAATGAATAAATTTTCTACCATTTCCGCAGCTAAAATTTTATAGATACAAATTTTTCTTCAAATCAGAGGAAACATTTTTGAACACAAAAATTTCTATCATTTCTTTAGCGGATAGTAATTCATAGATCAAAAATTTTTCATCAAAATCGGAGGAAAAATTTTTTAACAAAAACAAAAAATCGTTCATTTCCTTGGTAGTTAAAAATTTAGAGATCAAAAATTTTTCTTCAAAATTAGAGACATTTTTGTACTAGAAAAAATGTCGATCATTTCTTTAGTAGCTTAAAATTTATAGAAGAAACATTTATTTTCAAAATCAGAGTAAAAATTTTTAAAAAAAAAGCTATAATTTCTAAGCAGCTTAAAAAATTAGATGTAAAAAATTTGTCTTCAAAATCGAAGAAAACATTTTTATTATTTCCTTAGTAGCTTAAAATTTTTAGATCAAAAATTTTTCTTCAAAATCAGAAGAAAAATGTTTGAACGAAGCAATTAATGTAAATTTCAATAAATTTATCCAACCAAAACAAAACACTGCGTCCAGCTAAAAAATAAACACATACCTACATGCAAATAATAAGAGCAAACAAAAACACATGCTCAGCATGATACAATAATTTACAAGGTAGCCTTGACAACTACCTTTTTTCTCACGAGCGGCGATCGGGAGTTGTCAAATCAATACAAAGTTTAACTTTTCATCTGTTTTGCTGCTTCTTCGTTTTCTCTTTTTCAATGCGTTTTTGCCAACTCCAAATCGTCAACAGAACTGTCACTCCTACCTTGTAAATAATTATACCATGATCAAGGTTTATTAATACAGGTTAAGTCACTTGAGAGAAGCTCGGTCGAACTGTCAGAATGGATAAAAGGAAATCAAGAAAAAAAAAACCTGAATCTGTACAATTTTTAGCTAACAGCTACCCATGGTGTAAGAAAACCAGGTGAAAGCGTTTTTTTCACCTCTCTCACAAAAATTGTACCCGCATCTGTCAAAAACAGCAGAAATAAATGGCTGCGTTCAGCATGTACAACCATGTTTCAATCATTGGCTGCATTCACCGGAAAATTTGCTACGTAGCTGTTGAACAACTTTCGGGCTGAATGGTATGTTGCATAAAGTGCTCGCACAACATGTTTCCTGAGCGGTCGCCATCTTAGGTAGCGAAAATATTTTATGCTACTTCAGTTGAGCGGCTTACGCTTACTTTATTTTGACAGATAAATATACCAAATATTAAATTTATTAATTTCTAAATTATTAAATTGCTTAGTAGTGCTTTTAATTAAAACTATTTGTTTGAAACATGTGCACACAGAACATAAAAAAATTAATTTTAGACAAAAAGCATTTATTGTCGAACAGCTGTTTGACGTTTCGAAAAAAAAAATAGTTCAGCAGAAAGTATCACTTTATGCATAGCAGAATTATAAGGTAGGGCCGGTTGGCTTATTGTCCTCAAGCGTCAACGAATAGTGGATAATGAAAAGGTTGGTAAGTTGTCAAAACGACGAATTTACAAGGAATTGCAAATGAAGAAAAATTTTTATGTTTCCAAGTTGCAAGTAGTGCTGTCGCGTGTATTAAATATGTGATAGGTTGAGTGAAAATATTATTAAAACAGTGTAATAACATCTTTTAAAATGTGAAAGAAGTCTTAAATTGGCAAAAAAAAACCTTTAAAAATTTTAACCTAAAATCGACTGCGAAACATGAACACAAAGAAACGTGAGATGAACAGCTGATTTTGACATCTAGCCCGCTTTATTCTGCTTTCTACTTCATTTCTCTCGAGTCGGCCCTACCTTATAATTCTGCCATGACTTTATGCTACTTCGCTACCTGAGCGCTCTTTCGGATAGAATGCAGCCATTATAAGGTTATCCAGATATTTGACATACCCTTATTTTCTGTAAGCAAAAGACACAAATATTATCGTAGACGTAGAGATTTTTATTTGCTATATTTTTTGATAAATTTATTTCAATCTTAGGTTTAATAAATGGAAATAAATATTTCGGAAAAATATGAATTTATTATTTTTCCCAAGTAAAGAGCTTATATATATCTTGAATTAATTTGAAAATTTAAAATTTTAACAAACAAAATATATTTTTAATGTGTAATAAGTATAAAATTAGTTCAATAAATAATTCGAATTTACTATGATATTTAAAGAATCAATAGAGTTTTCATAGCACAATGACCATGCGCATTCTATGTATATGTAAACCTGCGTAATAGTAATACACATTTTTGTAGCTACATTCTGGCTCTACAGCACATCTCTATAATACATCTGAATTGCTTATTGTATTTATCTCACAAAAACAATAACAAACGATAAAAATTAAAACAGCTGATATGCATTTATAACATAAATGTAAATTTTACATACGTATTAATAACAACAACAATACAAGCCGTTACTGAGAAATATTCGTAAAACAATTCATTCCAAGAAACAACAAAATCAACAACCATAAGAACGTCAGCAGCAACTGAAGCATCAATGCATGATTTTTCTTAATATACAGATATAAGACATAACTGATTTTTGACATATATATTATCTTTGTAAGATGAATATTAAAGGCTGTAAGTATATTCCAAAGTGTCTTCCAAAAACGTTAGGATGGGCTTGAAAAAATTTGTGGAAAAGACCCCCAAAAATGACAAACGTGCTGTAAGACGTAATTCTACGACAAAAATATTTTTACGTTCTTGAAAAAATGACAATGGTTATATCACGAAACACTTAGAAGACATATTAACACAACCATTAACTATAAAATATAGTTTGATATATAAAATAAAAAAAGTTCTGTTCTTGACTGAACAAAACTAGCTATCTTTTGTCAAAAGAGGAAAAAAGTACAAATTTTTGATTTTCCCAAACACAAATGTAAAAATCACTATTTTTATACTTTTGGTTAAGGAAACTATTTTAAACTATTTTGAAAACATTATTCCAATAAATTTTACATATAAACTGACTATATAAATTTTTAATTATTTTTACTCAAATATAAAAAAAAAAACATACATGTAATAAAAATATTCATACAAACTCTGTATGAAATGCGTACAACATTCAGAAGTTTTATTTTTCCAATATTATTTGACGTCTAAAATGTGACCATAACATTTTTAAAGCCCATGATATTTTCGTTCAACACAAGCCAGTATTTCAAAAACTGGTAGTCAAATGTATTTTTATTGGTTTGTACTATGAAAAAGTATGATATTCCGGCAACTGCGTGATTTTTATGTCCTTACAAAATTGCTCTTTTGCTCTCCTCTTGAAATAAGAGTGTACATTCTTCTGAGTAGTCGTCAAATATCTGGACAACCTTATAATAATTGAATCATGCGACAATGTTGTTGTCGTCGTTAATGTGTATAAGCTATTATTCTTGTGAGTTAACGTCAAATATCTGAACAACCTAATAATAATTCATGATCAGTATGAATAATTCATGATCAATAATCAAAGATCAGGTATCAGTTTACGTTCCTTTTTTATTTCTGTGAACACAATTGTTTTAAAAGGGATCAAATAGGGGGAAAATTGTGTTTTCTCGTTATATTTTGCGATATTTATTTCATTTGTTATAAAAGCACACTTATTTTAAAAAAGCGAAATTTTTAACTGGAAATACTGAATACGTCGAGCAAATGTATCAAACATATAAAGTGCGGCGAAAGAAATACATTTTCACATGTTGTGATTAGACACTGATATTTTTTCGTTTAGCAGACACACACTAACCGGTTGCACAAAAGTTGTACCTGCTGAACGCAGCCAATAAAATTTGGCACTAATCAACAGTTGCTCTCTCCCTGTTAGAATTTTTTGACAGACCCGGGGCAATTTAAAGTGTGGTGAAAAATTCGCTTCCACCTGGTTTTCTTACACCATGCAGCTACCAAGGAGGGTAGATTCTAAAGAGAATTCACCAGACAATTTTTCCCCTTTTGCAGAAATTTTGAACTGGCCGACTTGGTGGATTCGAAATTATGTTCGAATCTGTGCTCGAATCTCAAAAAGCCGAAGTGCCGAAGCGATGAGAGAGAGCTTACGAATGGTATTTTAAGCAAACTGAGCATGTGTTTTTGTTTGATCTTATTGTTTGCATGTAGGTATGTGTTTATTTTTTAGCTGGACGCAGTGTTTTGTTTTGGTTGGATAAATTTATTGAAATTTTCATTAATTGCTTTGTTCAAACATTTTTCTTCTGATTTTGAAGAAAAATTTTTGATCTATAAATTTTAAGCTACTAAAGAAATAATAGAAATTTTTTCTTCCATTTTGAAGACAAATTTTTTATACCTAATTTTTTAAGCTGCTTAGAAATGATAGCTTTTTTTAAAAAAATTTTTACTCTGATTTTGAAAAAAAATGTTTCTTCTATAAATTTTAAGCTACTAAAGAAATGATCGACATTTTTACTAGCACAGAAATGTTTCTAATTTTGAATAAAAATTTTTGATCTCCAACTTTTTAACTACCAAAGAACTGAAAGATTTTTGTTAAAAAATTTTTCCTCCGATTTTGATGAAAAATTTTTGATCTATGAATTACTATCCGCTAAAGAAATGATAAGAATTTTTTTTGGTTCAAAAATGTTTCCTCTGATTTGAAGAAAAACTTTTATCTATAAAATTTTAGCTGCGGAAATGGTAGAAATTTTATTCATGTTGAAAACTTTTTGATCAACTCTTTCCTGTTCTTGGACAATTCGAAAAAATATGGATTTCGAAGTGGGCCTAGAGAATAAAATTTTGCTGAGCGCCAGCTTAAACAGGTTTTGCGACAATTGAAAAACGTTGTCTATTTTCTAAAAAAAAAACTATTTGACACAATGTGCATGTGTGTTTGTGTGTGTTTTATTTCTAGCTACTCGTATGGTACGTTTGTTGATGTTTAAAATATCGTCCAAAAATTTTTCTTCTGATTTTGAAGAAAATTATTCATCTACAATTTTTAAGCGACTTAAGAGAGATAATTTTTTTTTTTTGTTCACACCCTCCCGTTTTGAACAAACATTTTTGGTATCTAAATTTCTTTCTATGCAAAGAAATGTAATTGACAGAATTTTTGCGGTTATTTATTATATTTCTTTGTGTTTTATTTCTAGAAAAGCTGCGTTTGTTTATGTTTTTACTAAATTTATTGAAATTTATATTATTTCGTTCAAACATTTTTCTTCTCATTCTGAAAAAAAATTTTTGGTATATATTTATGGCTGCTTAAGTCGTTGTTTTTGTTCAGAAGTGTTTTTTTACGAGTTTGAAGAAAAATTAAAAATTGACAATTTTTAAGTTGGTTTGAGTTCGCCAACTTAAAAATTGTTAGATACTTAGTTGTTTAAAAATTGGTTGTCTGATTTTGAAGAAAAATTGTTGATGTCTAATTTTTCGATCTGAAAACATTATTGTAATTATGATTAGAATAAGTTTTGTTCAAATTAATTCTTGATTAAAAAAAAAACTGTAGAAAATTTACATTGTGTGACATTTTTATTTTAATTTCTTGTTTTTGTTTGTGTTTCCATTTATTTAGAATTTATTTTAATTTGATATTTTGACGTACGTTTGAATTTATTTTAATAAGGTATACCAAACATATGTATTACTTTATGATTAGATGCGAAAATAATAATAAAAATCTTTCTCTTACTGATTATGAATTTAAAGTGCAAAAAATTGAATTTGATTTGTAAAAAAATGACATTTAAAGAATATATTGTATACAATTATTATATACTTAGTGTCTGTACATAAAAACAGTGTTGTTTTTCATAGGTGTACACATTAACAATTTTTTAATTAATTGAATACAATTATTAGACATAATTTTTATACAAAATAACTACAACAGAAAGAAATAAACTTGTGATTTATTCCTATTTGACTTATTTTCTTAACTGAAAAATTGCTTTACAATAATTAGTTTAGCTTTGATTTTCCTTACCAAATACACAATAAAGTTTTTAAGTAATAAATTATTTTTGTGAATTTACTTTTGAGTTTTGATTTATACTTTTTTACAAAAAACATCTGAGAAAGCAGAAGAGTCTTTGAGAAGAGAGAAAACAAAGGAAAAATCTTTGAACAAGAAAAAATTTCTATCATTTCTTAGCAGCTATAATTAAAGGAATAAAAAAATTTTCTTCAGAGAAAAAAATGTTTAATAAAGAAATTTCTATGATTGCTAGTTAGCTAAAAATTTGTAGAAGAAAAATTTTTCTTCAAAGAGAAAAAATTTTTGAAATAAAATTTTTATAACTTTGTTAGTTAAAATTTATAATTTTTGAACAGAAAAAAATTTTATCATTTCGTTAGCAGCTAAAATTTTATAGATCAAAAATTTTTCTTTAAAATCAGAGGAAAATTTAAAAAAAAAAAATCAGTTATCAGTTAGCAGATAAAAATGTATAGCTCAGAAATGTTTCAACAAAATCTAAGGAAACATTGTTTGAACATAAAAAATTCTATAAGTTCTTTAGCTGGAAATTTTATAGATAAAAAATATATAGATAAAAAAAATTTTCTAATTAAAAAAACAAATTCTATCATTACGATTATCGATTATTAAGAAGTAAACTCTAAAAATGTCACACTTGAAAATCATCCAAGGCATCTTATTAATTTGTAAAGATTTTTTTTAAATTAAGAATAAAATTGAACAAAATTTTTTTAAATCATGTAATCATGTAAGATCGAAAACATGTAGATATCAAAATCGAAGACAAAAGTTTTTAAAATATCTATCACCTTTCTATGTTGGTAAAAAATTCTAAATCAACAATTTTTCTTCAAATTCAGACCAACAATTTTTAAACAACTAAGTATCTAACAATTTTTAAGTTGGCGAACTCAAACCAACTTAAAAATTGTCAAATTTTAATTTTTCTTCAAACTCGGAAATAAACACTTCTGAACAAAAAACAACGACTTTAGCAGCGATAAATATATACCAAAAATTTTTTTCAGAATGAGAAGAAAAATGTTTGAACGAAATAATATAAATTTCAATAAATTTAGTAAAAACATAAACAAACGCAGCTTTTCTAGAAATAAAACACAATGATATATAATAAATAACTTCAAAAATTCTGTCAATTACATTTCTTTGCATAGAAAGAAATTTAGATACCAAAGATGTTTGTTCAAAACGGGAGGGTGTGAACAAAAAAAAAAAAATTATCTCTCTTAAGTCGCTTAAAAATTGAAGATGAAATATTTTCTTCAAAATCAGAAGAAAAATTTTTGGACGAAATTTCAATAAATTTAGCAAAAACATCAACAAATGTACCATACGAGTAGCTAGAAATAAAACACACACACACATGCACATTGTGTCAAATAGTTTTTTTTTAGAAAATAGACAACGTTTCTCAATTGTAGCAAAACCTGTTTAAACTGGCGCTCAGCAAAATTTTATTCTCTCGTACGGCCTCTCCCATCACACTTCGAAATTCATATTTTTTCGAATTGTCCAAGTACAGGAAGGGGTTGATCAAAAAGTTTTCAACATGAATAAAATTTCTACCATTTCCGCAGCTAAAATTTTATAGATAAAAATTTTTCTTTAAATTTTTGATCAAAAAATATTTCTATCATTTTTTTAGCGTATAATAATTCATAGATCTAAAATTTTTCACCAAAATCGGAGGAAAAATTTTTTAACAAAAACTAAAAATCTTTCATTTCTTTAGTAGTTAAAAATTTAGAGATCAAAAATTTTTCTTCAAAATTAGAGACATTTTTGTACTAGAAAAAATGTCGATCATTTTTTTAGTAGCTTAAAATTTATAGAAGAAACATTTTTTTTTTTTAAATCAGACTAAGAATTTTTTTCAAAAAAGCTATCATTTCCTAAGCAGCTTAAAAAAATTAGATATAAAAAATTTGTCTTCAAAATCGAAGAAAAAATTTCTATTATTTCTTTAGTAGCTAAAAATTTATAGATAAAAAATGTTTCTTCAAAATCAGAAGAAAAATGTTTGAACGAAGCAATTAATGTAAATTTCAATAAATTTATCCAACCAAAACAAAACACTGCGTCCAGCTAAAAAATAAACACATACCTACATGCAAATAATAAGAGCAAACAAAAACACATGCTCAGCATGATACAATAATTTACAAGGTAGCCTTGACAACTACATTTTTTCACGAGAGGCGATCGGGAGTTGTCAAATCAATACAAAGTTTAACTTTTCATCTGTTTTGCTGCTTCTTCGTTTTCTCTTTTTCAATGTGTTTTTGCCAACTCCAAATCGTCAACAGAACTGTCACTCCTACCTTGTAAATAATTATACCATGATGCTCAGTTTTCTTAAAATACCATTCGTAAGCTCTCTCTCATCGCTTCGGCACTTCGGCTTTTTGAGATTCAAGTACAGATTCGAACATAATTTCGAATCCACCAAGTCGGCCAGTTCAAAATTTCTGCAAAAGGGGAAAAATTGTCTGGTGAATTCTCTTTAGAATCTACACTCCTTGTGTTGAAGCTACATTTCGTTCATTTCGCCGAAGTTACCGGTTTGAAAGATGCACACAAAATTCCTTCTAAAGTTCGTGTAAAGTTTTTCAAATTGACGAATGAAATCGAAAATTATTTATATCAACTCCCGAATTAAGCCGGGTGTTCAGCTAGTATATCTATAGGATCGACTCGTTTAGTAGTAAAACAATTGTCTGCAATTTTTATTACTTTAAAGAATGAAACAAAAGGCTGCGATCTAAAATCTCCAACTTCATTATATATTTCAGGATCAGCTAATTTATCAAAATCGTCCTCTTTTTATGAAGGAAGATGATGATAACGAAGACGATAACATGTTTGTGATTCAGAAATGTATTTTACCTGAACTTCATCTTTTACAGGGATTTGTCAATCATCTTTTATGGATTGGGATAGTCCCCATTGTAGGTCGCGAGACGGCTTTAATTTGGCCAAAAAAATTGGAAATAGTTCATAAAATTTATCAAGGGGAAATTTTTCAGGGTAATGCCTGCAGAAGACTATTAAAAGAAGCAGATAAATTATAATTAATTATAATTATAAGATAAAAAATTATAAACAGATTAACTGCGACGAATACGAATTCATACATGAAAGCAACCGTTGCAACATACAGATTGGCATCGTTAAGAGTGTGCAGAGCGTTCAGAACAGTATCCAACGAAGCGTCGAACGTAATATCAGGACGCTGGCCCATAGACATAGTAGCTAAAGGGGCTGCAGCCAGACGCAGTCTTTTAAATTACGAGTCAGAACGTGAAAGCAATTTTGAATTGGAAAATATAAGAAGCCGTAAAAAAAAAGAGAGAGAAAGATGGGAATCTTCTACCAAAGGCAGATGGACGTACACACTAGTCCCGTGCATACAAACATGGACCCAGAGAATGCATGGAAACAACCTAACGCAGTTCCTAAGCGGACATGGGTGCTTAAGAGAATATCTCTGCAAATACAAACACGTTGAGAATCCTCACTGCCTCTACTGCGGCGGTATGGTGGAATATGCAAAACATGTCTTAATGTAGTGTGTCCGCTTTGAAGAAGCTAGAAGACTTATTAGAAGACTTAGAAGATAGCAGCAGTGACTGCAAAAAGTAACAGTACAATGCTGCCTATAGCACACAGCACCGCTAGCCAAAATATATGCTGATGTTGTGCCTCTTGCTTGAAACATGTTTGAAAGAGACAGCAGTAGCAAGCAGATGAATTTAAAATTCGATCAGCTTCTGTTGCTATCAATTTGTAAATGTTCAAAAATTAAAGCAGCATAGCAGACACGACTTCGAAATTCGTTCGCTTGCTGTTGCTATCGCTTCGTGAATGTTCAAAAATTAAAGCAGCAAAGCAGACGCAGCTGCGAAAACCGGTCTCTCGCTGTTGCTGTTGGTATTTCTTATTTTCATAGTCGAAAGCAAAGGCAAAAAAGAAACAATGAAAATATTCGCGCATTTTTAACCCTGATTTTTACTAACAGGACAAATTGGAGACCAAATTTGATGCGTCTAGGTCCGCTTTCACATTGGTCAAGAATTGAAAGCAATTTTTTTTTATAAGTTCTCTTTTGGGCTTCACGAAAGCTTCTACATTGGTCAAGAATTGAATTCAATTTCATATCTTTCTTGCTTGTTTTCTTAAAATTTAAACCAAGCAAACGTAAGCGACTGAAGCCAACAAATTAATAAGAGAGAGAGAGATATGCACGACGATATACAAAAAATAAAATTAAGTAATCTGAGAAAACTGCGAAAAGAACAAAAGGGAACACGAAAAAATTGACGGTACAGAGACATCGAGCAAGGAGGGTAGATTCTAAAGAGAATTCACCAGACAATTTTTCCCCTTTTGCAGAAATTTTGAACTGGCCGACTTGGTGGATTCGAAATTATGTTCGAATCTGTGCTCGAATCTCAAAAAGCCGAAGTGCCGAAGCGATGAGAGAGCTTACGAATGGTATTTTAAGCAAACTGAGCATGTGTTTTTGTTTGATCTTATTGTTTGCATGTAGGTATGTATTTATTTTTTAGCTGGACGCAGTGTTTTGTTTTGGTTGGATAAATTTATTGAAATTTTCATTAATTGCTTTGTTCAAACATTTTTCTTCTGATTTTGAAGAAAAATTTTTGATCTATAAATTTTAAGCTACTAAAAAAATAATAGAAATTTTTTCTTCGATTTTGAAGACAAATTTTTTATACCTAATTTTTTAAGCTGCTTAGAAATGATAGCTTTTTTTTAAAAAAATTTTTACTCTGATTTTGAAAAAAAAAATGTTTTATCTATAAATTTTAAGCTACTAAAGAAATGATCGACATTTTTTCTAGCACAGAAATGTTTCTAATTTTGAATAAAAATTTTTGATCTCCAACTTTTTAACTACCAAAGAAATGAAAGATTTTTGTTAAAAAATTTTTCCTCCAATTTTGATGCAAAATTTTTGATCTATGAATTACTATCCGCTAAAGAAATGATAAGAATTTTTTTTGGTTCAAAAATGTTTCCTCTGATTTGAAGAAAAACTTTTATCTATAAAATTTTAGCTGCGGAAATGGTAGAAATTTTATTCATGTTGAAAACTTTTTGATCAACTCTTTCCTGTTCTTGGACAATTCGAAAAAATATGGATTTCGAAGTGGGCCTAGAGAATAAAATTTTGCTGAGCGCCAGTTTAAACAGGTTTTGCGACAATTGAAAAACGTTGTCTATTTTCTAAAAAAAAAACTATTTGACACAATGTGCATGTGTGTTTGTGTGTGTTTTATTTCTAGCTACTCGTATGGTACGTTTGTTGATGTTTAAAATTTCGTCCAAAAATTTCTCTTCTGATTTTGAAGAAAATTATTCATCTACAATTTTTAAGCGACTTAAGAGAGATAATTTTTTTTTGTTCACACCCTTCCATTTTGAACAAACATTTTTGGTACCTAAATTTCTTTCTATGCAAAGAAATGTAATTGACAGAATTTTTGCGGTTATTTATTATATTTCTTTGTGTTTTATTTCTAGAAAAGCTGCGTTTGTTTATGTTTTTACTAAATTTATTGAAATTTTTATTATTTCGTTCAAACATTTTTCTTCTCATTCTGAAAAAAATTTTTGGTATATATTTATGGCTGCTAAAGTCGTTGTTTTTGTTCAGAAGTGTTTTCTTCCGAGTTTGAAGAAAAATTAAAAATTGACAATTTTTAAGTTGGTTTGAGTTCGCCAACTTAAAAATTGTTAGATACTTACAGCTCTATTCTGCTTGTTAACTTAACAACGAGTTGTTAAGGAGCTCTTGTTAATATTATTGTTATGTAATGTAAATGTTCATATTCTAAAAAATCATTTACAATTTGAAAGCTCTAAAAAGCTTTAAAGTTCACCACGCGTGGTGAGAATGTGAAACTCACAGCATTCAGACGCCAGCTGTTTTCCCGATGAAATTTTATTGTTTATTCTATCAGCAAGCAAAATGGAAAATGCAAAGAATTAAGTAATCTCAAAATTTTTTTTTATTTAAAACATATTTACATTTTTTTAATAGCCAAACAAATTTTAAGTGAACCACGCAGGAGCAGCTGCTATTTTATATATCTACAATTTTTGCCGGCTGCACGCTCAACTTTTGGCTAGCATATGTATATTATTATATTTGAATTTTTCATTTCGGTATTTAATTGTATTTAGAGTCGGATAGAAATAACGAATAGATAAAGAGATAGATTTAATGAATCATTTTCATTTTGAAGACGTTTTAAATAGCGCCGTCGTTCAAGTGTTTCCTTTCTTTGATCTTTCTTCACTATCAAAACTTAAAACACGTAAAAATTCTTCCATTTTTGACAGTCTTATTTATTAGATATATTTAATAATATATATATTTATATTTAATAAATATAATTCAATATTATATTATAATTTTTATTATTTTTATTATTTTCACAACAATTCTCTAGCATAAACACATAAATTTTAAGATTATGTTGTCGTTGTTAAGATACTTTGTGCAATTAACAAAATTGTAAAGAAAAGAGCTTTTAAATTTTCACCAGAATACGGAACATTAACAACTTGTTAATATTAACTATTTTGTTAATGTGGTGAGCTTTGTTAAGCTGGTAGAATAGAGCTGTTAGTTGTTTAAAAATTGGTTGTCTGAATTTGAAGAAAAATTGTTGATGTCTAATTTTTCGATCTACTGATTATGAATTTAAAGTGCAAAAAATTGAATTTGATTTGTAAAAAAATGACATTTAAAGAATATATTGTATACAATTATTATATACTTAGTGTCTGTACATAAAAACAGTGTTGTTTTTCATAGGTGTACACATTAACAATTTTTTAATTAATTGAATACAATTATTAGACATAATTTTTATACAAAATAACTACAACAGAAAGAAATAAACTTGTGATTTATTCCTATTTGACTTATTTTCTTAACTGAAAAATTGCTTTACAATAATTAGTTTAGCTTTGATTTTCCTTACCAAATACGCAATAAAGTTTTTAAGTAATAAATTATTTTTGTGAATTTACTTTTGAGTTTTGATTTATACTTTTTTACAAAAAACATCTGAGAAAGCAGAAGAGTCTTTGAGAATAGAGAAAATCAAAGGAAAAATCTTTGAACAAGAAAAAATTTCTATCATTTCCTTAGCAGCTATAATTAAAGGAATAAAAAAATTTTCTTCAGAGAAAAAAATGTTTAATAAAGAAATTTCTATGATTGCTAGTTAGCTCAAAATTTGTAGAAGAAAAATTTTTCTTCAAAGAGAAAAAATTTTTGAAATAAAATTTTTATAACTTTGTTAGTTAAAATTTATAATTTTTGAACAGAAAAAAATTTTATCATTTCGTTAGCAGCTAAAATTTTATAGATCAAAAATTTTTCTTTAAAATCAGAGGAAAATTTAAAAAAAAAAATCAGTTATTAGTTAGCAGATAAAAATGTATAGCTCAGAAATGTTTCAACAAAATCTAAGGAAACATTTTTTGAACATAAAAAATTCTATAAGTTCTTTAGCTGGAAATTTTATAGATAAAAAATATATAGATAAAAAAAATTTTCTAATTAAAAAAACAAATTCTATCATTACGATTATCGATTATTAGGAAGTAAACTCTAAAAATGTCACACTTGAAAATCATCCAAGGCATCTTATTAATTTGTAAAGATTTTTTTTAAATTAAGAATAAAATTGAACAAAATTTTTTTAAATCATGTAATAAATTTCGTTCTCAGATCGAAAAAATGTAGATATCAAAATCGAAGACAAAAGTTTTTAAAATATCTATCACCTTTCTATGTTGGTAAAAAATTCTAAATCAACAATTTTTCTTCAAATTCAGACCAACAATTTTTAAACAACTAAGTATCTAACAATTTTTAAGTTGGCGAACTCAAACCAACTTAAAAATTGTCAAATTTTAATTTTTCTTCAAACTCGGAAATAAACACTCTGAACAAAAAACAACGACTTTAGCAGCTATAAATATATACCAAAAATTTTTTTCAGAATGAGAAGAAAAATGTTTGAACGAAATAATATAAATTTCAATAAATTTAGTAAAAACATAAACAAACGCAGCTTTTCTAGAAATAAAACACAAAGAAATATAATAAATAACCGCAAAAATTCTTTCAATTACATTTCTTTGCATAGAAAGAAATTTAGATACCAAAAATGTTTGTTCAAAACGGGAGGGTGTGAACAAAAAAAAAAAATTATCTCTCTTAAGTCGCTTAAAAATTGTAGATGAATAATTTTCTTCAAAATCAGAAGAAAAATTTTTGGACGATATTTTAAACATCAACAAACGTACCATACGAGTAGCTAGAAATAAAACACACACAAACACACATGCACATTGTGTCAAATAGTTTTTTTTTTAGAAAATAGACAACGTTTTTCAATTGTCGCAAAACCTGTTTAAGCTGGCGCTCAGCAAAATTTTATTCTCTAGGCCCACTTCGAAATCCATATTTTTTTCGAATTGTCCAAGAACAGGAAAGAGTTGATCAAAAAGTTTTCAACATGAATAAAATTTCTACCATTTCCGCAGCTAAAATTTTATAGATAAAAGTTTTTCTTCAAATCAGAGGAAACATTTTTGAACCAAAAAAAATTCTTATCATTTCTTTAGCGGATAGTAATTCATAGATCAAAAATTTTTCATCAAAATCGGAGGAAAAATTTTTTAACAAAAATCTTTCATTTCTTTGGTTGCCAAAAAGTTGGAGATCAAAAATTTTTATTCAAAATTAGAAACATTTCTGTGCTAGAAAAAATGTCGATTATTTCTTTAGTAGCTTAAAATTTATGGAAGAAACATTTTTTTTTCAAAATCAGAGTACAAATTTTTTTTAAAAAAAAGCTATCATTTCTAAGCAGCTTAAAAAATTAGGTATAAAAAATTTGTCTTCAAAATCGAAGAAAAAATTTATATTATTTCTTTAGTAGCTTAAAATTTATAGATCAAAAATTTTTCTTCAAAATCAGAAGAAAAATGTTTGAACGAAGCAATTAATGAAAATTTCAATAAATTTATCCAACCAAAACAAAACACTGCATCCAGCTAAAAAAAAAAACACATACCTACATGCAAACAATAAGATCAAACAAGAACACATGCTCAGTTTGCTTAAAATACCATTCGTAAGCTCTCTCATCGCTTCGGCACTTCGGCTTTTTGAGATTCGAGCACAGATTCGAACATAATTTCGAATCCACCAAGTCGGCCAGTTCAAAATTTCTGCAAAAGGGGAAAAATTGTCTGGTCAATTCGCTTTAGAATCTACCCTCCTTGCAGCTACTTTGACAGTTCGAGCAAAGGCAGAAAAAGAGTGCTTTTCTCTCAAGTGACTTAACCTATATTAATGAACATTGACCATGATGCTTAGTTTTCTTAAAATACCATTCGTAAGCTCTCTCTCATCGCTTCGGCACTTCGGCTTTTTGAGATTCGAGCACAGATTCGAACATAATTTCGAATCCACTAAGTCGGCCAGTTCAAAATTTCTGCAAAAGGGGAAAAATTGTCTGCTGAATTCTCTTTAGAATCTACCCTCCTTGGCTTATGCACAATGGACTAGGGATGTAAAAAAAGATCGGAAACATCGATGTTTGTTATTCGATACATCGAAAAAAACCGATGCATCAGGCGCTTCCGATATATTATCATCCGAGTTACCGACAGTAACCATTTGAATTAAATTACCAAATTTTAGTCTTATTGGATCAAACCCGTCTGATATATAGCATTTTTGTTGATATGTGGGCGGTGAAGGAGGGTGTGGCAACATTTTTTTCATAAACCTACTCAAAAAATACAAAATCAAGAAAAGCAACACGTATATGCATCTTTTCTCACGTTTTGACCGGGATTTTGCACCCATTACGTTTGAGCAACTTCTCTGAACGTACGTTTAGAAAGCGAAGGTTTTGACGCGGTATTTAAGTTTTTATATGTGGATGTTGAATTAATATTTCTACATCTACGTTTAGCTTTTCTGCACGTACATTTAGAAAGAGTAGAGTTAGACGCTGCATTTAGGTTTTTATATGCGTATATAAAATTAGGGTTTCTACATTTAGCTTTTCTACACTTACGTTGCAGAACTATACCGGACCAAAAGTATTTAAAAAATCAATGAAAATTTATTATCCTGTACCATTATCATTAATAATTATATATGGGCAATTCCATGGTGGCGCACGTAACGTTCGTACGCATTTCATGATACTTAAAATTAAGAAAGCAAAGACAAATTTATACTTTTTCTTGTGTTTTGATTTTTGGATAACACTATTGGTGGCACATTTGTTAGTGCAACAGATGGAATCGATCAAAACAATGGTTCAAAGATATAAGCAAACAAAAAAGGACGCGTTACGTATCAAAAAAAAAAAGAAGTGGTTTTTAACTTGGACTTCAAAAATAGCAAAACTGTGAATTGGCAAGAGTTTTTGTATAAAAGTTGTTTAGAAGGAGTTCAAATAATATAAGTTTATTTTCCAAGTAATCAAATGTAAAAATCCTTTTTCGTTTTATTTTTATTAGGCTTAGTATCAGACGTTACGTTACATGGCGTTATGTAACTAAATTTCCATTGTAATTCAATTGTGTAATTAAGTCATTAGGTTATTAAATAATTATGTAATTTAATAAAAATTAATATATTTTTTCTCTCCTGGCCTCAACAATTTTTCATTATCTTTAACCAATGCCTTCCAATTTTACTAAAACAAAAACGTCTACGAATCATTTACTAAACATTTATTAAAAAGAAAAACAACATTTGTAAAACAGTGCAAACGATTTGATCATCATGGTTAATGAATTTATGTACAAATTGCTTAAATTAATAAAATTTAAATGTTTCTCTAAGATAATATCATAAATAATAAGTTTTTAATAACTTTTAATTTTTGGGTCACGGTGGACTTTTCTGTGGAAATGCCCATATAGATCCAGGAACCGTCTGCGCTTGTGTTGTTTATGGTTTTTTTTTAAAATTTTGTGCAGAAAACTTAAACATTTCGTGTAGCTATGGGATTTTAATTTTTAACACCAGCGGAAAATTGCACATTTCATGCAATTTTTCTCTACGGGAACGTAGCTTATGATTTTTTAAAATTTCGTGCAGAAAACCTAAAAACCTAAAACACTGCATGCGACTTCTTAGTTCCAACACGATTGTGTGGTTTTCTAGAAATACGTTTAGTTTTCTTATTTCTAAATGTCGCATGTAGAAATTTGAAAAATTACATGCTCCGTGAGGCTAGTTTTGTTGTTTCTGCGTAGATATTGTCCCAAATATCATATGTCCAAAATTTGGTGGCCTTAGATATTACCGCTTGTGAGACCTTTAGTAACTGCCCTGTTCGAAAGTTTCGAGTCGGAATAGCGTAAAATTCGGAGTTCAAATCCTATGGGACTTAAAATGGTGATCTGCATTTCGATCGGCAATGAGATGCTCGAAACAAAATGAAAATGAATTTGAACGTGTCAAAACCTGCAATTTTATTGGAGTGTGAGAATCACGCGTACGAAAAATTAAAACGGAGGACTCTGCGCGATCACAGCAATCCTTTGGATTTTTCTGATTCAACGCATGTAGCAAATTGTAAGGGTTATTTAAGACCATTATATGTTTTTTTAAATTTATTGCACAATATCGTCTAAATAAGAGGGCATTTAATTAGGTCTTAAATGAAGTTAAACCGTTTGCCCTGCGATCTTCGATATCCATAATTATTGAACTGACCACAACTTTACGGTTTCTTGCTGGAGCAGCCTATTAGCGTTTAGTGGAAAATGATGTAAACATGGCTTTAAGATTTATACAGTGTCGCATATAGAACATATTAAACTTATTTAACTATATGGAACGCCTCCTATGCCCAAAATGGATTAAGCTTGCCATTTCTGAATGCTCCTCCATAAACAAAAGCATCACGGAGTTTTGGGCAGTGTTCTTGTGTTGTCAGAACAGGGCTGATAGATGCTTGTAGCTATTACCCGGTGCGCTGTGCTTTGTCTTGATAGCAATTATTTGCAGCTTTTGTTGTGTGCCTATGTGTTCGTTTTTCGTGAATTACGTTTTTTTGGAGATATTTGTACTACAGCGTCCTCTGATTATATTATAACATTCCTAAATAAAAATTTGCATACAAATCGAATGACTGGTTTAGGAGTCGCTCACAATTTTTTTTAGAGATTTGTACTACAGCTATCTCTGGAGTTCAAGATAGAGGAAAATATACAAATCCAAAATACTCACCGTACCCGATAACCTCCATTTACAAATTTTCACAAATTTTGAATGAGCGGCTTAGGAGTTTTTCGCAATTTTTTGAGATTTGTTCTACAGCGCTCTCTGGAGTTCGAGATAGAAGAAAATAACTTATTCCAAAATACGCACCGTACCC
Source organism: Coremacera marginata (assembly GCA_914767935.1). Classification (NCBI taxonomy): domain Eukaryota; kingdom Metazoa; phylum Arthropoda; class Insecta; order Diptera; family Sciomyzidae; genus Coremacera; species Coremacera marginata. The sequence continues at coordinate 125,251,621 of OU612043.1, forward strand.
AAAAATCTCTATTTACAAATCTTAATGGAACCTATGACCTTCACGTTAGTGCAAGCAATAAATTAGAGATGAGTCGCTCCGAACATGTATAGTTCACGGAGCCATGTTCACTGTCGGACATGGTTCCAATCATTCCTTCAATCCATTCTAAACATGTCCAAACAGTTTCGGTTGCAATGATTTTTTTTTTTTTTACTTAAGCAATATGAACCGACATCTCTTTCGTACTTGGTCGAAGTTGGTTGTAAAACTGATAAAATAAAATATATATCTCCTTCTTTGGTAAAAATAATTGAAAGAAATGACAAATAAAACTACTGCAAGATATATCGCCGTTCTTTTCATTTGCATTGTTTCGTTCTTTTGGTTGCAAATGCAAACTGGCGAAACTAGATAGCTCCGGACATGTCTTGGCTCCGAGAGAACTGCTAGTATTCTTGTCATGTGCATGGTTTCATTCATTTGGTTGAACATGCGAACTGGCGGTACAAGATAACTCCGGACATGTTTTGGCTCCGAGAGAACTGCTAGTGTTCTTGTCATGTGCATTGTTTCATTCATTTGGTTGAACATGCGAACTTCGGGAACTAGATAGCTCCGGACAATTTTTGGCTCCGAGAGAGCTGCTATGTATGAACATGTTTAAACAATTAAAATATATAGGATAAAATTTTATATAAAGAATGTAGAATAGGGTTTATTATATTATGCATATGAGTGCATATGAGGTTCATTATAATATCATATCCTTAGCAGATTATATTATAAATTTAGTACACAAACACATTTTTCTATTCTAGAGATCAAAGGAACTAAATGGCTCTGCGGACATGTTTCCGGGAACTAGTTCCGCTGTACGAAAGAATCATTCCATGTTCATTCCGGCTCCGGAATGATTAAGCACAAGCCTACAATAAATTGACAAAATTTTATATCAATCGGGTGCACAGTATTGAAGCGCATTAATAAATATATATTCGACACTTTTATTCGACCCTTTGTTCGACACCGTGCTCATTGTCCAATGCACGTCACAGTTTTCCGGTAGCAAGACATCACTAAATAGTAACTCCATTTTGAGATTTAATGTTCTGTGATTTTTACTTCCAAAGTTATACGATATCAATATTTGGCTTATATGAGTGGAGCCACACCCCCTTGCCCAATCCCCGTCCATCCTTTCTATTAAAAAGACATCACCAAGTGGTTACTCCATTCTGAGTTTGAATGTTCTGTGATTTTTACTTCTAAAGCTATTCGATATCAAAAATTTGGATTGTATGGGCAGAGCCACACCCCCTTGTCCAATGCCTCTCCAAATTTTTTATTTGGAAGACATTACCAAGTGGTAACCTCATTCTGAGTTTCAATGTTCTGAGGCTTTACTTCCACGATAAACTGATTTGTAGCGATTTTATATGAGAAATTGTATGGGCGAAAGAGGATTGAATATTTTTGCAATATCTCGAGAACCGCTCAACCGATGTTGTACAAATAAGTACTAAGACCCGTGCCAAGACTGGTCAAACACACCCTCAAAATTTGAACATTACCATTGGAACGGTTCAGATGTGATGGAGTAAAATACGGACACCATTTGATTTTTATATAGATAATCTAGATAAATATATAGATAAAAAATAATCTATATATTTTTTTAAAATTTTTTTAATAAATGATCTCAAATTGTGTTTTGTGTTGGAAATTTGGTGTTTTGAAAATTTGGCTTAAATTAGGGTAGCACAAAAGGAAGTAAGCATATTTTATAAGGAATCTTGATTTGGAAAAACGCCTTTTTTATAAAATGTTAAAGTGAAAGTGTTTCAAAAACGTGGGTTATATGGGGGTATCCAAACAATGTATCAATTCAGGCTATTTTTAGCAAAGACTAAGTTTGTGATAAAATAAAGTTCTCTATGTTATTTTGTTAAAATGAAGTGATTATGATAAATGTACTTGGTTTTTAAGAATTGAAGTTTTATGAGGGGAACCCCAAAAACTGGTCTAACCCAGCCCATTTTTAGTAAGACCATTGCTATAATACTGAAAATATTTGCGTGTGATTATAATAAAATTAAGTATTTATTTTTAAAGATACGAGATATTTAAAATTCGGGTTATTCGGAGGCTACCCCTAATAATGGTTTGATTATAGCCATTTTTGGTACGAATATGTTTTGAAGTGATTTTCGACCAAACATGAAGTTGTTGTATAAAATATTGGAGGAGTCCAAAGAAACATCGATTTTTAACATTGTCTTTTATATGGGAGGTAGGCGTGGTCATTATCCGATTTGTCCAATATTTGGAAAATTCCTTAATCTATGAAAAAAAGTCATCCACACCAAATTTCGTTGCTCTGCGGCAACTGCAAATAGTTTTCGCCACAGCCTATATGAAACGGTTACACTGTGCGATATGGAGAACTACTTTATGAATTTACTTGATTTTTTTTTTATCTTAAAGTAAGTAAAATTTTAGTCAGATTTATTTTGGTTTTTCATCACTTTAAAGAGCAAAAAAGGTGAAAACAACGGTTCTAAAAATTCACATGTCTGTCATAATTAGTTCTCATAGTAATTCTCAACTATTTGTTGATATTGGTATAAGCTCCAATAAACATAATAAAGCTTATAAACTTTTTTTATTATTGATGACATGATTGTGTTGTGCGATGGAGACAGTTTGGTTACCTTTATTCAACGTGATGTCTGACGGCGTATTGCCACTTGCCATTACGCTTTTAAACACCAAAACAAATATTTTCCTATACATTAAAAATCAATAAATAACTGCCAAAATACTCAAGGGGTTCATTATTTCCTGCTATGAAAAAAAAAATCAGGAACATCACCGTGTTTTTCGACATCTAGATGGGAACATGCCTTACACATATTTTTGATTTGCACGAGTTGTTTTAAGCATTTTTTCATCATCTTGTGTATTTAATAAGTTCTTGAAATTTAGACAATATTCATTCATACTTAGCCTTATAAAAAGCTTAGAAGCCTTTTGACTCCAAAGACCCTTTTACACTTGTCAAGAGTTGAAATCAATTTTCAGATTTTGTAGACAAATTGCGGTAAAATGGGAGCTTACAGTTGCTTTTGTACAGTAAATTTTTTCAATGTAATTTTTTCCAATTAATTTTTTCAATGTCAATTTTTTAATATTCCGGAAAAAATTTGCCCAATAATGGGACACACAACAAGCACTTATATAACTGGACAATCCCGACCACCTGGCAATCCTAGTTGCATCTCTAGCTTAAACATAGTTTTAGCTGTCTTTTTACGATTTGTCATCGTTCATTTTATTAGGTTCATTCCTTTGTTGATAAAAAATGAAAGCAAAATTTAAATTATTTACGTAAAATTTATTTACGATTAATTTAAATTTTAGTAAAATTTAAATTTTAAACTGAACCAAAAAATTTTATTGTGACGTCACGCAAGACCTCCCTCCTTCCCCCCATGTCCAGGCGCATATACCAGGGGGGATAAAGGGTGTAATTATCACCCAAGGACTTTTAATAATTATAATAAGAATCGTGCTTAGCCGAAAATCCACGTAAAAAGCAATAACATCTTAAAATATACTCAAAGATTCATGCCAATCGGCATCCTCAATTTATCCTCAAAACAGCTTTGGCTCCCACAAATATCACCATATAACACCAAACTCTACCAGAGATGGTATTTGGGGGCTTTTAGGGCTTTTTTGAGCCCTTTTCGATTTCGTAAGCCCCGAAGCCCTTTTGATTCATTTTAGGGCCCTTTTAAAAAATTATACAAAAAAAAATATCATCTAGTAGTATGTTATCGATGCACAAATTTTAAATTTTTATTAAAATGATCTTAAATCGATCGCAGTAAAATAAGTTGTGTTGAATTTTTTGATATTACAGCTTTAGAAAATCAAAAAACTTAAACAATTTTCCCCAATTTTAATTTTTTTTTAAAGCTATATTTAAGCTATATAAGCCAACGCAGATTTGATTTTGGTAGGCTACAGAGATAGTACACTTATAAAAATCTACTAATCCTGAAGAAAATTTTTAAAAAATTGACGTTCTTTTATTTTGCATAAAGCCATCATGTTAGTATTATGCTTAATAACCAATATTTTGTATTATTGATTGACATCTACAGGGAAACTCCATACAAACATTTGGTATCTACTATAAAGGAGGAAGTATGAAAATTCCTGTACACCCTCCAAAAGCATGTCTAAATTTTTGAAGCGATTTTACTTTTAATAGTATCCCAGTAATTTTAAAGATTTAAGAATGGAATTTTGAGGTGGACAGCTTCATGCACGAACCATCCTTACATCATTTTATCATGTATATAGATGAAAAAGGCAACCCGTAAAAAAGGCTCCATCGCAGTCCTAAGTAGCCTTAACCGATTAAGTATTTAATGTCGTCAATGTTCAATGAATTTTTAACCATTTTTGTTTTATTTTATCTGTACCAAAAATAATTTCCGACGTATGATATCCTATATAAAACTTCACGCTCTTTTAGATTATGGCGTTAGAATTTATCTGAAATAAATGCTTAATGCTTGAGTAATAAACAATTATTTGCATACAAATGCGATTTTTTCCACCTAAAACAAAAAAAAAAATTTTAGATTTAAAAATTAAATCGGAATTAGACACACACTTTTCCGAATAGAAAAGTGTTTTCGAGTCATACATTTTAAGAATATAGGTTTTTGAAAAAAAAATCAGCATACCTAAAATGGCACCCGAAATGAAAATTTTTCAATTTCAAAATGTTTTAACTCGAAAACTATAAGCTTTTTCAAAAAAATTAAGACTGCGGGAACTGCGATGAAACATTTTTTGTCACCTTATTCGATGTGATTTAACTTATTTTGTTGTTCAAGGCTCTATTTTACAAAATTGTATTACATTTATGAAACTATATTTAATTCCTGAATATATCTTTTTGGAAGAACTGATTTATTCTTGTATCATGCCCCTTTCGTCCGCATCATTGATTCCTCTTCTAACAAACACATATCTTTTCTCATATCTTTCTGAAACTCTTATGTATACTAAAGTACGATTCATGATTCATGATTCATTTAAATATTCATTCATTTAAAAAAAAAATCATCAAAATCGGTTGAGACACACAGGAGAAAATGGTACTGAACTGTTTTTCCTTAGCCTATTTATATATGAACTAGCAGGCCACAGTTGTCCACGTCTTCGCCACGGACGTTTTTTTATATCAGTAAAGAGCGTTAACACATTGTTTTTCCTCTAACAAAAACTATTTAACGCCATTCAAACGATCGCCGTGTGACATCAGCCTTTAAGACAATGCATGGCAAACGGAATAAAAAACATTTTTGAAGCGAAGCTTTATACTCCTCGTTCTGTGATTTGCTTGGAGTGAAATCTGAAAAATTTTCGACAGATTTTTTCTTGGAAATTTGATGATTTCTTTGTTGTTAGTGCTTATTACAACAAGAAAATTTAATACTTTAATATTAAATACTAAAAATATTTGATAGCCTGCCCGTGGGGATCGAACCCACGTCCTCGTACACGAAAGACCTATGCACTATCCACAAGGCCACAAAGACTTGTTAGAAAGAGTTGTTAATTTAATCCTAATTATAACAGAAGCTATGCTGCAGTAGATCGTCACCATCTATCAATAGAGGATTGTGTATTTGCTATGCTACAACTATCAAAAATTTGCTTTTATTTGCCACAAGGTGTCTCCAGCATCGGTTTGTTTGTATTGTGAATGCTTTTGTGGTGGTGTTGGCATAGAGTGTAAATTATTATACTAATTTATAAATTATTATAAATTATAATTATATAAATAATTTATACTCTATGCTGTTGGTACGAAGAAAAATAGCTATGCCCACAAGTGCATAGAGTATAAATTATTATCTAGAGATTGCATCAACTCTGCTATATCTCTGGCATGTGTTAACAGAGTTTTTTTTCTTCATGTTTTTAAGTGAAATAACTCTGAAATTATAATTTACACTCTATGACAAGTGCGTTGACAAGTGCGTTTTTAAGTGTCAAAAAAATAGATATCAATAAATATGGAATCAACAAACGTATGCATGAGTCAGTGCAGCCAAGTTCACAACCATAATCACACTGGCATAATATGCTCGTATATGTAATTGGCGTGGAAATTTGACATTCAAAAATAAAAAAAATAAGCAGTAAATATGTTTTCTGTATATATGCACTTTATATTATGTATTTTTAATTTTTGAATTTAAAAGTAAATTTATTAAAAAGAAAAAATTATTAAGCTATCAAATCTATGTAACTGCGAAAAAGCTTCGCTTCTCTCGTGTGTCCAACGACGCACCTGTGTTTTTTTGCTTTTTTTTTGTTTTGCAGCTCAGCACTGCATTTATATGTATCTCTCTTTCCGCCATAAGCGTGGTTCATCTGTTTATTATGTTGTGCTGTGCATGGCACAACATAATAAGGTAGGGCCGATTCGGTGAGTGACAGTGACCTCACGCGTCAACGAAAAGTGGATAATGAAAATGTTGGTTAGTCGTCAAAACGACGAATTTCGTAGAAATTGCAAATGAAGAAAATATTTAATGTTTCCAAATTGCAAACAGTGCGGTCGCGTGTCTTAAATTTGTGATAATTTGAGTGAAAATATTGTACAAATAGTGTAATAAAAACTAGAAAATGTGAAAGAAGTCTTAAAACTGCAAAAAAACCTGTAACAATTTTAACCTACAAACAACTGCTAATCGTGAGCATAAAGAACCTCGAGATGAAAAGCTGATTTTGACATCTAGCCCGCTTTATTCTGCTTTCTACTTCATTCCTCTCCGAGTCGGCCC